>CM050664.1:18444773-19044773 GCA_027574665.1 Rhynochetos jubatus
TGGACTTCTTGACTTGAAGTTGCAAAGATTCAGTGGATAAACTTGTAAATGGGAAAACAATAAACATTTTGGACATTAAACACTATACTAGTCTGGTATTTCCTCAGCTTGGAGAAGGTTGAAAGTGTACAACTCCCTGTGCAGGTAGATGTCTTAGCCATCATTCTGTAGGATAGCTGAAGTGAGAAGGAGAGGGATGTTGACACAGCTCTTTTCCCAAATGATCCTTTTCTCCTTTGTATAAAAAAATTGAGTATTCACTGAGCTGGAAAGCGGAGGGCAGTGAGTTTCTAATTAGGCAATTAGACTGCTTAGCTGGGAGATGGGATAGTTTGTTGTGATGAATCCTCACCTCTCTGATGCCAAGGTCCAGGTAGTCTCAGCAAAACAGGCAAATCCGTCTGCTTCCCACATTAATGTTTTGGATACTGAGAACTGGGTGACATAGGAAGGGCGCTGCTGGTTATGCTTTGTCAGCCCTTTGTTCACGTTATGATTTTTTCCTTGGGTGAGAATTTGAGTCATGCAAACCTGAAAATTCTGTTTAATGTTTGGTCTGGATGGCAACTGGAACTTCAGTAATTTGTGGAGTCCTGTTTTCTGTATCATTGGCTCTGGTGAGCAAGCGTGAAAACTTGAGTGTGAAAGAAGGGAAGAAATCTGATTGCAGATAATGTACTACTTATATTTTGCTTTAAGGAAGTCATTTTTGACCTGTCATCTACCTTCTGTGTTTTCTCTGTTCATTCTAAGGGCTTCAGGAAAAGCAAGTTTATATGCAGCGTCTAGAGATGTGAAAGTTCCACACTCTCACTGGAACATTCTGTAGGGTTCATAAATCAAAAGATTGAAAATCCCTTCTCTAAACATACTAAGCATACAGCAATTTTCCACAAGAAATGACTAAAGTGATTTGTTACAATGCAAACTAATTTTAGCACCAAATTCTCCGGTGTGTTTGCTGCAGGCTCCTTTGTGCCCCTTGAGCAGCAAGTTTGCAGAGCAGAAATGTACACACAGCTCTGAAGCAGAGTTGGCTCATTTATATTCACAAGCCTCTAAAACCACAGTGCGTAACTTGATTGGGCTTCAGTCAGTGCTCCACCTCAGTGGTGTGCAGGCCAGAAAGTTCGGAGTCTGCCAGGAGAGAGCATTGCAAGCTCTGGCAGGAATTATCTGCTAATAAATTGAAGGAAGGCTTTGAAAAGTCTCCGAAGAGGCAGGTGTTCAAACTAAAACATTCGCACTATTTTCACCCGAATGACTGCTTAACCTGAAGTCTTGTCGATGTACGAACATGGGGCTGAATTCTGCTCTAGTACAAGGATGTGACTAATGATTCCGATGTCTTTGAGTAGACACCAAGATCAAATAAAGAGACAGACCTTTTTTTCCTTTGGTCTCTAGAGGGGAATAATTTGCCTGTCTGTTGATGAGAAAAGTGCACTCAAAATTAATGAGAGAATGTTTAATAAATTCTACAAAGTTGCATGAAAATTCAAAATTGCATAGAAAAATCTACAGAATATATTCAAGAGTGTTTTTGAGAAGGGGCAACCAAATGAGGGGACAAATACCCCCCCCAAAAAAATAAAACCAACCAAAACAACCCACAAACACCACTCCACCCACCCCAAAAAGACCCCAAACCAACCAACGAAGCCAAAAACCCACAACCAAAACACACCCCCCAACCAAAACATGGAAAAGATCTGGTTTGTGGCTCTTGAAGGCGTACTGGTACAGTCACCTGTGAGACGATCTGCACCAAGCAAATCCTGTTCGGCTGCCTTTGCAAAACAGGGAAGGCTAAATGCAAGCTTCCTCTGGGGCCTGATCTGAATTATGCACAGAAAACAGGAATATTTCCCCAGATCCAGTAGCCTTTAGGTCAAGTCCTTTGATTTGGGAGGTATTCTCACTGTTCACATGGCCAAAGCTGTGGATGGTGTATTCTGTCTCTTTGCCAATAGCTAGATTCCCATGGATTTTAGCTAGGCTAAGATTATATTCTCTGTGCATGGTTAATTGTTTAAAATGGACACAGAAGAAAACTGTCACCTTCTAGTTGTCAGTGATTGCTGTGAATTGTAATAACAATTTCTGATTTGTTTCTTTGAAGTACATTGAGTGTTGCCTAGATCCTAGTTCCTACTCTATTTTTCCCATTCCTGCTCTGTCGATGGTCAGTATTGTCCTCTATCCTACAGTCAGTGAAGTCTGTCACATCAGAAGGAAGCTAACTGCTAGAACCAGTAAAGAATAGTGTTGATTCACATTTTGTGTGGAATAGTGACCCTCCTGATGACAGCTTCTTTGTTTTTGTGGGCTTGGACCAATCTGTAACATATTGAACTTGAGTTCCTTTCACTTCTAGCTATGAATGCGATAGAAGTTATCACAAGGGTGCTTCTCTTTATTACTGAATTTAGTAAAACTAAGAGAATAACGGGTAAGTTGTAGAGAGGGAAAAATTGAAATCACTGCTCTGCAGGAGGTTCACCAAAGGTGGTGAACAACTTAGATGAGGTTCAGTGGAGGATGTATGTGCCCCTTAATTGGAGCAACACAGTTATCTTAATGTAGCCATTCTTCTAAATTAACTTTTAAATAGCATTTGTATTAATGATGATCATTATGTATTAATGAGAAATCATTTGTTCCTTCGATATTTCCTAATTGTATCATGATTTCCATAGCTGCCAAAATGTGCTTGGTGGTGGTGATTACCAATGTGGAAAAAATAAACAAAACCTCTTTGTAAGAACAAATCACTTCTTTAGTATGACGCAAATGATAAAAGAAGAAATAGATCATAGTCATTCCCTTGATTGTAATCAATATCATTGCACATTGAGAGCTAAATGCTTTGTGCATGACAGTCTCTCTTTAACATGGAAACATTTATTTCATGGTGCCTTGACCCATCACTCTTGCATTAAGGGGCAGGGTTAATAACAGGAGAACAGCAAGACACAAGCCTCTTGTTCTGCCGTTAACTGCTTCTAACCAAAACTTTTCATGCTGCTGAAGACAAAAGCATGTAAAACGACTTAATCTTAAAGCTATTTGGCTTCAAATCCAGGCAAGCATTTGCTGATGTCATAAAAACCAAAAGGAGGATTTGCAGTGTGTCCAGGTTTTTCCTAAATGATGCTACCTGAGCTAGATATCTGAGAAAGGATGCTCAAAGCTAGCCAGATGGATTTGGTTCAAAGGCAGCTAACCTTACAACAAAGCTCCTGCTAGCTCCATTCAGCTTTGACTGAGACCCAGGAAGAGATTATGGAAGCTGGATTTTCAATTTCTTCTGAATGCAAAGCCAGATCTGCTCATTAGAGTTTGGGATAATTTTGAAATAAGAGAGAATCACTTACTGGTTAGTTCTCTGACCTTGTACACTGCTAAGGTTGAGACTGTCACCTGAAATTATTTATTGAAAGGTAGAAATGTATCTCAAATCCTTGAAGGTGTGTTCTTTCAGAAATCAGAAGGGTGATGAAACTTTTTTCCTTGCACTATTCCCCAGATAACTCAAATGTATACAGCGTAAGAACATTCTGTGAGGTGGGGTCAGATCCTTGTCACTGGCAGCAGGCTCAGATGGGACAGCAACTTAGCTCTTAGATAATGTATAGTAGTAAAATAACAGCATGAGGTCTTGTACTTTTCTAAACAGCTTAATTTCCAGACTCTTCAAATCTCTACTGAAATCCTCTGGAGAGTAATTTTTGCAGTTGTGGTTTCAGCACTTCTTTTTTTCCTTCTCCCGGGAACAGTTTTATCTTATAAAACGGATTGCTTCCAGGGGTTATTTTTCTGCTTCTCCAGGTGGGTTAATATTCAAAAGGCATCTCTTTTTTTTTTTTTTTTTTTTTTTCTTTAATCACTGTTGAGGCCCTAAGATGGGTAACTGTGACTGAGACTTTGAAAGGCAACATGTTAGCTTTAAACCTTCCCATCAACTCTGTCTTGTGGTCTGGCAAATCCCAGCCGTTAACTGTGCTACATAGCATTGCCTGTATTTAAACAACAAACTTTGCTAGGAGCTGGTGTAGCTCTACAGTGAAGTTCTACAATCTGTACCAGGTCTGTTGTATTGTTTAAAATTGTTTCTTTAAGAGTTTTCTAGTCACTGTGCTCAAGCTATGTAATCAGATTAATTCCTGAAAAGGAAAGAAGTGATTCCTTTGATCCTGCTCCAGATGTTTTTCTGATTCTCTTATCTAGGTATGTTGCAGTGAGCTAGCATATAGGAAAACGGAGCTACTCTCTGAAGACGTTCAGGTGGCGATATCAGAAGGTGGCCTGGACTGTGTCCTGTAGTGCACTTTAGCTTCTATCCCACCGATTGAAAGGTCAAGTGTTTTGATGATATGGAAAGAAACAGGCAAAACAAACACAGCAAGGTCAGGGAAGTGAAAACCCAGCCTGTTTGTGTAAGAACAACAGTTCTTGTACCTACTGGGAGGATTTGCTGAAAGCTGTGCTCTTTCCAGCTATGCTGAGTTCATATTATAATGGTCATAAAAGATTTGTTCCCCTACCCTGTATTGAAAAGTGGTTTAACTTGACTTAAGGCATTAACCTTTTTCCTTTTGAAAATTTCTGAGCCCGTATGGCAGCTGCTTTTTCTGGTCTCAGCTATTAAAAATGTATCATTTTTATTGGTTGCATGGCAACAGATAATCCCTTTGTTCTGTTTTGTTTAAACAGATGCTGAGAACTCTGCCTGTCATAAGAAGTAAAAGCACTACCCTCAGGCTTCCTTTAAAACCGCAAAAGAGGGAGAGTACAGGGCTTGAATTAACGTTACTTCCAAAAGTAAAACTTTTGGGTGTAGCAAGCAACAGACCTATAATCTGCTTAAAAAATTGTGCTTGAAATGTACTGTGATGCTGTAACCTAACTGGCTTTGGCAAGTTGCCTGGAAGGTTAACTCCTAGAGACCAGGATTGGGATTTCCAAGGCAAAGGCCATATCTCCTCTGACCAGAATAAAGGAATTGTTCTGCAGAGAAGCAGTAAATTGGGACCAAAAATCTCTTGGAAATCTGAAGCATTTTTCATTAACTCTAATAGGCCATAATCTCACGGATGTTTAATGAGCCTGTCGGATAGCATAGATTCAAAGTGGCATGATAAGGCCACAGTTCTGATCTTGGTTTTTCTTGGATTGATATAATTTAACTGGTGCCTGGGAAGTTTCTCCTGAATTCCTTCAGCTGCAGTAAGATAAGAAGCAGGCTCTGAGTTTCACAAAGAGCCAGCATGAATGCTTCAGTGGCCAATATTACCTGTTATAAAATGGATGAGGGTGTCACTGCATCAGAGGTTTTCCTGACAAATGTGAGTGGAGTGCAGCCCTCGAGGCAAGAGGAAGAGACTTGCAGTGTATCTGTCACAATAGAGCTGTTATAAACACTCAAGTAGTTCATTTTGCCACCTTTGAACATTACCATAAGGAATAAACCTCGACACTTTCTTTCTTTTTATTTCTTTCTCTTTTTAAATAAAATGAACACTGACATGGTGCAGCCAGGTGTCTAGGTTTTCTAAAGAAGATAAATGAACCTATAGATAGTTATTTAGACTTTACTGTTGCCCTATATGATGTATAGACTTGGAAGCCTATGAAGCATGACAGAAGTGACACTAACGTATGCATGTTAGCCCCAAATTAGACTCTAGCAACTCTCCCAAGGGGTATTTTTAAGAGGACTGCATTGCTTGGATATTAGCATGTTTCTAATAAAAATCCTCCCTTGCCACTTCTATGGGGCCCCAGGATTTCATTCCTGGGTTTGAACTGGAGCTTCAAAGAGGGAGGCTCTTTTCTAGGTTATTTAGAAATCAACATTGTAAGAAGACTTGGTAGACAAGAAAAACCTCACCTTCTTGGAGTTTACTCAACAATGAGATTTCAAGGGCAAGTGGAGGAGGTGAAATGGGTGATGAGAAAGCTGGCTTTCAGTCCTCTGAATCATTGACAGGTGTGGCACAAGTGGGGAAAACATGGGAACCTCTCAACCATCTAGTTAACAGTTCCTCAGGAAGAAGAAAGGTGTTCTGAACAGTCTCTGCTTCTGAGGGGCATAAAGGGAGTAGCTAAGGGTGGTTCTCAGTATTTTTGAAGCTGTACAGAGATACTTGAACTCAGGCTTATTGGTAAGATGTCTGTACGCTCTCTATGGCTTAAACCTTGATCCTTCTCAATGTGAGGATATGAAAGTATGGATAAGAGATGATGAGGGCTTTTTCGTCCTTCAGAAGTGTAATATTTGTTTTTCAAATGTAGCTTTTATTAACTATTCAGATGATGGCCATGCAGTACTGTGCTGGGTTTGGCTGGAGTAGAAATAATTTTCTTCTTAGTAGCTAGTATGGAGCTACGTTTTGTGCTGTAAAGCAAGTTTATAACACAGGTATCTAAGTTGTTGCTGGGTAATGCTTCTGTTAAATCAAGGATGTTTTCACTTGCTCATAGTGCCCCTGTTATCTCAGCTGCTTCTTTACAAGAAGCTGGGAGGAGACACAGCCAGGAGAGCTAACCCAAACTGGCCAAGAGGACATTTCAAGCTGTAAAACATCATGCTCAGTATATAAGCTGAGGGGAATTGGGCGAGGAAAATCACTGCTTGGGGATGGGCTATTGGTCACTGTGTATCACTTGTGCTTTGTGCATCACTTGTTTTTGCATATTCCTTTACCAGTAATGTTACTATTATTATTTCCTCTCCATTTGCTTTCCTATTAAACTGCTTCTGTTTCAACCCGTGATTTTTTTCTGATTCTCTCCCCATCCCACTGGTGGGGGGGGCGTTGAGTGAGCAGCTGTGAGGTGCTTAAGTGTTGGCTGGGACTAAACCACAGCAATACTGCTTAACACTGAATCTAGTTTGAAACTTGTCTTTTTGCTTCCATATATTTTATTTACCATTGAGAAACGATGACTCCACTTCCGTTTTCTTGTCAATAATAAGGAATCCTTCTGTGACTCATTCTTAATACTGTGTGGCTTGGACCTAAGGAATAATGTCTGTGCCCTGTAATGGCTCCTACCTGGCTCTTTCAGTGGCACACAGATTTCATTCTGTTGTACCTTGTGAAATGCTCTGCTTAAGCCATTAGTTGCCTTTTGATTATCTGGTTTGTTGTATGGAGCCACTGGTTTACGCTGCATTTTGAAATGAGAAATTGAGTTTCAAATTACACAGTAACTTTCCCAGCTTGCGTTTACTCTAAGTGTAAGGAGATTGGGGTAATACTCTGCATTGCAGTATCGGCTCTTTGCGTAAGTGTGTTTTCTGGGTGAAGGTAACATAGTCCCAGCAGTTGATCTTGCATACAGGAGTACAAATCTGGAATGGTTTTGCTAGCAGCACAGCAGTCACTTTGAGTTTGCATGGGTGTGAGATTATTGTCTGAGTGCTGAAGTGCTTTGAGGAGGAGAGTATGTTCCCTTTCTGGTGGGAACACAGATGAGCATGGAAGTGCAGCTTCTTTTTTGCTCTGCTTTCAACCTCGGCTGCTCTAAGTGGAAGTTATGCTGGAGTAAAGCTTTATTCATTTCTTCTAAGTGTAATTTTAAAAGCACAAATTTTATTGTCCATTCAGTTCAAAAAAGTGTAACAATTTGTCCTAAGGAGATGGTTCATTTGTCAGTCTTGACTCTTCTTTGTGTGGTCCTAATGTTATATCACATAATTTGCTAGGTTTTATGGTCTTGCTCTGTGCTGTGGCACTTCTAATAAGTTGCTTTCTAATTCCTTTGTCACATGAGCCATATCTCTGAAGCTTCCAAAAATTCAGACTGGCTAAAACACCATCTGCCTCTTCATTCTTCTGTCATATCAGCAGGGATTTTGGTTTCTTGATCTTAAGCTGAGTCCGTGACTCTCCCCTGACTAGTGCTCTGGAAGAAATAATAAACCTCCTGTGTCACGGTCATGAAATTTTCTGAAGACATCAGGTAAATAAAAAAAGAGCTGATTTATTCTGATTTGAAAGCATTGTTAATTAAGTCATACAGGGGAATGAACACTAAGCAAAGAATGTTATCTGACATCAGCAATTATTCTACTGATGCCTCCACATCTCAATCAAATGCAACTGTTTCTTGACAGGTAGTATTTAGCTATGATGGAAAAATGGTAGCTTTGAGAGGAGGGGAGGTGAGGGTCTCCAGTGAATGGTGGAATATTTCCATTAGCATCAGGCTTTCTGGATACAGTTTTACTTGCAAAGCTGAGTTAACTCCACCTGGGGAGCTGCATGAGTTTATTCTGGAACATGAGTTCTTAGTTGATGTGATCCCAGGTACTGATCAAATCCTCACAAAATTGGTATGGTTCTAGATTAATGGAACTGGATCTATTGGCATGATCTTTAATTTTGGGTTTGCTTTATCCTTATTCTTCAGAAGTGCCAACGAGTCTGTGCTGTGATCAAAGGTGTTTCATTTTGATGGTATAGTCTTTGGAAATCTTGCTGTTTAAAGCAGAGGTTGCTGGGAATAGTTGCCTTGTATATTTGAAGATCCAAATATCGTTCTTCCTTGGGACTTGACAGGTGAAGTTCATGTTTGTAAGACCTATATTCATATTCATTTGTCTGCCTGAACACCAGTTAGTTATCTATTCAAGAGAGGCACTTCCATGGTCACCAGAAGACAAGACAACCTAACTTTCCGTATGAGCTCAAGTGAGACGAGAGGAGTGTGTGCTGAAGTAAGGTGATATGCTTATATAGACCAAATGAAACTAATGCTCAAAACTCACTGCACCCAATTCTTTGGCTCATGAAACATGAAGAAAAGTAAATTGGCCCGAGAGCTTTTGCATAAAGGTGTCTCGCATCAGGAGAGCATGTCTTAACCAGTAACACTATGATGGTGAGAAAGTACGCTTTATAGTCAATAGAATAAAAGCAGATTAATTGTTCCTTAACAGTTCTCTCCTCCTTTATGTTGTTATTGCCAATGAACTATGCCATCAAAACAGAGGAAACTACTGTGCACATGCAGTTTGCAATGGTAAATAAAAAGGTATCACAAAGGAAGCTTGTGATAGCTGCAGAATGAAATTACAGAACAATAATAGTTGTAGACTACAGATGACATCAAATATCTAGCTTGCAAATTATCGATGTAGGCAGGAAAAAGGGCTGTATAAGAGTTTCTCAATTACTACTTCTCAGTTCCTGGTGTAGTCAGATTTTTGTTGTGTCGTGCAAACAAAGCTATTGTTGGTCCATACACCAAACATGGTCTTTGAATCAACTAGACCTGTACAGGCTTGGAGATCACCATTTGGCCTCTTGCTCTGAAATCACCATGGCAATGTCTGCTCAGGTCATCAGGTTCTCCAGAACCCTTCAGTATGTGAAGTGCTAACTTCAAAAAACAATCTTTGATAAACAAGCAAGAGACATTAAAATCTTTTATTCATACATTTATCCAGCTCAGATAGGAAAGGAAGTCTGGGAAACTCAGTGGTAACTAGAGGAAGAAGCTGAGGAAGGCTAGTAGCTTTCTGCCTGGGTCCCCACTGTTTATTGTGCCTGTGCTTTCTCATCTATGAGTCTCACAGCACTAGTTCATAAAGCCATTTTTTAGATGGAGAAATATAAAAGGAAAGGGGAGATGTTGTTCAAGGTATCTTGTGAGATGGAAGACAGAAGGATGTTCTCTTTTGTGTTAGTCTCATGCTTCCTTATGACTATATATTTTTGAAAGCAGGAACAGACAAACCTTATCAAATTGGGCAGCTGGGTTTACCAGGAATATGTGAATATCTGCTGAATTAGAGAGGGAGTTTATTTAGATGATGTGAAAACTCTTTTGATTTCATAACATATCTCTGGAGAATCAACAGTGGGCCAATAGCAAGGAAATATCTCCTAGAAAATCAATGTATCCTGCTCATAAATATGTCTAGAAAGACTTCTCTTAGTAATGTGAACTTTCAAAGAAACCTTTTCTCAACAATGACCGATACCTCTTGGACTGCTGTTGTTGCCAGTGACTGTTAACACTCATGAATCAAAGCAGAAAAATTTGAGTTATTCTCAGCAATGCATTTAATTAGTGAGTTAACGGGAAGGCGTTGTCTTGTTTTCACTTGTGATCTATGGTTCGGCTCAATTTTACAATGGTGCAAATCAATTTAGAAAGTGTTTGTCCTTACAAAGGTTTTCCTTAGCAAATGAGTTGTGAAAGACTGCGTTATACCTGTAGTTGAAATAAGTCATTCTAAATGGGAATCTGATCCTCATATCATGGGTTAGACGTTATCTTGGCAATGAGTGTAGGATAGTATGCCTAAACAGAAACATTTCATTGTAAAAATCTCTTATCCCAGCACTGAACTTTTTAAGAAACACTGAATATCATCAATTTTAGGATTTTTTTTTTTTAAATGTTGGAAGTGCTCATGTTTCTATTTCCTTCCAGTATTATAATGTCACCACAGTGATTTTAATATGCTGTATGCGTATGAAGGCACTGATTCAAACATTCCTGGTCACTATTAGTCTTATCTGGCATTCCTGTACACAGGAACAACTCATAAAATGGCTTACACCTGTATGCATATGGCAATGAATGTGTCTGTAAGGTCTACTGATGCCAGCAGTTTCAACAATACTATGCTTGTGCATGTAAGGATTGGCAGAGTAGATCCTCACCAAGAATTAGTTTTGTCCTAAAGCCTTTTTGCCACTTTGTTTGGATTCAGTATGTTTATGTAGATTCATCCCATGTTTAATAATATACCCAGCACACATTGGTAAATAATAACACAAGAACAAAGTTTTATGTCTCACTGAGCTGGTTTTCATTTATTACATTTTCCCTTCCTGCTAAGCCTATGTTCTTACCTTTCAAAATGTGATAGCTCTTCTTTGAACTTTCCCAAACACGCACATCTTGAACTGTGGATATCAAAACCAGAAAAAATATTCTGGCTGTAGTTATGGCAGTGCCAGACACAGAGGGGATAGAACTTCCCTACTCCTCCCTGATTTTTTTTTTTTTTTTTTTTTTTTTCCTCCAAAGAACACATTGGGTTTCTTTGGTCAACATGGCATTGGAGGGTCAGGTTGCATCGTTACCTCTATCGGGCACATCCTTATAGAAGAAAGGTTCTCTCCTATGTTTTGACCACCTATTTTAACGCTCTTGTATGCAGGAGTATTTTTAATTTTGCTGATCTTAAAATACCTTCTAGTATGCTAACTATTGCTTAGTTTTTCTTGTCTACCTTTGAAATACAACATTCATCATCAGCATCATCTGATATGACTATTGTCCAACTTTTCACTTAGAGGCAATGTATTTACTGAAAAAACTTTCCTTTTCTGTGGGGTTTGTTGGACTATTTGGTGCTTCAGTCTGTGTGTGAAGCGGATCACTATACTGTTCTCCATTATTCCTGTCATCTAAAGATTTCTTTCTGTTGCCATTTTTTTTAACACATCTGGACAAAAGGAGAAATCTGTCTTTCCTGTATATTTTTGGTAAATTCTGTATTAAAACTAAGAACTTTGCCTTTCTTGCATTTGTTGTATGTGTGTTTTATACCTGCTTCCACTTTCTCCTAAGTCAGCTGGGTTTTAGCAGCTACAGCTTTCTTTGACTCAGACTGTGGTTTTTCTGGACATCCAGAAAAATGTTCTTAAGCTGTTCCCAATTATTGTAACATTTTTCTTGTAAAATTCTTTTTCCCAACTGGTTTGGCCCTTCTATTCCCTGCCTTCCTCCCCCCGCTTCATGAAATCAATCCTTTTTGAGCAGCAAGCACGTGTATTAGTAGTTTTGGCAAAGTAAAAAGTCTTCTGTTTGCACTCGAAAAATGCAATCAAGTTATGATCACTTCTTCTTTGGATAATACCTTTTTTGTGTGATCAATTTACTCCTTATCATTCAGATGAGCTCTAATATAGCATTATCTGTGTTGGATGCATCTTTTCTGAGTTAAGATTTTGTCTTCCATAGTTTCTTAGCAATTGCAAGGACAATTTAACTCTGGCAGCATGAGTTGTGTCTGCATAAATCACAGATTGGAGTCTTTTTTTCCCCTTTGTATTTTACATATTGGTGTTCAAAGCTGCTCATGTTGATTTGTACTGTGATTTGGTTCTCTGGGGAGAGGCATCTTTTCCTTAATTACTTGGAAAGGGGCTGACCTGACTTGTGTTTTTACTGTAAGACCATTTTTATTTTTAGCCGTATGTTCAAATCATAGACAATCACGTTTACATGATACTATGCAAATCCGAAGAAACTGGCTGCAGTAGTCCCTGCCCTTTCCCAGACCACATACATCTCCCCACCTTTCCACAAACGAAATATTGTTGACCTCCTGACTGCGGATACTTTCCAGAAATCAGCTAAAGTTCTCCTGAAAACTGGATGTTGTCTCCTTTTTGCTATTAGTTGTCCATCTCTGAATTCCTGGGCTAATCCTGAAACAATGAGATTCTTGTTCTTTAGATACTTGGAGAATTTTAATTAAGTTGCTCTCAGAATGGAGAAATCTAACTCTACACAGGCTATGTGTTTCTCTTTGTGGAGCAGTACTTCTGCTGAAAAGCAATTATAGTCGACAACTGTGTGCACCTCTGACCAATTGTTTTGCTTAGATGCTGACTGAGTCCCGCAGGATTGCTGCATGGACCAAGATGGCACACTGAGGCATGCTTATCCTCAAACACATTCCCAATATCCCCCCAATAATTAGGCTGCTCTGCACTTTAAAACATACATCTTGACAATTACCATGTTTATTCAAAAGAACCAAACTCAACATCAACTTACACAGTAACAGGATGACTTGCATAGGGAAATAGTAACTTGGGGTCAAATCACAGACTAGAATTACTGCTATGGCTATGGCTTCAGTGTGTGTTCAAGTCATTATTACAAGTACCCAGGAGAGACACAATACAGTTCATGCTCATACTTGTCTTTGAGAATGCAGAACCCACATTGGAATTAAAATTATTAATAAAAAAAAAGGTAGATTGCATTAAATTTCAAAAGGGATTTCTGAGAAACTAACAAGCTGAGTAAAGAATATGGATCAGGCTGTGAAAAAAAGAAGACCTAGAACTGACATAAAGGCTCTTATTCTTAAAAAGTATCTTATGTAATCAAAGTCTGTGGTATTACCATATTATTTTCTTTGCTCAGGAAATGATTAAGCACCTCTTTCTGATCATTTTATGGAATCAATGCTCTTTCAGCAGTGTTAGCATTATTTGTCCTTGAGAAGTGCACATTTGTGGGTGGTTACCACGTCTAAACAGCTGACATTAAATACAAAATAACCATCTTGACATAGAACAGCGTGAATGAAGGGCGAGGAGGACTGTTACAGCTAACTGGGGCAGCTCCTGCTAAGATAGTGAGTGGGACATAGTTCCAGGGCCCTGTTCCAATTTGCTTTCGTTCTGGTTTGTCAGGCACTTGCTCCTCTTCTTCCTTTAAAAGAGCGGGAGGGGACAACCCTCAGTGTTTCTCAAGTCATCTTTAACCTGCACGGTCTGCGCTTGGGGTCTGAAATCTGCTGGGAGCATTGCGTGGGACCTGGGCCAAACTGGGCACAAGTGTGGATTAAACTGGTGGGAGCAAAGGGAATCAATTCAGTCATATGGTGGACAGCAGCAGAGGAAACGGTGACTTAGCCATCTGGAAATGTGTGCAGGAAAGAAGTGGAACAGTTCTCCCCTTGTCTCATCGCTTTTCTGTTTTCTATTCCAAATTGCACTGGCAGATATGTCATGGGACAAATTAGTTTTCTTCCCACAGCTGTTTGCTTTTCTGCTCTTCTCAGAATCTGAATGAATCAGGTGGGAGAAAGATGGGATGGCTGTAATGCACATGGGGGAACTTGTTTGAACCCCACTAGCTGCTTCTGCAGTTGCTCAGGAAAATAAGCTGCTGGTGGCAGTGAAGAGTTGTCAGTAGAAAGGTGGAACAGGAGGCTGGGAGGAACTCAGGGAAAGGTTCGGTATGTGGGTGTAAATAGCTGATCCAAGCTGGTGAGGAATTACTTTGTTCTTCTCCCACAATTTAGCTTGTGAACTTGAGCCCTTTCAGCGTGCAGCTTGTCAGCCTTCCAGATATCCACCTCTAGTTGCAGGAAAAAGCCATAGCAGAGTGCCTCTGCCTTCATCTCAGGCACCTGCATGCAATGAGCTAAGGCACAGCGGTTTGTTACCTTATTTACTGTACTTACCCTTTTGTGGGGTTTCTTCCTCTTCAAAACTTATTAAAAGACTCCCCCTAAAGCAGTAACACAGATAATGCTGCTAATCATCTCTGTGCTTTAAAATACTTGTAAATGAAACTCAAGTACCAGACAGTTCTTGAGATCTAATTACAAGAATTCTCTTGAGATCCAAGGTTCTTTGAATTTCTTAAGGATGGAACTGGAATAGAAAAATAACAACTAATGAAGATCAGCTTTTGCTTGGAAGAAAGTCTCTGCTCACCTCTCTGCCATGTCTCCATACCTAGCATAAAGCCAATGTGTCATTTGGTCACTAGATCTCCCATATTTTGCTAAACCGGCTGAAAGTTCCAAAAGGGTACCAGAAATTCTGCGTTGTTCTGGCCTCATTCCTCCTTCTGCACAGAGACTGCTCTGAGTCTACGGAAAGTAGAAGGTCTTTAACTCCCACTCTGTTAGACTACCCATACATTCTGAAAGCTTTTGTTTTGAAGCTCTCTATTGTACGTGGGACATCTAGAGCTTCTCCTCAGCGTGTTAACTCTGTGTCATGCCACTGGGACACTGCGAACACGCTTTATGAGCCTGGATGATACTGTACTCACCTGTGCCAGGGCAGCTGCTGCAGCAGGGATATGGGGAGGTGGTGTAAAAAGGAATAAATTCCTCTGCCTTTTACGTGTACGGGAGCTGGGCTGGGTAAGCAGATTGTGACCATTTTCTGTTCTCTACTTGTTATGGGATTTCAACCACACACTTTGTGTCCATGTGACTGCAGAACAGCAGGGATGTTGCAGACCTTGGCTTTGGACAAAAAGGAAATGGCAAGATATAAAAAGGTATTCCTTTAAGTGCAGTGACATGGAGGCGAACCCAAGAAGGGAGAAATTATGCCAGGAGTACAACACAGCCTGTGTGTAAGAGCTAGTGTGAAGGGGAGGGAAGCAGAACTTCATGAGCCTCTTCATGTTGCTTACATGTAACTGCATTGGAGATCTAACGAGGATAATGAGGTGATAGTTATACCAGCCCTGATGCAGAGTAGAATGAAAGCTTCTATCTTCATAAGTGATGTATAAATTAGTGAGACTGTTTAAGAAAAGTTTCTGCCTCTGTTTTTATGGACTGTGCTGTTGAGCCGGCACTAGCTGCATGCGTCAGAGCCCCCATGTGTATTCAGCTGTCTCGGGAGCAGGCTATGCGGTGGCTTTATGAATCTGCAGAAGCTGGAGTGCTAAGCATGGCTGCCTCTTTCTCCTCATTACCTGCTTCTTATTAGGATATATTGCTCTGCCAGTTGAGTTGAGTGCTAGCTCCCATGACTGTGCATGGTAGAGTTGTTTTGTGTAGCATAACCAGGCAACGTGGAGAAACCCTGGGCTTTCTGGGGATGCGTTTGTCCCCTACCAACACTCTAAAACATTCCCTCAGGTTTAGTGCAAAGTAAATATGACAGTCTCACCTGCCAGAATGGTCTTTGGTTGGGAATGTGATTTCCCTAACCCCTTCAATTTTCAGTAAAATAAAATATCAGCAGCTAATGTGATCTCAGGACCTGTTCTCAGTCAGAATACTCAGGCTCCTCTTCACCACAATTCCTCTAATAGCTGCCACTGGATGAAATTGCGGTGTTACAAGGTGCCTGTCCACAACAGCTATCCCCGAGGAGAGGAGATACATGCATATTTGATAACATACACAATGGAAACGATACTGCAATTAGTGTGTTTAGGTTGCAGCATTTGATTATCAGTGAAACCTAAATAGCATCTAAGCTAGCCTGTAATTGCCCCGAGTCTTCTGAACAGAACGGACTGTTAAGATGTGGCGTGATTTACAGGGAAGATTTGTGGCATTTATCAAGTTGTTGTTTATTATTATTATTCAATATTATGAATACACTGGCATATGATCTTTCTGTTTACAAGAGAGTACAAATTTACCTCCCTGTTGAAAGAAACCTCTTCCAACTCAAAGTGTGTTTGCACAGAGGGAGAAAAAGAGACTGTTAAGCAAATTAATGACTTAATGATGATTGTTTATTATTTGTATTACTGTAGTGTTTAATCTGAGACTGGATCTTTTGTGTTCAGTGTTGCACAAAGGCTGATTACAAAAGCAGCTTCCCCAAAGAGCTAAATGGAGAACAGAGGAAAGACAGAAGAAAAATGATTTTTCCTGGATCTGAGAAGTAGAGAAAGGAGCTGCCTTGCCTGGGGTTATGTAGCTAGTCTATGGCAGAGCTTGGACGTGAACCCAGATATATCAGTACAACTCTTTTCACACAAATTGATGTGGCATCTTGATTTTTATCTAGTATTGCATTCACTACTTAGCGTTGTGCTGTTGAAAGTGTTTGTGTTTCTCTACTTAAAGCAAACAATTTGTGTGTATGTAGGTATAGGAAACTAACATTCATGTCTGAAAATTTCTGTAATCTCTCATTATTACATGTGCTTGTTTTATTTGTTTTTCTTTCTTATTGCATCTTTCAGCCTCACAGTGCTTACCATGACCATCTCCCAAAGTCTGACTAGGTTATTATAATCCTTCGTCGTGTCCTCAACTGAGCTGTAAGAGTCTGAGTATCTCCAATTCTTGCTCTACTCCTTGGTTGCCGTTTAAAAAGGGCTTGAAGGGCATGCCAGCATGCTCCTACAAGGAGATGTGGTGCAGAAGGCACCAAGCAAGTTCTGAGCATGCTGGTAAAACTGCAGTGATAGGGCTGGGCCCTTGTGGGGAAGATATCTTGAGGCTGGTAGCAGTGTGGATCTGGAGTAAAACTGGAAGAGGGTTTGGCTACAGCGTGGCTCTGAGGCAGCTCCTTGCAGTTTTGGCACTGGTGTGGTTGTGAGTAGTTGAGACATTTGAACAAGGTTGTGTTTTGCCCCAGAGCTCACCAGTGCTTCTGCAGTGCTGGCGCCTGGAAAAGAGCAACATTCCCCCTGCTGCCGACTCCCCAAAGCCTCTGTTTCAGCCCTCTGCCAAATTCCAGGGTGAATTATTTTGTGTTTTCATGTTGTTTCACTCATAGTATCTGAGGCTTTTAGCTGTGTTAGGCAGTAAGAGGGAATGAAGAGATCCTTTCATTAAGTGTTTCCTGGTGTTCGCTGCCACTTTGGCTTTGCACAGTTGGCACAGCAGGAATATCTGCTTGATGGTGTTTTCAGAGTCTCCCTTGCTGGAACAGCATTTCACTGACACTACGGGGTTTGTGTGTGTCACTTTTGGTGTTGTGGTTTGTTTTGGTTTTTTGTTTTTGTTTGGGTTTTTTTTTTAAAAGCACTGGCTCATTTCCCAAGGCAGAAGTTTCTTTAAGAAGGAGCTTCCTGCTGTGCACAGTATTTATTTTTTAATTAGTTGAGTTAATGTGCAATTAATGTTTATAATGCAAACCTGTCTGGGGCCATCCATTCACTTAATCAGAATGCTTTTAGTAATTGTATTTTCTGTAGCATTTTTTCTTTGTGATCAAAATATTGTGGCTTCTTTTTTCTTGAACCTTTCTGTAAGCTTGGCTGTCCCTACAAAGCCTGGTCCTCCAGAGACTAACCCTGATGAACTTTTTTGTTCTTTGCTGTCTAACAGGTTTGTAACACTTTCCCGGAATAAAATGAACCAGCAACAAATTATGTCCCAGTGCCAGGAAATTTTTTAGTCTGTTTGATGCTTGTTCTTATTTCCAGTCTGGAAGTAAAATTCCAGTGTGAATTAGTAAACCTTGCATCAGATTTGGACTGGTCTGAAATTGGGGTTTCTCTAGCAAATATCTTTGCTGTTGGATACAGAAAGGTTTTTAGTTGTGTTTTTTGGTTTTGGCCACATGCTGTTCTAGGTCTTCCTTGCTCTCCCCTCTAAAGCAGGTTAGTAGAGACATTTTGCAATAAGTTGGTGCAAAGAAAAATTGAACAAACTTGGGCACAAATATGTGAACTGCCTGAGCTGGGGTACCCTGCTAGGTAACCTGCAGGAGGATGCTGGCCACCTGAGCTTTTGGTAGTTGCAACAGACTGTGAAGAGGGAATTACAAGTTGGGTTCTTCCTTTTAATTATCCTCTGGAGGGCCTGGCTTTCCCCTGAGTGTCCAGGGAACCTATAGATATTAGTGACTTTGGTGATGCCTAAAGGTGTCTACTATGAACTACAGGATTGCTATGCCCATTTTAAAGACCAGGGAGACAGATGTAATCATAGCAAACACAGACTCAGAATTTAGGTTTTGTGACTCCCAGCCCCGTGTCCCGTACATACTGGGTTGAGCCTTACCTGTTACAAAGGGCTTTCTTACCTGTTTATAGTTAGAAATGTGCTTGAGTATCTACCAGACATATGCACTGCTAATTTCATATCCTGCTGTGTGTAGAGTACAGGTGTGCTAAAGGTGTGTGTGTTTGTGTGAAGGATGTGGAAAGCCTGCTGTCCCCAGCATGCTGAAGTAAGATTAACAACGAGCATTTAATTGCATGTTCCTGGCAGCTGCCCTGAGCCAGCCACCTCTCTGCAGCAGGATGGCTCTAGTAAACATTGCAATTACCTTGCACTGCAAAGGTCCCTCTGTTGCCTAATGACTTCATATCACTATTACAACACTGTTCTCCGCTGCTCCAAATTAGGCTTGTCTGAGGGATTATAGTGAACCTGATTTCAGGGTTTTATATTATTTAAATTATAAATATCCTGCAAGAATAGGATTTGTAATGGAAGTTGAAATTTTAATATATTTATATAGATAACATGTAATTTAAAATAATTAGTTTGTGAAGAGTGAGGTAAGGGACAAAAATCTAGGGGGAATTACCACATTTACTGCTGCAGGTAAAAAAGTCATCTTATGTCTATGCAGGTCTGTAGGAATTGACATGGCTAATATGGAGTAACTGTGAAAACTGTATGCCTGATCCTGCTGGGTCTGTACTGGTCATACTTTGTCTCCAGCATGTAACTGTGGAGGGTGCTTTCAGAACACAGATAGCTGGGGAAAGCGGTGTCTCCTACTGTAAGTTGATCTCCTGGCCATTCTCTCTAGGGAATTTGGGTAATGCTCAATTTACGTGTAGGAAGAACTATACTGGGTGATGGCCTTTACAGTGTCTGGAGATGCCTGCCAGGGCTAAAAGATGTGCATTGATCTGAGTGGTGGAATGGAAGTGGTGGTGAGTAGGGAAAATCTATTTATGGTCTGTTTCTGCACAGTATTTAAGGACTATCCAACTGTTCTTGGGGAGTCCAGTAGGAAAACTCACTATCGTAAACAGTTTTTGGACTTTTCATACATGCTGCAGAGAGGGTCCCTCTGTCTGTTAATTTCTCAGGTGATCTGTCGCTCTTGCTCTCTAACTTTACTCCCCTTCACATACACATCCCTCAGATGCTCTTAATGGGCTTCATTTTTTGACCTTGCTACCTTTTTCTGGCCAAAATTCTGTTAATATTAGGACCTAATTGGTACAAATGCAATGCACTTAAAATGAGCTTAACGATGTGCACCCAGTAGAGTCGGGTGGGAACGCTATCCTTGAAAACCCTGCATATCCTGTGGTCCTTCAGTTTTGTCCCTTTTGGCTAAGGATACTATGAAAGTAAGGGAAAAAAACAATGTATAGGATATTTATCCCTCTTCACTACTTGGAGTGAGCCAAATGGTTATTTGACCCTTGGTGTGTCTCATCTTGAGATTATGGTATTGCCATGAAGTTAAGTGGGGACAGATGTATAAAATAGTGATTTGATAGCACAGCAATGAATCATGTTCTTCATACCATCAGTTTCTGGGCTGTTAATTACACTGAAGTATTTCATGGTAGGGAATAAAGTAAAATCCATTATGGTGTTGGTCAGCATGGAAGTAATTACACCCTTTTGATTTGGTCAGCAGTCAAAAAAGGGCTCAGTAAAGATTGTGATTCTTCTTTCATCTGAAACAGGAATGTTCCAAAATAATTAAAACCGTAATCATCAATGCCTTAATGGAGGAGAATCAAGAAAGAGGCAAGACCACTGGATGGGTCAATTTGTAGGGCATTGAAATAAATATCCAACTGTCAGATGGTGCTTTAAAAACACTGTTGGAAAAGAATGAGAAACAGTGACCTTAACTTGGAGTTAATTTATTTTTATTAATTTGAGTAACATTTCTTCTGAATTTATAAATGAAAACTTAGCTGAGGGCATTTATTTCAGCATGATTATGGGTTTATGAGCAGGGTTTGTGTGCAGGGAAAGAAAAACCTTTTTATGTACAATTGCAAGAGATGGTGTGTGAGCAGTTGTCAGTGCAGAGTTTACATGATTTGTTCAGTGGCAGACTGACCAGGCTTGTGCATCGGAGAGATATTCCAGTGGAGTGCACGTTGTTCATGAAGATGATTTAGTTGGAGACAAGTCAAGCCTTATTTTTGGAGGAAAAATGTAGAGAAAGAGAGATGCCGGTGGTCTTTCACTGTCTTCTGCTCATGGCATATATGCTTTCAGGAGTGGCATCCAAAATGACTTACAGGAACTTACTGTGCTTCAGAAAGAAGAGTAAAAACAAACAACGCATGCGATACCCAAATGAAGGCTGTAGAGCATCAGATACATGTTGCCATAGCAATACTGCATGTAGAGCATAAAGAAGTGGAATAATAAGAAGCTCGCAGGGTCATTAATGTCATCAGCAGGCTCAGTGGAGCACAGCTCTATGGTAGATAAAATGGCCTCATGTTTTCTTCAAAAAACATTTGTCAATGTGAGGCAAACAAAGAGAGAAGATGGTGAAAATGTAACAGTGGTAGGAGTCCTGCTGATGGTAGAACTGACCCTGACATCTGTGGTAGCTGCTTTGGTCCTCTTGAATGCTGTGATGAGCTTGTGAAGCTCCTGCACTGGGACATCCAGGGATATCCCTCGTACAGAGTGTTTCTTGAAGATACTCCAAGGGTCACGCCTCTTTGAGGTGGAGCGTATCACCATGATCCAGGAATGCTCTGCAGCCTGACCCAGCATTTCTATTAAGATGACAGTCATTCCACAGTATCTGGGATCCTTTGTGGGCTTTGATGTATCAAATGGATGGAGTAAAGTGAAGTTCTAACTTTGGTTACGTGGGAGATGCTGAGAAAAAAGAAATGAGGAAGAAATAATAGTAATACAAAAAAACCTAAGCAAACCAAAACTGTTCCATATGCTAAAACAACAAGGAGAGACTACAAATGCTACTGCCTATAGACATGTGTGATCCACTGTGTGGGGATACATCTGTGCTACAGCCACTTCGCTTGTGGCTTGTGCTATAACACAAATGCACATTTCATTTCTTTTTTGGGTTTCTTCTAATGCCGTTTCCTGAATTTCCAGGGAACAACTGTAGCAGGGGAAATAGAATGATTGATCTCATATTATCACTGCTGTAAAATCATCTCCAGATGTCTGTCAGCTTTAAATGGCATAACTGAAATCAGTGTGGGCTGAAGAGCTGCATACTAATCAGGGTCAGTATTAACTGGGCCGGATCCTCAACTGCTGTGAGATAGAATAGTCGTCCTCAGATCAGGAAGCTTCTGCTCCCTAATACTCATTTGTGACAGGAGTAGATCTTTTGTATTGGCCAAATTGGGCAAGTTATTTGGATTTTAAAAAAGTCATCTTATGACTAAATGCCTTAATATATTTTTTGCACAATTTCAGTTCCTTCAAAATTCCTTTTAGTGCTGAAATGAGTATTTTTTACAGGCTTTCTATGGTATTTAATTAAAAATACAAGGTTTGGGTCTTGAAATTGCTGATTAAATTAAATGTTGCTGTTTTAAACAGGAGTCATAGTCAGAAAAAATCAGAAACCATTGCCCACTGAAAAAAATTATGTAAAAATGTAGTTGGATTAAACTTATGTAAAAATAGTTGGATTAAAAAATGATGACTAGGGTTCTGTCTAGTTTTAATGCCAGAAACATGTTTTCAAAGCAATCATGCTTTCCCAAGACAGCCTCAGTGGGGAAGGATTAGTACTACAAAATGTTACACCTTGTTTAAATTTCCATAGAGGCAAAATGATTGTTTCCTGCAACAGTTATTCATGTTTTCTGGTAACAATAATGCTACATCACAGCTTTTGGGCTAGGAAGAAGCTAAGACTGAAGAAACTCCCAGCTCTGACCTCCTGTTTTGACTCCTTTCCTCAGCAGCATGTTAGTGCCTCGGAGTTGAACAGCATTTTAACTAAGCCTTTTGTAGCCGCGCGATCTCTCCCTGTTGTTGGTGCACTTCATAGATCTTTGGAGCAGATTGCTTCCAGCCATTGTGCACGGATGAGTGATGCAGCAGGGTTAGGGAGCAAGGTCAGAATGCACTAGGGAACGTATGCTGCCTTTACTCTGTAGTGATGAAAAGGTGCAGTTCAGAGATGCTGCCCGTCACCTCTCCATCTCACTATCCACAGATTGTGCTTTTGGCTGCTGCCTTCCCACAAAGTCACGCCTCCACATCCATTGGGGATGGGGACAAGATTAGGAGGACACCACAACTCTGCTTCCAGTAGAGCGGAGGTATTTGCAGCCCGGTTGTGGAGTAAAGCATGGCAACAAAATGGGCAGTACTACGTACTGGAGGAACAGCTATACAGCTTGCTTCCATCCAGTGTGAAGGGCATGCCAGAACTGTATGACTAATGGGGCTGTTATCATTTACCTGGTAGCAAGCTGTGGAAATAGAAAGCTGAAAGGAGTCTTGCAAGCTTTTCACTGTCATTCCATTAAGGTTCAAGAGATTTTGATATTTGCAACTCAATTCTGGAGAAAGTCCACCACGCTGAGTGTTAACAACTACTGCCAGTGCCACTGTAGAGCTGCAGATCACTAATTCTGTGACATGCAAGTGAATCAATTGAACTCCTGCAACACCTAATTAGTTTGCAGTTGTTGTGAAGAATCCACAGATGATGATTATTGGTAATGAAAGCTATTGATCCAATGTGTACAAACTAGACAAAAAAAAAGATTAACAGGTGAAGGCTCCAGGTCAGATCCTTTGAGAGCCTTCACCAGCACTGTAATGACCTCAGTGGGGCTTTGTTGAATAACATCAGCTGAGAACACGGCGCATAAAATTTAATGTTCCTTGAACTGTTTCAGGATTTAGTGATAATGCAGCTTAGGTATACACCTATGCTGAAGTTTTCAAGGCTTCCTAGGGGAACTGAAAGCTAATTGTAATGGAAATGGGCGCTCAAAGCCCTTACATGGTTTTCCAAATCTCAGCTCCATTTTGAGGGGAAGTGTGCAGTCACTCCTTATACAGATCCATTGCTCAGTCCCTCACTGCTTTTTATGTTTCTCTGGACTTTTGTCCTAACCAGAAATCAGCACCTTTCCCCTTCTTTGTGACCGTTTTATGCCAGTTGGTAACCAAGCACCACACAGCTGCTCACTTGCCCTTCCCCTGCTCTGGTGGAATGGGGAATGGAATTGGAAGGGCAAAAGTAAGAAAGCTCATGGGTTGAGACAAGGAGAGTTTGAATAATTGAATATAATATATCATATAATTGAAATAATAATAGTAATAAATTGTAATGAAAGCATCAAAAGAGAGAAACAAAACTCAGGAAAAACAAGTGGTACAACAACTCACCACCTGCTGACTGACCCAACCAGTCCTTGAGTAGCGACCACTGGCCCCCAGTCAGCTCCCTATTTTATTTATTGAGCATGATGTCATATGGTATGGGATATCCCTTTGGCCAGGTTGGGTCAGCTGTCTTGGCTGTGCTCCTTGTGCACCTACTTGCTGGCAGGGCTAGAAAACTGAAGTATAAGCACTACTCAGCATCAACCAAAACATCAGTGTGTTAGTACACTGTTCTTATGCTAAATCCAAAAGACAGTACTATACCAGCTACTATGAGGAAAATTCAGCTATCCCAGCTGAAACCAGGACATTCTCTTAAAGAGACTGAATTATAATCATCACGATACAAATTTTAGATGCTTTGCTGGTAAGCCTGTAGATTGCTAAGAAAGGGCAGCGTAATATGCATTTTCCAGTTTTAAGGTTTAACATGACTTTGTAATTTAACAGGTAATTCAGCAAAGATGTTTTGAAACTCATTGCTGCTTGTAGTCTCACTGATGTTTCTTTTTGACTATTCAGAATACAATTTTGTATGAGAGAATGATATCGTTTTAGTTGCTTCTGTAAGTTCATGCCTAGCACAGTTGCTTTAAAGCTAATGAAATTATATCAGGGTTAGTTTAGGCCCACTTTGGAATTTTTAGACGCTGGGGGGGGGGGGATCATATTATGCTTGTTGTGAGGTAAAATAAGTCTGACACTACCTTCTATGACTTCACACTTCCCCCTTCATTAATGTTAGAGCGTAACGATGCCCTGTATTACTTTGCTAGCAGCTAAAATATTATGCTGTTTTAGGGTTTTTTTTTTATTTGGTCCTGTAGGGACATTGCTGCTGGCTGCAACACAAAATATGTTGAGATGTGCAGGTATACATGCGTGCTTGTATGGGTGTAAACACTGATACATAGGTGTGAACACACAATAAAAAAACTTGAAACCTCTGCATATGGAGGGTTCTTAAATTGTTTTGAAGGAATGTATAAACCTTGCAATTTTTCAACCTGATTCTGTTTATTAAATATCTTAATTTTAAGAGAAAAGTAACATCTAAACAAGTTAAATCTTGCTGTTCATCATGAAAGGTGAATCCCTAATTCCTAGGCACTTAGCTGTGCTGCCGCTTTTTTGGTTGGATCTTGAGAGAATTTTTATTAAAATGCAAATAGTGTAGCTACAACACTGTTCCCTGATTAAATGGAAGAAGCATCACTTAGTACTCATTGAAGTCAAATGTAATCAAGATAGAATTGATTTTATATTCAGTTCATGTAAACACTGCTCATTCTAGCTCTTAAAAAAAATCCATAAAGTAACAAAAATGCCAGCTTTATTTTTCAAATGGATGCGGGGTAAAGCGAAACCTGTTTATATGCTTTATACATTTATAATGGAAATAATGCTAGCCTAGGGTAGGTGCAATAATGATACTCCTCCACTGCTATAAACTTATACTGAAGCTATGGTTATATGTTGAAATTTTCAGACTGAGCAAATTTGAGACCATTCAGCGTGTTTACAGCTCAAACGGAGCTCTCCATCTGTACGTTACTTAACTGGGATAACCCTTCTGCCTTCCTCATCCACTGAGGGGTCAAGCTGTCTTTAATTACCTTGTAGGTATCATGCAATAGGAACACAGAAACAATAATTGCAGATCAGTCATTGCCTGTTGGCTTAGCCTTTGGTATCCGTACTCAGTTACTTCTTGGGAATAAGACTCTATGCCCAGAAAATATCTGGTTATGTGTTTATTTCCTCTTGACATGTCGTACCCCACAGTCCACACAGATGGTTAGGTTTAGGATTGGGGTGCTAAGAGCCACTAGACTTCTGCAAGGAGAGAAGGCAATTTGCCAGGTGCAATTAAGTTTACGGGGTTTTAGGCTCCGTTGAATCAGCTTGCAGTTGTGCCCATGGAGAAGTGCAACTGTGTGAAAAGAGCTGTAAATCGGGCAGGTAGGACTCTGAAGGTGTGCACGTACCTGCTCCTGCAAATGCAGAACACCACTGGAGGCAAAGCACGTGCTGTGTTAAAAATGATGGGCTCTGTCTATCCATTTAAATCTGACACATGACACTTCACCTGCACTGCTGTCTGCAACCAGTGCAGCACCCAGTGCTCGGGAAATTGGGGTGTGTAGTTTATGGGCACTTTCTGTTCCACATGTGCACTTGATGGCATGAGGAGATAAGTCATGGTTGATTTTCCTGCCTGAGAAGGTGCCTAATTCATGGTTCTCTATGCAGGCACAGAGAGAGGGAAGCTTACAGCCTGTACTAAAAAAACCAGACACTAGACATCCCTGTCTCTGCCTTTCCGATTGTGGCTTTCAGGTGTTGATTTTTATTAAGAAAAGTAGTAGTGTGCTGCCTAAGCAAAGAGAGTATTTTGCTTGCTAAGAAGTCACCCCTAAAATCTCCCTTAAGTCATAACACTTGATGAGCCTGTGAATGGAAGATAAAAGCTTCTATCGACATCGTGTTAATGCGAAGCAAGGGAAATATTTCTGACGTTTTGGGTTTCTGGAAGTGTTAGTTGGGTGTTGTGAAGATCAGTCTGTCACGAGCAGTGTTGCAGCTCTATTAATTGCTGAGGAGGAAACATGGTAGAAGAGTACGGGTAGATGGTCTTCAGTCTTGGGGTTTTCCAGCTGACTCCTGCATCTCCCACAGTCTGCGGACTATGGAGATACTGCAGTGGGGTATGAAACCTGCTGGATGGGCTGCTGAGCAAGTGGGAAAATCTCCACTTTTGGTGAAGAAGGATGCTATGAAACCTATCTTTAAAGTAAATAAACCCTCATGAGCTCAGTTTGCAGGTAGAGCATACAGCGAAGCTGTATCTCCCTCCCTGCTTTCTTTTCTACTAGATTTTGCTTTTCAGATACTGATCTAAGGAGAGCAATCGAGCTTTTAAATAACTTGCCTGGGGTTTTTCTAAGTAGCGGTTTAGGTCATGTACCACGAAAACATTAGTATTAATGCTATGATGATCTTTTAGTAGCTAAAATTAGATTCTTCAGGAAGAAAATTATATTTTGAATTACTATGAATTCTCATGGTTTTACGTATTTTTCCCTGGATGATGATTCCTAATAACAATCATTATGCACATTTCACGGACATTACACTGAATGATTTCAACTTTAAGAAGCTTCCTTTTTAGAAGCTTTTTCTTTTACAAAGAAAGTTAGACCCCAAGCCTGCTTTAACATAAATGGTAAAGTGCAAATGAAAATTAATTCATTTTGAAAATGTGTTTCAGAATGTGTTTAAGCAAGCAAAAATCAACAAATCAAAGGTCATTTTTAGAAGATGCAGAAATGTGGAGTGAGTACTTTAGAGCACATCTCCTAATTAAATCCCTTCAGAGGAAATCGTGGTGAAATTTTAAGACCAGAGTTACTGCATCTAGGACAGGTCAAAACAAAGATTATCAAGATGGCTTTGACTGTCTTTTTGCTATAGTCATTTGCAGTAAGGTAGTGTGTTTGGGAGTAGCAAGGTGTAATAGATTCATAATTTCTACTAGCAATAACCCATTTCACTAGAAATTCCATATGCTTCCATTTAATATGGCACTTATTTTCCAAAGAAAATACTTCTGTATCATGAAGGCATTACAGATGACGTAATTGTAAGGAAAGGTGGAATTTTTGTCAGTGCCATTCACTTCACTTTTTGCATGTCTATCCATTTCTCAATGCAATATTTGCACCATGAACATGGTGTTCTAAAACTTGTTCACCTGTAAGGAAGGCACCAAATTAATAGTGCTCAAATATTTCTGAAATGGCTCCTTAATCCTTCTCTCCAAGACTTTTCCCTAATCATTCTTAAAATTAAAATGTTGTAATCAGTTTCTTGAATTTCTCCTACTTCACTGTGATTATTCTTGTTTATTTTCTTTTATATTAAGTATTTAGTGTTAGTGAAGATTATATTTAATTACATTTGTGACACACTTTGTACACCTTATACATAAACAACTGATGCAGTCAGAGACAGAGGAACAATTCTACAGGATTTTCAATGCTCACATCAGTGTTTTATATCACAGCAAAAATTAGTGTGACTGTCTTTCTGAATGCATATGGTTTTGTTACCCAAAACTAAGGGGATAGACATGCCCGGGGTTGGGAGCAGGGAGTGCAGATCACACCATCCATAGGGTAGAAGTGCCAGAAACTATATAGGGGTTCATCAGTGGTTGTGTAGTGCATGATGCCCCTTACTTTCAGGCTGGAAACATCCACCTTAAGCTTAGCACAAGTCAAATACAACAAAATATAAGCTATCTCCTTAACTGGATAGCTTAAATATTAGCTCACTTTTCAAAAATATCAAAAAAAAGTTGTGCATTTTTTGGTACAAGTGGCTGAATTTCAGATTTGAAACATTGGCCTTGGGGGGTGCAAAAAAATCCAGGTTGTTTTTATTTTTTTGAGGCAGTGTTTGTTTTAATCTCCTTAGACTGACAAGGGCTACTAAACCTGTCACCATGTTGTGGTTTAGTTTGGCACTTTGTCGTAAACAGGGCAGTAGTACAGGTAACCTAAAATCCACGGAAGGACTGAAAGTAAGAGAAGAGCATTAGCTGTTTCACAGACTGAATAGAAAAAGATACGATGAAATCATTCCAGAAGCAGAGAGGAAATGTGATTTCCATGCTGCTTTATGGCTTATACTTTCTGAGCTGTGCTACAAAAGACAGCAATGAAAGGAAAGCAAAATATCCTCTGGTGATATTCCAGTAACACTACAGATTACGGAAGGATCGTAGTTGAAGACTGCCAAGCTCTTCTAAGCAAGGCTGTGCAGAGGAGGCACTGATACTCCTTCCAGTGCAGCTCTGCCAGTGCTTCTGGGCTGTAGTCAGGTCTGTGCATACTGTGGGACACTGCACCAGCATCGTCTTTTCCTCCCAGCCCCGTCAGTAATTTTGGGAATCAGGAGCATGATTATGGCGAATTGGAAGCCCAGAGAAGCTGTACTGTATTTTTTAGTATTATCTATTGGCCCAGGTAGGTTTAACACTGTGCTTTAGAGATCAGCATGAAAAAGATGTTAGCAAATTATGAAGAGGAAAAGGCATAAGCAAAACTTGTCATTTCTCGGCAATGTTTCCTGGGTGTGTTGGACCAGTGCCAGGCAGTATAAACCAGCCTTATTCTGCTGAAGTCAGTGAAACCATATGGAGGTGGAGCAACGACTAAATTAAGGCACATCTTGGTTTAGCCCCCAAGATGGGAAGAACAGTTCCTCTGTCGTCACTCAAGTCAGTAATTACATGAGGCACAGTCCTGTGCTTACAGGCACAGTAGCATACTCAACTGCTGAGTTGTGATGATGGGTTATTTCTAGAGTTGCCTGATCATCAGAACTGAGGAAAACTCTTGTCTGTGGTAATATATGGTGATATTCAATGCAAATCCTTTTCTGCCTGGAGTCCAGGAGGTGCACAGGGCTCAGCGTGAAGTGGCAGGGATTGCTCTGAGAAGCATAATTTCCACCTCACTTGTGGACTATCCTTAAGCTGTAAAAGGTGAAAGACTGCTACAGCTGGCATTTGGCTGGATGTCTTGGTTTGAAAAATATGTGGGTTTTTTGTCACCTTACTGATCCCATTTTAGCAAATTTGACTCTGTTTTAAGCAATTATTTAAATGTAAGACCCTCAGTTGCATACAAAGAACTGAACAAGGCACCTAGGGCCTCCCTGGCCACAGCAACATCAACCACTGTGCTTGAAAAGCTCTCACGTGGGAAAGCCCTACTCAGGTGTAAATGGGAAGTGAGCTGAGACAGAGCTTAGGAAGTTTCTCAGGTTTGAAATATTGCTTTAATGATCCTTTGTTGATGCAAATAACTGTGGTAAACTATTCAAGTCACAAAAAAAAAAAAACCCTTTCAAACTTCTGCACAAGATTTTAGACTCCTCTGACTTGGTCTCATGTTGTTTCTTACTTTTTGCACATGTGCATTTTTGCACCCTTCTTAACTGTGGCTGTTTCAAGTCAATCAGATGTCTTTGATTTGCTACATATTATAGGTTGCTGAATGCAGCCATAAAATTTAACATTCAAACCTCTGCCGTTGTCTGTAGCTAGAACAATGCGATTTCATAAATCTATCTGCAAGATGCCACATTCAATTCTGTTGGGCTTTTAGAATAACTGTTTATACTATCACTCTTGTGGGTTCCATATGTATTTTTTTTCAAATGAACGTTTCCAAAATTATGGGAGTTCTACTTTTAGTATTCATTTCAGCAGTGCGTTTAAAACCATTCAGTCTTATGTAACTTGAGACTAGTTTAACAGAAGTTAAATGTTTGCTGAATAGGAGCGTTAAGGATACTTCTGCAGGGATGTGCCTAAGTACCAAGTTTGAGAAATGGGACCACACATTTAGTGGAACTCTGGAAGTCTCAGGTTCACAAATTAAAAGGGATGGTCTGTTGTTGCCCGCTTTACATAGAATATTCCTCAGATCTGGGCAAAAAGCTTTAAAATGTGAATCCTCTGATCCACTGAGAGACAGATGTCAAGAGGGGAAGCTTGACTGTCAAGACTAACTTCACTGGCAAATTCAGATCTAGAGGGATCAAACCCTCTGATACACTTTCAGTAATTCTGCCTTCCAGACTGCTGGCTATACTCAAGCAGTGGCTTGGGTCACTGGCAGACAGCATCAAGATAAATATCTTACTTAGGCCTTCTTTTTCCAGGATTTTTCCAACTCTGTTTTTTTATAGACTTAGCAAACTTTCAGTTCTTTGTTTTGACTCAGGGGATGCAATTTCCACACTTAAGGTCATCCTTACTGCTCTGTGCTGGCATTCTCCCAAACTGGCCTGCAGATTTGCTAAGAGGTGATGTTCCCAGCTGGACACAGGACTCTCACTGGTGCTGTGTAGAGCGAATGACTTAGTCTCCCATGTTCCTGTTTAAATGTCCTGTTACGGTGCTCAGTGAGCTGCAGAAATTTTATTCTGTATAATCCCTTGTCCACAGCCTAACCAACATAGTAAGAAACAAAAGCATTCCCTAACATGATTGTTCAACCTGTTTCATTGAAAAGCTACCAGATTTTTCCCCCTTCTTTCTGCTATTGGAGGAATAAAAATTTGAACCATTCCAGCTATCTGTTGTTGTTGTAAGCGTAGGTCTGTCTCACGTTTGTTGTGTTGCTAGGGAATGTATGCAGCTTTTGTTGCTTTTGAATTATAGCTGCTGGCACTTATCTTCTCCTCCAGCAAATAGCATTTATAGCCAGTTCTTTGAAAGCAGTGCAGTCGTTTGTACTTAAGACAGAATTATGGCAGCAGCAAACAGTTACAGGGAAGAATTTAGCCCAGAATGCTTCTACACACAAGTAAATGCTTACTCACATTCATTATTCGTTATTGTAAGAACAATTTCCTTAAATTTCTGGAAGGGTGGAAGAACAGGTTTTTACTAGTGCTGGCGAAACCAGAGAATTTCTGTTTGTCAAATGTGCTTTCTATGAAGCTATAGTTTTATGTGGAGACTACTTAAGTATTTCTATCATCACTGAGAATGGTGAGGATTGAAAGCGTAAAGAAGGGTTGGGGAAGCGGACTTACTGTGACACTGAACTGGGATGAAAAATGGGCTTGGATTTTCCATGTTGCTTCATAACAGCTAAAACACTCTTGCGTCCTCTTTCCCAATGGAAAAGATCAGATTTTATTCAGAAAGTGGACATTTTTCCCGTTTTGTTTTCAAGGCAAGATTTTGAAATGGGTTTGGTTTTGTTCCAATGCAAAACAGTAAACATTTGGAAAATACTTTCCGCATTTTGTTGTGGTTACATTGGAAGTTCTTACAAAATTGAATTGTCATTAACTGGTCAACTCTAATTTGCGGGTATTCAGAAATTATACCAGTCAATGACATGTCCCCGTTCCTGGTTTATGGACCTCTTGTTTCATATTCTGGCAATCTGTGTTTTAGTCTGTAGTCGAGACAAATATGGATTGAATGGGAAGAGGGATTTTTGCTTTAAAGTCCAAAGGCCTGGTTTCAGCCAGGGACATTGTGTCATATTCACAGAGAGAAATTAGTGCTTTAATTCAGTGCAAATCAGCTGTGTCAGCCTAGAAGTCACCTGAGAGGATCTCAGTAGAGAGAAATTCATCTATTCCTCACTAGGGCAATTTTTAGCACTGAGTTCTCATCTTTTTCTTTGTGTTATTATCTAAGGCTTCTGGGAAGACAGTGAATATACCTGGTATCACCCCGATGAGGAGAAAGAGCTTTGTGACAATACAGCCAATGTGGAACTGTGTGTTAAGTGAAAGGTTTATTGGTTGGGTTTTATATTTTTTCCAGCCTTTTTTTGTTTTGAAAATGCCAGTCACTTGACTTTGCTTGTTAGAGTTGAAGAACTAGTGTTCTGTTCAGAGAGCCATTCCAGCAATAGGTGCTTCAAATATTTAACCCATATGGTGGAAATGAAGTGCTGGAGCCCTGCTGCTTTACACCAGTTCAGGCTCCTGGATTTCTGGTGACAAAGAAAATAGTCCATCTTTGCTACCAGTAACTTTTCACTTCCCTTTATCATCCCAATCCCTCTGTAGGAAAATGTTTCTAGAATCAAACCTCACTGTGAAGAGTACAATTCTTGTAGCAAAACACACTGATGTAATTTTTTGTCATTTTATGTGTATTTCCTAGGCTTATGAGATTGGAAAATTCTAGCTGGAAGTCAGTATGTCATTCTCTGAATATGCAGTAAATGAAATAGACTTTCTAATTAAAGGTGTTTATAGCTACAGAAATATCAAATCTCAGTTTCTTCTCTTTGAAATAAACTTTCCGCCATTGAGTGTTGTTTATTCTCCATATCTGTGGCTGTGTTTTTCCTCTGTCACATTGGTAAGAATGTACAGTAAACTGGGGCACATCAGCTGGATTCTCCATGGTAGATATCTATAGTAAATCCCTATTACTTCCATGTTATTTTTCTATCAGTTGCAAGTCTTGCTCTGGATTTTGTGTGTCTTTTCCACACCTGTGTGATTCTGTGGAGAATGTGAGCTTCCAGAGGTATTTAAGTTCTCCAGGATAGCAGTGCCAAGTAGATAGCTTCTTTTTCCTGCAGAAGAACTGCTTTTTATGCTTTGCTTGGTGAAAATATCTTTGGGTGTGTCTTAGATCTAGGGATGTTGAAGTGTCTTTTTGTTTTTAAGCTATCTTTGAAATCTCTGTAGGCCCTCCAGCATACGCAGTGCATTATCTGCAGCTATGGCTTTTCAGTTCAGTACTCTGACTGCTTGCTTGACATGTCTCTACATACTGCTTTAATTCTGTTTCATATCCTACATTATTTATACATTCCCCTGTTCAGCTACAGTTTCTATTACATGCTCTGAGCTTCATTTTGGTTGTAGGCCTGACTGTGTCTTTCCATCTAAAAACACAGGAGGTGATTTTGCAGCAAGAAGTGAGTCTAGGAAAGAAAACTTAATGCAAGGATTAAACACTCATAATGGAAGCAAGTATTTTGTCAGATAAAGGGGGATAAGGCATGCTGTCTAACCTGGCTTCTCGCTGTGTGGAGGCTGATAAAGGTGGTCATCAGGAAGGGTGGACTTGAAGTCTGTAAAGCAGAGGTGTCTCTTCTCAGCTGTTTTTAAGGAAGCTGCAGAACCATAAGCCTAGGATATGCAGGCGGTAAAGAGGGAGGAAGCTGACCTACAACATGACCTAAATGTTTGTCCTTTTCCTCCCTTGATATGTAAGTGAACTTAAGGGAATATGAAGAACCTTGCCTCCACTCTGGCAGTCAACAGGAGTAGGCAGCTCAGTCTGCAACAGGAGAAGGACTGAGAGAAAAGGTGAAGTGAGCCATCGCTTCTCTCACCACCGAAACAAATAAGGGGGCAGGAAAGGGTGAGTGGGGCCATATGACCCTTAGCCAATTTCAGGCTTTTTCTTGGGGCACTTCATTGCTTATGACAACAAGAAAAGGAGTTCAAGTGAATTCATACATTAATCCCTGGAGTTGTCTCATCCTCTGAAAAGAAAGGCAGGAGAGGATAACCGTTTTGGACTTGTCTGTGGCTAAGCTGTGAGCCTGTAGTATCGCTCGCTGATGTAGACGTGAAGGCTGGTTGAAGCGGACTGATATTGTCATCTTATGCCATCATCATCACATGTTCTGGCACCTCAATTACTGTTCTAAAATAATGAAAGGAGTTGTCAGGTCAGGTAGGTTAGATGAATTACCCAGCTCAGTTACTCCTATCTAAAATAATCTGTATCACTTTATCGAGCGTCAGCATGTTGCTTACTTGAAAAATTGCACGTTAACACTAGTTTCCCTCAGACATAAACAACCATTAAAGAATTCTTTGGGGTTTAGGTCTTTTGCTTTAGTACCATTTCCAAAGAAAATATCAAACCATTTCCAAAGAAAATATTTTTACATTGGCAAAACATTTAGGAATACAGTAGAAAATACACCAGGTTTACAAGTGAAGGATTTTAATATGGGTGAACATACTGATTTCTAAATTTACCTTTATTAATAAAAATGAATGACTATGCAGTGGCAAAAAATAAACCCAGTACAAATCCTGACTGGGGGAAATTCCTGTCTTCCTGTCAGTCCTTTACCAGTGATGTCCAGATGTCATTTCTGTCCACATAACTGTGGAAATAGAGAACCATCTCTGCCTGGTCTGTGAAGAGTATTTCAGAAATCCTCTGTTCTAGATTTTTTTTTTTTTTTTTTTGGCAATGTACCTCAAATTTGCTTTGCCAAGACTCATCTCCTAGTTTTCACTGCAGCTTTTCTTTATTTCTTTCCCCCTTTATTGCCCTGGCAACAACTAATTTGTTTTAAGTATTATTTAAAAAATAATCTATACATCTAAAAAATCCACCCTCTTTGGAAAGAGAGTTCAACCGTCAGCTACCTTTTCTTGAAGTTCTTAGTGCAAAATAGAGATGAGTTTTGAAGTTCTCTACGTGACTTAGGTCCTGAAGTCTACATCAGAAGGCTGTCTAATTCCCTGCTGGCTTTCATCCTGTTTATGTGAGGAATTATTGTATTTATTTTAAACACAGTTTGGTGACATTTTACGCTACTGTTTACAGTGGTTTGGTGAATAATGGAGAGAATAAAGCAGGGAGTCATCAAGTTTGATATATTAGCAAATATAACAAAATACATTCCCACTCCAAGGAATTTAAAGAAGAAACAAGAGGGCACCCTGTTTGCACCTAGTGAGCTCCCCTTCTTTAACAGGCATTGAGGCAAGCAAGCTTTACCCATCTGACAAAAGCCAAGACTAGAAAAACTCTGTGACCCTGCTTGTGTGTTTGTGTACAGCTGTATTGGAGCATATTGATATGAATGTACGTATGGTTTGGTGTTGTACCTTCTCGAAATGGCATTTTTACCATATGGTGCGCACCCGTGGATAGTGGACAGCACAGTGTGACAATTTTTGGCATTCAAACTCACCTTGTTAATTCCCTCGAGCTTTGAACGGCAAAAATATGTATACAAATAAGCTTTTCAGAGGGAAGGATAAAGGCTAATTGATTTTAATGATTCTGTGTTTTTCCAAAATGGATGGGACATCATCCTTAACACCTGCTGGTGTGTTCTTGTAGAATATGCTGTAGCTTCTCAAAGCTGATCTCAGAATGTTTCCTATGAGCTAGTATTATGATCCTTTATGCAGGTGGCACAGGGAAAAAGGGGCTTGCCGAAGGAAACGCAACAAACCAAGCCAAAAGCTGGACTCAGGTCCCCCAAGTCTGTTTCCTGGACAGCCATGCAATGACAAAGGGGCTCTTTAAAGTGCTGTTGATAAGGAGGTTTCCCCGTACACTTGGGCTTCACAGTGATCATTCTGAAAAGTAATAAATGCGTGCAGGGGCTGTGGAGCTGAGAGATGTGCGGTGTGCCCGGTGGCATGTCACTTGGCTGATGGAACAGCAGAGTCGCAGCAAGCCTGCGAAAGCTCTGCTCATCCTGGGCTCTGTCTGCTGGGTCTGAGGAGCACAAGAACAGTGATTCCCACCTGAGCTTGAAGGTCATAAAACAAGGGAAGTCTCTTCGATGCCTTGCTGTTCTCACTATGATAACAGTGTTATGCTGTGAAACATTAACATTTCCAATAATCCTGCTTTCTTCTCTCTGGCTGGGCACAATGATGATTGTATGCTAGATTGCAGGGAAAACATATAGATTAGTGTTTCAAAATGATCATAACGCTTTGTTGCACTGGTTTACAATTTTCCAAAGTGCTTTACCAATACTCCTTACTCGGTCACAACACAGGGATGGGGCAAAGATTTAAGTATGCACCTCTCGCCGGTAGGTGCATGCAGACTGAGAGGAACGGGTTACGGTAACTGGTTCTGGCATGTTCACACACATGGTCACTATGTATATTCATGACTGTTGCAATTGCTATAACTGTTGGCCTGTGCCAGTCTACCTTTGTGCTTCCACATGGCAAATGATGTCTATTTGTAAATCCAATTCACCTGTAAATGAAGCTGAATCTCAGGACTACACCCTAAGGTGGCAGGGCAGTGACTACACACTTTACCTGGGCAGCTACGACTGTGGAGGTGAAAACCTTAGGTGGGGAAGCAAGGTATATCTGGAGAGGAGAGGTAGTTCCCAGCTTGCTGGAGAAAGCTTTGGCCCCATCTTGCCTGTCAGCACCTATAGCATGAGTTTGGAAGACCTGTCAGCAAAATGAATTTGGGCAACCATATGTATCCTGTCCCATAATAGCACGATGCCTCAAAACAAGGAATGCGTGCTGTTTGGCTGAACAGCATTTCAGCTGGTGTGGGAGGCAGCTCTCGAACAGAGTTAAGTTGATAGAAATGCTGCTTTCAGACATTTTCTGGGGAAAACCTGATTTCTCAAGTATTAATTCAATATAAAAAAAACTGTTGTCAATTAGCCCCATAATCTTATTTTTAGCTCTGAATATGAAGAGCACACACACGTGTGTCTGACTGCTCAACAGCTGCAGTCCACTAGGGAATATCAGAAGGCAAAAAACAGAGCAGGGATTTTGTTTGTCTGAGCAGATGAGAATAATTTATATGTACATGCTATTTATAGAAAGGCTGCAGCAAGCTAATTAATTGTTTATAGGGAGAACTTTAAAGAGCATAACCTGAGATCTGACATTCTGTGTAATAATTATAATTAGAGATGAGCTAGCATCAAAAATCAGGATGTGAACACAGATACATTTTGGGCAAGTTTTGAATCTGATCCAGATATCAACTGTGCAGCTTTTTTGCAGCCCTTAGAGCAGGCTAGAATGAAATCCTGGGTTGGAATTCGGCCTTCTGTGTTTTGGTGATGTGCAGATCTGGATCCACAGTATGCGATGAGGGCCAGATCCTAATTAGTATTTAGCATACTAGGGGAAAAATATTAAATAGGGTTGCTATGCCTTTATTAATACATATTCGCTTGGTGCAATGGTGTGTGTGTGTTCTAAGTAACACACAGAAGCTTACGGACTTGTGTTAAGCTAGCATTGACGCTTATAAGGCGATTGTCAAACTTCTAAATTACTTGAGAAATAGCCTAATTCCTGTGAAGTTCTCTTGAGCCTTATAATAAAGGAGTGGTCTGTTGGTGTTTTCTAGGTCTTGAGGAGTCATGGAAAAGAATTTGAATGCTTGGCTTAGAAAAGCAGCTGAGCATAGACATTGTCTAGCACTTCTGACTCCAGTACAAGAGTACCTGAATACTTTGAAAATTGGTTCTGATTCTAAACTAATTTGAAGTCAACTACTCTGTGCTATATAAATAAATACACAATAGTGAACCAGATGAAAGGCCAGTTAAGGAGCCAGAGAATTAAATCTTGGCCAAATGTTTATCTTAGCCAGTTCATCTCAGTTTATATGAGATTTCTCTAAGCAGAAAGAAGAATGCATCCACGGGAAGACTACATCCTGCCTGTGTATTTCCATCAGCTAACAAATATACAGCTGAATCTCAGATTTTTTGTTCTTATTCCACATACCAGAGTTAATTCCTGAAGAATTTATGATACTTCTAATAGGGTACTGGAGAACCTGTAAGATCTCTGTGCAGCAGCTAGTGATTTCTTAAAGGATGTCCAGAAGAGCTCGCAGGGTGGGGGTAGTAACACAGGGGAACACGCTTGCTTCTGTGGGCAGTGCAGCCAGTGGCTTGTCAGCTAATAACAGGAGACTTGCACGTAGTTGTAACATGTTTGGGTTGAGTTAGACTCTGTATGAGCAGTTCTGACCATGGCTGTCAAGCGTTCAGCATCGCCTAAGTAAGGCCCTCGTGCACTGCAGTGCTCCTAAATTGGTAACTATGTACATGATTCCCTGCTCATGATGTTTTGCTCTTGTTTTCATACTTTTCATCCCAGCTAATTTTTTCTGGCTGCTGCAGCTGCCTTTCACTTCCTTAATTTCTTCTGGTATTTTTATGGACCTAAACCTTTTCGCATGACAGATGTAGGACTGTGTTCAGCTTGCTGTCAGTGCATTTCCAGACAAACCAACCTCCTTTCACTGGACCAGTTTGAGCTGTGTAATCTCATCCAGAAGCTGAAGCTTTAGGCAGGCAGGATCTTCACTCCAAAGTGAACTGCTCCCTCCGTGTTCAGTGCTCACTAGACAGAAACTGCTAGTTTGAAGTAAAAACTGATATTGTTTTCCCTCATGCTTGTCACAGACAATTTTTTGTGCCTCGGGGCAGCTTCTCTATCACGTAGATATGTTGCTATGAAAACATTCTTCCACCACAGTGGCTTAAAAGGGTGGCGGTGGTTTTATGCAATGCAAACTGAACTGCAGACCTGAACTACCTCTCCGTGGAGCATTGCTGCTAATCCAGTGCTGTGCAAGGAACTATTCATCATTCCTGCCGTCTTCAGTGAACTTACAAGTCTGTCTAATAAGGACCACACACATAATCTTTTATTTACGTAATAGTCTATATATCAATGTGAGGTGAGGTTTTGACCTTATTATACAAACTTCAGTATTCCCAAGATGCATCAAGATCTGTTTTCGTCTTGCAGCTCAGCCCTTCCTAACCCCCTTTTGCGTTTTCATCACACTTTTCATTATGTAGCTAATTAAGCCATGCTCATATATAAACACCGTTACACAGTTTACCAGATAGTGAAAAGTTCTCTGGTATATATATATGCATGCACTGATACATAGTGTATCCAGCATGGGATTTTTTTCCAGAAGGAGGTTGTAGTTGATTCAAATCAAAATGACATTTTACTAATGGCACTGCAATGAAAGCAGACCAATAGAGTCTAACTGAAATTTCTCCTCCCTCTGTAAACAAAAGGAGAATAAATGAAAACACCTTATTTTTGTTGATTCTTGTTGCATTTTGTGGACAAATCAAAATTTCAGAAAATACAAACCAGCCAATTTTGAACTAGCATGTAGGAGTTGCAGCTAAGCTTAGGTTTAGCTATGAAAGATGAACCATCAACATCTCATCTGCACACACAAATCAGCCCTGACTGGGGCTGATATTACACTATCTTGTTCTCCATGTGCCATGCGTATCCTTTGCAGAACCTTTGAAGATGGATTGAAAATCTGTACACCAGGTGACTTGATATGCATACCTGCATTTTTCAGTTAAACCTGGGCTGTTGTTGGCATCTGCTCTCCTGCATCACATCACAACAGCCTCTCCTTGTCTTATGTGTGAATTTTTAATTCAGAGATTTAAATTAATCTAACTTCTCAGGCAAGAGTCCAAACCCTATGAACAGAAACACAGAATTTGGTTTACGAACACACTGTGAACTGCAGCGTGCAAGGTTTGCCTGACTTTTAGTTCCTTGTTTCCAGGGATACTTAAGTATGCTTAAGTAAACTTCCATGTTTCTAATTTTCACTCTTATCAGGAGAATTGCATGCATTACGTTTTTTTTTCTGCTGGTTTCAAATTCTGCCTGGGCGATGAATGACAGTGTTCAGTTTCTGCTAAAGAATATGCCTTTGAAGTGTATTTACATCTTTAATTGACACCAAATCATTTATCTAATTCATAACAGGATGATGTAGAAGGCAAACAGAGCTGAATGTGTCATTCTAAGACCAAAATACGGAGATTAGTCTGTTGGATTTAATGTCGTGTACTGTAAATATAGGTCACAAGAAAAAACAATGTATGTAATTCCAAGTATAGAACAAGTATCTTAAGATATTGTGTTAAACCCTGGAGTGATTACTCGCACGCATAAAGTACACATAGCAGACTGCAGGACTGGGATGAGTACTATCATGTTTTCCCACACTAGTTGTGTATTAGAATAATCCTTTTTCATCATTGTATGCTGATATGGTATGCTGGGTATTAATAAAATAAGACCACTAATTTGAAGGTATTCTACAAGTTTGCCTCAAGTACATTTTTTGTTCTGACATGTAAAAAAAAAAAGTATACAGAACAATTTCTCATCCCCACTGGGACTATGTGCCAACATGATTTGTCAGAACTCCTACAGCTTCAATGCCTTTCCACCTATTTCTTCCACCTTTTCCCCTTTCTTTTATTTTTAACTTTCAATTTATTGTTTTCAAATTCAATGAGATAACATAGTCACCTCAGGGGAGGAATTCTATGCCATTCCACAGTGAAGACGGCGTTCTTTATAGAGTTATACTGTTACTTTACAGCTTTTAAGAAACATACATACAAAACCAGTGTAATGAAAGTTTTTAACTATACTGAACAGATTCTAAACAGCCATGGGGCAAAGTCCTGGCTCAAGCCTCTATTAGCTGGCTAACTCCCAATTAATCTGTATTTCATTAAGAAATAAAGGATTAGACTGTCATAGTTTTGTCTGAGACAGAAGTATTGGGAAGCTGTGAGAGATTTCAACCTGATTCTGAGTTTTACTTTCCTATATCTGTAGAAGATTGCTTCGGTCTCTGTTATTAAAGTTAAATCTTTTGGCACAAGCACCAATTTTGGTAAATGCTGTGTTTTCATATAGGAGGATGTTTTTTGTAGAAAATGTATAAAGAGTCAAAGAAGAAAATAATTTCATAGTAGAACTTAGTTTGGCAAGTGTTCAGAACTATGGAAAATTAAGGATTTCAGGAAAAAAGGCAGGATTCTGCATGTACCTCTTCCTTCCAAAATTGGATGAGGTAATGTTTGGGGCATTAGATTTCACTACAGTTTTTTTTCAGAGTGTAACAGAGACTGCAGAACCAAGACAAGGTGTCTTCACTATCAAACACAATAAAACATTCATCAGTTGGGAGGGTAAAAAAGCACCAAACAAGAAAAAAGGGGAAAAAAATGTTATTGTCATTATTTTGGATTTTTTAGAATTTCAAGGTAAGTGCCTTGAGTGAAACACCAATGTTTAAATAAAAAACCCCCAACAATTAGGGCAATTATTGTAGCAGAATTTGCTCCTGAATCCTGATCTTTTTCTTATACTGATAATGTTCTGAAAGTGTTTGGCCTGAAGTTTCTTACAGTTGGTCTCCATCAAAAGGAACCAAGCATTTCTGGGTTTGATATAATTTGATTATTTGTACAAAATTCCTTCAACCACTTATGAATATGAAAAACAAATATAAGCTCTTTGTTATAATCCTAATTGAGTTGTAATACTCTCCCACTGGGTACTTCTCTGTCCCTTTAGGAAATTAAATCCCTTAAAAAAAAATCTAACCCTTAATCCATTTTATTTTCTTTTGAAAATCAAATTAGGCAGCCGAGAGTGCTTTTGGATACTTAAGTACCTTTGTAATCCAGCCCGGGTTATGTGCTGAGGTGAAACTGCAATTGCATGTCCTGCTTAAGCCATGTTTGAGCTGTTGTCAGTGTTGGGGCTACCTCTGTGCAATCATCTCTGTCTCCCTTCTTCCTCCTTTGCTCCCTCCCTCCTACTGAAGACCACCTGTTGCCTTGCCTGTGCTCGTCACAGCTACTTGGGAAGTTGTTTCCTCTAAAGCATGAGCCCCATCCCAGGTCACTGCTGTTTTCTTGTTGCAGTAGTAATAGGGCTTTGGTGGCAGGGATGGCCTGAGAGAGGGAGGAAAACTAAGGTTTGTAGGCGGAGGTAATATCTTTTATTAGACCAAAGTGCTATAGCTGGAGCCTGTAATGTGTTTGCGAACTTGCCTGCTTCTGTATATCAAGCTAATGAAAGTTATTACCTCTCCCTGTTAACCTGGCCTTATTTTCTTTAGAGCCAAATCAGCAGGGGCAGTGGCACTTAGAGCTGATGTTTTAAGCTCGGTTCCTTCCATTCGGGGAGGTCCCTTTTTCCCTATGGAGTGGCCAGCCCACTGAGCTGCAGTAGAAACTCACTGCCTCCCTTTAGCTGTTCTGCTTAGATGGAGGAATTAAAGAATCGAGATTGAGAAAGAGGGAGGAAAATTGTGTTTTGGGGGTGGTGGTGACCCTGGCTCCCAGTCTGCTCCAAGGGCTGCTCAAGTATATTAGAGGAATAACAGTCACCGCATAAAGTGCGAGAGGGCCCTTAGAATGAATGCAATGTTGAGTGCTTGTGAATCTTTTTCTTAAACTTTTACAGTTTTAGTCCATCTCTAATTACTTGTGGAACTAAATCCTGAAGATATCTTGAAGGCTGTAGTGAAAGAACTTTGCTACAGTGGAAAAGGGGTTGGTTTTCACTTTCACTGGCTTCCTTTCTGTCACACATCTCAATCAGACACTCCCCAAACTTCAGTTCAAGTAGAGATGGGAAAGCACGCATGAGGGTCTTTTGTTATGAAAAGATCTGCTAGCCTTTTTCCAGCCCTGAGTGCATGGATGGGTAGCTCTGTGGGTTTCAGAGTTGTCAATACAAAGGTCAGTGATGTGAAAACAAATGAACAAAACATTTCTCTTGGAGTTCTTGGATTTGTGCAAATCATGCATGGAAAAATTGCTAACTGCTCTGCAGTTGAAGGTAATGTCCGTATATGAGTCTGCCGGGGCTCTCTTAGCAAGCACAGTCCTTGTCTGACAGAAAGGTCAGAGCTGTACTTCTTTGTAAGAGTTAAGTTGCCCTGTGAAGGAGGAAAAGCCACGTCTGCATTTGGGCAGAGGTGGTCTGCAACCGGTTCCAGCATGCATCCAGACAGAGGGGCTTGCTGTGGCTGTGTCACGGTGACATGTAAGTCTTTTTTGACTTACTGGTATCTGTATTGATAAGCTGACTGGCAAATCTTTCTAACGTTACCAAGGTTGAATGTGCCTGTTCATGGCAAGTGCAGATGTGACATTTAGCATTCAGGACTACAATGTCTTCCTTCTATCACAAATATCTACCCTACTCTTTACATAGCAGCTGAGCACCTCATGATATTTCAGGTGTTTGTCCTTGCATTGATCTTCTGAGGCACGTGATGGTGTTGTACGGTTGGGCTGGGATTTTTCTATAGCTGTCTGAAGTATCGGTGTTCAGCAGAACTGCTCATTATAAGAGATGCTCTTCCAGAAAAAAAGATGCCTTCTGTCCGAAGGCAGATGGGGCAATCACCTTTTGGCGGTATCTGTCTCTCAGCATTGATTATCAAAGGAGTTTCTGCATTAAGATTAAACAAATGCCTGACACTCTTGTAGGCACTATTGAAAATTGTAGTAGGCATGGAAGTGTCTTTAGAAACGTGGCCCTGTGTTACTGTCCCAGTGCAATAAATGAACATAAGGGAGAGCAAGGAATTGTGGTGTCCAGTGTAGTAAGCACTGTAATGCTGATCAGCCGTCAATTCACTCTGGCTTTCAACCCATTGAAGAACAACCACCATCAGTAATTATTACAATATTGTGACACTGCTTTAGTGTACCTTATTTTTCTTGACCTCTTTTCCACTCTCCATAGTGGGAAGGAAAAACCACGAAAAATGGAAGTATGCTTATAGAGTAATGAGGCCATTTGTGTCCCATCGAAGTGCTAGTTTTGACTTTGTATCGAAAAGATGTTTATTCCATTACTGACTGTGGCCTCACAGGCCTCTGTTCTTCTGATCACTTATTTAACAACCTTAGTGGGGGTATATGATGGTTTGCCTGTAACAGCATTAAAAGGTATTTCATGTTCAAGAGAGTGAATTTTGGCAGATTTAAATAAAACAGGACCTTTAAAAAATTTGCATTTCAAGACAAAAGTATTCTTATTGGCCCTGAGTCATTCTGGCATTTACATACGCACTCCCAGTTCCAGGAGCACAGTGCCTGCTCTAGTTAGTACTTGCTTAAGAGAGCTAAGATTAAGCTGAACCACCTCTAGCCATTAGAACTGAAATGAACAAAGCTCAGACTTGTGCCCAACACAGCAACTTCATGCGGGATTTCACCCACACAGGAATTCAGGGTTTAGGCAGTACCCCAGGTACTCTGGAGAACCTTATGCTAACTGGGGGAGTCCAGCCTAGCTATGCCCATGAGCACTTCCTTTTGTGATGCTGGTGTGGCTTCTGCTTATCCACCAGGCCTTCAGATGTCTTGCTGCTACATAAATCCTAGAACTCCAGACAGGATCCCTCGTCTGAGAGGAGTTGAACCATAACCATATGCATAATGTTTCTGTGAGGTTTTGTGGCCCACTTGCACCTGGACTGTTTCCATGACGTCTCTGCAATGTTCCCTCGGCATCCTGTGTGGGAGGGCTGTGCTGGCGTGAGCAGGGCTCCCTCCCAGAAAACTGTGCCAGTGATAAGACACCGAGGGAACAGAGATCATATACTCATGCAAGCTTTCATTACTTTCTCCTAATTATGACTGTATTTTTTTAATCTGCAGAGATTATTACAATTGTATTGAGATTCTTTATCTCCTTTGTGCATACTTATCCTTTGATGATCTATGTATAGTATTAGCTACCTCTCCTCTAATTACATCTGCCTGATTCTTCAGCAAATCTTTTAAGGCAACATTAATCAACTGAATATGGAACAGAGAGCACCTGAGGTGTCTCATGCAAACTCTCAGATTGAATTTAAGTTGTGCTTTCAGAAATGAAAAGCAATTTCCCAAAGATTTTTTAAAACTTAGCTTCAAAGCCTCCCGAGTATATTTTATTTTGATAGACCTCAAAAAGAAGAACCTTTTTTACTGTCAATATATTCTACTCTTAGATACATTCAGTTTATACCAGTAAGGCAGAAAAGAATCACTATCACACAACATTTAAGGAATTTTCAGTAGCCACCTGGGAATAATAAATAAGCTACAAGCTTGTTGCAAGAGTGTATATTTTATATATTAAAGAAAAGATCTTTCCTGGGTAAAGTGTGGTGTGTTTCAATACATACTGCTGGTCTTCCCTCCCACCCCCCAAATTAAGCCCTTTTCTTGCAAAAAGGAAGTTATGTACGCAGACAAATAGTCAGTATAAAGATTCACTTCACTGTTTGACAGCTGTTCTTCAGAAGGTTTACAACAAAAGCATCATGTGAGAAGATACTACAAATTCTGAACTAGGAAAAAATGGCAATCAGGTACTTCTGGATGGTCACAGAATTGAAGAGCATCTACTCTTTAAGTCAGTCTGATTCTGCCCATCAGCAAACTTGTGCTGATTCGTCTTCGTTTACATCAGACCTGTGGAAATTAGGTAAAGGTTTAGAGTGAAATGTACTTTACATCAGACATTAAACAGCAATTTGAGGGTGTCTGTTCCAAGAGATTTGAAGCTGCAGCTAAATTAAGGATGTACGAAATTATAACTTAACATCACATACTCCAGGACCTTTCTGTCGAGAGCACTCTGCTCCAGAGGAAAACCTCTGCTCTAGTTTCCCTTCCCCTTTGCTAATTCAGTTTTGCACCAGAAGCTGCGGATACCAAACTTAGCTTTACTTTTCCTTGTGACAAAAGGAGATAAATTCTTATCTTTAATGTGCATGCACAGGGACACAAATTAAGAATCTGTTCAGACTGATGTGATCTTTGTTCCTCATGTAAATCTTAGAAAGAGATGGTCTTGCATACCAGGCTACAGTACATCTTTCAGGGTGGGAAAATGCAGTTGAATCATTTCTGTGAAAGGAGGTGGTGAGACACAAAGCCTGTGAGGGGAGAATGCGCATATCATTCCATATTGTTGGAGAGGTAGAACGGATCTTAACATAGATGTAGCTTGGCCTCAGTGTATTGAGAGCCCAGAACCACCAGCTCTTTTCATCTGACTAGTTCTTCCTTTGACAAGTTACCATGTGAGTTGAAGGTTTTGCAATGACACACCCCTTACTGCCTGTAACTGAACCAGAGGTGTCCGATGAAATGAAAACCACAGGGTTTTTTTCTTAGCTCTCCAAACCAGCCTCTCCTGGCCACAAAGATGCTTTATGTAAAACACAGATGTGCAAAATAATAGAAAACTGAGGGGTTTGTTAGAAAACTTAGTACCAAAAGTAAAAAGCAGAAGGGGGTGGGTGGGTGGGGGGAAGTCCCCTTACTCGGTGACTTAGTACCAAAAGTAAAAAGCAGAAGGGGGTGGGTGGGTGGGGGGAAGTCCCCTTACTCGGTGGATGGATGGATGTGTGCATAAAGGATTTTGGACCTAGAGGTGTTAGTCATAAGCCATGACAAATATTGGTATGCTTGAGTATCAGGCTACAAATATCAAACCTGGCATATGTCTTAGTTTTATTCTGACTTCTTAGTAACGATGAGTTTGTGACCCTTCTACATTAGGTTCAAATAATCTGTGTTAGTGCAACACTAATTCTTCTGTGCTTTCATCATATGTTTGCCAATGGATCTGCAAACAGGAGTGACAGGACAAACCCGGGTAAATCTGCCTGACACAACTTTTCTTCTTCCTCTTCTTTCTCTATTTTCTTTCGTTTATTTTCTTCACTCAAGAGTGCATCAGAGCTCTAAAAATAAATAAGAAGAAACACTCTTATAATGACTTCCTAGGCTTTGGTGTTTACTTTTTATGATACGCTTTTCTACTGCTAAAGTGCTCATCCCGTGCTTTCAGCACCCTCGACAGTTTTTTGAAACTGTAGCAGTAAAGTTGCAGTAGCATCTAGGGGTCTGTGTGGGCTCAAGTTTCTGTTGTGCTGCACAGTTGCTGGCTGTGCCTGCTGCCAGCCACTTGCATCTCACTAAGTGAGATGGAAAAAGAGGGCGTTCGGGAGCTGAGCTGGGACCCAGGCCCAGGGAGTGCACACCCAAAGATTGGGAGAATTGTGCCTGTGGAATTAGAAACTTATTGACGTTTTCAGAAATAATTCATAGTGCCATTTGTGCTATTTAATGGTCCATGAAGCCAATAGATGTGCTAGAGCTGGCACAGCTTCTGTGTACTTCAGTAGCTTTAGATTATGTTCTCTGTCAGATGACAGGAGTTATTTGGTTTGGGAAAAACAGATCTTCACATTTTAATAACTGTGACAATAATTTTTGTTTGTGATGCCTTTACTGCTTTGCCTCAAGATGCATGTGGATTGTGCTGAAAATGTGGCATGGGTGAACTCTTATGCTGAAAGCTTCTTAAATCTAACCCATAGTTTCTTGTTAGACATCCCATGGGGGAGGCAATAATGTTCTCTGCATTCTCTGTGCACCTTTTTATAGAAGTAGTCCGCAAGTACTACGGGTTAGATTTCACTCGCATTCATCTTTGCGTTCTGGCACAGAAACACTTGAATTCCTGTGTGAATTTAGACTTGTGAGTGGTGGCAGTTGATTGAATGGTAACATTCAGTTATTTGCAAGCACATGGAACATAGTACTGGCAGTGAGTTCCAGTACTGCAAACAAAACGTACATCTGCATTCTTGAAGTCAGTAGCTTTGTTTGTAAAGAGGCTTCCCTAAGATCTTTTGCACAGCCTTGGACTGGAAAGGAAAGGCTTTTGGTATAAGAAAACCAGGAGTTTCTCTGCATTTAATACTGTCAGCTGACACCACTAGGTATTAGTGTGTAACTGAAAATAATCAAACTAACAGATGCATATGTGTGTTTGTATATCGTAAAAAACTAACTCTTAAACTTTATCAACTATTGGCTCTTCGGATGGAGGAGCTTGTTTAAGAGGCTTGACTTGAATTGTCTCAGATGTGAGCCAGGTGCTGAGCCCTGGGGCGTATATGCGGAAGTGTAGCCTGCTCTCAGTTCAGTGCTGCACTCTGTCAGCTTGAGATGTGTTTACTCCGAATGCGCGTGTTTATGCAGAGATGTTTCATGAATTCTGCATGCCAGGTCACACCATCTATACACATTCCCACTCTAAAATGGAATTGTCCTAGTCAGTGGAGGGAAATCAGATATTTTAGAACTGAGTCCAAGATTGTTTATTTCAATTTTTTTTTTTCTGTTTCTTTTGTAAAAGCCAAGAAAAGAAGCCAATTTCAGCTATGCTCATATTGTGTCTCTGGCACCAGAGAAATAAATCAGTAGCGTTTTACTCAGACAATATGTAAATACAGCTCAACCTTCCTCACGCTGATCACTTGATTGCCAATTTGGCCTCTGTGCAAGTACAGTGTGGCAGAAATGATGCTTCTTTAAAATTCACATGCCACCACCATTTAGCTCTCCATATATTGAACATTTTTCTGTTTTTAATTAGCAACTTTGATATTAAGCCAACTGGCAAATATTTATTTGATGAAGATTCTCCATTCATTAGCAAAATGAGAAAAAATGAATCTATAATAGCATATAACTGCCCCATTAAGCAGCATTAGCTATCCATTTGAGAGCTAATAATGTAAAATACAATCTTCCGACCACCAGATGTTGATGAATAAACTCATGCTAAATTGGTGGCAGTAAAGCAATAAACAGGTCAGAGGTCAATTAGTTCCACCAGAAAGAAGCAACCCGCTGGGAAAACGGCAGCAATACCGTGATGGATGCTTAGGGTGTGACTGACTGGTGTTTTATTCAGAATTATGCACACACAGCTGAGGGAGGCTGAGGCTCAGGCCAAATTGGTGTTTACCATTATGGGTTATTGTTGCTTCTTACTGCAGTAAAGCCAGGAGATCCCCGCCAGGACCGGGGGCTGAGGCAGTGCTGTTCCCTCCACAAGCAGATGGTGAGGATGGATGGTAGGTTTGGCCCCACTGGAAGTGACGGCTGAGCAAAATCCTGTCAGCTTCACCAGGACCAAGAGTGTCCTAGATTGCCTCATCCATATCCATATTTGGATATGATTCTGCCTTGACATGCTCAAGTGAAAGTCGCCGCGCCTCTCCTTGGGTGCCAATAATAATAATAAAAAAAAATTCCTATATAAAATTCAGCCCTTCAAGAGAAAAACACCTCAGTACGTACTGAGCTTTGATTTCAGGTGACTTGCACAAAGGAAGATGAGAGCTACAAGATGAGATAGCTGAGCTGGAGGACCCAGCAAGGGTGTGTAGGATGAGCACGGAGAAGTAGCCCTACATTACAAAAATCACTGATTTTTCCACTGACTGTGCGAGTAATGCATGGTGGTGCAGGGAAGATCACAGCTTCCGCATTGTTCCTTTCATTTGCATAATTAAGATACTCAGAAGGAGTGAGTCAAGGTTTCTGTTCCAGTACATCTTTTTTTGAAATAGTCCTACAGAAATTAATCAACATTTTTTAATCATCCATTTTATTCTGACCTATCACCTTTCCTTACAGCGCTAGTGTGTAAATCTTAAGCACGCTGCATTAAACTATGTTAATATATTCCACAAATCACTCCCAAGATTCACTGCATTATGTTGAGCAGAAATGCGATGTGACAGAGAATAGAGAACGTAAGCACCTTTTCAGAGACACACTCCAACTCTAATTAAGTACAAGGCTTGAAAAATACTCAGTCTCTTCAAAAAGTACTCTAGTCCTTACACTGGCCTTTATTTTTATTTCTGATTGTCCCCTGTAAAGCCTTGTCACCTTGGGACAGTGTAGGAAAGCACACTCAGGGGATGAGAAAAAGTAACTATCTGTCACAGAGTACAAACTGAAATCTGTTGTGAGCTGGTAGCATTCAGTGTTACCCTGCAGACAGGGATGTCAGTGATCCACTGTGCTTTTTTGTGTTGCTGATCATCTTTTCATATTCAGAGTTTTCTTTCTCTGGTATAATAGATCACTGTGTTTTCCTGTCTGAATAGCTATTTCCTTCTCCTTGTATACAATACAAAGGCTATCACTTAAGTATAAAAGCTCCTCATCAAATCTCTGTAGGATGTTCTTTGCCCAAATCTGCACTTTAAAGACACTTTTTGCAGTACAATATATGAATTACATCAGATATATGGCAGATTTTTTTTCTGTGACTGGCAACTCCGAGCAGGATTTAGAGTTAGAACAAAAAACTGTTCGAAGTGGCTGAGTTTTTCTACTCAACTCAAACTTGTGGTTTTCTGTGTAAAAGTATGTGTGGTTTTTAAATTCAAACCTCTAAAAGTCTACATAATTTATTTTCTCCTCTCCAAAATAAAGCTGTGCTTTCAGAAATTTCCACTGTGTACAATTAGTAGAGATGGTAGAAATACTCACAGTGAATGCTGAAGCTGCTTAAACTGGCTCAGTTCTGAATTAATGCCGTCATCCTGCACCCCCTGACACCTGTGCTTTGCTTTAAACATGCTGGGTTAGGTGGCAGGAGGAGGCAGGCTGTGACACCTAGCTATTGATGTAGTGCTCTGAGTTTCTCAGAGGAGGTGCCCAGAGAGCCCTGGGCTCTGCCTGGCTGTGCCCAGGCCATGCTTGCCCCAGTGCCCCTCTGCACGCCTGGGGTGAGGGATTGGCCACGGGCTGAAGTACCTCTGCGGGCTGTGTAACCGTGGGCTCTGGGGGATGGCTGCGACTCTGGGAGGCTGGGTTAGAAATCGCTGTGCTGTACCTCTGGGATGTCTGATGTCAGCTACGCTTTCTGGTGGGAAGGTTGTAGGGCTGGGTGTGCATGGAACAAACATACTCAAATGACGCGTGGAGTCTCAGTCTTTCACACCACCACCACCCCCCCCCCCCCCCCCCCCAACTTTACTGAAGAAAATCACTTTCAAAGTCTTGATTTTGTCATCATCTTCCTTTTCTGTTCCATTATTTTCTCTCTACTGTGATTTATAAAAAACCCAACATAAATATTTTACGATAGGGACAATTTTATTCTCTCTTCTCTTCAAGCACTGATAAATGTTGCTTTGTTTTTGATTCATCCTCTATAATAGCTTTCTCCCGAACCTAGAAAAATCCTATACAGAGGCACGCATAAACACTTTCTTTTACAGAACAGATATATTGACTTGAGAGCAGTTGTCTTTTTTTTTTTTTTTTATAGCACAGTCTCATATCATTGTCCTGATATTAGCATCTGGATATCATCATCTTCAGACAGATGGACTTCTTATTGTAAGTCAAACCCGGCATGGGTGATCACAAAACGAAGAATTAAGATACTGTTATTAATTGACAGTTCCATTTTCTTTCTTTCCCTTTTAAGTATGTCTGTGTATGCTTATACATATATAGACACACATGTATGCATACATACACAGAAAGAGTACTCACCCTAACTTCAGCCTGTATGTCTCAGCAGATGTATATACAGAAAAAAATGAATAATTCGCTGATGCACAGTTACAAGTAGCTTTTTATTTCAGAGAGCCAAAGAACTTTTAAATGTCAGCCCAGATCCCGTGGCTTTCTCTCGTCAGCTTTCACACTGACCTGGGACACGTAACAAATAAACCTTTTAGTAATTTCAGTCTTCAGTTAGGGTGCATACTTTAAATTAATTGTAAGAATGTCTTTGCTGTCCACTATTTTGCATGGGGGGTACATTTACGGAGAGCCAGCCGTTGTGTGCTGTGTCTCTTGGCATGTGCCCTCAAAGCTTTGAGCTTCAAGCTAGGACCCAACTGTCCTGGCAGCTCACTTAGGCTGTCCTGTCAGTTCAGATATGTCAGCGGAGCAGTTTTAAAGAAATGGCTGGTGAGAGCTACCTCTTGGTCATGACATCCTTTGCAGTCTCCTTGAACTCTAATGCTGAAAATTCAGGCTGTTCACCTGCCCCTCTCTCCATCACTGATGTGGTACCAGGAGAGGGAACGGCGGACGGAAGACATAAAAAGCATGTGCTGCTTCTTCTCTGTCACTTTTTTTAGTTGTTTCAAATTTCTGAAATGCAAGTTCAAAGAAAGGGTAATTACTTTCTGCAACGGGCATTCATCTAATGGGAGAGTCATTTGCAATGAAAATATTTTAAGACCTAGGTGAAATGTTGCTAATGACTTGCTTTGTCAGGTCATTAGGTAGCTTTCAGGCTTCACTGAAGGTAGCAGGAGTTTGTTGTCAGCATGACCACTGAGGAAGTATTGTCTTAATTTCTGATGGTATCACACTTGCTTTTTATAGCATCAGTTTATGATCATAATCTCGTATCTCTGGGGGAGGCTGTGATGGGGAAAGGGGCTGGATTAGAATCATAGGTTGCTGGAATCTGGGCCAAAGGCATGGTCCTGATTGTTGCAAGTGCAGTGCAAATGCGCTAGCAGCAGGCACTCCCTGTCTTCCTGAAGCTTCTCGTACTTTTTCCTCGTTACATTAATGGGTTGACTTCATAGTCCCAAAATATTTTTTTTTCCTTCATTTGTTTGTTTTGGTTTTGTTGTTTTGGTTTGGGTTGGTTTGTTTAAAATGTTGTAAGTCAGCAGGCTATGGCCGGTGTGCGTGCCAGGGTGCTGTTTATACCAGGGTTGCTTCCACAGGGTATAATTCTGTGTCAGACTGACATTCTTCTGACAGACAATTGATTTCAAGGAACACACTCTATTATAAAGACTCTCATATCTGGGCTATCCACAAAGCACAAGGCTCTCCATGCCTTTATAAAAAGTTGGTTGCAAGGAGAGAGAATGCTGGCACTTGGGAGCGAAGCTTTACCTCCTGTTATTTGCACCTCTGCAGTTCTGCACACAGTTCAAACCCAGGTAAGGCAGGAGCAGAGAATTAAGATCTAGCTGACCCCCTGGCAATGTAAGAAATCATCATTCATTCTTTTTTTTATACAGCTTAAAATGTAAGGATCGTTTGTCACTCAGCAACAGCCACAGCTTTGGCCAGGGTCCCTGTGAGGCATCTGTGAGAGGATGCTCAATGTCATCTAGATGTTTGTCTTGTGACAGTAGACTTTTACACACAGAGATTAAAAATATTTCATCAACACTAACCCAGTTTGATGATAAACTTGCATTTTAGCCACAAGCCCTGCTCCCCGCCCCCATTTTAATTGGTAGTCAGGTATTTAAGTCTGTCTAGGATAAGGGACTAAAGAAATAATTGAATTGGAAAAATATTACAAGTGAGTTATAAAATCAACGTAGGAACAATAAGGTACTAACATTTTATAATTATATTCTATATAAATATCTGTCAGACTGTTCACAAGCTACTGTGTTTAAATATTTCAGACACTGAGTACAAAACTGTCCTTAGAAATATTTTATTGGGAAATTTCACTTTAACTTGTTTAATCTAGCTAGATGACTTTTCTTATCATCGGTCTGTTTCTCTGTGGTTGGTTCAGGTGGCACTGTGGAGAAATGAATGCATTTTTACAATTCACACAGAAAAAAGAGCATTTAGTGCAATGTAAGGAAACACCAGATTTCTTGGCTTGTTTTCTTTTACTTCCTCCTGTTTCTAAATGAACCCTCAGATCAGGCTGGGTATAATATAATTCAGATCCTAAATGCACTTATTTAATCTCTTGTCTAAGTTGTACCTTAATGTCTATCTACAACCCTGGTAGAATTAAAAATAAAGAGTGTTGGCAGGTCCGGAAATGTAGTTATTTCACTTGTCATTTCTTGTTAGTCCTTTCTTTCACCCATGATCACTGAGTGGATAAAATATTTAAAAGAATGCTGTGTTCTATCAAATGCAGTTGAGATGAGCAACAGGGGCTGTCAGCAGAAGAGGTCATCAGGCAATTTCACTCTCTGCGGCCTTTTTTTGGGGGTCTTTGTAAGCCAAGTGTTACGAAAGTAGGCTAGTCACACAGAAGGACCTGTGGTTTAATACATAGTGTGTTTTCAGTAAGAGAAATTGGCTTGAATCCCAGGGATTATAATGACTTCTTTCTGATGTGTAGTACTTCAGGTCTCTGGGAAACAGGTAGAGAATAAAAATTCCTTTCTGTGTGACCCAATATTAGTGATAATTTAAGAATGGGTTCAGATGTTTTGTGATGCATTATGTAGTGCAGGTACATTAACTAGGGGATCTGTATCTACAAACTAACAACACGACAACATATAGCAGTGGGAGCCTGTAGTCTAAAAGGCTCTAGCTAGATACAGCCAGGTTAGGATGACTTAAGTCTGATTCATAAAGGTCCTGAGCAGCTGTTATTTCCGTGTTCCATGAAAGATGTTCAAAACCAAGTGCTTCAAGATAGAAAAGTCATCAATAACTAGGTTCCTTGGGGTAATGTTATATTGTGTGCCAAGTGCTCTATGTGGGTAGAGCTTTGCTGCACCAAGCCCTACACTGCATGCACCTGTTCCTGACCTTTCCTCAAGTAATATTACAGCCCTTCTTAGTGAGCTGCAGGACTTTTGCACATCTAACTGAACCTGTGCGTTTCATCTAGGTAAAACATTCATATACACTATAGGGTCTGTTCATCACAGGCACAGGAGGGTGAAACATGCCTAGTTTTATCTGTTCTGGATACAAACGAGGTGTGGATGCTGTAGCTTTTTACCTGAAGGACTATTGACAGTAATCTTGGCATGTGTCAGAACGGACACAAATCCAGAGTCCTAATAACAAGTTGGGATTCCAAGCTGCACTTCATCTCAACCTGTCTCCCACTGCCTCATAACTGAAGGCTTTTATGGGCATCATCATTATTTTAATACTATGTTGGAACCTGAACGTGTTTGAGTTTTGAAGTGTTCTGAGAGCTCCCAGTAGTAATGCAGTTGTTGACAGCATCCATCTCCCTTCATTCCTTTGTAAAGAGTTGGGGGGTTGGTTTTTTGTTTTCTTTTTTTAATCAACTGGAAACTCATCCCAGCTGAATCCTGTCATTTTTTAAAGACAAACATAAATCGCTTTTCCCTCTCTTCTCTTCCCCCCTGCCTCTCCTGAAGGTCATGTCTACCTTTATCAGACAAATCTCAACTTCTTTTTCTAATGTGCGAATGAAACCCAGGACAGCACTGGGATGCCCAAGTGAGTGCAACATCCCAGTCTATTGGCTGATATTCAAATGCGTGATGACAGTTGTCAATCTAAGTGCAGAGAGAGAAAAGAAAATAAAGGACATGTGTGATGTTGGATTAATTACTTCATCAAGTCATTGTTAGAAATAGGATCTGCACCCTTTTCTCATGTCTTGCCCATGTTTCTTCAAAAAAATAAAGCACCATAACGTGGAGAGGTTTGTGTCCCCATCTTTTGCTTCCTATCAGTACTTGAGCATAATTTTGGTTTCATTTTTTCCTGATAGATCTTCTCAACAAAGACAAATAATTACTGATAGTATTTTACATTTCCAAGCAGCCTTCTGCAGATTAGAGAAGTTTAGTAATTAGACGCAATTTAACCTTTGAGTTGTCCTGCTTTCAGCATACAGATGCTACCACTGGACAAAGATATTCTGCAGTTATGACAGATACTTTATTAACTTCTGTTCTTATGACACCATGGCTCAGCATCCAGCCTTTAAATGGAAGGGTCACCTGGATGAGAGATAAATTATATTCTGTTTTATCTCTGAATATTAATAATGGGAAAAGAAGTGCTTCTAGTTATGTTATACCTATCACTATGTGTCCTGCCTGCCCTAAGAACATTCTGTTTGCCAGTATTTACTTGAATGTTGCAATTATACAATTAGCATATTTACCCTATGCACATAATTACATGCAGTTACTGTAATCATGTCAATATGAGATAGGGAAGGAAAAACCTTGTGTTTAATAAGTCCCAGTGAAATTCAGATGAGAAACTCAGCATCAAAAGAACATTAAGGGCTTGATACAACACCGAAATGATTCATATTCAAATGCCATGGAAGAATGTATGATTGCCAGAGAGCTGCTGGTTTTAAATATTCAGATATTCGTCTTCCAGTGTGAATCTCCTTGTCTGTGTATGGTTCATGACAAGCTGTCCTGAGAGAATAAACTCAAGTGCAGTGACTAACAAATTTGTATACGTATTACACAAATACATACACAAGAGAGTGTACTTAGGTGTTCTGAAAGTGATTATTCTTTTAGCTGCCACAAAACCATAGCGTGTCTGGACCAAACAATACAACAACAAGCCAGACTTGTTGCTTTTGTGTGGAGTGGAAGAAAGTGCAAACTTCCTCAGTCACCAGTCTAGCCTTGAAATAAATATTTAAAAATAAATAAATAAGCCTAGGATGATATTTAATAGCATAATTATTTTTTTCCAAGTTAAAAGATGGCATTCTTCCAAACTTCTGATAGTACCAAATATTAGGAAAAGCACCATCGTAGCAAGGGTCACGTACAGTTACTCCAAGGTATAGCAGGGGGAGAGTCATTTAACTGGAAGAGGTGTGTGAACCTACAGAGACTTCATGTGAATGAAAACCAGAAGGATCGATCTTGCCAACATTCACCTTTTCTTTTTTATTCGGAGATGAACTGGTATGGTTTTGTGTGTTTCCATTGTCTGAGAAGCCCTTAGTGGTCTGTTGGGAAGACAGTAGATACAACATAGCTGTTCTTGAAAGAACTATGCAAACAAAGTGATGTTATGGTTGTGGCTTGCAGCTGACTTGCTACATTTTGAGGTTACAGTTAAGTTTCTTGTTCAGTGGATAATGGGGCAGTAGGGAACGTTGAGAGGTCACATAGCCTGTGTCTCTGCCCCAGGGCAGGCTCAGCTGTAGCTAAACAGTGGATGACAGGGAGTTTCAAGCCTGTTTCTAAAAACCTCCAATGATGTAAAGTCTCCAGTGTCTGTAAGTAATCCATTTCAGGGCTTCATTAGACTTACTATTAGAAAGATATTCTTACTATCCAACTTAAATCTACCTTGTTGCTATTTAAACTCAGTATTTCTTGTCCTTTCCTTTTTGTAGCTACCTTGAAGACTTGTCATGTCTCCCTCGAGGCTAGAATGATAGAAAGCCAGCAGTAGCTTGCAAGGAGCTGGGAACCACTGCCTGCTTCTCTTTTTTTCCTCTTCTCGTTTTGATTGCCTGTTTCAGTTATCTCGAGTGTCTGCTTATATAGCATGCTGTGAGTCAACAGGATTTAGAGAGAGGGTAAAAGGGCCTATTTTGAGCCCATAAGATACTTGCTACAACTCTGAATGAGTACAAATGCAAGTGGAAGTGCAAAATACTGGTTCTTCCAATATTTCATTTTGGAGATGCACAAGGCAAGCTCCTATGTCACAGAGGAAATGCAGTGAGAAGAGGAAAGTTCTTCACGAGTCACTCCTGGCAAAGGGACTGAATCTCAATCGTGTAGTCAGATTACTGTCACTCAGTTTTATGGGAATATATCCAAGATGAAGATGGGTATGAGAATTTCCCTTACAAATGCTTCCCAGAGGTGACTTGCATCAACATGCATATGCCAAGTGGAAGGTGAATGCACCCCTAAAAACTTTAATATCCCAGAATTCACAGATGTCTACGGGTTTAAGATTCCTCTTAAAATGCATACCAATTTCCCTGAAGTGGGGTGTAGCTGTAACAAATTTTTACAAGATTTACATTGTGTAATGCATGGCGGAGATACCTGACATAAGCTGTTGAGAGATCTCCTGGGTGTTGAAAGCAGCGTATGGGATGCTGTAGGCATATCACAAAACTTATATGAGTGACTGCATTTTCTTAATGCACTGATTAGTCAAAAGCCAGTGCTTTCAAAATCTTCCTTTAGGGATTTGTGTTCTTACTGTAGAAATATTAAACTGAATTCCATGTTGTGTGCCTAAAACAAGCTGGCTCATAAGTGAAATGCATACTGTGCCAGCTCTTTGCTTACTACAGACCAATCAGTCTCCCATCAGGAGAGACCATTCCGAAATAATACAAAGTCCTGCCCACCTCTTTTTAGTAGCTTATGCTTTGTCTGCAAAGCATAGTTGCATCTAGAGGCTATAACCAAACCGAGACTGTACAACCTGGTGCCAGCCACGGGTTCAGCACACAGAAACACAACCATTAAATAAGAAAAAGTAGTTTTGTAACTTTAATTGCTAATTAAAAGTATACTTTGTGTTCTGTGACCTTGAGGCTAGGAATTCAAGTGCTAAACTGTAACCTCTATTATCAAATGCTGTTCTGGTGTGACCTATATTTCACAGTTATCATTTTAATTGGTTGCTAGCACTTACAGCAGCATAATTTTTTTTTCCTGATTCTCCTTCATTGACTAATATCTATTACATCATTAATTTGTGTGTAGCTGTGTTGTATTGTTTGTGTTGAGGAGATTTAGATGCCTAGATTTGCATTTTTTTCCTCTCATAGTTTAGACATCTCACATTTTTGCAGGTTTAGAATAGTTAATTCAGTGGTAATCACAGATATCATAAAGAAGAGAGGTTAACTCTCATGGAGGGTCAAATTCTGAAAAAAACCAAGGAGTCTAACCGTGTATTCTGGCTGCACAGCATTCTTTTCAGTCGTCTGTCACTTAGTTTGGAGTAAGGCTTCATTGCTGTGACAAATGTTAAGTGTGTTTTAAGTGATATGAAAGGAACTTCATGCTTTCAGAGGGGAGCCTCACAATTTACAGAAGAGGATATCTTGTGATATCACAGGTTGTAGCTTACCTTGATGATCAGCTCTAATCTGGACTAGAGTTTAAAACTTCTGCTTGAGAGATGGTATCCCAGAACCTCAAAGAATGTATGAAAAAGCGGGAACCAAGATCTTCAGCTCTTACAAATTTGTGTATCTCTGTAATTGATTCTAGTGCTCACTTATACCAGCTAAATATCTGAATGTTGACTGGTAAAGAGGAAGACCAGAAGTTCTCAAGGAGTTGCTGTGGAGCAGGTGGATATTTTTCATCAGGCCACCCAGCGTGCTGAGCATGAACAGCAGCCCTCGGGGAAAAGCTCTGACAAATGTACTCTTGCAAGCCTACAGGAACAGACTTTAAAGCAGAGAGAGGGCGTGTGGTTCAGCAGCCAAGCAGAAAAATATATTTAAAAATCACTATTCTGTTTACTAATTACCTTTGGGAACCCTGGAGAAGTGATGCTTTTACAAAAGAATCAGCAAAAAAGTTCTGTGGTCTCATGCAATTTTGCTGAGTTGATAAAATACTGGATAAGGTGTTTTTCAGTGCAGATTTCTCAGATTCCCTGTAGGATGAGAAAGAAAAAAGGCTGAAATCCCTCCTGAACTGAATTTCTGATTTTTGGTATTTCCTCATCATCCCAGCTTTCTTGTCAGGTCAGGAGTGAAGCTGAACTTGGAGCATGGTGTAACTGCATGTTTCTGTACCAGCCATAAAAAAGAAAATAAGAAATCGTTTTGATAAGACTTTTGCTTTGCCTGAATTTTAAAGGGGCAAAGCTCACAACAGAGTTGAATTAAGAACGTTTTCTTACAGACCCAGGTAACTTCAGTTCTTGAGAGATAGTTTCTGTGATTGTGAGATGAAAGGTCAAAATGAGGAAAAAAAGTCAATTTGTTAAGAAGTGGCTTCTTGAAAAGATAAGGCTGTCTTCCTCCCTGTATTCTTATCGTGTAGTTTAGTGTCTACATAAAGAGGCCTTGAAATATTCCCTTTCACTTCTCTGTTCCTAGAGAAGGCTGTAGGAAACCAGATTAGGATTTGGGATTTCTCAGTAAAAGGAGGTGAATTCCTTCTCCCTGCAGCTCACTTTTCCCATGTGTGAATGCAGGTTAACATTGTTTATTTGTCAAAGAGCTTTAGGGCCATGTTGTTATCTCAAATTCTTTGTCACTGGAAACATCCTTATGTAGCTATATTTTTACCATTACTACTAGTGATGCTAAAAAAAGAAAGGGACCAGTAATAAGGCAGCTGGCATTCACCTGCAGCAGTGCTTCTGCCTGCTCATTTACAAGCACAGGAAACAAGGGGTGGTGTGTCCAGGGTTTCTGTTAAGTTTCCTCATCTTTGTGCCAGCAGGGCTCAATGGCTCTGCAACACAGACCAGGCCAAGAGATGAGAACTGACCTGATGACTAAAAAAAAAGAAAAGAAACCAGTTTGGTGGAAAAGGAGAGATTTGTTTGCTTTCCTTGCCACTCTGAGTGACAGTGATTTGTGGGGAGGTTGGGACCGGGGATGTAACAGGAGAGAAAGCAATGGCTGCTTTGCTGTGGCAATATTAGTTTCAAGAGCTGTTGAAATGTTTCTATTCTAGGAGTACATTTTGGGGGGTTTATGTCAAAATTATTCTGAAATATCTTTAAGACTCCCATATGCACCAAGAAAGCTCTTCTGATTGATGTTGATAGGTTGCTTATCCATTTCCTCCAAAAGCTAAATTCACTGGGTAGAAAAGTCTCTTTAGTGAGCTTCTCTACTGAGCCATGGTTTTAGAGACCCTGTTGAAAGTCCAGCAGGAGAGAAAGCAATGCACTTTCAAAAAGTACAGTTGTGAAAGAGCTGGTCCTCTGAATATTTGTTTATGCTTTGTTGTTGGTTACACACTTGTCTATTACATGTGAGAAAACACCAGAAAACAAATGACAGGCTTGGAACAGCTAAGTACGTGTTCATCAAAAAGAAACTTTCAATTACAAAACCATTTTTGCCCAATATTTGGAAAATCAATTTTGGTTTAATTTATTTTTAGAAAAAAACCCCCAAGGGTTTATGTGATTTTATTGTGTTAAAAATCTATTCCAGTTTATGTGGGATTGGCACTTCAAAAATTCCAAATCAACATTTTAGCAATAAAGCATGAACAAAAGTGTATTCTTATGAATTTAAAAACCTGAAAACCAGCCCCCAAGATATGGATGGATCTCAAGCTAAAGGAAAAAAATAATTCCAGAGGATGAATTTCTAACATTGTCATCATGGCGACTAGTAAATATATGGTGATGGCTTTCAAGGGCTAAAAATCTTCTGTTTTGAATTTACTGACACTGGCTGATCCAGCATAAACGTGGAGAGTAGAGAAAGGCTGCTGCTGTCAGACAAAGCCTTAGGCTGCTGCGTGGCTTATGAGCATGAGGGATATATCAGACATACTTATTTTGAGCGTGTCTCCTTCCATGTTTCTTTTCACCAAATGTATTTTAGATTCACACTAAGAACAAATTCAGTAATTGAGTGTGCTAAATTCTGGAGTCAGCAATTCCTCTGTAACATCCGCTGTATTAAGTTTACCAGGAGGAGAAATCTCTATAGTATGTGGCATGAAGAAGAGAGAGGAAGCGCTTTGTTTCTGCGTGTATCTTGTGCTTTCCATCTGCTGCCCTGCATGCCTGCTCCCTGCAAGCCCCAGTCTGGGCTTTTGGCCCATGGCTGCAACCTCTGCAGTGGTCCACGCGGCTGCAGCCCGGGGTTCAGAGCTGTGCCCAGCTGCCTTTGTGCCTCTGCCGTCCTCATCTCTCGGCTGTTTACTCTGTGGCTCGATGTCATAGAGGGTGCACTGTACCGTATGCGTGTGCTTTGGTTTTGTGCAGCAGATGCTGCCTGACAATAAGTCTGAATTTTGTTTAAGTTCTGCATAAAGAGGTTCTCCCCTGAAGTTTTGTTTTCCTCTTGCAGTCAATCTTTCCTGTGCTGCTGTATACTGCACACTGCGACTTTTCCTTCCAGCATCGCAGACCTGCTGATTATTGCAATTTACTTGGTTTTAATACAGACTGTCTCCCTCCTCATCCTCCCTCTCCCCATGATGGTTTTGCCTGGGGAAGCAGTCCCAGCTAGAGCCCACAGTCTGTTTTTGTCCATTCCCCCACGTACAGGGAGGGTTCACTTGAAACAGCGTGAATCTTTTCTTGCTTCTGCCTGCAGCTGTGATAATTTTTCTTTGCAGTTTTTCTGGATACAGCCTTTCTGTTATGCCTTCCTTTGAGAAAGGAGGATTCATGACTTTCACATGATAAAAGTCTTCTTGCTGCAAAATCTTCCCAATAGCATCAATAAAGAGCAGCTGTGTAGGAGTCCCATCTGGATGCAGATAAGATGAACACTTCTCCGTGTAACCTAGCTGTATCCGAGCTCTCCTTTCCAGAGTCCTGCGAGATCCCTGTTGCCCACTGTGCCAGAGATAATGGTTTGAGCTCTTTGCATCTGAGCAAAGACAAAGTGCTGCCTCTGGTTTCTCAGGCTTGGTTCTGCGGAGGTTGTGTACCAACAACTCTTATGTGTCTCCCAGCTGTGTCCTTTGCTTCCACAAGTGAGGTTTATGTGCCATGTAATGCAGCAATTCAGGGCTGAACATTTTAGGAACAAGTAGTCCTGTCTGCAATGACTGCGCAGCAGTCACGAGTCTGGTGAAAGTTAATCTCAAAATCCTGGTGATGGTTTTTAGGACACTTACAAGAAATGGCCAGAAGTGCCTGAGGAATTTGAGCCTTGTCTGTATGACTCGGATCAGGAAATAAGCTGTTTCCCTGTTACCCTGAGGTTGTGGCCATGTTGTTCTAGAGCCCATCACCTTTGCTCTTTCAGTGTCCTCATAAAACAAAGGTATCTATCCAAAGTAAAAGAAATTTGATTTCTCCACAGATTTATTCTGGAACAGTCATGTCAATTAATTGTCCCAAATGAGATGCTGCCTGATTTGCACAGAAAGTCCAAAGTTTGCTGGGTGCTAATACTTCTAAAGGCTTTAGAAGAATCTCACCCTTTATTTTCTCATTGTCTTGACTGGAAACCTGTCTCAGTAAACAACAGAGGACAGAGGTAGGAAGTAGCCTGAGTTGATATTTTTCTGCCCTTCAGGAGTTGTACTGAAAAGGTAGGAAAACCATATCCACTTCTCAGTCTGACCTGCCCCATGCTAAATCTTTAACCATGGTAGTCTCATCCCCTCAGTTTAAATGTGAGTGGATGCTTCTTCATTTCTTAATATAGTTTTGCTTTTAAATGATTTATATTCTGTTTCATCGTTTTCATTGCACTGTATAGAAACTTGGCAAAGGCCTAAAGGACCTTTACTCTCTCCAGCTTGTCACTCCAGATGGCTTTGCATTTCTACAGCCGATGAAGTGCTCTGGTCATGGCAGTGCAGTTGCATGCATTTACTAATCCACTTTGCCAATCCCCTGGACCCTTGTAGGATGCTTCTGTGCTGCACATTTGAAGAGTTTGCATTCAAATTGGCTTTTGAAATGTATGTTTAGTTTCTTATTTTAATTAATGTCCCTTCTGCTCTCATAGTTAGTTATTATATTCTGCTGAAATACTTAGGGACTATTCAGGTTTCTTGTGGTTGTGGTAATAAATTTATTGCTATTATACCAGGGTCTAAATAGCTAATTAGTGTCTCCTTTTTTTGAGTAACACAAACATCTAAAGTAAAAATAGGCAAAAGACCACCTGATGGTGAGCTGAAGCTCTAAAAGACGAATTGGTTTGCCTCCAGATGCTCAAGAGTCTGTGGCAGAACCTGGGACCTCCATTCTTTGTGGCTCGTATGACTCCTGCCTCATAAATTCATGAAATCTTGTGGGATCAGATCCACAGCAGCAGCTTGGAGACCTGATCTTATACCTGAGAGTTGGTAAACTGAGATTTCTCACAAGTGCTGTTTCACTAAAACAGTGCAAAAAAAGTTTCTGACTATTAATTTATTTTTTATCTCCATGAATATATTTGAGTTAAAAGTGTTATGAAATACTGTGCTATTTGCAACTGAATCAGACTTTGGACTTTGTGTGGGTCAGCCAGAACAGTTGTACTCAGCACATTGAGCCAGTGTATTTCAGAAACTCCCCTCTAGGCAGTTACTGGGTGGCAAACATGCTTCATAGTCATAAAGTGTTGTTCTTCTGAAAAACAGACCTATTATGTTACTCTGAAATATACTTACTTAAGATTATGCTCTTATTGTGTTTTCCTGAGTCTGTCTTTGGGTAATCCTCTGGTTTTTGCCTCAGGTCTCTGTGTATGACAAGTGAAACCATGCTGTGACACTGGTGGCTTCAATTTACTACTCCTGTAGTACTCAAAGTAAAGATGGCAAATGGATTCATGCTATAATTTGTGGTTTTGCTATTTTTGAAGTACTTCCTTACCTCAGCAGATTGCATCTCATTCTACTTTCAGGACCAGACACCTTTTTCCATTTGCCTGTTCTCTAAAAGGGGTTCAAAATTGCCTGCAGGGATGTGTACGCTGAAGATGTTCTGCTTTGACCTCTGGGGTTGTTTAATACATTGCACAAGGCTGTGAAAAGGGACGAAAGCACTCCTGAATTCGTCTTGCACAATCAGTATCAACAGCTTGTGAAAACAGCAGAGACATGCGTGATATAAGCAGATCTAGTAGGCTGTCTGCCAGTCTGGGACCCACGGCTCCTGCCAGCAGCACAGGAGGCGCAGCACAGGAGGCACAGCCGAGTCAGCGGACATTGCTGAGAAGCTGTAACAAAGAGGAGACTTCAGTGGTTGAAATTTCTGATTATACTTGAGACTGACTTTTGGCTGTTGTCACGTTTGCAAGGGGGAAATGTGAGGCATTGCATTTTCACTTGTGCAGAAACTATGTGGGACCAGTTGGGACCAGCTGTTTTGCTTTGCAGTGATTCACGTTGCAAAAAAATAATGTTTAGAAATCAGGAGTGAGTAAGGAGGCCCTCAGTCTCCAGCAGGGCTGGAAAACTGCTTGGCTCCTTACCTCTCTTGTTGTAGGTCCTTACTGATGCAATGTGAGTTCAAATTTAGTGCTAGGATGAATTATTCACCGCTGAAGTCAAATGAAGAATTTTCAACTCAAAAGTTTCAGGCTGGTATCTCTAGCCCTGGTTGTCAGAGGAAGCATTAGTTGGAGGTGCTGTGAGAGTTCTCAGCTGAATTCGGTTATAATTAACCTGGGACCAGGAAAAAGGAAATCTGAATATCTCTGAGAAAGGGAAAACATGGCGGGGATGTCAGACCATTTTTTCAGTCCTTTGTTGGCGTAATACAGGACTTTTAAGAGGATTTCCATCTCGTGTATCAGATGATTCCAAGCAAAGGTTATTTATTGCTGCAGTTGTAATTTTTTTAGCATGTTTCCTTGATAACACACCCATTTGAGCTGGTAAGCCCCCAAATCCTCATTCTTCATCCCTGTCCTCCTGTGACACGTGGACCTGCCAGAACATTACAGGTGTATTAGGTTAAGTGCCTATGAAAAGGGGAAGAGTTTCAGCCAACTTGTTCCAAACTTCTCTTGTGGCATCCTGTAGCAATGCCATTACTGTCGGATCTAATGTCGTGGCTTCGCCTAACCCTTCAGTTATGCACTTAGAAAGTCACAGCCTGTCAGAATAGCATTAGTGTCATTTCCAGCACCTCGCCTACCCACTGCCACCTCAGATCATGCCTGAAATACTAACTCGTGTGCTCTCTAGTAGTGATAAAGTGAGGAAGATCAGCTCCTTGTCAATCAGCCTTTCGATCTGAGCTTCTAGCTTGCTCATAAATGATACTACCATTAGCTAAAACAAAGTGGGTGGTTTTTCTCATGTTTCTCATCTATTTTCACATCGGAGAGAAATTCAAGATGACATATTCATGCTTTGAGCCTAGAGATGGTACAGACTGGAATGCAGAATGCCTTCTTCACGTGTGGGTGGGTGGCTGCTCACCAGTCTCTGCCGTGGCTCTCAACCTTTACTTGTGCACATACTCACAGTTAGGAATGACATCCACAGTGTTACCATAGAAAAGGATAGATCCCCATGTAACTAATCTCGCAGTATTTCTTAGCATTTCTGCTAATTACTAATGACAGAGAGTTTGTCTCTAGAAGATCACAATATTTTGATTTGCGTTTTTCTCACCAAGAGGGAAGTTGGCAATGAGGGAGCAGTCCACTTGCTTCAGACACCTACTGTCAGGAAGAGAAATTTTTCATGACTCAGGCAAAACATACAAACCACTTAAATTTCTATCAATATATTGTTTATTAAATATTTCTTTCTGTCTGGGCTAAATGGAAGTAGACAAATTTTGGTTATGCGTTATGTAATGCTCCTAAGCAGCACCTACAATCACGTAACCTTCGTGACAGAATCAAGGCCTGGAAAAACATGGAGATATGTTGCTTTGTCAGGCTTGTGCTTTTGTAGGGCTTCTCTGAATTAAATCAGTGAACACCTTAGTGCTCCACTTGGAGCCAGGATGTCAGAGCATGTCAGGTAACGCACTGCGCTGCCTTCTGCTAGCAGATAGCTCAGAGCTGGATCACCTGTGGTATGTACTGCTAATGTCTTGGGACTCTGAGGAGTGGTAACACTGTTTCATAAGCTTTTTTTAATGTTCTTGATTAATTTGGTATCAATTACCTAGTGATTGGGTGTTTTTTGTACAAATCCAGGATTTTACACATTTGGAGTATGTTCATACAGTGTTGTGTTTGATTTGCATGGTCTGTTAGCAAAACACTAAACAAAATTCTTTTGGTCAGGTCTTCATCAGACTAATTAGAATTTCTGATTAGTCTGAGACCACAGTGGTGCATGGTACCATCTCGGGGACTGGCCTGCTTGGGGGGGTAGGTGAGAATCATGAATCAGGAACTCCTATCCCAGCATGCATTTGTGTGGAAGGAAAGAAAATCCTCTGCTCTGACACAGCCAGTCCAGAGATTTCCAGTAAAACTGGAGCTGTTTCTCCTGTTTTGTCTTCATCATGCTAAACCTTTTGAAATCAACTGTAGACTTTAACTTATCCTCCTCTGGTTTAGAAATTTCCACCTAAGTGAAAATGGTCCCACCCCTGATTCTTCCAGGCTAATTTGCAGTGTGATTATAGAATATATTAAGGTGTGTTAATGAGAGACATCTCCCATATGATCTGCTTCATTCTGTGGTTATTTGGTTATTTAGAAGCAATTTATGGAACAGTTTCCATAGTCACAACTTAAAAAGATATGGGCAGTAGTAAAGCTTGGGAGCTGAAAATCCTGTATTACTACATGCATGCAGTCATAGATAAGTGTGACAGGATATGACATCTAAGATACAGTTTGACTTACCAATGAGGGACGAAGCTAAGATAAGACATACTGCCTCTGGAGAGGAAAAAAAAAAGAAAGGAAAGAAGAAAGGTTCACTGTGGGAATCATTTTGATTTTTGAAAGAAATCACAATGCTTCAAAATGATTGTGCTATAATGGTTATAACATCAAAAGCAAGGATAAACTCCTGGAAAGCTGTATTTGCAGTATTTCATTTAACCATTTCAAGGCAGGTGAGTGGATAAAATACCAGACCTGCCCACAGCAGTGACTCCCCTTTCCACACATACAGTTTACTCATGTTCTCTGTGTGGTTGTTAGGGCTGAGTAGGCTACATCCAGAGCTTTTCCCCTGCTGTGACTTACTGTCTTACTGCCCCAACTGTTATAGCTGAGGCCCTTGTTAATAACTCGTTTCTCTTCCTCTCAACCCCATTGCAGAAAATGCCATCTGAAAATGTAGTGCACAGAGCAGGCAGAGAAATACATGTGTAAGAGAGTGTGAGGCTGTTGTTTTTTCTGTGATAACAGCAGTCCTGGTACTGCCACTTGTGTTCACTTCTGTACTGCACAGTATGAATAACAGTAAGGGACCATGGCAATGGAGACCTAGCCCCTATCTTTCTGATTTTGAACATCAAGAAGTTGTTCATTATAAAAGTGCTAAGAGTCATACTACCATGTTTTCGTGGATAGGACTACAAAAACCAAACCAAAAAAATTCCCAAAGAAAAGGCAGCTTACAAGCTCACGGAAGTTTTGGTGTTAAACCTGGTGTGTGACATGAATGTATGTAGAAAGGGTTTGACTCCGCTGCAACCCGCCAAAGGCCCCAGTGACCTTGCTGAAGACCCTAGAGCAGGGTTGATCTGAGCGTAGGCAGACTGATACCTGTGAACACTGCTCAAAAGCCAAATTAGCCTGCACTTTTGCATGATCTGTTTCGCTGCTTAGGCATTTTCCCACAGTGCTTGGAGCTCTGATTAAGCCAGTGAACCATAAATCACTAAGGCACATGTCAATGAAGCCCTTATGATGCCACTGGGGATAGAGGAATCATATCCTCTTATTGCTTTAATCGCGAGGCTGGAGTCCATTAAAAATCCATTTAAATCTATGAACTGGTGCTAGTTTTAAACTGGTAATTTATGTCCAGTGGATATTAGCAGCGTTTTTTTCCCTGTATCTGAACTATTGCCAAGAGCTGCTGTAACTAACCTATGATATTCATGTTCAGGCTTATACAATATAATCTCCTTCACTTTCTGGGTATCTGTCAGCAGGCAGCAGTAATGGGTATTGTCTGAATCAAAGCCTCTTACAGAAATGTTGCAAACCAAACTGAAAAGACTGGAATAGCTCACCATCAGGACGTGGAAAGTATTCCAAACCAGGAATTGATCAGTAGATTTTCTGCCATCGTCTTTCAAACTGCATTTAGGAAGAACTCAGAAAGACATCAGTAGTATGTACCTGATACTCAATGTTCAGCTACCAGGAGGAGCTGTACAGTAAGAAAACAAATGCTTTTAGCAAACAAGGGCAAATTAAGTCTAGTTAGTTACTTTGATATTTTTGGAGTTTGTGTGTTTCAGAGGCACTCTGGCCTATCTGATTTGCAAGACAAGGTGTTCTGCAGGGTAAGATTTCACAGGCACAGTATATGCTCTTTTCCTCTGTGCCAGTGTTTTTCCATGGTGGCCTTCAAAGGTAGACCGCCAGCCCCTCACCTCTACCTGACCAAAATCAGCTTCTACAAAGGAGTCTGGTTGAAACAGTACAGAATTGGTACATAATGCACTGTTAATACAGTACGAAACACTAAAGAAGAAAAGCAACAGCAGTGGTACAGCTGGCACCTCTGTTACTGTGTTTACAAGTAAAGACAGCTTGGGTGGATGTATCCTGAGGGTGGGATGGTTCTGGCAGGTTCTGAGCTGCAGAGTGTGGGCAGGGTCATGATCCATTTAAAGTAACCTGGCTCTTCCCCTCTGTACCGTAAAAAGCCCCCAACTGCTCTATGGCTGTTCCCATTTCAGTTTTCTTGCAGGAATGGACTTTGAATCACAGAGCTCAGTGTCTCGTTTACTTGCACTGTTAAAAAATTCTGGAATTTAAAACAAAGGGATGCAAAATCTTTTTTTGTCATTGCCCATTTGCCACTCTTAAATGATGTTGCAGTGTCCCGAGGACTGCGGGTAGTTCTGTCCATCTGTCATCGCTGCGCCTTTTCAAACCTTCGTCTCTAGTCACTGTGTTTCCTTTGCCTTCTCCCGTGCCGCAGGTCAGCTGCCTGCTTCCCCGTGGTGCAGCCGGCTGAGCTGCCAGTAAAACACAGGTGTGCCCCCAGCAAGTGCCGCAGGGACACGCCTGGGCACAGAGGATGGTTACGTATTCACAGTGCGTCTGTCTCCAGCTATTTTGTCCATCTGTTACAGTTTCCTACTACTGACAGGTGAGCACCTCGCCCTGGAGGGCTACAAAAGCAGAAGCTGGCAGTTGATGGGTGGTGAGATAAGCATAAGATCGGATGTAAAGATGTGGATCTCAGTTGGAGATCCATAAAGGGATGTAGGAGCAAATGTTGAAACTTGTGGTGAGGTGGTTTTTTGCCCTGCATTTATCAGTGATCATCAGAAGGCAATGAGGTTGGCCTGATCAGCCAGAGACAGACCAAAGAAAACAGGTGAAAACAGGTAAACGCTCAAACATTTCTAATTCAAATTGCTGGGCTTTATATTTTGAAGTGAAACTAATTAATTCCTACTGGAAATCTACCAAACGATTTACTCTTAGTTCTGGTAGCAGCAGCCACAGTGGTAACCAGAAATCTCTAGGTAGTACAGGTGTTTGCTAGCAAGAGCAGCTGTTACTATTAGAAAAAAAGGAAAAGGTTCCCTTCAGTTTCAGCTTCATAACCCAGATGACAAGTTCTGAAATGAATTAAAAAAAAAAAAAATCTCCAACAGACGCCTCATCAAAACCTGGCTCATTCCTTGGCTTTGCTTGCAGCTGTTTTGTTCCTTGTGGGATTTGGCACGGGATAGCTGTTGTGGGGGCTGTGTTCAACCTTCTCATGTCCTTTTTCTGGCTCACCTTTTGTTCAGAAGCCAGTTTCTTTTTTCCCCTCATTTTTTGCTCGTTAGTGCAAAAGAACTGGGCTGCTGCCTTAGCGAATGCCTCAGCTAGACAAAGGAGAACAGCTTCCTTAGGCAGATGGAAGATGTTTGTGTTGTACGAGGTGCTCGCTTGGGACAAAAAGTAAACAACAAAACTCACTCCTTCCGCTCTTTCTAACATATTTGTTTGTTTTCTCATACGAAGTCTCTCCTTTGAAGTGGAGAGGTTCATTGACTGGACTTGAAGGCATCCAAATAATGCCTCAAAAGGCAAAATTATACTTATGTCAGCGGCATTAGGGAACATTAAAGTTATGGATATAAGCTATCCAGACTAAGCCAGGAATCTTGTTTGATTCAGACAGCTTATAGCTGGCTATCACTGAAGTTTGCCTTCGACAGCTGCAGAACTGTACCCTTTTGATTTGTCATGTAAAAGTCCTGCAGTAGTTCAGAAGTGAGGAGTAGGGTTTCGTGCGTATGACTGAGTAGGGAGAGCCAGAAGCATTTTGAAATTATTCAGCACGTTATATTTTGTTCTTACTGCTTTTCTTTTTAGCACCAGAAATCGGTGCTGATGTCATTCTTGTGTTAGCTGCATAGTTCAGTGAGAATAAAGGACAGCTAAATTGGGACGCTGCAAAATGCAACACCCAGATGGCTGAAAATACAAGTGAACAAGGTGCTGAAATGAGAGGCTTTTGTCTTGGGTTTGAAACAGAAATTTAAAAAATCAAGCAGCATACAAGTAGTACACATGACCATAAACGGAAGTGAAGTTCATTTTGAGCCTGCCTTTTGCATTTCTTCACATCAAATTAGACAGTCAGTATTGCTATACTTATTCTGTGTTAAAAAACAGAAGTAAAACCAAAAGCAAAGCAAGGCAAGGAGAATCAGACCACAAGGTAGTGCATTTGGCAGTATTTTGGCACTCGGAGATTGTTGCTGGTGAAGTGCATTTCACAACCCCCATGCGGGCCAGGGGGTATAAGGGACACCTGTCCTTACGGTGATCCTTTACAGGGACCTCCTAGTCAAATGCTCAAGTGCCAAGGAGCATCCCAGGTTTTGTTGCGATCCTGTATCTTGGATATTTCACCGAATACCTTTCCTCCCCTTGTCATCACAATGTTATCACGGCAGAATGGCAGCAGGCTAAGCCAGGGAGTTAGCCTGGATCTTGCCATCGGAGGTGGTACAGCAGAGCTGAGAGTAGTGGCTACAAATTAGAGGACCACTAATCTAATAATTATCAGGCAATTACACAGCCACAGCAGGCCAGGTATGGCTGCTTTTAGAAATGTCCCGGGAGGAAATGGAGAGGGAATTATTCTAACGTACGGCAATTTATCAGTTGCTAACAGCAGCGGGACTTTGTTAGAAGATTCCCTTGGGGTTCCCTATGACAATGTCATGGATTTACGACTGGTGATGTACATCTCTGAATAGTGCTAAGCCAAGTAAAGGATTACAGGCTTCTGGGTATTCTGTGATCTGGGATACAGGGGAAACAATTTCCACTATAGCGGGTATCTTGTGGCAGAGGGCAAAATGATTGCTGGTAGTCTGTGCGATTGGTGAGGTACAATATTATTTACTGAGATTGCTTTATGCAGGAACTAGAGAGTTGGTTACAAAAGAACCCAGAAGAAACTTGCGTAGTTTATCTTAGATTTCTTTTTTGTCTGATTTTCTCTATTTTTTCAGCAGCACTGGTTATATCAGACATGGCAGCATAACACATAGGTGCTAAAATTAACAATGCTGTGTGGTAAAAACCTCTCTTGAAAAATGGTGACTGGTGGGAACTGCTCATGAATAAAACCGAAAAGGAAGGAGGAGCAAGGCATCATGGAAATGTTGGCAGAACTATTCTTTGAAAATTTAAAATGTGAAGCTTTCTTGACAAGCAATAGATTGCTTTAGGTAGGACAGTGTACAGATTATGGCAGATTTTTCCATGTCAAAAGTACAAGATATGAGGTACTTACAGGCATTTTCAACCTGGTGGGGTTACATGGAGGGCTGGGTTCTTGTTGATTTTGGTCAGGAGTTGCACTGCAGGACAGGGAAGGGGGTGTCTATAGGCTCATACTGGCTCCTTGCTGGAATGACCAAGGGTTCTATGCCAAAGGCTGCCTTTTCTTCAAAAAGGCTTTGGAAATGTGGGCAGGAAAGGAGTCCATGATGCTCTCTGATGCCCACCTGTGCTGCTGGGAGAGCAAGTTTGCTGCTCATTCTGTAACTGGAGCAGCCTTCCTTGCCTGCTGCAAGGATGCCCTCATTTCTTTTTTTCTCACCGCTTTAGAAAACAGTTTCTTTGTTGGGTTTCTCTTTGTGTGTGCTGGAGTTGATGAACTGATGTGATATGACAGTACAGCTACAATTGCAGAAAAAACAGGAAGAATGGCACATTTTTTTTCGGGATGCTCCATACTGTTCTAACATTTTTTTGGCATGTTGAAGCATTAATGCTTCATGTGCTGCAGTAAATTACTTTGATATAGAAATTTTGCTAGAGAAAGCATTATAGAGTATACAATGCCAACAGGATTTTGGAAAAGAAGTGGGATAGGGGAGGAGAAATTTTCTTAAGCAGTGAATTCCATCATGAGAACTCATACATCAGCTGGGGCATCACAGTAAAGCTAAAAGTTAGTTTGTGGATACCATCTGATGGTGATGAAGACATTCAGCGTGTGACATTCACGTCCCGAACAGTCACCCTGTAGAAAAGAGCACCAGCTTATCCAAATGAGGAGTGGTGCGTGATCTTCCAGCAGGTTTCTTAGCATCAGGTACATGACATTTCATGAACTTTCTGTAAGGGGGGATTTTTCCAGCTTTTTGGAGCCTTTAGGGGATTAAAGGACATTGATTTCTGGTTGCTCGTATGGAAACAAGTATAGGAAGGGCAGGAAAAATTAATATGGACCAGTGGTTTTAAGCCTTTGGTTGTGCTCTTGGTTGTTGATCAGACTTTTCTTCTTTTGCTATTTAGACTTGACCACAGTGAATGACGCTAATTAGACTTGGTTAAGCTGATAATACCACTGCAAGAACCCAAAACTGAGCCCTTCTTGTCTCTGTCAAAGAAAATCAATATTTTCATTCTTCCATAACCTCATTGCTCTGTTTAGCAACACCAAGCCTACATTATGCTGAAACTTATGCATGTAATTAGAGCTTTGGGAATTTGGAGGTGTTTTATCTGTAATTAAAAGAAGGTTTTCAAGGCTAGGGATTTGCATTCTATGGTTTTCTGCATTCTTAATAAAAAAGAACAAAACCAAAAATGTAAGTAAAAAGAATCGACCCCAGATCTAGAAAGAGACTTCCCTGGAAGCTGTCCTTGTCCCTTGTCAGTCAGGCTCTCGTGCTGGCTTCTTTAACCTTTCTTTAAATGGAAGGTCACCCAAGTGCTTCTGTTTCACTGACAAAAAGGAAACACCAAAAGGGAAAGATTCCAGGTGAAACCAGGATGGCTCTTCCCGTAACTGTCTTGCCCCAGAAACAGTCACAGTGGGATCAGGGCTGTATCTCCTGGAGAAGAGTAATATCCCATGCTAAAAGGAACTATGGGCTGCACTTACGCATGTTTAGCTATGTTTAATTGCTGGCACACTTGAGTGAACTGCTTTTGGGTGCAATAGCTACATGATGTTCTCTGTTGTGTAATAGAGTAAGGGCAATGTTGGGTAAGGTTTTGTTCTCATGCTGTGCAACATCTCCCACTGCCTTTTGGGATGGTAACTGCCTGCAGTTTTTTAGGGTTTGGCAGGCACAGAAATCCTGCCCTGGCTGTGAATAATGGCCATAGAACATGCTGAAACACTTCACTATCCATTGCATTTCCTTGCAGCAGTATAGATGAGAAAGGTAAAGGAGCAGAGAGACATACCCGTAGCTGACTCTTCAGCAGAAATACTGAAAAGAGCTAGAACTAAGCAATCTGACTTGGCCAAATAGAATATTTCTAGTGCTATTCAGAGCTAAGCACAATCTCCAGTAATATTTGTGTTGCAAACCCAAATATCTTGATTTTTTTTGTAAAATCAGTGTTGTCTGAACGGTGCTAGAATATTGAGAGTGAAATTACTCAGAAAAGCAGTAAGAAGATCTGGTTTAACCTAATAGCTTTTACTACAGGTTGAGTGTGGTACAGAGAATGGAGTAATGACCGTACTCCCCAGTTTAAGCAGCTGCCTTCTGGGCTGCAAACACATTATGAACAACGTCAGTGAGAATTGTAGGGGACTGCAACCTTGGACGGAAAGTACCAAAGACAAAACTCACATCAATAGCAGCAGTAGGTACCGGTATTCCTAAGTGCTCAGGAACAAAAGAAGTTTTAGGAAAACCTTCAAGCTAAGAGGGTTTACATATTATATCCATATTCCTCCTTGGTTCCATTTCTTGCAGTGTTCTCTGTCTTACAAAGGAGATCAGCTTTTGTGGGGACAGCTGGGACTGGGATGGCTTATTGTCAAATCTCAAATGTCAATAACTAATGCTGATTTACATGCAGATTGCCTCTCAGCTTTATTTAATTTGATTATCTATTTATTTCTCCACAATGCTGTCATTTACTTCTGAGGAACAAATCAATGAGGGGCAATAAAGAAGACGTAATCTTATTGCTGATTCAGGAAAAAAAGTTGGGGGTGGGGGGTGGGCAAGAGGACGAGAGCAGCATTTCAGCAAATGTGTAACTGCTGGTAGATTTTCCATTCGGGTGTTTGCCAGATGTCAGCCTGTTTGGGAAAAATGGATGTTGCTGTAGACCTAGAGCTGCAGTTGGGTCCCGATTCCATGTTTAGTCCCTGGTGTTTGAGTTTGCCTTTCAGTTCTTGACTGTTGGTATGAAACAAGTACCATTCCATTAGCTCTGTTCCCTGACAGCCAAAAAAAGTGAAATCCTGTAGCTCTCACCATCTGGCTATGAACAGAAAATGTTGTGGTTCTTTTTTTCAATGGGAATCTCTTTTATTATTTTTTTTCCCCAGGATACTTCAAATTATAGCTATGTGACTTACTGACAAAAAATAAACTCTTGTGGGCTGCTCATCCCCCAAATTCAATGCTCTAATGTGGTTCATTATTTCCTTCTCCTCTCCAGCCTGTCCCTGTCACCTGCTCTCTAAGCCTGATACTCTGCGGGGTAGGAATGAGCTCTTTGCTCTGCATCTTTACAATGACTTTGCAATCCTTTCTTCCTCCCTGAAAAATGTTTGTTATCGTGATTATTTATAGTTGGAAAGAAATTGGTTAATATTTTAAACAGATTTCTTGTTGAGTTTGGCAAGTTTGCATTTTGGAAGTTACAGAACTAATAGTGATGAGAGAGCCTGAGGTGCAGCCGTTGACAATCAAGTGTTATACACCACCAGCTTTATTTTGCTTGGGAGTTTCCGGAATACAATTCTCTTGTCATCGGTGCTTGTTTAACTTTCACTGACTTCAATGGAAATTTGGTGCCCAAACTGTTCGGAAGTGGCAAACTGCGTACCAGAAGAAAATGGGTTTGCATAAATAAGGCACTACATTTAATGTCAAGAGATCTGGGTTCAATTTCTAGTGTTCTGGCAAGCCTCCAGCTGTGGATCCAGCTTCACCTAATCCATTAAAGATGAGCAGACACGTACAAGCCTTAGGTCCACATGTTCAGCTCCTTGCTGAGCTCAGCCTTGTGTGTGTGTGCATTGTGAAATGGTGCTAATAGCAAGATAGTCAAATTTGTAGTTACCCAAACGTAAGAACACCCTTGAACATAAAAAGTCTGGTTTAGGTTGGGGTAAATGCTTATCCCTTAGGATTTATTGTTGTCACTTATTCTATGCACAGCCCTCATGAGGATGTAGAAGAGCTAGAAGATTTATAAATAAGAAGTTGGGACTAACAGATAAAGACACTGCGAGACAGCCCACCTCTTGTGGATTTATAGCTAAAATGCATTGATTTTTATTCCTTTTTTTTTAATATATAGTTGAGTGGCTGAGGACATAAGAAATGGTCATAAATTGATGGTGACCCTGAAAATCACTTTCTAATGGTGATGAAAATCTCTTATTAAAGATTTATGTGGAGCGAGGTACCAGGTGACAACTATTTCTGGTGCTGAGTGAATGTGCCTCAGAATAAGTAAACATTACTGATGGTATGAATGTTCTTTCTTGAGAATTTTTAATGATCAGAGAATTTTCTTCATTGTAGTCAGATATCTAACCACTAATTACTTTGTTAAACTGCGTTCTGGTAGCAGGAGAAATGCAACAACAAATTTATTTACCTATTAAGATCTTTATGTGTCTATTACTGCCACCAGTCTGTGGCTCCTCGGAAAGATAGACTCTTATTGATGGGATCCCAGATGCTAACTAGAATTTAATTTAGTTAAATGGCTGTACTACAGATTGCATTTCTCCATGGCTATGCACAAACAGAACAAGATAAACCCATTACCAATTACTCAGGATATTTTTTTTAACCTATTTGCATCCTTCTTTCTTTGCATTGTAAATATGGAATATTTACAACTATTTATGTAAAACACTGCTTTTGTTTGAGTCGGAAAATCTGCTCCCTGTGCTATAAAGTTGCTTTCAGTGCTTCACTTCAGTTGCAACTGTCCAGCAGTTTGTAAGACACTACATATGGCTCTACTTATCTTTTTAGTAGATTATACTAAAGTGAATCCTTAAGGCTAAACCCTCTAATTTACTAAAACACATGCACATAAAGTTACAGCTGTCTTACCAAGGCTGTCATTGATTTGAACAGAACTGGGATTCATTTAAGTGGTTATAAAACCTAGATAAGCAAACTTCTTCCAAATCCAGAGGAAAAAAAAAAAAAAGGCAAATACCAAACCCAAAACACCCCCAACCTGCCAAACAGCCCTAATTACGGGTTTATTGATTGGCTCATCAGTGTTTTATTCTTTATCTTCGTGTCCACTGACACCATCTCTCCCAGATCCCTTGGCTCCAAATGCGTCTTGGTGTGTGCTTCCCACACAGAGGGACAATTTTATCATGAAAGTATAAACTTTCATGTGATTAAAGCACAGTTTCACTCTTAAAAGTAAGTATATACGTTGTATAAAAATCACCTCTCTGAAATTTAGCAATCTGAAACCACCTAACTTAGGCTGGAGGCAGGTCAGTCATCGATTGCCTCTTAAGTACAGAGAGAACAGATGGAGGCCTTGAGACACGTGACCCATTTTTAGGCAGCTTAAGTTAGGTAGGAGGTTGTTTCCTACCTGCAGGTTTTCTGCTATTAAAAGACCTCACTCTGACTTTCTGTGCATACTCTGAAGTGAGGTATTTTCCTCAAAAAATCTATGGGAATATTTTGAAGATGTACAGGAAACGTAGGAGGATCCTCTCTGGGGGCTGGTGTAAACCTACCCAGCTCCACACATCCTCTCTGCGTGGAAGTACCAGTAGTTTTACACCACATGTGGAACACCCTTAACAGCTTAGATGATAACTCACAGGAGCATGGGGTTCCAGAAGGGGGAATGTGGGAGGAAAATAAGATGTAAAACATTGAGGAAAAGGGAAGTGAGTTTTCTTTAAAGACTCAGTCAGAAGCTGTTCGGTTACCTTCCCAGAAACTAATGCCCCCATTGTGTGCTGTAAGTCTCATTACCCAGTTATGTCACCCAGCTTAGTGTTGCAGAGTATTCAGGCATTACTGCTGCTCAGTTAGTGAAGACAGCAGAACCCAATTAAAAAAACCTCTAAAACAATACAATATTATAAACAAAGAATTGGCTTTAAAGAGAGAGCAGTTACAGCAGTTTCCCTAAAAATGTGCTGTGTTTCCCACCACCAGTCCCCTCTCTGCTGATGGGGCCCTATTTTTATTTCCAAATGATATGTCAGTTCAGTCAGCAGTTACAGATTTGATGCAAGAATTAGTGGAAAAAATGTTCCAGTTCATGTGATAAACAACCCGAGATGATCGTAATCCATAACCAAACCCTCCCTCCTCTCACTTTTCCCCTGGGAGAGAGGGTAAGAGAACAGCACATGGCAGATGTTAGTTACTTTGCTTAATACAGAGCTTCCCATCTTGCAGTGCATTCATCTGCGTGGCTAGCAGGTGCAGGAGTCTGCCTGTTGCTAATTCCTTCCTGTGCTTCTACCAACAGCACTGGAAAAAGTGGATTATTTCAATGAAAATGATGGAGAAGACATATTTTACACTGGATGGTTGTAGCATTATGTACTGTTGTAATGTTGAAAAGAGGAGTTTGTCCAAGGCTTCCCAACAGCGTGTGCAAAATTGAACTGCCCAGTGCCAGCGCTGCTGGATGGGTGTTGGCTATTCCTGCTACTGGAAGCCAAGTCAGAGCTGGGGGAGAACAAAGAGACAGGAGGATACCTTGCTACTCTTCGCTCTCTGGGCAGGAGTTGTTGAGGAAACAACTGTTGGTTTTGGGACAAGTCAGCCTGCAACCTTTCTCCAGCACTACCTTACTGCCCCATTCACCCTTTCTCTGCTTGCAGCAGAGCCCCAAAACCCCAGGCTGGGGCAACCGCTGAGGCAAAGAAGGGTCAGAGGCAATCTGCTAACCTGGAAGTCTGCTCTGGTTCATTTTAGGCTAGGGCTGTTCTAATTTAAAGATCGAAGTAGATTCTTGCTAATATATCAAATGGGTATGCAAGCTTTGGAGCTGACAGTACATTATGTAATTAAATATTGTAGGAGGGGGATTTGCCTGTGCACCTGTACCCAGATGTGCATACAAGCAGGTATACCTATAGGGTGCTGGCAGCACCCACATGAGCAAACGTGCATGGCATGTGCCATAGAAACACAGAGGCAGATGTGCAAAGTCTCACCCGCTGCCTGCGAGGTTCTCTCTCACTCTTACAGGGCTGGAGGGTGGTGAGCTAAACTTACACCCACAAAGGAGAGACCTGTCCCTTTTGTGCTTCTGTTATTGGGAGCTCCGTTTTTCTCTCTCATTGTTTCTGTAAGTTCTCTTTTTTCAAAGGGTAAATGCTCAAAAGCACCCAAATGACCTGGGAGCCCAACTGTTGTTTGCAGACCGAGCTGGGTACTGTGTTCCTGCCTGGTGCCCTAAGTCATGTTGGGAATGCCATGGGGTGTTCAGGGAATTGGACTGGTAATCTTGCAGTGGCATGTCAGCAAAAAGTGTTTCGAGGGCTTATTCAAGCATTCGGTGATGAAGCACGTATTTAAGTGTTTTGCTGAGGCAGAGTATGTTTAGCTTTTGGGCATTTAGATTTATTGTATTTTTGTAAGCAAATTTGCTAGATTTCAGTCATTTCATACATGTCTCTTCTGGGGTGCTTTAAAATAGCCTTAAGAATGTTGGTCTCAAGTTTTCTGTTTGCATCAGAAATGTTTGAGAAAGCTGCTGAAATCATAGAGAAAATTGATCAGATAGTTTTCTAAAGAGATGGTAACGTGTTGGCAGAAGGTGGTGCTGTTACCTGATATTGAAGCAGATAACTAATTCCCATGCCAGTGAACTGCTGCTAAACAAAATCTGAGTAGAAAAGAGATTTTCTTCCCCCCACCTCCCCAGTCATAGATGTGACACTTGAACAGATATAGACGAGGTTTCTCTGTCTCTGAGATATAACAGTCATCTTAATTAGAAGGCAGATGGCCATGCCAACATTTCTTTCAACACAAAGTGGAACGTCAGGTGAACTTTGTTCTTTAGAGAAATAAATGCAGCTATATCATGCTTTTTAAACGAGAAGTACAGGGCCATGTGGACTGGATTTAAGGAAAGCAAAGATTGATTGATATAAGGCACAGCTGAAAGTTGTAAAGGTTGTTTTCATGAGCAGCACACTGTCACACTAGATAAGATCAGAAGTCACAAGAGAAAATTTGGAAAAATCCAAAGAGAGGTTTTGGTTGGGAAAAGCTCTTTCTCCTGTGCATTGGTAAGAACAGTCAGTGTGCTCGAGCTGACAGGTGACGCAGGGCAGCGGGTATTCATGTTTGTAACACAGAGACCCCTTCTTGGCTCTTGGGAATGACTTCAAGCCTCCACAACATCTAACTTCTTTTTGAAAAGGAAGGATAAAATGTAACTGATGATGTAATAGATAACAAGACTCATTTCTGAGCCTTCAGAATAAACACAGGTCATATTTTCAAGCTTTACATTATAATCAGAAAAATTAAAAACCTTTTTTGTATATAATAAAAGATGAATTTTTTTCAGGTAATTTTGTGCTTGTGGGATTTATGACACTGGAGCAACACACAGGTGTAAATAGAAATTGTCACTGTAGTGTTTCTTATAAAAGACATTAAGGATTAGAAATTGTGGAAATTGAATGTTTTAGCTATTTCTGGGTCAGAATACTCAGAAATGGTTGTACTTTCACTCCACTTACAGTGACTGATTTAGAAAATATTGTAACTTGAGAAAGGCCATTCCTGAAATATCTCACTGGTAACTAGTGGCAGAAATATCAATCTTTTCCAAAGTATTTTGATGAATTTTCATAATCAAGAGATTTGGAAAATTCGGATATACATCCAACTTTTTATCCTGAGAAGAGACCAAATTTCAAACCTTTGAAAATCTCTTTGCCTGTTGATAATCCTTCAGTAATTTAAGATAATTTTAAATACAAGCCTCTGTAAAAGAGAAAAATCATGTGCTGGGAGAGAAGATAAAACAGTGAAAAAGAAGGTCCAGATCATGGAAAAAGCAATCTTCCAGGACTTGTGCTATCTGCTACTGTGAGTCAGCAGGGAAAGCCCTGGTGGATTAGGAAGGGTGAGAAATATTTTTGCTCCTATGAAATAATACCCCTTTTGGGATGGCAGCTGTAGGTAAGGGTTTGTGATGCTGCAAGTGTCCAGAGCTGGGCAGGAGTCCGGAGGGACTGCGTGGACTCTGAGTTTCAGAGATGAATTTGTATAGTTGCCATGTGCACTTTGGGCCATGTTTTCAAAATTCTGAAAGCTCGGCTTTGATCCTTTTGTTAGAATAGCTCCGTGGATTTACACATAGCCAATAAACATCTGCACTGATGGGGGAGGTGTGCCTGGCTTTGAAAATCTGGCTTTTGGAGACAAGGCACTGTGCCATACTTTTGGAGAAGAGAAACGAGACTGGTCTGGTGGCATTTAAGACACATCTGAGCCTGACACCGAAAGGCTCTTTCAGGATTTTCAGACCTTGAGCCATAAGACTTTTTTTTTTTTCCCCAATTGGATTTCATGGTTGAAACTTCGTGTAAGAATCCTGAGACTAGGGAGCAAATAGCTTTTTAGGGAGATTTGAATTAAATTTTACACTTGAAAAATCAGTCTAAGCAGTGAGTGAAATGGCCTGGCATTTTGTCTCTGCTCCAGTCCTCTGCTGCTCTTTTCCTGGCCAGAACAAGTTACACTCACAAGGCACTTTGAGGGTGCGTGGCTCCGGCAGAGCAGGGTACAGGTGGCTAAATGGAAAGCAAACATTAAGAACTGATGCTTCCTCCTCCTTTGAAGCCCTCCTTAAAACCTGTTTTAAAAGTGTGTGAGGATTTTGGCTGTATTTAATGTCTGTGTTCAGTGAGCCTTGGTATTCATCTGATCAACATCACATGGACTATATCCCTTCTGTGTGTGAAAATCCAGCAGTTTTCCATAGCTGATGTTGGTTTTGGAAACCCAAGTGGAGCAGGATTGTGGTTAGTGCTCAGTGCTTATATTGGCATAAATCACTCTGCATTCGCTACACTTTCCCACAGTGTCTGCTGAGAGATGTATCTGGATTTGATTCTGGTTTTGGTATATTTATCTACTGCAGAGATTAACAAATTTAACTGCCAGTCAGTTTATGAACTGAAGAGTTCATGAGGTTGATAGTTGTTTCCTATAGTTTTGTGACTTTTGATGAATGTCTGGACAAATGGGCTACTTTACTGTTAATTTTACTTCAGAGGATAATTGTATTTCAGGGCCCTAAGTGAAAAAATGTAAGCACCCAGCTACAAAACCTGAATTCTCACTTGTTAATGGGAAGGGGAAAAAAATCAGCCTGATGGTGGCACAATCTAGCCCTGTAAATAACATCTCAGGTGAGTTATCCTGGTCCTGTAGAAAGCACTTATGTCAGCTATGATCATCTGTTTTCCCTTTTTTTGGTGTGAGTTGCTGAATAGCAAGTCTTCCCCACAACTAAATGTATTTGCTAATTACCTGTGAAAAAGCAATTATCTCCAGGTGATGCAATTCCTTGGGAAGGCTTTTTTAATCGGCAAAGATAGGGAAAGAATCTCTTCTATGGATGTTTGCAGAAAAATCTTCCCAAATATTGTACCTGATGTATCACATTAGACACATCAGCTTGGGTTGCATCAGCAGTGTTGCATTACATCACATCACCAAGGTAATGTGCTGTGACAGACTTGCAATGCAATGTGTCAGCTGGAAAATGGGGAAGATGCGATTTCCTGAACAAAATGCTTCTCAAGATTTATGGTATCTCCCCCACCTCCAACTAAAGAAGTGGCTGTTTATGTTTTGGGGTATTTCGTAGAAGACTCAATTGCCTATTGAAGAATTTTAAGCATTTTTGTTGTTGTTGCTGTTTCCTAGCTCTCCATGGATAATTAAGAGGTCTAGAAACAAAGATATTTTTTGCTACTTACATTCTCATACCTAGATTATAATATATCTATTTTCCCAAACTTTCAGTGAACTGAGAAAGCATTGTGTAGGGGGAGGAAAAAGTTCTTGCCATTTGTGTAGTGCTTTGTCCCTGTAAGTGCCTTTTTCTGCAAGTCCCTGATCTCTTACCTTAACTCATGCAATATGCTCTGTGTGAGGAACGCCAAGGGGGGAGTTCTGTAAGAGTGAGGTTCAGGATCACAGTGGTAAGGCTGCAGAGAGAGAAAACACGGCAGCAATGCATGTACACATCAGTCAGAGCAGCAGTTAGAAGGTGATTTTATAGTGCATGACTTATGTGCATCTTCTACAGGGATGGCGTTGAAGTACCTCACTTCATGACTATGACCTGCTCTGCAGGGGTGATAGCAGGCAGGTGCTGCAGACTGTTTTGGCTATTGGAAAGTCATCCTTCAGAGATGTATAGGAAGACAGAATTTGTGTTGTCTAAGGTATTTCTCAAGTCCCGAGCAAAGGATGGCTTGGCTAGCTCAGGAGACCACAGTGGTTACCAACAGTGACGTGTGCCCAGCCAACCTCACAAAACAGTTGCCATCTGCTCACTGTTCTTTGGGTTTCAACGCTGATTCGGCTGATGGCAGTTAGACATTTTTGACTGAAGGCTTGGTGTGGTCCCTGGGACTCTGAACAGAGCAGAAAAAGGTGGGAATAGGTGCATTTCAGCTGTAGCTATGCAGGTGGGGCACATAGAGGTGAAAGAGCAGTGCAGGTGAAGGAGATACACTTACAGCTGTTGAGGCCTTAAGGAAAGGAGGAGCTATGAAATCCATGTAAAAGCAAAAATCTAAATATTTTTAGTATCTCTTCACAATCTGCGTTGCCAGAAATAATGTTTAGTTTTCTTCCTTTCCTAGTTGATTTTTTAAAAAATTGTCCACTTTTCAAGAGCTAGTTAATGTTGTCTGTTATTGAGGCTCCTTTCAGGCATACATTGTGCTTCAGTGAAACATCAAGTGCCACACACAGCGAAATTCTGAAGAGGGAAGTGCTGTACAATAATGATGAACATATTGTCCTCAAGCTGTGGAGGTTAACAACCCAAAGTTGCTTTGGTATTTGTACGTACTGAACTAAGAAGAATTTATGTGTTTGCTCTCATTTTAGCGGGCTCTTGTGATTCATTACATTGGCACTTCAGAGTGCAGAATAGTCACTTGTCTCCTGCAAAGCAGCACCCTTAGCTGTGATACTATTTGGTTGCTCATTATTGTCCCAATTCTTTCTTTTTTATTGCTGCACAAATATACTTTGGTTTCACAGTAACTTGCTTAATGCTGCTTTCTGTAGCATTCATTGTCAGAAGGATCAGGGTTCTGGTGTACTCAGAAATTGGCTAAGTAAACACATAACAACATTGCTGTTTAAACAATGCCTTGGATCATTAAAACTGGGGAAAAAAAAAAGCAAAGTTGTTTATGTACCTATGGCTACCTTTCATTTTACGTTCAATAGGTTTTTTTATAAAATGGCAGCAGTCATGTAGAAAACACTTACCTTTTTGCTTACTTTGATTTAATCTTTATGGACAATACGGTCATTTTACAGTCTGTCCTGGGTAAGGGAAAGTGCATAATTGCTGTGCCCTAGGAACAGCCTGGGAAATGAATTATGACTTTGAAAGTCTCTAATCTTTCCCTGCCAACCTACAGTCCTGCTTGCTCTAAGCGGGTATTAAGACTATTAAGAATAAAGGTATTAAGAAAGGTATTCAGCTACCTAAAGATGCAAATAGGGTCACTATTCTGATGTTTCTCCCCCCCCCAATGAACGGTGGGCCGCTCACATTCATTGAAAACAAAAGGAGCTGCTTGCCTGTTTCCCCCCAGCCCTCTGCCCACAGTGTTGTATCCGTAAGATCCTCCAACACTTCTAACCTGGATTCCATTATTTCACGCAAATCCCTGGTTCTGTACCCAGCCAGTGTCCAGGCAGCGTGAGACCATCCCATATCGCCACCTGGATGTTTGGGTGTACCTACCCACGCCAGAGCCAGGCTCCCCAGGTACCTGCCCTGCAGGAGGCAAAGTGCATCCTGAAGCGTCAGTTTGGTCTCTACTAACTGCATGAGGGTTCTTTTGGGTAAAGCTCAGAAATGGATGTTTCTAGTCTGGCAGCTGTACTTGCTCAGGAGAACCATACTTTAAACAAGGGGGGAACCTTGGTGCTTCTGTCACTTGTTTTCATTGAAATGTTTATTTTTTATCCCCTGTTGTATGTCTAAGTCATTCAGATCAATAAAACACATTTAGTCTTATCTTTTAACCAAATATTATCCTTGCATGTTATTTACAAGCTGATATTAACTCACTAGCCCTTTATCTGCATTCAGAACTCCTATTCTAAGCCTTTTCTGTAAACCTGTTATTAACTCTGCCTTTTATGTCTAAACCTGGTACAGCAGCACAATTAACTGCTTTACTTAACATGCAAGGTTGTAAGTGATCTCTATGATACCACTGATATTAAGGAAGTAAAGTGGGGTTAAACTGATTCTCATTACAAGCTGATCTTTATACAGTCTTTAGATGGTAGAACCGGCAGCAGATGTGTATTGCAGAATTAATTTTAAGAGAGTTGTAAGAACCATTTTTAGATAATGGTGATATCAGGCAAGAATGGAAGAATCCACATGAGTCTTTAATCTCCCGCAAGCCAAGATATTAATTGTGCTTTGTTCTGTAGTTTAAAAGAAATCCTTAATCACACTGTCAACATCCCCTTTTGTGTACTTTATTTCCTTCTGATTATAAATATAAATCAGCTTTTCCTTTATCAAGACTGGGAAGTAGAAAAGTTCAAGCTCTTCCATTCACAATGAACAACACCTGCTTTTCCTACTGCACTATCTCAGTTCTTTAGCTCCATGGCCTTGAACTTCCTTGGAGGTGAGTTCATAGCGTGTTCAGGTGTTTTGTCAGATCTAGGCAGAAGTGTTACATGATAAGACTGAGCTAGAAATCATGCAGTGGCTTGAGAGTGGAATTAGGGAATACAGGAATCGGGGTATTGGTGGTAGGTGTTGATAGGTGACTGAAATGGTGACTTTTCCCTGCCCCACTTTTACTTTTGTAAAAGTAAAGCAGATAAACAGGTAAATCACCTAATTCCGTGCTTCACTCTGTGATGAGCAGGAATTCAACACAATTTTAAAATATGTAGTAGTGATTGAGACAACAAATGCCTAATGCATGGCTAAGGCTTCTACAGAAGCTGTAAGGTGAAGGTAATGCTCAATTCTGCCTAGATTTATAAAAGCTGTGATCAGCAGGTATGCCAAAACAAAGCTATGAGTTTCAAAAGGCCTGAGAATAAGGCTGAATTCCAGGGTTTCAGGGCAGCTGTCGTATCTGAGTGATCCAATAGCAGTGCCAAGGACATGACAGAAAAAACACTTGAACCCCTACTTCCCTTCAGGAAGATTTCTTCTTTTCAAACTGTATGCGCTAGGCACTCAGGAAAACACTGAAAGACTCCAGCACAAAAATAGGTGCTGAGGAAGCTGCAAGAAATCACCTTGAGGGGAACCAGACTGAAGCTAGCAGTGAGACATCTCTGGATGGGGAAAGGAGGATGAAGAGATTAGAGAAAATGAAAAATTTCCTTCTGGTTTGAACATATTAATGTGAAGAACTCAGCACAGCAGTGCCTTGTGAGCACCTTCTTTAGCACCCTCTTGTCAGTAGGTTGCTGGAGATTTGCATTGCTAATTTGCTTCTTGAAAGTTCTCCCAGGCTTCCAGAGAAAAGAGGCAGATGTATCCTTTCAGGGCATGGCAATAAGGAGTTGGAGTAGTTTTACCTCTGTGTCCTAAACTGTGGACGTACTGGATGTGAAGCCTTGGGGTTCCTGGGTAGAAAACACCTAAACCTAACCTGCGCTAGGGAGAGTTAGTTTCTAACCACTGTATCCTTGGTAAGTAGCACATCAGTAGGAGGGCAAAATAACAATTGCTCTAGGCTTGGAGAAGCTTTTGTATTACTGCTACTCCAATTATTTCCTTTTTTTACACATGTTCAGCAATCTCTCGCCTCTGTAATTACCACACCGAACACTGCAGCTATTAGATACAGCCACTAGACTTTTAACAAGCCATCATGACTTGCACTTGCTATCTTACAATTTACCAACAATGTCTTTGAGAGCAGTAGAAGTTACTTCTTCTTTATAGCGAACTCACAGACTTGCGTATGGACACATGCATGTAAAAGCTGGTTGCAGCTGGAAACTTTGCTAAGGAACAGTGAAGGAGCCAAGGGTAAAGCTGCAGAACATGGAAGCTGATGCACATTTGAATATTCTGGTTGAAAGAGATGTGTAATATCCCTGTTGGACAAATTTTTCCCTTTCTTGAGCAATAGTGTCTGAGGATGCTGTCCCAGTAAACCCAAACCCCAACATCAGGAAGACAATTGCCAAATCAGAAAGCCTGTAGATACCCCAAAGCCTCTGCGGTCTTAGGTTGATGTTGGATGTGAGGACACCTATGTATCAGCTGTCCTTGAACACCTAAAGAAGTGGGGAAGGCAGGTTGAGAAGGTTTGCCTTTTTCCAGCTTTCCCTCTGCTTGACAATTCCTTTCCTGTACTCTATGCTCTTGTAATGGTGCTGAATACTAAAAAGGGATAATTTTGTGTACACCCAGGCAAGCAGGAGCGTGGTGGGCCAGGTTACCTGATTAGCTGGTGGATTTTCTGTACTAACCCCAGGTGGCCAGGTAGAGCAGGCATATGAGAACTCATCCATCTCTTGTCTTACTGTCTTTGAATTTGCATAATTAAAAGTGAATTACTTGCTGGATTTTTAATACATGCAGTGAAAATGCATGAAAAGCTGAAAAATTACAGCAATCCAGTAATTCATGTCATGTCCCATTCAGAATTACAGCTTTCCAGTGCCAGCTCCAACACCGAGGATTCCCTGCCACCTTAAAGCTATAATTGGTGAATTAATAGCGGCGGGTTTTGGAGAGTGGCCGCACGGACTCTCCGACCCAGGTAATAGAAACACTCATGCTGTAGTGCAGTTGGTTACATGTGACTTAGCCTGTTTCATATTGGGTTCAAGTAGTGAAGATCATTGCTTTCCTTGCCACAGGATGTTATGAGAACTGCAGCAAGCTGTTACTTTTCAGAGTTAGCTTAAACGAGCTGCTTTGGTCAGCCCACAGGGATTAGAAATTACATTTTCAGGGACCAGCTAGCTCACTTTCCTTCTACCAGAGGACTTGTATCCCAAATCTGCTAGTCTGTTCAGCACTTCTGGGAGGTGAAACTCTCCATCCAGCTGCAGAGGTGTGGAGAACAGGATGTAAAGGGAGATGGTGAAAGGCTTCTGCTGGCATTTCATTACTTCAGAATTTTATTAATGATGACTGAAAAAGCCAGTCTTTGCCCTTTGCCTCTGGAGCTGCTGCTCTTCACAAAATGCAATGCCTCTTGGCCCCCACATCTATGGTGCTCACAGTGGGATAAGGTGACTGCTCTTCCTAAACAGAATGATAGCAACTTAACCCAAATGGCATGATCTGAATGAAAGGTTACTCTCTTTTTTTTTTTTTTTTTTTTTAAGGGTTACTTAGGTGTTGAAGGGAACTGATAAATCATTTGCCATGACTTCCTCAGGCTGGGACCCTGATGCAGTAGTTGTTTGAACCTGTGGGACTCTACATTTATTTCAGTAGGTTTTGTGATTCTTGGTCACCACTATAAGCTGATTCAAGACATTTGACACAGGCCAATTGTTCTCTAAGGGTCTGCTTGTACCAAGGAGTTGATTTAATGAACAACTATTGACGTTGCAAAGGTCAGGTGCAGCAAAAGTCGAGATATGGCGAATCGGACACTGGACTTCTCAGCTCAGGATAGCACCCTATGCTAGGGATCTTTGCAATAGTCTTATTGAGATTGTATGTACAGTGTGGATAAAAAGAACTGACAGTTTCCGGGGCTGGCAATCTGGTTCCTTTCGTAAGAATTACCATCATTAATTAAAATCTCTTTTTCTGTCTAATTATTTCAGCTCTAATTCTCTTGCAGGTTCATAAATAGTAACATCCCATTGTCCTGGAAAAAGTTCTTTTTTTCCTCTTTTTCTTTCTCTCCGTTGCCCTCATTCTCTGCCCTTTCATAGCTTAAGGTAATTAAACTTCCAAAGTCTGGTCACCTCTCTGAAATATTTAAACATAATCACAGAGATTTTCATGTTTCTTTTGTGTGCGAAGCTCCATGAGAGTTTTGAATGCAAAGGCTGTGCTTTTCCCTTCTGCAAATGACTGCAGAAGAGGGGCCAGACCCTGCGTGGCACTTAGCTGCTGGCTGGAGCTAAACCGTGACAGGGATCATTTCTTTCCACTCTGGCTCACTATTACCCAGACCCCGTGCTACCAAGTTACAATTCTAAGAGTAAACATTTCAAGCCTTCTAGCCTGTAGAGATTGTGAAAAGTATTTAACGTGATCTTTGTAATTGCCTCTTTGCCGTTTAACACTAAGATTACAGCATTTACTGTTGGATGTTCGTAATTCTCTCAGCTGAGCTTTTGCATCCAGCAGGTCATTTTTGCAGAATATTCCCATGAAAGATACTCACTGAAATTTGTACATGGAAGAATACATACACAACTATTAGCTTGGGCTAACTGACATTAATGGAGATGAGAAGCCTGATTACCCAAAAGAGCTGAATAAAAGACCTGGGTATTTTGAGAAGGAAACAGTATAAAGGTGCGGTGTTAAGGCAGAAGAAAGTCCTGCTCTGTGCAACTCGAGGTTGAGGTAGGGACAATCTTTCTAGGCTGTCAGCAAGGCAATAATTTTTATCAGTTTGCTATGAAATCTGCCTTTTCTGTGCAGCTATTTAGCCTGCTGGCTGATGTTTTCTTGAAATTTCCATTATTGTCAAGTTTTAGTACCCAAAAATATCAAATACAGTTAAAGGTCAAAGTAAATCATGAATGAAATTACGCAAACTGATATGCAGTGCAAGATAAAACAGAATGCCAGAGGCTAGTTTACATAAACACTGTCCCTAGATCAGAGGCTATTGATGCCTGCCCAGAGGAGCCCCTGTGCTGGCACCTTGGTCTATGAGCCTTATTGGCAAGAGGTTTAGAATATGACTGGGATGCCCGTTAATTTCACCATTGAAACTCCAGTGTCTGAGTCATCACAAGGAGTTGGGGAACTTCACTGAATCATTTATTTTGAGAAAGAACAAAAATTCGATTTCTTCCTCCAAAAACATAGAGATGTTAGCAGTACTAGGTATCTGTGGAGGTCACGCTTCAACAGCATCTTGGCTGACACTGGGAACGAGCAGTAGGATGGGGATTGCTGCTCCAGCTGTTTTCTTTCTTGTTAGCTTACATGATCTTCAGCCTGTTGTAAGCACAGAAGAGAAATACTATCCACGGGACAACTCACAGGCTAGGAGGACCTGTCAGACCTACCTTTCTGGATCAGCACCACATGCCAATATTGGCTTCTTGCCTTTTTCCAGTGTGCAAATTCTTTCTGGATGCCAAAGACAGTCAATAGAGTTTCAGCCAAAGTCTGCCGTGCATGGTATGTTTACAAGGAAGGCTTCCAATAGCAGCACTTTTAATGGCTGTTAGGCCCTGAAATCACGGTGTCTGTCAAACCAATTGAATTCTCTTTAGAAGCAATTAGTTCTGTGAGACACAAAACCAACAGGATTTCCAGTCCCCATGTCCTGCATTTCTTGCTGGATAAATGGAGAACTCAGTTGTCTAGTTACCAAGGTTCTTATTTCATAAAGTTTGTAGGGATGATCATGCCTTGACTACACACAGATATACATATGCAGAGAGGCTTTGTGATCATAAAAAACTTAAGAAAGCATTAAAGGAATCAGTTTTTCTGGATATTTGCAGTGCTGTCTGTACCAGAAAGAGTGGCAGAACTGGAGTGAAGGAAAAACGCATGTCCAGAGATCACAGGCAGAAAAGCAGGTATTTTGAAATACTTTGATGGTAACAAGAATGTTTTCTCCTGTGTTGGGTTTTTTTAAAGCTCGGTAGGCAGCAAAATGAAATGTTTTATGGTATTATCAAGTGCAGCAAAGCCACTGCTATTATACTTGCAATTTCATGACCTGGTAAACAGATACCTTTGTGCTTAAGGGTCTAAGTGTCAGTGGTGTAGAAAACTGATGATTATGCTGCTTTGTGAAATAGAAGCTTCTTGAGAAGAAATGTATCACACCTGAAGCAGCATCACTTGATATTTGCCCTTGTAGGGCATGACCCTGTGGCCAGTGTCTTTAATGAGATCAAGAATGAAGAAAACTGCTGGGACAGTTGATCTGGAGATATGTTTATATATTTCAGCGTGGGCTGTATGGAGTATGTATTGCCTCTTCAAATACAGTGATTTAGCACTGCATGCCAGTATTGGATTCTTGCCTTGGTCCAGTGTGCAAACTTTCTGGTTTCCAAGGACAGTCATTACAGTTTCAGCCAAAGCTTTCCAGTTACGGTGCATTTGTGAGAAAGACTTCCAAGAACAACACTTTTCAAGGCTGTTAGGTCCTGAAGCACAATAGTGTCTAACAAACCAATTGAACACTTGAATTTTCTTGGGGGGTGCATTGAACCTTCTGCAAGTGCTGTAGATCTGGTTTAGCTAATTTTATAAATTAATCAGAGATATGAGAGAAATCTGGTTGTAGGAGAAGGGCCCCCTGCTTGTGAGTTTCCAAAGAAATCTTTTTGATTTCACCAGTAAATGGTAGCTTTATGCTATTCTCGCTGTGTTTTATCTAATGTGTTATTGACGCTATTGCATTTGCTTTCAAACACAGTCATTAGAACATTTAATTTGCAGCAGCTGTAATTTATATTTGTAATTTTGTCTAAGATCAATAAAGGAAACTGAAGAGATTTATAGTGCTAGTTTCAAGTAAGATAAATTGAAACAAGCTCTATTTCCCTGAAAAGCTTTATTTAAATAGCATTTTAAAAGAACAAAATGAATTAGATGAGATATTTGCATGCAAGCATGGGTAAATAATCCCTTGTGTCTGGAAGAAATATTGGAAAGTGTGAACATGGTCAATGTATTCTTCTTTGAAATAGAAATAGACTCCTGGGAAACGTTACCTTAGTGTAGGATCTAGTGTGAGTCAAGTAACCAATTCAAAATATTTCTTAACAGCAGCAGTCGATAAATATCCTTGAGGTCTGTTGTATTAATACTTCATAATACAGCTGTAGCTGCATGTTTTAAATACTGTCAGGATCAGTCTGAGAGTGGAAAGCAAGACCCTGAAAGCATGGCTCTTTCTTATTTTACAGCAATCCTTGAACATGGGTTGCAGAAATGTGTTAATAATTTTTTGCAAAGTCTGTAATCATTTATGAAATATTCATGTTCCAAGCAATGCCTCATGGACGGGGAAGATGTGCCTCTCCCATACAGTAATTAGCTGAGGGATTATGCTGGGCAGAAGAGATGTGAGCACAGTCAGGCCAGCTCAGGGCTGTAGTACAATTTCAAGATGAGTCTTATGGAGGGAAGGAAGAAATGCTTAATGAACCTTTTTCCTTTTGCATAGTAGCAAGATGGGATACGGAATCAGTGCCCAGAAGAACTGAAGGCTGGGCAAGGGGGGTGTCGAGGTTTAGTCTCCACTGGCAACTAAGCACCACACAGCCGCTTACTTGCTCCTCCCTCTGCCAGGGTGGGATGGGGGAGAGAATTGGAAAAAAAACCCAAACTTGTAGGTTGAGATAGAAACAGTTTAATAGGACAGCAACGGGAGAGGATATAAATAACTAGTAGTATTACTGATAAAGGAATATACAAACCCAATTGATGCGCAGTTCAGCAGTTGATAACCACCCAGTCATCAATAACCCGTCTCCAAGCAGTGATTCCCCCTGGCCAACTTCCCAAGCTTTATGTACTGAGCATGACGTTTTATGGCATGAAATATCCCTTTGGTCAGTTTGGGTTAGCTCTCCTGGCTGTGTCTCTTCCCAGCTTCTCTGCAAGAAGCTAGGAGAATGGCATCCTTGGAGAAGTGAGTATATTCTTTCTCCACCCTCTGTCGGTTTGACTTGTGCCTAGTCTAGCTGCCTTTTACCAATAGACTGCTGGTATCGCTGTGCCAGGGCACATGTTACTCTACTCTGTGATGTAGCTATGTTTGAAATTCCTGCCTTTTTGGGTAAAGCTCCACTTCATACTGTCATGTGATTACATGAAAATGGCAGATCTCCTACTGAAGAAAAAGATAACTTGTACTTCTCCGTGGCATGAGGGAGACAGTTTGACAAGAAACCTTGACATCCCCACTGGACAGTTGATGTTTTGGATAGGTTTTTCAATATTATGGTGTTTTGACTTGGAATCTTGTCGAGCTGCTGCACCCTTTCTGGGTTTCATTGAGTTTAAATGCTACCTCCTGAGCTCCAATTTACCTCAGAGCTCCTGGATTTGTGGTGTTCATGGACTCACAAACGAGTGGCATGCTGAAAGGAAGGGAACGGGAAGCCTGTTCCAGCTTGCACATAACTCACCTTCCTCTGTCATTCTGGAAAGATGCATGCCCAACAAGATGCATGCCCAACTAACACTTATTCTGCAGGTGTTTATCCCTGTGGGGAGCAATCCAGGATGGAAACTAGTGTTCCTAATCTGTGCTAAAGTGGGTTGGAAGAGGAGGGGAAAACTCCCTAATTTCTGCAGTTCCACTTTTCCGATCTCAGGAAGGTTGCAGAGAAAGCAAGAGTAGAACCTAACCCATCTGTGTGTGTGCCACATTTCAGGAGGGTTCATCTCTGACTGCTGCCAAAGGCAGCTGGATACTGTCCTGGAAGAGACATACTTTCCCCTTTTTGTTATTCTGGCTGGTTGTTTGAATTCAATTAATTTAATATGTTTTTAATAGTACAGTGCTGCCATCTCTACAGTACCCTGTAAACAACAATTTTTGCTGTAAGCAGTCAACCAGCACCCTGTGTCTAGTCATCACAGGGGTTGAATGTTACCATTATGATATTGGGCTTAATGTGACTAGTGTCTGATCTGAACCAAATTGCTGTATGAGCCATGAGACTGTAAAACCCGTAATTATTTCTATTATAACTACGATGAATAGTAGTTTATACATATTAAGACAATTGCTAGAAATGACAGCAAGGGATTATGTTGGTCAGGCCAGAATAGAGACAGAGAAGTCCATGGAAGAAGACAGGCCTTCTCCTGAGGACCTTCTCTTGCAAATGGAGAACACAGAAGCAAATGTGTCAAGAGAAAAAAATGAGAGGCAAGGAAACATACTTAGCATCACCTGGTGAATTAAATGGAAGAACTGAGTAGTAGCCTATAATCCCTGAACCATTGCTAGGCTGGCATCATTATCCTGTTCATCCGAACAAAGCCATGCCGTACTGAAACCCCAGATGCTTTGTGGTGTGCGATCGGTTCAACTTGTCACTTCACCTAAACTTTCTATTACCCAGTGCTTTCCTTAAAACTTTAAACAAAAGATTCAGGTGAAAGATTTCTTGAAAATGAATAGCTATTTGTGAGTTAGTGCATGGTATTGGATTTCACCTGCCGTGGATTTTGGAAGAGAGAAATTTAGGAGGAATGATGGATAACACAGCCAGATTTAAATGACATGTAGGTCAATGGCCCTGTATCCTGTTGTCAGCCTGCAAGACTCTGCCTTCAAGCTTGCAGGGCTACAGCACACATGGAGGCAGAATGGTCTGTACTTTTGTCATCACTAATGAGACTGGGGGAGTCGATTTCCTTCCAGAACTTTATGTTTGTATATCTCGTGTATCTATCCTCCTCTGCTGAATAAATACTGTGTGGGAGTGCAGGGAGGCATGGCCGACTTTTTAAACTTCAATAAGAAAGACTATCTGTTAAGGAGTGTTTACTTCGACTAAGTAGGTCTTCTACTAAGCATCAGTAGAGAAAGCTTTTACCTTGACTGTGCTAGAATGAGGGTTATCTGGAGTGTCTTCACTGCATTCCACATCTGATTTTAGGGGTAGAGGGAAGATGTTGAGCAAGGAAAACACCCCCAGATTTAATACTCCCCTAAGATGTGCTGAGTTTTTCTAACCATTTTCAGGACCTTGACTGGTGGGTGAATACATGGCTGAGCTTTGGAGCCCACCACTTCAATTTGCTGAACACCAGTCTCGGGAGTCACAGCTGCAGTCTGGAGATTGGCAGCCCCCCTGCTTTCATGCACCTTGCCAGTGGGGAGGGTGGGATAGAGAGAGTGGAGATATGTCTCCAAGGCTTGGGTCCCTGGGGTGAGTAAATGAAAGAAAGGGATGTTTAAGAGATGTGTGCCATTAAGCCAGTGTTTCAAGTTGCTAAATAATAGGCAGCATTGTGAAGCTTCTCTAGGGAGGAGGCTTCTGGTGGTAGCTCTCTCTGTGCCTCCCTGCTGTGAGTCACTGTGAACTCAAGTTCAGAGGAATTGGTACCATGGAAAAAGCATTGAGATAATAACCTTGAAAACTCAGAAGAGAGAAGGGGAAAAATAAGGGTAAGATTTATACACTGAAAAGAGAACTGCCTCACCCTGAAAGCATTCTGTAAGTGAACTCCCGTCCTTCCTAGCTATATGCCTGTATCAAAGCCACCATCTTCTAAGGGTGAAATGTGCATTAAGATTTGAGGACTTCAAATATTGTGCCTCACAGCCTCAGCCAGTGGTATGCTGCCAGTTTGCAACACAACTCATCAAGGCAATGGACATGTTTTTAAATCTCATGCTTGCAATTATGAGGAACACTACTTTGTACTGCCTCGGGAGAAATACTGCGCTGTGATTTCCTTTCTGTAAGCACGCAGGTCTCTAGTGTTAAGAACATCGGCATCTATTCAAGCGTGTTTTACCTTTCTAAGGGCCATAGACAATGCCATGGTGTGTGGGAATTTTGTGGTGTTTGTTAGCCGCTGGGTCTTCTTTTCTTGGAGATAAACATACATTGTGTTATTAAGAAGGCCCCTTCAAGTTGCTGTTCTGATTTATATTCCCTTCTACACTGGTACATGCATTTATCGTTTGCTAAAGGCTGACAGCCCTGGAGACCTAAGCTCTTTATTTATCCACAGAGTGAAATTCCTCTCTCTGTAGAGGGGATGCCAAAGGCACTAATTGTCAATGACACTGTTGCACACAAACAATATCCTTTCTCGATTTTTCCAGCCAGAATAATTTTGCCAAGTGAAGGAGAACTCCTGAAATGAAAGCTGATTTGGAGAATTTTTCTGTCAGAGGCAATGGGACTTCAGCTTGAGAACCTAGACCAGCCCAAGCAAAGGTGAGGGGAAGAATGGCGATGCTGTCAGATAGGGGATTTTTTTCTTATGCCTTACCTATACTCTAGAGCCTAATGCTCTTTGTGGAGCAATCAGGTAAGGGACTATGCATTCAGAGGTGAGCAGTAACCTTTATTTTGTCAGTAGGACCCATATGCTAACGACGGTGTTGTCAGGAGATGAGTTCAGAGAAGCTTAAGACAGGAGTTCTGGGCATGCACACGCCTTTACATTAGGTACACTATCACCATCAGAGTGTAGGACTCAAATGTCAGAGATTTTTGATCATTATTTTATTAATTTCAATCAGTTTAAAATTTTCAGATATACTCCAACTGAGCTCCTTTAGCTCTCTGCTTTGCTCAGCGCTTGTATGGTTTACTAGTAGGCATACCTGGTATGTGCTGGTCCAGACATAACTCATATTTCCTATCCTTCAACAGTCAAAAGTGTTGCTGATCCTATTGTTGTTATTTTAGGGATGCAAAAAAAAAGAGCGGGAGGGAGATCTTGTGACATAAGAATACTTTTCTAACCTTGCATATTGGTTTTAAATGTGGTCCTAACGTGTGACTCTATCACAGCTTCCAAAATACCTTCCACAAGCAGAATCCATAGAAACTACCAAGTAGTTAAAAACAGCCTATAAAGAGTAATATTGAAAGGTATTATTTATTCATTTCCTTCTGTAAAAAGAAGGTGATGCTAGGGGGGAAAAACTGAATTTAACAAAAAGCTGAATTTTGATCTTCTCTTTTACATCCCTTTAACAACCGTTTAAGTAGGCAGCATCCTCCAGGTTTACTCCTCTCTGAAATCCCAGAGAGAGGAAGTTCCCATTTAATCTGAGGAAAGAAAGCAGCTTTGGCCCAGTGTTTATTCTGCTATAGTGTTCTACAGGAATGGCTACAGGGCATCTACTCAAGAAATGTGAAAAGCAGTTTTATTTTAATTACATCAATTTATGTTCATTAAAAAGCCTCCTCAATAACTAACCCTGGTATTGAATTGTTTTGTATCTCTTCCTAATGCACTCAGACAATGTTTATTTAATTTAATTGACAGTAAGGGTGAATTTATAGGACTGTAATTCACACTTTTAGTCAAAGGAAAAAACATGGAACTGTATTATTTGCTGCAAAAATGAAGTAAGGAAATTCATCAGGGCAAAATATATATTCAGACTTAATAGTTTCCCTCATTAGGGTCTCTTAATGGGGTTTCTTTTGCAATTACTCCAGGGCATTTGGACCTGGCCATTGTGAGAACCTGACAAACAACACTGAAATAAATCCAAACGTTAGAGAAGTTTTTAACGGCATAACGTTGGCTTCTTCCTTTCTTAGATATTACTTTCTCTGCAGTAAGAAATACTGTTTCCAAAAGATGTCCATTTTCTCCTTTCTTTTTTTTTTTTTAATGGGAACCTTTGCTTCGCCATTTCAGCACAGGTTGTGGTTTTGGAATAAATAATCAGACTACCTGCAGTTGCTGAAGAGCCAGTCTGGATCACAGGTAAGAAAGGTGCCTTCAACTCAGCTGTTGATAATTTTTGCTTAACCTTTCTATGCTTGGGTCTATGGAAAAGAAAGTCTTCAAATAACTCGATCTAAAAAGAAGAAAAAATAAAGTCCTACCGCAGCCCACCATCCTTTCTATCTTTGGAGGAAGATGTGTGAAGGTGATATGTCCAAATGGTAAGGGAAGGCTGGTTTTGTTGGACCCTGCATTGCAGGGTATCTCTGAGGAGCCTTGTAAGGCTGAAATCAATGCTGTCTCCTTCCACCAAAGGGCAGCAGGTGTCTCCTCACGGGCCTCTCACTGGTGTACTCCAATGAACCAGGAGGCAGCTGGTTTCTGTACATTTCCTCCCTAGAAGCAGCCACCCTCACTTTTTGGTGATTTCATTTTTTCAAATATCCAGTCTAAACCTGCCCTGACACAACTCAAGGCTGGTTCATCTTATCCTAACACTTGTCACTTGGGAGATCAGTTCCCCCTACTTTGCACCTTCCTTTCAGGCAGTTGTAGAGAGCGATGAGGTCTCCCCTGAGCGTCTTCTTCTCCCGGCTGAACACCCCCAGCTCCCTCGGCCGCTCCTCACAGGACTTGTGCTCCAGCCCCTTCCCCAGCTTCGTTCCCTTCTCTGGACACGCTCCAGCACCTCAGCATCTTTCTTGCAGTGAGGGACCCAAAACACAGTATTTGAGGTGTGGTCTCACTGATGACCAGTACAGGGGGACATCCCTACCTGGGTCCTGCTGGCCACACTGTTCCTGATGCCATTGGCCTTGTTGTCCACCCGGGCACAGTGCTGGCTCATACTTAGTCAGCTCTTGACCAACGTTCCATGGGGGAGTTTTTCAGCCCCTCTTCCACTGTTTTGCATGAGGTGGTTGTGACTGAAGTGCAGGACCCGGCACTGAGCCCTGTTGAACCTCATACAGGTGGCCTCAGGCCCATGGATCCAGCCTGTGTAAGATAATGAAGATGCTGAGATAGTGGGGAAGTTTCTCTTATTTCTCATTTGGATTACAGTGGCTCCAAAATAACAATGGGGATTCTATCATGCCATGAGCACCTAGCTTGAGAGATGGCAGCTGTTGTGGAGAGATCACATACAGCTGGCCTTGGCCCATTTGTCCAGCCTGTCCCGACCCCTCTGAGTAGCCTTCGTGCCTTAAGGCAAATCAAGCCTCCTGCCCAACTTGGTGTCATCTGCAAACTTACCGAGGGTGTGCTGGATCACCCAGACCGGTAAGGATATTAAACAGACCTGGCTCCGACACTGAGCCCTGGGGAACACCGCTTGTTACCAGCTGCCAGAGAGAGGTGTAGCTCTATTCACCACAACTCGCTGGAGTGAAGTGGGATCTGACCGCACGACCTAACTGCTTAGTCTGTATTTAAGTTCCGTGTTTTTAAGGAATTGCTCTGTTGCAAGCTGAGTATAATATCTTTGAGATGACAAGATTTCTTCCTGTGCTGTAATAAATAAAGGTGAGTCTGATGCTCAGAATTAATAAATGGAGTTTATTTGTCCAGACAATCACCCTTCAGTACAAATTCAAAGGCACTGATGAACTTTGGCCTCACTGTGTGAAGCTTTTACAATACAGTGATTATTATCAGATCTCAGTAACTTCCAGTAATGTCTAAGCAGCATCAACAACAGCTATCACACAATTTCATTGGGCTTTCAGATAAGTATCTAGAAGTAGAACCAAGTTTTAGAGGTATAAAGAATGCAATTACCATTTTAATACCTTTGCACAGGGAACAGGAAGATTAATTTTTGTAGGTCTATTTTTGTGATTTTTCACAGGTTAGGAAAGACATACAAAAAGCTGGCAACAATACACTAGGAATAAATTAAGTGTTGCTGATAGCTAATTAAAGAGCACAACTACATAGCAGAATTATTGGAAAAATCAAAACATCTTGTATTTTTGATTGTGTTTCCAGAAAAAAGAGGAGAAATTTTTATATTGTTGGCTCTTGTTTCTTAATGAAGTCTAAACCATCATTTTCAAAGCAAGGTTATGTCTCAGAAGTCCTGACAATGGAAAAAAGGTATTTGTCTTCCCCTTTTGGCTATATTTATTGTTGTAACGCTTGTGATTGTATTTATTGTTACCTGTCAATTCCTGTATTCTAATGCATGGATATGGTGTGTTTTATAGCTTAATGTCTAGCTCATTCACTGCTTCCTCATGGGGCTTTTAGAGGTGGTCCAGTAGAAAATGAATTCAGATTCGAAATGGTGTGGATATGCGAGTACTTTATTGAGATCCAGTTTAAGAAAAGCAGTATAAGCTGGCAAACGTACTAGAGATCTGGGCTAATTCTGGGGAAAGCAGTAGTGTTTTGGCACAGAATCAGCAGGAGATTTGCTGCAAGCGGCTGGTGACCTTCTCTTTTCCTTTAAAACTTAATCTGAGCTGAGCATTTGTAGCTGTGTTACATCTGGGGGGCGGAGGGAGGCATGATGTATTGTCCACAGTCTGCACAGCAGTGTGCAGCATCATGTCAAAATCAAGATGGACTTGATAACTCTAATTAGTATTATCTCCCTATAGCATGCTGCCAGGGATGTTGCTAAGATGCTGTGTGGGTCGGCAAGGTGGCGAAACAACAAAGGCAATCGGCAAGAAGAATAGAAACAAACCCTTTAAAGGGCATGTTCCACGTTTTTCCTGTGTCTCAAGCATTAGAGATATTGAGCTTATATTTTAGACTGGAGATAAAGTATGGAAAATCCATGACTTTTAGATCTTGCTACAAATTAATCTATTCACCAGACAGAAAGTTTTAAAGTGGGTTCAGGCTTGAGGCATCATACTGATGTCTGCAAGCAAGAACAAAGCCCCAGCGGCTGTGCTATCACAGCCCATCACGCCTCTGACAGCTCACCGCAACGGGAACAGATAGGTGGCAAGTTTTAATGACCTGTTAATATAACTGGCCACGCTTATATAAACGCTAGGAACACTGGCGTCTCCTGCAACATATTTCTGAGGTGTCTGGGGGTTTGTGACAAAGGTGTTGAGATTGTTACAGGTGTTGCATGGTATTTTCTAGTTTGGGGGATGTGGGGTGGGAGGGAAGAGGAAGGATGCAAACTAAATATACTTGAGGAACTCTAGAATATTTGGCTGTGTTTGCCTAAACTGGACTTGTCTAGGGGTAATATGAACGTCAGAGTTCTTGCCACAAAAACCTGAAAACTGTAAAGTCACACAGTTGAATGAAGTTCCTTAATACATCTGTATGTAAAAAAGCTCTGTGATTTTAAACCAATCTTACTCCACTGTCTCTCTTGGAGGAGTTAGATTTATGGTCGCTCCATGGGCATCTGTTTTAATGAATAAAGTATAATTTAAGGACATAAAATGAATTTTAGCTAGTGGGAGAAACTAAAGAATTCATTTTCCCCAGTGTTTTCCTTTCAGTGAAGAGAATAGCATCAGGTTCCCTTTTACAAGAAAGCATCACCCATGTTTTGAAAGATGGGATTTTTTGACACCCTTTTCCTGACGTTTCTTTTTTCAGTAGTAAATGCTCAAGAAGGAAACTATTTCAACAATCTGCTTTCCAAACTAAAGTGGGACCAGGAGGTATTTTTTTCCCTCAGGTATTGCCGATAACACTTCAGAAACATGATTTCTTTTAAAAGCATATATCTGAGCGTTCCATAAGTTTATTCTGCAGCAGTTGCATCCAAGGGTTGAGACCTCCTGTGAGAGCCACAGAGAGTCCAGAGTTACAAAACATGATGTTTCTGAGAAAGGTTAAGGCCCTGGTTACTCACCCGCCCACACCTGCATCACCACGCTGCTCGCCCCAGAGTCCTCTGGTGTAAGCCCTGTTGGGAGCCCACTGCCGTGCCTTGGCTGTGTCAGCGAGGAGGTTGTTTATAGTCTAAGCACCACGGTGACTTGTGTGGGATGCTTTCTCCGTGAAACATCCTAACTCTGTGGAGATAATGCTGCCTGTGGGTTGTCATCCTGCCTTGACATTTTAAAGTGTTTAGCTCTGCTGTCTCATAGTGAATTCCACTTTCTGCTGGTGCTGTTGACAAGCTGCCTTCTGCACAACCCTGCATCGCCATACATCTTTTTAGGAGTCAGATGTAGTGATCAGTAACAGCTCCCCAGCAGAGCTGACCACCACTGACTCCTCGCAGAGTCCACGTTTACCTTGTGTACTAAGAGTAGGAGCTGCCACAATACTGCAAGGCAGGGAGGGGCTAGCAAGAAGCACAGACTTTGCTGTGACTTTGGGTGGGTCCCTTGCCAGCTGTCCCTGTCAGCTGGAAAGCAGAAATAATACCATCCTTCTGTCCTACAGACGTTTTCTGATAAATGCCTGTTCCTTTCAAGAGGTATTTGAATTTTACTTAGTCTTATTAATACAATTAGCTAAACTGGATTACACAAGCTGATGGGTATCCCTTGCAGAATAGAATTATGTGTTTTGGTGATGCTCAGCACTCAGTCCAGTCACATGCATAGAATAAAAAGAGCTGGTCTTAACTGATTACTAGAAAAATACATACTGTATATGCTCAGGAAACCTTTTTTTAAAAAAAAGAGTTAAGAAAGCTATAAATACAAGAGAAGTATGTCTGTAATTTCTATTTAATTTAAACAGGTCTTTGAAAGTCTTTGTACCACTGGTATTGGGGGTTTTAATCATGACATGGATCAGAATTGTAGTCACTGGGGATTTCCAACTGACACCTGCCCCATGGGGTTCTCTGTGTTGTCCTCATCTTCCTAAGCTGTGGTACTTGGCTGCGGGAGCTGCAGCTGAAGTGACAAAATTGTTCTGCTATGAAATTATGCATAGCAGGATTGTGGCTGTATAGCGCTCCATCTACTCTGCCCATATGCTTTTAAGATGCATTTGCTCCCATCGTATCTGTGAATCAAGATACGATGGCATTTATGGCTTTATGGCATTTATAAGGCAGTAGCTAACTCTCCAAAGCAGGAGCTGGAGATAAGCAGCTTGTAAACTGGTAACTTGTAAGTATAAATTTATTATCCATTTGGAATGGGCAATAGGCTTACTAGACTGAATAAAAGAGGAAGGGCTTTATCCCAGAGAAAAAGGCCTTGGATTTTATTTTTTTTTTGAAGGATGAGGGCCAGAAGGAAAGGAATAGATCCTTCTGTTTTACGTGTGCTTCTTTATGGAAGGGGGAAGTGTTGGCATTCAGCAGAAAAGTCAGAACTTTATGTCAAACCCCAGTACTTTCTTCAGTTTATTTATTTACTCAAAACAATAGCTATACATCAAAAATACTTTTGGTAGAAATGTGTCTTCAGGTATCTCACAGGAGACATGCGAGATACAAATGAAAAATTCTCTTACCAACTGTGTTTTCTTTTTTAACTTCACAGGAGATTGTGCTTTAAAGAAAGCTTTGTCTAATACTAAAGCAGAAAATGTTTTCATTAAAAAACAAACAAAAAAAAAGAGTGAAAAAAATGCTTAGAAAACACATTCTAAATCAAAAATTACTTTCTTTGTGACTATTTCTGTGGGCCTCTTTCATGTCCATGTCCTCTGGACATTTCAGCAAAGAGCAAGGCTGGCATGAAGACTGGGGAAGAGCGTTTTATGCTTGCATCTCACATCACACAGTGCTGTGCTGGAACTCGTGTGTGAGTGAGGCTGGCCAGGTTCATCGCTGGGCTGATCAGAAGAGAAAAGTGCCACACAGCTGAGGTAAATAAGCATGGCAGAGCAAATTTTGACAGTTATGCCAAAGTAATTTGAATTAGACAAACCTTTGATGTCTACAAAGCTGGACTTGATATCCTGGTGGGAACAGGTTTTCCCATTATATTTTCATTTAATAATTTTTTTACTGTAGTTTGGGCAGAAATAACACAAAAATGGCTTTTTGACAGACTCATATGCTTGCTTCTGAACTCCCAGGGAATGCAGAGATCTGACCAGGCAAAAACCTGCAGAACAAGTAACACCAAACTGTGACTCTTACTCCTTGCTTACTTCTTTCTTACGTAGCTGTGGGTTCGTGTGGAAAAGGTTAATTTTTAAGAAGTTATTCCAAATCCTTACTCAGGTTTCAATCCATAATAAACACAATTTGTAAAATAAGGGGCAAATCTTCCAATGATGAAAGGGATTTGCTGCACTGAACATGTGGAGGTTCTGTCTCAGGTAGATGTAAGTGCAACTAATAATCTGAGAAGGAAGGTCAGCATGGAGGAGGCAAGGTACATTTTTAATTTACACACCTCTGTAGCTTGTGGCAGGTGTTGAAACTGGCATCACTGATGAAGGGAAAACAGAAAAGAGATGGGAAGTTGTCTGGCATTATCAGTTTTAAGTCATGCACTTGAAAATGATACAATGTGAAATGTAGAGACTTAATGCAGAGAATTTTATACTTCGGCAAGAATGCTCCTACCCCTGCTGATTAGCTGACAGTTGTGGTCAACTATTTCCCAGAGGTAATGCAGTTTTATAATTAGGCCCTCAGTAAGCGATGCCTTTCTGCTCATGCCTCACCCCATAGAGATTTGCAGTGTGGAGGTTTTCAGCTGTGGGTGTGATGTCTGACACGCATTGACCAGAAGTAACCGGAGTAAAGGAAGAACTGGGATTACACCAAGCGTGTTTGATTAGCACTGAGGATTTCTGTATCAGGCTTCCACTTCAGTGAATTCTTCAGGGTCATGAAGTGTTCATTAGGTGAATGGGAATTTGTATATTTGTAAAATGACCTTTGTCACCCTGGGATAAAGCATGACTGTGTTGCCTGGGGACACAACAGGAGTGGCCTCGTGCTTCCCGACTCTCCCCTTGCGCTGAGAGTGCTCACAGGGAGCAGCGCGAAGTGCTGGCCGAGGAATGCTTTACTCATCATTCACCATTTTCATAATTTCAGGTATTTTCCTGATAGGAAACGACTTGTGTGGAGTGAAGCCTTGCTTTCCAGTGCCACACACCAGAACCGTGTCAGGAGGTCTTAAATGCCTGGCACTGCAGTCCTCCCCTCTGACATCAGCAGCAGAGATGTAACGTGGGGTTCATCAAGATGACTTTTCTCTCTGGTTGCCATTATAAATGCTGTTTCCTGCCAGAGTCCCATTCCCAGAATCTTCTTCAATGAAAATATGAAAAGCTTAGTGAAGTTTTCTCCAGGTTATTTCTTTCTACCCTAATAAGACTCTTCCCCATAGCTGGGGCATTCCATTCATGCACAGTGGGAGACCCGTGCTTTGCAATCTGCATAGAATCTGCTTCACTTTGCTGACCAACATCAGAGAGAGGGTCTAAAATGCAGTATCAGACAGTGCCACCTTGGTGAAGCTCATGATAAGCAGAAAAAAACCCGAAGTAGTGAATGATTTCCCATGTTGTCATACCATAGTAGATTTTCAAAAAGGCTCAACATATGCTTATTTTTTCCTCAAATGGTTTTCAAGTTATGGCAAAAATATGAGCACGCACAGATAAATTATTGGAACATTTTCTCTACGTTTGCATGCATAGATATACATGTAGATAGATCTATAAATGCACAGACTTGTGTGCATGCATGCAAATACATAGATGTTTGTGCACGTTCTTGTGTGGATATATATACACATATGTGTTCATCCATACACCCAAGAAAATAATTTTCCATAGCCTTTCTCTTGTTTAACAATAATACTGAAATAGTGGCATTCAACAATCTAAATCCTCAAACGTGTTGAAGAAAGGTAGATTTTTAATGGTGTTAAATGAAGCATTTAGCACAGAGGGCCTCTCACCTTCAGTGGCACACTCTCAAAATGAAATCCAGTGTTCAGATATAATAATAAAAAGAAGAAAAACAATATTACCTGTTTAAAGAGAATATAAAAATCCAATTAAGCTCTGAATTTTAATTTGCTTTCAAGCATGGGTTTGTTGCTCTGTGAAAAGAATGAAAATGTAAATGACATTTCTGTGTGTTATCTACATAATCCAGAGGCTAGAATATCCTGTCATGCTTATTTTGTCTAGTGATGATAAAACTAAACAGTTTTAACTGAATTTCCTGTAAATGGGCAAATAATCAAAAATGAACATCTTAATATTCTGATCTTTCATTAATTTATTTATAAATGCTGTTATAAAGAGATTAGCTTTTACGAAAGAGTGAATTTTGCCTGGCATCTGAGAGCAGTGGCAGGCTGGAAGCCCATGAAGTGCTACGGGTGGCAAAAAGCTGGAGCGCTCACTCACTTCTGAACTGTGCATTCAACAGAAGGCAAGAAGGGAAGCTCTGCACTCAAGAGGCCCATGTGGCATTAGCCGTTGGTGTGCAGATGCAGACTTTTGTCCCCAAGTACCACTACCATCTCCTCACCCCTGTTGTACCTGTGTGAGGTGGATCAGTCATGGCTATTTGCTAAGTGCTTTGTTTTACGTGAATTAGTTAGCACGTGTTGAAGGGTGGCAGAACGAAAAGGTGGTGACCTGGGGGTGCAGGAGAGAGCCGGCATGGTAGGAGGCAGCTTGAGTGAATTTGTGTCTGTTCCAGCTATGGAACCTCAGTTTAGTAAACTCTGTTTCCTCTTGCCACTGACTTCCTGCCTTTTCTTTTTTCCTTAGATTTGCTTTATTTGGACTAAACAACAGAGAAAAACATCTGTACCTGGACTGTAAGTATCCAAATCAGCAATTAAATTTGTACTTACATCAGACTGTCACCCACTGACCTTGTCTAGAAAGAAAATGTCCTAGGGATGAAGTGATAGCAAAATACACCTCAATCCCACCGTGCCCCTGCAGCCTGGGGGCTGTCCAGCCATGCTGCACCCTGTATCTGTGCTCTTGCCCTCCAAAGAGCATCGCCTCTTCCGAAGTAAGTCGGCACAACCTCAGATGCTGAGAGCTCAGGGGAGTGGGGCAGGCTTGGTCCTTTATTTGGGTATTTTATATATATTGTTAGGGAAAGATATTTGAACAAATTAGTAATTAGGTAGCACAGAATACACCTGTGTAAGTGGTACCTGCAGAAGAGCAGACAGTATATCCAGACTGGTGTAACGCAGGTTACTCTCAGTAACTTTTGGTATGGCTCATAAAGATAATTTAAAACAGGCAAAAGGCAGAATGTCCAAACCCACACTATTTTAACAGACCTTTGTGCCTAATTGTGGGATTAAGGATTCAAACAAAGGGATTAAGGATTCAAACAAAGGAGTTGTTTGGTATTAAGCGGGACTGGAAATTCTTGGTGTCTGATTTTTTAAATACCAGTCTCTGCAACGGTGGGTGTGCAGTCTGAAGAGTATCCAGCTCTCCAGTGTCTGGGAAATCTGCTCCTTCTGAAACAGTCAGAGACGCTGTTTACATAATCTCCAGGTTTTGATACTAGATCCAGAAGAAATTGTCAAATGTCAATTGTTCATGTAATGTAAAATTGCACAGAAAATAGGGCTGTAAAACTCGCAGATCCGCCCATTGATAGGAAGCAGCTTTATCTGGTTTTCCACTCTTTCATAAGCTATATGTCCTGCTTCTGGCCTTTAATCACATCAGAGATTGACACCTGTGAACTGTTCATTCCATTGCAGCACTAGAGAAGGGATGGCAACAGCATTACCTGAACCCAGATTCTTCCGTGCTTCGCAAAGTTATGCACCCAGTTCTGCGTTTCTCCAAGTTCAGAAAGGCGGCAACTTTTCTGCCTCTTCATGCCCTGTGAAGTAATTAAAGGACAGACAGGTAAGTTTTACATGGAAGTCAAATATAATCTTGTCTTTATTTTTCTGTACCCAGGATTGGTTTTCATGTTATGTTGTCACTGCTGCAGTCCTACAGTATGTCTCTTGTTCAAGGTCAGGTTGCCTGTGAACATGAAAAGAACGAATTGTAAGCATATGCGGAGAGATAATACAAAACACGTCTGTCATGACAAAGCTAACACTGTATGATTTTAACCTCGCTTCATTTAAAGTCTCAAAAACAATCTCAGGGCCTCATCTCAGGTTCAAACAGGCAATTTGTTATGCAAGAAACATCACCTTCAGTCTCTTACATGAAACCACCAGGTGCTGTTCAGTCCTTTCATAATAACCTCCCTCATGTCTCTTCAGAGGTGGTCCAGTGTCTGTCTCAAGGCAGAATATGAAAATTAGCTATGCATGTTTATAAACATAGTAGAAATCTGTTTTCATATTCATAAAACTAAAGGTATGAAAGGTCGGAATACCTGTGATGAAGCAGTTGCAATTTCCCCACATACTTCAGAGCTTTTGTTTCCTGCACATGCTCTTGTCCCTAGGAGTGACACGGTGCAGCAAACTGGTGCAAAGCCACTTTGCAAGCACTTCCCCGCTGTTTGTGCTGCTGGAATTTAAGGACTCGTTTTAAAAGCCAAACACTAGATTCAATCAGCGGAAGATTAAGCAGTGCCAGTGCTTTCTGATACCACTAAAAAAAAATCATCTCCTATGAGGTATTTGTGTTTGAATATTGAATTCCAAAGGGGTGGTAGCTATTTTTTGTAATTTTGTGGAGATGGAGTAAATGGTTATGAATAGCACAGTGGTAGGACAGGATTGATTACTAAGCTCCCTTCCATTAAAACCACCTCAGTTTGCCAAAAGGCCTTGCGGCAGGACTTTGTCCATGTACCCCGTTACTTTTAAGCCCTAACTCAAATGCTGCGCAGAAACAAGGTCTGGAAGGATTTCAGAAGAGCTGTTCGCTGCGTGCTGCCTCACACACTGTTTTCGCTACAGAGACTGCAAGTCCCTCTCCGCTGTTTGTGACACAGCTTGTACAAATGGCATCTCATCCTGAGCACTTGCTCTGCAATCTTAATGGTCCTTTCCAAGAAAGAGCTCTAATAGTTCATTGAAATTGCGTTTAGTCTGCAGGCCCCCTGGAGCTATTATGAATGCAATTAATGTCTGCAGATCGGGACAGAAATGCAAAGGACTCTATGCTGTATTGACTTAATATATCATAATGGCTCTGTTTGGGCCTGGATGGGCTATTATTCATCCAATGCCATAGTTGAACAGGGCAGCTCTTGGCATGGCTTGAGGTCCTACAGGAAGGACAGGCTTGAAATGTGCGTACTAGGACAAAAAAAATAGGAGATTGACGCCAGCTAACAGCACTGGAAACCCTGGGTCTCTTTCCCCGTAGGCCTTTGTGGGTGAGTGGTTTTAAATGCCATACGGGAGCTCTGTGGGCAAAACCAACTCGTGGTGCTTGGCTGGCTCCGTTCCTTTGCTGGGCCTGGCCTGCCTGTTCCTTGCTGGCTCCTGGATCCCCATCACTGCCCGCAGGGACAGGGATTTCTGTTGCTTGTACGTTTACTTACAGATGCCCCGCAGCAGGCAGAGACCCTGGGGTGAGGCAGACCTGCCTGGCATCGCAGCCCTCCTGCTGGTACAGGCCCAAGTTAGTTGGGATCTCTAGAGTGACTGGGTACCTCCGGAGCGCTTTATCCTGACCGCAGACCCTGGAGATGTACGTTTCACTGCTGATGGAGGAGCTCTTTCACTGTCACATGTTTTGATTTCATGCTGGGCAGTACAAGCAGGGCACTTCACAAATTGCGATTATTTTCAACCAGTGAAGCCTGATTTGAATCATTGTATTTCCCTGATTTTACACAATGAACACTAAATCAAATAGATAAGCAGATCTCGGTTTTATCTTACAGAGTCTCCCAAGTGCCTGAGGCAGTTTAAGGTCCAGTGGCTGAAGTTAAGCTAAATTAAGCACTGTTGAAATGCAGAGTAGGCAGGGAACAGCTTCACTTCTGAAGTCCTGGCAGTGCAACTGGCTGTGCAAGGGGAAATCCTTTTAAATGTCAGAGAATTCGTTTGCTTTGAAATCTCCGTTATCTGTTCTTTTAACCTATCTATCCATTCATTCAACACTGGAGTTTCAGTGTCACAGTGTCCTCCCAGTCCAGTTCAGGTGTCAGGTTTTAAATATCAGCCTCTAAGTTCTGCTATTTTTTTTAGCTGCACTTTTTTATTTTAATGAAACTGAGGTTAGATTCATAGAATGGTTTGGGTTGGAAGGGACCTTAAAGACCATCTAGTTCCAACCTCCCTGCCATGGGCAGGGACACCCTCCACTAGACCAGGTTGCTCCAAGCCTCATCCAGCCTGGCCTTGGACACTTCCAGGGCTGGGGCATGCCCAGCTGCTTTGGGCAACCAGCTCCCATGCCTCCCCACCCTCTCCGGGAAGAACTTCTTCCTGATATCTGATCTAAATCTCCCTGCTTTCAGTTTAAATCCATTACCCCTTGTCCTGTTGCTACAGGCCCTTGTGAAAAGCTCCCCCTCCAACCTTCCTTGTAGCTCCCTTCAGGTACTGGAAGGCTGCGATAAGGTCTCCCTGGAGCCTTCTCTTCTCCAGGCTGAACAAGCCCAATTCTCTCAGCCTTTCTTCATAGCAGAGGGGCTCCAGCCCTCTGAGCATCTTTGTGGCCTCCTCTGGACTCGTTCCAACTCGTTCAATGTGTTCATATCTAGTACAAGAATAACAAAAATAAGAGAGGTTCATTCAATGAACTTTTTTTTGCAAATGAACAGTCTCTAATCACAGTGCTGCTTTTGATATGAAAATATAGAGGTAACTGAAATTATTGGTACAGCCACACTTCAAAGAAAAATGAAGCAATCTGAGGTCTTTGCTGCTCTTCAGATTTGCACCGTTTCAGGACCAAGTGCTATAACCATCTGTTTATATGGAGATAGAGTGTGATTACCAAAGAAATCTTTTCCATGTGAGTATATGCTTTTTTAATGCCATTTCAATGTATTTTTGCTTTAATTATATCATTCTACTATTAAAGCAGAACTTCTGGGATTTATTTCAAGAGAGTCATGTAACTCCCTGTTCCCAAAATACCTAAAAATATATTTGCAACATTCAGCTCAACAATGTGCAACTTCAATCCTAGCATTAAGCTCACCTGTCTCTGAGCTCAGCACACCCTTAGGTGAGTGCAAGCTGACAGTTTTATCCTTTATTTTCCCTTACCACAGACAAAGGGAAGTAAGCTTCCCACGGAAGTTGTGATCAGAAATGGATGCGTCAGCTGTTCTCTCCAAATGTGTGTGGTTGTAATCACAACTGCTTGTGTGTGCCAGAAGAAATCAGAGTATTTACAGCTTTTCAGTGCAGCCGGAAGGAAACAATTACAAGTGAAATGCAAACATGCAGTCATATATACAAATATATGGGAAAAGCACAAGTACGTACACAGGCATGCGTGTTCACGCTCATCCATAAACAGGATGCCAGTGGGAACAAGCAGAAAATGTGTTTGCAAGTAGAAAGCATCACCGAAGAGGCGGATTATAAAACTGCATGGAAGCAGAGGACAAAGGAAGTGTCTCGAGCAGAAGTCAAGATAACAGCTTTTCCATTCCGGGACTGAGGGTAAGTGCGTGACAGTGAGCCCACTCAAGGAGTTCTGGTTCTGGGCTGGGAGGAAGCTGTATTTACCCTGTGTGCATTGCGCTCTTTTTTTCACTGAGATACATAAAGCAGGAAGGTTTTGTGTTGGTGGAGAAACACTCCACAGTATCTGCAGAGTCTAATAGGAACAAGCTACTCAGAAACACTACTATTTTCAATTAAATTGATGCTGCAACTAGGATGAATGGGTCTAAATGGAGAAAAAAAAAATTGCCTTCTAAGAGTGTGTTATCAGGTGTTGGGGTGATCTCCAGGTTTTGGGACTCCCTGCCACCGTCCTTTCTGCAGGTTCACATATCCTCTCTTCTTATTCCTGAAATTGCACTTCTGAGTGCATCATCACATGGCCTGACCAAGTCCTATTCTTTCATGAGCACAGTAAATACCTGCATTTCTTCTGGCAATGAAGATACTCTGAATCTTTTAGTTTTATTCCTGCTAGGTTTTCTTTGTCTATCCATTTCTTGGGAAATCAATGCTCAGAGGAGCAACCTGTGTGTCTCTGACTTACACGCAGTTCCAGCTGAACAGCACTAGGTTTCTAGCAGAAGGATTGAAAGAACAAAGAAAAAGGTTCATTTAATTTACCTTGAGGGATAGTTCATTTTTCAAATAGAGACAATTTGAAAAGCACAAAGCGCTATACCAATATCTTAGTCACTCTCAAAAATAAAATTAAGTCTTTCTCGGTAGGTAGGAAAATAAATGTTAGTGCTATGTACATTTGCATCTAGCAGCAATTCTGCAGCTAATTTTGTAGTAATTGATATGCTGCTATATTGCTTTATTATGAGTATTGAAGCATTAAACATTCAGGTCTCGGCCAGTCTTGGCCTAACACCAGAGTGGTCATTTGCCACGTACTTAGCAGGCTGACCAGTACACGACAATAATCAGAGCTGGCACGGAGCTTAAACATTGATGTCCGCTGGTTGCCTGAATACAGTTTAGAATATTATGGGCCAGAAACACTAACTTACACAGGGCTGCTTAATGAAACCAAGAACTGGCCTGGGCAATATGGAACCATACATCAGATTAGAAAAGAAACTGCCCTCCAACCAAGAGGCCAGTAAGAAGCTCATAAATGGATGTTTCTATGAGTAGGGTTTCAGGGTGCTAAATTCAAACCAATGTCTTTTTTTGAGTGATGCTGAGTATCTTTATTATGTATGAAAGTGGCTGTGAGAGTAACTTTGTAAGTAAGGTGCATAATGGGTTATCTATCTATTAGAAGGACATATCTATGTAGGCTTTATTCAGACACATATGATAACTTCTTTTTAAATGCAGAACCACAGCCTCAGCTGAGGTATAGTGGATTATTTTCATTGTCTGTCCTAATACACATCCACTGAACACTGCTGTTGCTGAGCTGCAAGGATGCACAGTAGGCACTACAGCTCTGGCCACAGCTCCAGGAATCGTGCTCTCTAAAATGAGTGAACAGTAATATTAAGGACATGACTTGAAAGAAATCACAGACACCAAAAATGCAACAGGAAGAGAGAAGAGACGAATGTTTGCTGTTCTGGATAACCCCTAGTCAGACATATTTATATTTAAGCCAACAGCTAGTTATTATAATGACTCTTTCATGTATAGAAAGTGCCTGCCCTGCATAGACTTTCCCAAACCGGTGCTCCTGGGTGCTGCTGCTGTAGCAGCTGCTCAGAACGTACCTTGTATGTGTGCTGCTCCTTTAGTGGTCCTTTATTGGTGTGCTCTGTACCTGGCTGTGCAATGCAACCTGTGCCTGTAGTACTTCCTCTGCTCACTTATGGCTTCTACGAGGCAATTCAGTTGTTTATTCCTGCTTGTATTGCTGGGAATGAGGACTAATTGCTATCAGAGGATCTCATTACTCTTTCTATAGCACATCAGCTGGACATCTCAGACTCCATCACGTAGCAAAACCACCTGCTGATGAGCTAATCCTTTTATGTTAACAAGATGGCTTCATAGTGACACTCCTACTGCAATTACAGTGACAGGCCTGGCACATTTAGTGCTGGGATCGAAGCAGCGCTGGGCCACTTGCTCAAGCCTTTGCTCAAGTAAGCACAAAGTGAAGGACAGTGAGGTATTCTCGTTGCGGGACAAAGATACAGGAAAGCAGACGTGCTTTGGGAACAGGAGGCTGCTTGGCTTCAGCTGCGCTCAGTGCAGGGGCTTTGCCAGGCACCACTCAAAGCACTTCCACTGGCTCCTGCTCTGAGCCCACCCTTGGAGGAGGCTGCTTCTGCCCTGGACTCCGGGTGAGGCTTCCATGCCCCAAAGCCTTTGGGAACCTTCCTTGTGATCTCTGGCTTCAGCAACAGGGACTTTGTAGCTAAAAAATTATATCCCATAGAGTCCTCCCTGAAACCTGGACCAGCATAAGGATGGCCCCTGGGGTTTTGCTTCACTTGAAATGTGCTCTTCACTAATTCACGTAGTTTCCCTTTGACTTAGCAGATCCTCTTCAGCTTTCTGCAGCAAGCAGGTGTTTCTCCATATTTTCCAGTCTGTGAACTTAAAGAAATTCTGAAATAATTTGTCATTTTATAAATAAGTTATACAAGCTGTCACCGCAAATCTGTCACCGTACAGACAGGTGCAAACATGCGCAGTGTGCAGAGAAAGGCACCAACACTGAGATCAGAATAAAGGCCATCTAAAAGCAATTACATTTCCAGGTATTAGGCAAACACAATTATTTAAATTGCTAGTCAAAAACAGTTGATAAAATAGATAATTAAAAAAGATTGACCTGAATGCTGATTTTAAATTACTCTGTAACGTGCACATAACTCCTGTAATTGCTCTCTCATGACCCAGCCTCCATTAAAAGGAGATTTTACCTAGGAAAAAAATTATATATGCAGCACACAGTGATTAAAATAAATACATATTCTCTTGAATCTTGGAAATGATGTGAGGAACTGTATTAAAAAGTGGGAAAGAATTAGCCCTGCATTGAAAACCGTATTGTGGTCTGTCATTTTATAAATCACACTCAAGAGGCATTGAAATAGAAAGTGTGGCAATGCATTAGACCACAGAAATAGTACACGACCTATTGTATGTAGATATATAAAAATTCAGTGTAAGAAAGACTGAGGAAGATCATAGAATCATTTAGGTTGGAAAGGACACTTAAGATTGAGTCCAACCATTAACCTAACACTGCCAAGTCCAGCACTAAACCATGTCCCTGAGCACCACATTGGCACCTCTTTAACAGCTCCAGGGATGGTGTCTCCACCACTTCCCTGGGCAGCCTGTTTCAATGTCTGACAGCCCTTTCCATGATTTCATTTTTCCTACTATCCAACCTAAACCTCCCCTGGTGCAAGTTGAGGCCATTTCCTCTTATCTTATCACCTTGCAGAAGAGACCAAATCCCCCCTACTCTGTACCCTCCTTTCAGACAGCTGTAGAGTGTGATAAGGTCTCTCCTGAGCCTCCTCTTCTCCAGGCTGAACAACCCCAGCTTCCTCAGCCACTCCTCACAGGACTTGTGCTCCAAACCCCTCCCTAGCTCTGTTGCTCATCTCTGGACATGCCCAGCACCTCAGCATCTTTCTTGCAGTGAGGGGTCCAAAAGACAGTATTTGAGGTATGGTCTCACTGGTGACCAGTACAGGGGCACAATCCCTGCCTAGGTCCTGCTGGCCAGGATGCCATTAGCCTTCTTGTCCACCTGGGCACAGTGCTGGCTCATAGTCAGCTCTTGACCAACATCTCCAGGTCCTTTTTCCATGGGGGAGTTTTTCAGCCCCTCTTCCACTGTTTTGCATGAGGTGGTTGTGACTGAAGTGCAGGACCCGGCACTGAGCCCTGTTGAACCTCATACAGGTGGCCTCAGGCCCATGGATCCAGCCTGTGTAAGATAATGAAGATGCTGAGATAGTGGGGAAGTTTCTCTTATTTCTCATTTGGATTACAGTGGCTCCAAAATAACAATGGGGATTCTATCATGCCATGAGCACCTAGCTTGAGAGATGGCAGCTGTTGTGGAGAGATCGCATTTACACTAGACTAGCCAGAAAAGAGGAAAAGAGAATTTTGACTCAGGCAGGTTAAAGACAAGATTTCCGAATACCTTTAGTGCATCTTGATGAGGGAGATGGAAACCTTGGAGGAATCTCAGATGCTCTTCATGGCCTTCTGAGGCCACATGAGTCTGACACAGGTGAGAAGCAAATGTTGAGACCCCAGGGCCAACTTGTGTCCTTTGTGCTGGGAGGTTGGTGGACCTGTGGCCACCTGACTGAGCTGGAGACCTCTGATATCAATAGTAATTGCTGGAGAAGGAAAGCAGCTCTTTGGCTCACTTTTCACTTGGTACCCCTCTCTGCTTCTGTGTCTGTGTGGCGTGTGAATGGCTCACAGATACGATTTGTTTGTGCAATGCTCATAAAAGAAGAAAATCTCCCAGTGCCTCTGTTGTGAGATGTTGCTTCTGAGTTAGCTTTTAATGGCTTGATGCTCAGCTGGAGTAAGGAAACTTAACTGTTGAGACAGTGAAACTACAGCAGTTTATACCCAGTTCCATTGCTACTGATCTTCTTGGTCGTGGCTGAAGCTTACAGTACCCGTGGCCAAATACATGCATTGGCAACACCACCATCAAATTGAAAATAAATGAATTTTGACCTATGGCTATCCATACATATGCAATTCAAAGAAACCAGTTGAAGGGGTGGATAGCACTAAAGGATGTTTTTTGAAGAAAATCGTGTAAGACTCCAGTTTTAATGATGTGTAGCTCTGCCAGTCTCATTGCAGAAACATGAGAGCACCCGCTTTCAATTTAAAGTGCTCTTCTCCACACGTAGTACTTTTCTGAACCTGTCACTTCTCGGGAGGCTCTTTCTCAGGCAGTCTGCATTTTAAATCAAGCAGTTATGACAGTTTTCACTGCAAAAAGGGACAAATTAGTGAAAGCAGCATATATAGAAACTTGGTTGTGATAACTGCTAAATAACAGTAACCAAGGTTCCCGGGACTGACTGGCTCAGATTTTTGCAATGACCATCCACAGAAATTCATGTAGGACTAAACCAGACCACTAGCTTTAGTGCCTGAAGTAATGAGTTACAAAATGGCACAGACTGAGATCATTAATCCTGGATTTATTGACAAGTTTGAAAGCCTCGGGTAGACCTTCGTTAGAAATTCAGCTGAGAGTGCAATCTGCTCCTGCGTCTATAATATTCTTGAAGCCCTCTGCAATTTTAGATATGTTAGTTTTCCCATAATGTCTTTGAGAGAGCAATGTGGGTAGCCCCACTCTTGTGGATGGGATGTTGAAGCTCAGAGGTAGCTATGCTGAATTATGGCTTGAAGACAAATTTTCATCATTTCACCTGCATGTCTCTTTTTCCCCCTTTGCAGAAAACTGGACCTGCAGACCGGACACTGCTAATTTCATATTGAAGGTTTTTCACAAGAGTTCAGGCACAGTCTGTGACTTATTGAGCAGTACTAGAATGGAATGGTTAGGAAAGAGCTATTTTACTAATCTGCTTTCAGAGTTCAATTTTCACATCTGAATCTTATGATAGGAGATCAAAGTTCCCCATTAGGGGACTGAATCCAATATTTAATACACTTAATACTCACTTTATATACTCACAAGACAGTCTGGTTTCCACATAAAACAATATCCGAGCTCCTTTTGGCACTTAATGAAGGGACAGAATGAGTGTTTTTAAGACCTCATTTTCTATGCCATTACATGGTGGTGAAAGCAGGACTGACTTCAGTAGTTACACTCACACAATCAGTCTGTCAAAAGCAGGATCAGCCTCCTATGCTTTGCATGAGGGAACACAGGAGTATCCTTATTCATGCATCTGTCTTTCAAAAACTATCCTGTGATATCCTGCGCTATCATCTTTGAAACGTCCTGGACTTGGGGAATGTCAAAACTTAGGATATGAGTGCACACTATTACTCTGTAAGTTGTATTGGAACTGATTAACCTATCAATCTCTATTATTCAGCTACTGGAAACGAGACACATCCTGTTCCTGGGGAATTTACCTGGACTGAGATCAAAAGGAAACTGCTTTCTCCCTTCCCTGCATGAAGGTTCAAAATTTGTTTTGACTAGTGATGTTAAAAATAAATAAATATATGAAGTGACCTGAATAACTTGAGCAATTCCCATGTGATTAAGGCGGGAAGCGTTTGAAACATGAAAAGTTGCACCCGTGTTCAAATGAGAGAGGTCCTAGTTAATTATTTAGAGCAGCCGAAAGCTCATCAAAAATTTAACCAAGATTTATTTCTCCGTGATTGTGCAGGCACCACAACGTGCAGAAATGGAGGCTTTAACTCTGTTAAATGAAACTCCTTGAGTTTTCACCTCCCAGCTTGCCAGTGCTGGCGCAGCGGGGCAAATGCATCCTTTTCTCCCATCTCCCCTCTTCCTCAAGCACCTGCAGAAAACTGCCTTTGCCTGTTGCACCTTACATTAGTAAGATGGATTTAAATAGCATAATACCCAGGCAAACAAATAGCTTACAGCATTTGAGCTACTGCTGTGGGGAAGTTGTGTTGGCCCACAGCAGAGCGTAGTTGCAGCTTTTCAAGACTACAGCCATTCGCCCCTGGTAGAAGATGCCAAATACAAGCCAGACTGCAGCAGAGTCCCCCTCCTCTACCATCTCCAGGGTGGTGTGGCTACGAGCCCTGGACCTGGCAGAGCTTGAGGAATGGAGGGAGAGGAAAAGCGTGGACTGCCTTCCCAGTACCCTGTAGAGCAGTTAATGTCCATATTCCCCTCTGCTGTAGCACTGTCAGGAACATAAACATTCTTGGTGAGGGTAAGGAGAGGATTTTACAGGCCCAGAATAAGACCCAGAGGTGAGGATAGTTCCTTATCCCTCCATCCGTCCCACTGGGATAGGTGCTGCAATGAATGGTGTTTCTTTTTCACTCCGTTTCTCTTCTTGTGCCTATATTTTTTCAGTTTGTTCCGTGACTCTCAATTCCCAGACCTGAGAAGTCAGAGCTCTACAGCACACAGACTATTTAAGATTCCTCGGTGCCTGAAGCTTCCCTGGCCAGAGGTGAGTGTGGCCACAGGACCGGCTTTGCAGCCAGGCCCCTTGCCATCGCTGGTACCTGTGCAGTGGGTACCCACAGCCCGTAGGCCTGCGCTCCCTTAAATAACCAGTGCTGCAAACGGGGAGCTGTTTTTAAGCAATTTAGTTCAGATCTCACCAATTTTGTGTGCGCTGTCTCAGAGTGACGTCTGGGCCATTGCCCTTTTCTTTGAAGTCCATTGCATTTGTGATTTTCTTTGATCATTGCTGTGGAAATGACCGAAAGGTTTGTATGCACACAGGCATAAGAGGAGAGAGAACTTCACTAAAGGTGAAACATCTGACCTTATATTGACTTGGTTAGGATTAAAGTAACATTAAATGGGACAAAATTCTGTTCTATCTACTGTGAGAGAGTAATGAGGAGGGAGCAATATCATTCTATTACTTCTATCAATATACTCAATACATTAAATGGCTGTGAAAGAGCTTTGGCACTAAGCTTAGGGAGCGTGCAGGGATCTGAAAATGCCAGGCAGTACCGTAGAATTTCTAAGACATTTTCTTTCGCTGAGTTTCCAGTGGTGGCACTTGACACCTGATATCTCAGATGGGACAAAAGGTCCCTGAAAAAGAAAGAAAGAAAAAAAGAATCCAGTCTTTTCCCACCATCTCTGAGTAGAAAGGTCACAAAAATGGGGAAACTCGATTTCCTGTAGCAGCCCTGGTCTTGCTGCATTCTTCCAGGTTTCTGGAGCTTCCCAGAACTGCTTTGCGCACTGAGCCATAGAGTGAAAGAAACAACTCTGTGCCTCGTGTTCCTGTGCTGCTTTGGCTGATTTCTTAGTCTAGGTGGCTTTGTTATAAAACCTTACTTAGGAAACAGATGGCCGAGTCCTTGCATATAGTTCTTGCAAAAGCCATTCACAATTTGGAAGTGATCACCTGGGGGAACAATAGTGGGAATAATGCTGAAGAACAAAGTAACGGCATTTCTTAGTTTTGGTTGTATGTCTAGGGTGTTTCAGCTGGCAATCCTGCCTTGTGATGATCGTCTCTGAAAAACGCTGGAAGGGAACACGAAAGACTGGAGAGCAGGGAAGCAAGGCAGGTCTGGAAGGAAGAAATGGTCCATAGAGGTGAGCTGAATGAACATTGGGCCCATTGGATATCCTACTGGGCTTTCAAATCATGAGTGATGTTGAGAACATAAACAGGGAACAATTATTCATCCTTTCTCACAATACACAAAATTCTTTTTATACTGAAAAGATTTTTGGTGAATAGCTAAAATAAACCCCCCAAATCAAGCTGAATATTTCAATACTTTCTAAGTGGTAGCTAGGGAAAGAAACTCTACAAGACTTGTATTTTCATTTGAAGTATTACTGTATATTTTGATTCATTTGGCTCAGTTCATGATATAATGGAGCATAACCGATGTAACTTGGCTTGATGTGTCTCCTTGTTACACATACTGGAGCAATAGCTGCAGAAACATTTGAAATTACACATTTTTTCAGACATCTATTTTAAGGATCAGTAACTTCAAACAAGCAGAGCACTTAGGCATATTTTAAAGGCTTATTTCCTGCAATCATGCATGGGTCATGGCTGAATCCTCATCAGAAAGCATACACTTTGGGATCCTGATTACAGGAGGGGGCAGTGAAGGAAGGACACAGAAAGAAAAGGAAAATTATCAGTTTTCAAAAAGAGCCCAGAGATCTTGCAACCAACTAATAAATCTTTGATGCTAATTTAGAAGAGAGCTGATTTTTTAAAAATCTGAAGGAGGGACGCCAAGAGGCAAAACAAAGTTGATGATTCAAAATATCTGTTGGGAGAATTTGTCACTGCTCAGCACTGTGTGTCCATGTATGACACAAAGGATAGGCTTTGGAAGAATTAGCTGTCCTGGGAGGGAACAGACAGCCTACTGGGATGAGCAGATAAATCCAGTATTTCTTACTGAATTAGTGAATTTCGTAGTACTTTGTAATAAGGTTTTTAACAGAAAGGCAGGCCTATGAATTATTTTTGAGAGAGAGGGAGTAGGGTGGCTTTGCATGGCCATATGCAGAGGTTCTGTCAAGTGAAATGGGGTGGTGAAAGTATTCTGGTGTTTCACTTGAGAGGTAGAAATACAACAGCTTTCTGCAGCAGATATGAACTGGATTCTGGGCTACTTTGAATAAGGTAAGCAAATAATTACCTGTGAAGAAATTAGGAAGAAAAAAAGCTAAATATATTTATTAATACATACCATATGTTTTTTGCAACTCCTTAACAGAAGGCTCGTAAATCTACACAGCTACACTCAAGAATCCCCCAATCACACACGTTTTCTGCATATTTTATGAACTCACTGCATAATAGAGAGAATACTTATTTAGTAGATATTTTAAAAGCTTACAACCATCCCTTTGAGGTCTGTGAATATATAGTGGGAGTCTGTTTATTCCTTTCCATCACACCTAGATGAAGTGTTAAACATCCAAATTTCTTAAGTAAATGAATTTAAAAATTTTTAATATTTGACAGTTGAACAGGAGGGTTTCGTATTTTAAAAGATGAGGAAGGGAATTCCCTATGCAACTCTATTTCCACTGCTTTCACACATCATTGAAATGCCAATATTTCTGGAATATAGGATTTTTGAAGCTACTCAGTTATTACAAATTATTGTTATCCTTGTTTTTAAGAAATCTTCCAAATGTCCTGAGACAGTCGCTCATACTCATTATTGTAAGTGCTCCCCTCTCTCTTCATACGTTGTTGTTGAAAGGTTTTGCCAACTGATGTGGTTTACAGAAGCCTCCAGGCTGCTCTCATTTGTGCTAGCAGAGTGACCTTGAACTGAGCAGGGAAAATATGAAGGGAGCGCAAATCATGGCACAATTTACCTTTGTTCTCACCCTTTATACTCCAGGCATTGTCCATTATCTCTCCAGAGACTATTCCAGGAATTGGGTTCTAGTTGTCTTTCCCCTTCACAATTTTACCTGATGCCCGCTACTATCTACAGCAGTACCCAGGGGTTTCAGCCGCGCAGGCGTAAGCTGTGACTAATTGGCTCTGGTTCAGATATGTGAAGTGTGGCAAGCAGAGGCGGGATTTTAAGGTCTATTTAATCATCCCAGTAATTCAAAATTTGATTTGAGCTCGAGTTATTTATGTACAAGAGAGGATTCTAGCCTCTCTGCACCCTGCGTACAGCAGTTATTGGAGATGCTACAGCCAAGCAGTGGCCGGAGTAACAGCAGTAATAACAGTGTAAGAAGGATAAACTTTTCCCAGCACTATAAAAATAAGAAAAGATTTTAGGAGACATTTCAGCTGTCTTCAAGAGAGTGATGAGTAAGCAAGCAGTGACAGTGACAGAAACATCCTTGTAATGTGGTGAGAGCCATTGGCTTTAAGTGCATTTCTGCATGTGCTGAGCTCCATGCTGCTTTGACTGCTCCTCCAGCACTACCTGACCTGTCTAGGTTTAATCCCTGGTGCAAGTTTGTGACCCCCACAATGCCATGACTATAGAACAGCAATTTCTGCTTCAGATCCTGTAGGAAATACTTGAGGTCGTCTCTCTTGGAGCATAACTGGTTTGCCTAAAGGAGGCAGCGTGAGAGGCTATGTAGGAGCCTGGATGCTGTTAAGGTGCTATATTCTCTGAACCGCAACACGATATAAGTCCAAGTGTGGTGATTAACTCCTGTCTCACTGGGCAGCTTGTCAAGGGTGTTTTCAAGCCTTCTGTAAGTGGAGAAAAAGCCAGAAAGGCTGGGCTGCGCATTTTATAAAACTGATTTGGAAATTCCAAATTCAAAATGTTGATTTTTAAGATGAAGTTTAATCTCACTAGGTGAAAACCTGTTTCTCCCTACCTGTTACACTCAAAAGCACTTCTGCAGCTGAAAACTAACTCTCCATCCTGCAACCTCCCACAGACATATGCATGCACATTATGTCCCATGTTTAATTGCCTTTCTAAACTGTCTTATCTTGGCATGAACTTGTCATTGGTTTATCTCTGCTCAGGATAAATGCATACCTAATCTTATTACTGGATGCACTCAGAGCAGGCAATCTCATTAATAGCCACCCTTAAGGGATTTTTATCCATGGATCAATTTCATAATTGGAACACAGCTACATAATATATAAATATATTCCTTCAACGGCACAGCCATTCTCATGCTGTTCAGTCTTGCACATCTTACGGAAGAAAAAAGGAATTCAGAAAGAAAGAATGTATTTTTAAACCAGAAATCTTTCTTGGGAGCTTGTTAGGTTTTCAGATCACACCACAGGCTTACAAGCTTGATTTGTCAGGTTCATGATTGTTACTGGATATGTGAGTTCTATCATTTTTAGCCTGGATAGTCACTAAGAATAGTTTTTCTTATTCTTAGTGGCAGTGCATTGAATTCTGTACACTCTTTGTTGTAGTTTATGGAATTCTATAATCAGAAAAACCTAACTTGTTAGCTACATATCATTTTCAAAAGCAGCAAAAGCTATATAGCTTTTAAGAATTAAATTATGTTCATTTATTCAGTGACTGTAAAATACCCTACTAAGAGTGTAATAGCTTAAAGGCTTCCTAATCAACTTTACTTCATCATTTAATAATTATGCTTTGTGTATCTGAACTACACTTTTGTCAAATCTCATATACAGGATAGTTAGTGAATGTGAGTCATTACTGAGGATGAGTGAACCATTCATAATAAAACCTGAGCCAAGCAAAACTGCCTGGTTTCGAGTTGTATGAAGCTTTTGTCGAGTCTGAACTAAGTTTCCAACAAACTTCAATTCAATTATATCCAAGCCCCAGCAAAGTAAAATATATGTTTACTGTGCAGACCCAAGGCACAGCAAGCATTACTCAGTTTGGAGTTTGGTGGCACCTCTGATCAAAGGGGATTAATTTTCCTTCTCCCTCCCATGCTGTAGGCACGCAGTGAGGATGGGCATCACTGTGGCTCTCAGAATACATACACGAGGAATTAGGGAGCAAGTGTTTTACAGTTTTACCTATTTGTAGCTGTGAGCCATGCAACTGCACACGAGGTTTTTCACAATGATACCACTGGGCATTGCTAGCCAGGTAGTCAAAATGTGAGAGAAATTACTGTTGTAATTCAAAAAGTGAGCAGCAGTATGGGTGATAAAGATGATAAATTAAAAACAATACCCAGAATTTTGTACATTTACTGTGGTTGATTATTAGCAGACCCCAGATCAGTCAGAAAATCAAATATCCTCATAATCTGCCCATAGTCATCTTACCCAAGGTTGCTAACAGCAAAATGTTCTGTCTCTGCCAGCGTGATGGGAAATAGGCTGCAAAGAAAATGCATTCATGGATGCGTGTTCCCGTTGCAGTTAACATGGGACTTCCTTAGCTGCTGCAGGGGCGTAGGGCAGGCTGTACTGGGCTCACTCAAGAGGCAGATCACAAACCACTGGAATTTTGAGGCAGGTGGGAGTCCAGGCAGTCAGGTGAGAAGCAGGGGACACCTGTGTGGAGACCAAAGCCCAGAGTGTGACAGCTCATCTGAGGCTGTTTAGATCACTCTGTCACTGGAGAGCTGTTCTGCACCCTTACAAGCACTGCTGGCGCCAAGAATGGGAAAACAAAATGGCCTCATATTAGGAGTAAGACACCCAGTTAGAATTGTGATGGCAATTCACCATCAGACAGACCTTAGGGATGTCCTTAGGGACGTGCTGGGTGATCTGCTGTTTGTGGTCTTCAAATCAAATCTTTCCAAAGCAAAAGCTACATTTCAAATAAAATAGCTAACTAAAGCATGCAGGAAAGATGGAAAGGTTGGGAGGGCAGGTGATTGATTGGGAAATTTCTTTGGAGCATGCCATTCAATTGCTTCATTTATATTTCATTAAGCATGAAATTATGTTTATAATTGTATTAGACAACTGTGTGAGAGATATTAGCTCATAAGCCGAGACTGAATTAAGACAATTATTAATTATTATTCTGTTTTTTCATTTTTAATGAAATTATGCTCCTGAATTCAAAGTGCTAATGAAGGTGTATTATTTTAATTCATTAAAATATCACTCAGATTGGCTACTGTGTAACTGAGAGCACAGGAGTAGGTGTTATTTAATACAAACAACATATCATCCCAGAATGCACTTTGCATAGTCTATATGGAGATAGGAGACTCCATGCTCCAAAATGTACAAGAAATAAACCCATCCTGTCTGAGGGTTGTGCTGCAGGGAGATGGTGCAGCAGCCTCAACAACGGGGATGGACATGCAGCATAAAGGGCAAACAGCGATAAGGAGACAAAAAAACGTAGGAGGAGTTTAAATTTAAAAAAAAGTAAAAAATGATGGGAAGTAGAAACCAATGCGCAGGCACGGGAGGTGTGAAATATTAGCACAAAACACCACACGCTGAGGCAGCAAACAGACATCACCCCAGAGCCAGAATATGAGTTGCTTTGCTGGGGGGGGTGTTGAGCCCCTGCTTTGCCAAGGCATCAGCCAGCACGGTCAGGCCTGGCGACGATGTCACAGTGCCAAAAGTGACCTAAGTGGCCAGCTGGCAGCCAACCCTTCTTGCTGGGATCTGGCCTCATCCGCAAACCCTTGCGTGGTGGAAGGGGGGTGACGGCTTGTAGCAAAATGAGACCTCCTCTGTAGTTTGTCTATACACAGAAATCAGAGCTGAGAGGGGTTTTTTAGCCTAAAATCTATCAGGAGTATGATTCACAGATTCACAGGTTGTCAGGGGTTGGAAGGGACCTCTAGAGATCATCTAGTCCAACCCCCTGCCAGAGCAGGATCACCCAGAGCAGATCACACAGGAACGAGTCCCCTATTATACTTTTCTACTTCATTCTGTGATATTAATACATATGCAAAAATCACATGGACTTCAAAAGGATAGACTCACCTGGTGTAAGAGCTGCAGGATATTTCCCGAGGTGTTGTAGGTATGGATGACTTTCATTAAAAAAGCTCAAATCCTTAAGCCAGTGCTGGTGCACACAAAGTTCTTCAGTTCACCTTCATATATCTTTCTATCGTTTTCCAGCTCTCGCACTTATTCTGCTAATGATTAAGCACTTCAAAACAAAGCTTTTCACCTTTAGATCCTTTTTTCAATCTGTGTGAGAAGAACAGGTTCCTCGCCAGCATTTATCTTACGGTGTGCTCTGTGGCACCCTGACCAAAAATATTTTGAAACATGTTCCTTTTCATCTTGGAGCTTTGTGAATGCCAGGCAACCCACTTTTTAATTTATTTTTAAAGGTTCGTATTTTTGGCTTCTCCTTTTCTGCTTTCTTTTCCTCTGTGTGCAGCTGACCACATGGTTTCATTCACTGAAAGAGCCGATTGCAAAATTAGACAAATGCTTTGACTTTGCCCCTGGCTTTCGTGGTCGCTGTACCTCTGAAGACTCCATTCACCTCTAATTACATGTCCGTCAAGATCATGCAGAGAAGGAACAGTGTAAGTCATTAGCCCTCCTAAATGAATGTGCGGCTGAGTAGCTAACAAAGGGATTAACACTTGACAGTAAAAGCGTTGCATGCTGAAGAGGAGGGTCATTGGGTGACTGCCTATTACACAGAAATAATTGCCACCCAATGCTGAGGGAAACTGATGTCCGCAGGCTGTGTTTACTGCAGAGATGCGTTTTCTCTCAGCTCTTACCCCTCTGCTTAACCTGCCTTTGCACAAAACAAGGAGGAGAGTCATTACTGGGAAGGGGATGGTGGAGAGCCGAGAGCTCAGACAGCAGGAACCAGCATGGACTGGCTGGGGAGTGTGAAAATGGGTTAAGGAAATACAAGGTGATGCGAAGCCCAAGGATGTTCAATAAGAACCTCCTATTGAACAGAGGGTTTCCGTCCCTAAAAAAAAAATGTACTTTTTAAAGTTTAAAACATACTGCTATATTTTATTCTCCATTGCCTTAGTATGGCATTCAGCTTTATACAAAAGGTTGTTTGTTTTGAGGTTGGGGGTTTTTTAGGTCTTTGATAAAGGTAATATAAAGACATAGTACAAATATTTGTCTTCTTTCGCTACCTAGCCTTTCCTTATTTAAAAGCACTTTATGATTCAGGACAGTATCCACACTACAATGAGCCTTTCATAGATTAAGCTGTCCCCAGACAGTTAATAGTTGAGAATGCAATTCTTATTCATGGAGCTTAACAGATCTGTTAATTCGGTGGTCACTAAGAAAAAGGTACCTATGGAGGATTGCAAAATGCAGTACAACAGGAGTAGGTACAACAGGAGGCTGAGTTAGGGGATCATGGTCATCGCTGTCACTGTGGTGCTGTTGATGAATTACTGAATTGTGCTTGCTGAAAACATGCCACTACATTAGCATAATGCAACATGTAATATCCTGTTTAGCTGTGAGAGTGATCTTACAGTTAGGAAAGATTTTGGGTAAGACTTCCTGCTGGAATAAATACTCATCACTCTATTGAAGTCATTGCAGCTGTTACGATTCATATGGGTTGAGATTTGTTCCCTTGCCTTGAAGCAGACAAGGACAAACTAACAGCAGAAATGATTGGCGAGCATATTCAGCACATGTTTGGAGTTGAGCAGAAAGGGGCTTTATGTTGGACTTCTGAGCAGGATGCGTTTTTTTCTTTTGTGCTCTATCTTGAACAGGTTGCAAGGCAAAACTTGTGTCCCAGTACATGGCTGAAGTAATTCCCAGCTGAGATCACACAGATTTCCAGGTGAGCAGGGTCTGGGGTTGATTCAACCTCACCAACAATACGTGGTGGAAAAAACCTTTTGGCCTATTTTGGAACAAAGGTGCCATTTCATAGCAAGTTCACTCAGTCAAAGTAATGTAACTGGACTATACATAGATCAGCTTTGGTATCTTTAGCCTAATTTAAAGACAGTGGATTTTAGTGCAGGCGTTTTTAGTTTCCTAATCAGCCACTGAGATGAAAATCCCATAAAGATACATAACTAAGGCTGAGAAAAGACACAACAGTAGTGGGGTGATACTGCACAACGTGAAAAGGATGTTTACATCCAAACATCACACGCACAGTTGAGCATGAATTCAAGTTACATCAACTTGGGCTTCAAACATATATTTATTAGATATGGGTGGAAATAACTTCTTCAGTAGTGGAGTACTAATATCACAAAGGTTTACATCTGGTGAAATACATGACTTCTGAAAACCTGAACATGGCTAATATTTCCAAAGGCTTGTTGAACAATAACATCTGAGCACAGACGATGATACCTAGTCTCTGTTATTATTAATCTCTTTTCGGCCTTATTTTCTTTCCGTATCTTTAGTGGCATATCAGTTTTACCATGACATGCCCTGTAGAGATTTTTAATGAGTGAAGCTGAAGGTATGAATTCATGTGTTCCCTACTGACATTTTAATATTTCATTACAGTGCATCAGAGCAGATGAGGTGAGCACAGGTGCCCAGGACGCAGGATCGATAAACCTGTACATAGACATTGCTTCCTTAGTGTACGTGACCACTGACCTCGCTGAACAACTCGTCATGACACAAATAAGAGCTCTTTTAACCGAGCACTGTGGACGTATTCATGCTACTCCTGAGCAAATACTGTAGGAAAGGCCACAGCAGTGATTATGGAAATTTATGTGTGAGGCAATGGGCATCCCACTGACCATCTTCCATTCACTATGGAATACTCCTTCCTCTTGTCTGATAAAGTGACATCTGGTTAGTATATTTGCCTGATTATTTAGTTGTCTGCATCACTTGGAGCAACGTAATCTCTCTAATTGGTACACAGAATTTCTTCCGGTATGGTTAAACCAGCAGATTCTGTGTTGAGATTTCTTCATGGTTGTTTTTGTTATCAGCCTCAGAAATCATGCAAAAGGAGTCTAATTTTGTGTTTATTCATTCCCAGAGTTTTTGCAGCCTTACAAACAAGTATTTAGGCCTACATACGAAGGAAATAAAATGCCCTAATTAATTTTCTGCATCACTGAAATGGAGCTTCAGTCAAACGAGGAAGGCAGACGTTGCAGATGTCAGAGAGACAGCCCAGAACCAAGCCTCCAGCACTATTTGGGAGCAAAAGGTAAAATGAGACAGTAGATGAGATGAAAATGCTAATTATAAGAGGGGTTTGGATGAGATAAGCAAATCTCCTTGTATCTTCAAATAAATCTGAAGTTTTCTTGCTGTATTCTCATCCCATCCTGAGTCCATCGCACATTATGTTTCTGAAAACAACCCTCAGTCTATTTTGACGCTTCAGGCAATAACAGTCTATATGAAAAGATTCTTCCTTTTCCTTATTTGTTAAAACTCTAAAGGTTATTTCCTGAAAATAAGAGGGAGACTGCTTCCTTCAAAACGGTACAGATTTTCTTTTGTATAACCAGACCTGATCTATTTGGGCTGGAGTGTTTTTTAAAGGCTTGCTTGTAATCATCCCCTCAAAGATGTCTCTGTCTTTCAGAGCTGTAGCTGCAAATCCATCACTTGGCTGGAAAAGCACTTGGTCAGGAACATTCTCCCAAGAGGAAGACTTGGAGATTGGGTAATAAGCAAGCCTGCTAGAGGTAAAATAAGCAGGATTGTGTTTTGGGTTGGGTTTTCTTCCTTTTTGCTAGAAGCAGCTGTATTAAAGCATGGACACTACTGATAGGATTGGTATTTCTCAACAGATTGTATTTGCAGTATTAAACTTCCTCATACTCTGACTACTTGAAATTCCTCAGGAGGCTTTTATCCCAGTATGTTTGAACAGCTTAGTACCATTCATTAGGCATCATCATACCCCCGTTATTGACGAAGAGAGCTTTCAATGCCCTTTTCACAGAAGCGGTCATCCTGAAATACATTTAGTTGGTGAGAAAGGGACAGAAGGGGCTAATGTAACCCTGGTTCCAGGAGAGCAACAGGTATTATAGAGAAGTTAAGAAAAATTTCCTTTTCATAAAGATAAAACTGAAAAGTGGTGAATTTGTAGAGCTTTGAAATAAAAAGATATGATAATAGTCTCCTAATTCTCAAAAAGCCTGCAAATGTCTGCTTCTGACATATTCTCCTGGTCACCAAAGGGGCAAGAAAAACGCCTGGCTCCACATGCAGCAAAGGTTTAAATTAGAGATTTGGAAAAACTTCCTAATGAAGGATACTTAATCAATGGACCTGGCTGCTAAAGGAAGCTGTAAAATCTAAGTTACAAAGGACCAATTAGACTAACACCTGTCTGGAGCGGGCACAGCAGGATTCTGCTTCCATGCAGCGAAAATGGACTTAAAGCCACTATAATACTGTGGTGCTATTTTTTTTTATCCCCCAGGACCCTACTCAGGTCCTGAGATTTCATTTTTGCTACACATATATATATATATATATCCCTAGACTGTATGCAAGACCACCCAGCTCAGCTGTGAGTGCTTTCAGTCTGTCTCACTTCTGTAGTGCTAGCCTGTCTGGGGAAAAAAAAATCATAAACCTAAATTATGTGAGATCAAAGTCCTCCCATGAGGAAGTCATGCAGATTAAAATTAATTTCATTATTCTGAGTAGGGCAGCATTCCCTAGGGAAAAAGGTGTCTTCTTGACTCTGTTGAGCTGGTACCTTAGCTGACCTCAGTTAAGGAAGAGACCACCCCATAACCATCTTTTTTTGTGGGAGGGGGGCATGTCTTCAAGGATGAAGATCCTTGAGTAGAGGGGATATTTCCCTGCAGTCCTCAGTGAGGTATGCAAAGGTTCTCCTGGCTTCCCACAGACACTGTGAATGCATTAACTTTGGATGGTTCCCTGATCTGATTTGGTTTCATGGTGCATTATATGAGAAGTGTGGAAATGACATTCACAAGTCTGGATTTCCCTCTGAAAGCCAAGATCTTTCATGCCAAAGCCAGTGCTGCTTCCCAGGGTTCGAAATCCTTGAATTTAGTCTTAACCATGAATTGCAAGAATGATACCCATCATTGTAAGTCAGCAGTACCCCCCAAATAAGATGATAGAGCAGCTGTGTTGGCTCTAGAGCAGCTTAACTTTAGGCTTCTGAGTATGATGAATTATTGTTTAAGGAGATGCATTCATAATTCTGTTCCTTCCAAGCAGGTGGTTGATATTTTGAGCTCCCTGCTGTATCAGCACTATGTATATTTGGCACAGAAACTGCATGAATATTATAAATTCTATATTTAATTGGGTCTCATAAAGAAATCCTGTAAATCATAGTCATCCCATCAAACAAAACAGGAAATTGATACAGTGAGGTATTCATTATTTCTTTTTGACCCTAAAGGTTAGACAAAACTTTATGGTTTTCTTAAGAATAAAAAAATTACGATAGTTGGATTTCTTTGATGTAGTTCTGTTTATCTGAAAATAACATAAAATTCTAATTCTTAGCACAGAAATCAAGTCATATGAGAAAGTACTTGTACAACAAAACCAAGCCTCCCTGCTCCAGCACTCAACCAAAAAAACATTTAGCCTTTCAGCAAGACCACTATTTATTTAGGTTTCTTCCTAAGCTTTCCTGCTTCTTTATATCTTCCTTGAAATACTTATTTCTGTTTCTGTCTCACTTATTTTGGCAGAAAATATCACAGTATCATTTTCTGTACAGTAGGTGGTGAAACTCCATCATTTACATTTGTGAATGTTAGGTGGAATTATATGCTGGGGGTGAGAGTTACTATTGCTTTGGGGCTGCAAAAATCCTAATGTGTTCTGCTTCTCTTGAATGAGAGACAGGCCAATAGTTCTTTCCATAAAGATAGACGCTGAGGCTATGGTAGAGGAACTGTCACAATAAATAGAAGAGAGACAGTTTGAACAAGTGTGAGTCTTACCTAATAAATGAGTATAAAATACACATCACAATGCAAGAAAAAGGAGCTTTAGATCTAGTTTCCTTAAGTGGGTTTGAATCTGCACATGACTAGAGCTGCTTTCATTATTAGTGTATTGTTTAGAGTCCTCCAGACCATTGGATTACGGTGAAGTACTATTTGCACCTCTTTTATCTATAGTACATCTATTGCATCAAATCAAACAAGAGGTAAGCGAGACCTGTACTAAAGGAATGTGGTTCATTATTTAGCTGTGTCTGGCAAACTGAATAAACAGTGCAAAGATTGATTTTGGCACCTGACCTGCTTTGGCATCTTTTGCCAAAAGCTGCAGAGCACGTCTCATGAGAGAGAATGGTTTGCTACAAGCAGCGACAGGCCAGTGAACCTTCTGAAACACCGAAGCTCATGCATGACCACATTTTCTTGACAGGCTGATTCAAGTGCTCTCTAGAGTTATTTGATCTGGTCCTCCAAACCCTACTCACACTGCTTCTCTTTACTGCTCTCACTGTGGAATTCGTCACAGGCTATTTTACCTGGGTGAGAGCTGAGCATACCCACGGGTTTCAGTCCATGCAGTGCATCTACAAATAGTCAGACTGCTATACAAGGTCCCTGGCCTGGCTTATCAGAGTGAAACGGCTGGGGACTGACCTTCTTGATAGGCCAAGGTGATCCTGAAGCATCGCACCCCAGGCAATTGCAAGTTCCAGCATGCAATAGGCAAGATGTGCACTTGCTTGTCACAGGTCAGAGAAAGGTCCCGTTTGAGATTGTTTGCCGATCTGTGTTGAAAAGCCTCTTTGATATGAGTGGATTTTCCAGGTATGGCAAGAATGGTACTTGTGATAACATTTGAACATGACAACTGTGTTGTGCAGTACAATAACGATGCTAAAGAAAAGCCACTCACCTTAGCAGCTCCTGTGCTGAGTGTAAGGGAAACAACAGAGCGAAGGGTAATCTTCACCTGCTGAGGTAAATACTTGTCACTGCCCCAGTTTTCATCCTCTACCACAAATGCAAGCCAGTGACAAGTTGCAGTCATGTATTTCTGAGATGTCTATTTCAATCTTGTTCAGCAGTAAAGTGTACCCCATATCCATAAATCTGCAGAAGTTTCAGGGAGAAAAGAAGCAATTATGAAAGATCAAAAGGAAGCTGGTGGAACACAAGCAGGGGAAATGGTGTCGGCTGCTGGTTTCCAGTTTGCTCAGGGCAGCTGGAGATGGGTAGCAGAACCTAAGAAATGAACATGGTTACGCTATGTCATGTGCGTGGTTTACGTTTTTTTCCCTCCTGTCCAAAGTGATCCAAGAAAAAAATTGGCCAACACCTCACCATGGGGGAGCAGGAATGGTGGTGTATGTTCCAACGATTTCACTGCAAATGTGAGTATCTATGGAATGAAGTAATTGTGAATAAGATCCTTTGAGCAGGCAGGATTTCATGAACATGGGTTAAGGAGGCCTGAAATGTATGGGAAAGTCACCGTGCTCAAATGCAATTTTCACGTTACGCAAAGAAAAAAATATGTTGCCCACCAGAAAAGGGCCTGAGCTTTACCGTAATAGAAGTCAAGAAGTAACTCTGCTGAAGCCATCGGTATAAGCTAATGAGGTGTGAATATACTTTCATGTACTAAACAATACCTGCACAAGGTTTCCTGTTGATTCAGGGGGACTATTTGTACAGCAAATTACTGCTCTATGCAAGTCAGCCTGTGAGCATCCGGGTTTCTGCTAAAATAAGATTACATGTCTATTAGACTATCCAGAAGCTACAACATTGCAATATACTGTATTACCATGCACTGAAGATAGCTCCTTGGGAAATTATTCAATAGAAATATGTAAGAGACCAATTTCCTCAGCAACAGCAAATCTCTCAAGTGCTGCGGTTTAGGTGACGATTCAGCTCTTGGAGTAGAATCCATTTAACTTTGGATTTGGAAAGGCCAGTGCTGGAAGTTAGGGAGCAGCAGATATATGTGTCACTGGATTATAATGTGGAGGCTATTTTGCAAACAACCTGTCCTCTGAAAATCCTGACTGTAAGAAGCTTTAGAAATATTGACATTTTGCCACAAGTACAGAAATCTCACAGTTAACTATCATCAGATGACTTAACAACACATTTCACTTGCATAAATGAAACAATCCCCTGTCCTCCTAACAATTACAAGAACATCTTTCAGTTATTATGCTACCCTGTAACAAGGAGAAGGGTATTGATCCAGGCCTATATTTCATTTACAAACCATATTAATATCACGACTCTTATTGAAAGCTTTCCTGGGGAGAAAACAGAAGATAGGAAATACTCTTAAACATCAAGCAAACAGCTTAATCTCATAGAAAAAATACCCTTTGAAGAAAAGTAAAGTGTTCAAAATGCCTTAAGAACAAGGAAACACGAGAATTTCAGTTTATGAACTGCTCTAGACCAAACTGTCTCATATTGCTGTCATAATGCTCAACCGAGGGGTACTCTCCCTTAAGAAAAACAAACCAAAAAATCATAGGAGATCACTCCTCCTCTGAAGAGTTTTATGTGTTTTATGCATGGGGAACTGAATAGAGAGAGGCTGATTTTTTTTCCCTGTGAATCACAGAGCCCTTGCTGGCATTGGGAACCAACTCAAGGTTTTCACAGCCTCTACTCACTCCCACCATCCTTTTTACAAAAGCTAGGTCCAACAGGGGATCTGTAATGACGGTATAGTCTCCATACGATTGCTCTGGTAGCTTTTGCAGTGCTTTAAAGCATTTTCTTCTGACTTTGCCTCTTTGAAGGTAAGAGAACAACTAACAGGCAGAGCAGTATGCCCTGGGACACCATCCTCCGATTCTCTTTTCAGCCTTAGTCCTTATTGCAGCTAATGCAAAGAACTGGCTGTAAGCAGGGACAGTGGTATTGCAGGTGAATTTAAAGAAGGAAAAAGTTAAGTTTCACAGCTGGAAGTACTGCTGAGAAACCACAGATCTGTTACGAATTATGCAGGAGAAAGACCTCACCCCAAAGTCCTTCTGAAAAACAGCTGAATGAACTGCAGCCACCACTTCCATCAGCACCAGTGCTGCCTTCCTCTTCGCAAAGGGTGGGTTGTTTCCACTAACCGGACCATTCAGTATTTTCACATTTGGTTTCTATGTTGTTGTTTCATGCATGCAGTTATCAGTGGGCAATCTGGCTCTGTAATATCTCAGGGATGTTTTAGTCTTATCGTTATTCTCTATATCACTTATTTTAAAATCACTATTTCATTTGTGGCAGCATTTACTGCATTCAGTCTTCCATTTCCTGAGACTCGGTGACAAAAGCTACTCAGAAGGGCAGAGCTGTCCCTAGTGTTCTAAATAGGTATCAGCTAATTAGTGCTAAATTAAAATGTGAAAGGAGCGTCCATTACTTTTAGGTTGTATGTATACACCACTTCCTTTACTGTTTCTGAAGAAAGGTCAGCCACTGCATTCTGTTCGTACCAATACTAAAAAAGCTGTCACAAAATGATATTTTGATAAAACAAGACGACCTTTAAAGTTGAAGCTGTGGAAGCAAACCAGATAAAAAATGTTTCCAAAATACACACAAAAAGCTCCACCATGAAAGGAAAATGGATTATTCTCATATTCTTAAAGATTGATACAATTAAAGGAGGCATTATTTTAAAACAGTGGGATTTCATACCACGCTGGCTACATTATTCATTTTTGAATGAACTTTCATTTTTTCCATTTATGAACCAATACTGATTGATTTTTTTTTTTTTTTTTTACACACACTTTTCATTTTTCCACACATACTGTATATCTAGGCCAAAAATTTTTACAGCAGGAACTGATTACTAACCGGTCACTTTAAGCCATGTGGTTTTCCTTCCTTGTAATTACTGAGTGACTCTATGTCCTTATCCATTTAAAAGGTTTCTAGCAGCAAACAACAGCTGGGGTCATTCTTATTGCTCCTGAGTAATCTTGTTTGGGACAAAATGTCAGAATTCACAAAGGAACCATCCACTATCTCATGGTTTCTGTGTACAGCAGCTCTCATGCAGGATAAAAAAAAAGCCTGAAAATCCAAAAATGTCTGCTAACATCAGCTGTATTTTCTTCTCCTCAAATTCTGGTCCCAGTTTTACAATTACATATAAGTGAACTCAAAAGAGTTTGAGCTAGGGTCAAGTTTTTGCTATATTTTTGCATAAAACCTTACAAAATGCCTAATCCCTGATTCTGACTGGATAGGTTATCTGCCCTAAACATAACAAATAATATTAAAATTTAGGCTTTGCTGATGTCAAAAAGAAATGAGAGGCTGTGAGGATGAACAGAGTTGAGGGAGTGTGTGTGACATTTTTCAGTAATCCCAGTTGGGATCTATAGATTAAATCTATGCTCTTTGAACAAATACATTACAGAAAAAACAAACAACCAACCAAAACCCAAACCAAATCAGCCAGAAAATCCACAGCATCAGCATTACAGGGTTAAAATTTGAATTAGGCTGTGCAAACAAGCCAGTGGGAGCGAGTCTGTTCTTAATTGAACTGAAATTCTGCTCACAGCTACGAATCTTGTGAAACATCCAGCTATGTTTTAGATGTTAGTCACATTGAATAAGGCTTTCCTGGCTCCCGTTGACTGAAGAGGCAGGGGAAGGGTAAATGAAGTGACTGAAATGTGAAGTTAAGACTCACAAGTGTTGACGACTGCAGAATTCCTGTGGCCCAGGAGCTGAAGCAGGAAAAACTTGCCCAGCGTGTGCCATAGCAGGAAACAAATATGGTTTCATGTGCATTCCACATTAGTTACTTTAGAAAGAAACTGGGATTGAATCACAAGTAATTAACCAGTCAAATATATCCTGTGTATCCTACCTTCAAGTTCCATACTGCTGGCATAGAGATTTTCATGGAAAGATTTTCATTTTGAATATCCTTCAGATGAGCTGCTGCAGAATTCAATCACCGTATGCTTTCTGCATTCAGGAAATTCCTTGGATGAAGTCCTGTTGCTCACATTCTTTTTCCTGGAAGGATTTCTTCCCCTTTTCCTCCTTCGGAACCCCATTGTATACCTTGAACTGCTGCTTGGCCCAGTGAAGCTCACCACTGAGATTACAAGAGTGAGAAAGATGGATTTATCTGAAAAAATACCTAAGAAAAGCGCAGGCAAATCCTGGTTTCTCTGGTCCAGAGCAATAAGGAGAGGAAAAAGAGTTTTTTCCTCTCATAAACCTGAACAAAATGTTCCTTCTTTCCCGGACAGGAGGGGATCCCTGGTCCCTGGCGTCTCTGTTCCTGCTGGGCTTTCTGTTTCTCAGGACCACATGCAAAAATCCTTTCCTTGCCTGTCACAGGAGACCAAAGGCTAGAACAAACCTAAGAATAAGCCTAAGATTAACCCTTCAATGTTAAAACTCTAATTAATTCTTCCTGTCTGGGGAAGAAAATTTTACGTTGATATAGTAAAAAATGGATAACTTTAAGGGGACGTTTCTTCTTCACATCATTACTAAGGAGCTGTAGAACTACTTAACAAGAAATGGTCCTTGACATGAACACTATTTTGAATTAATAAATCAGGAACAGATTTTCATAGGCATTTACTGACACACAGTCTCATGAAACACCTTTAGACTTCTCTGATAACCATAACCCATATAAATAAGTAATACATATTTTCTTAATCTCAAAGCCGATTATGTATTGCACACAAATCATCACTGAAACTAGACTGGTACCTACATGGATTAATGTATTTTTTGATCTATGTACCTTAGTGTTCATACAGCTCCATGTTCTTTATAAAACTATCATTAATTTAGCTGAAGTAACAGCAGCTTCTCTTTTGACACCACTATCTGCTCACTGTGTTATCCTATCAAATTGACTGACTGGAGTGCAGTCTCTTGTTCTTACTTACTGGAAGAAAATATATGGTTGCCTATGCATAAAGTACTAAAGGAAGTGTTCCGCTTGAGAGTTATTTTTGACTTGTTCAATAAACTGTCCACTTTCAAGGTGTGCTTCAGGTAAGTGCAGAATGTGTTTTGGAGGGCTGTAGGATTTGGTCTGCCGTGAATACAGGAAAAGCAACTACTATTTGTAGCCTGGCAGCACTCATTCAGTGGAAACTCTAAGTGGAATGACACTGCATCCTTCAGAAAAGGCTCACCCAAAGTAAAACCTTTGTCATGTGTCTGTCCTTCCTTCAGTATTCTGGAGCGTAGTTCAAGGGCAGCACTACATTTCCCCAGATAGCCCAAGTCAAGTAGACTTGCTCACTAGCAACGTAGGTGGATTTTAAACTGTGAATATATGTTCAATGGTGCTATTGAAGGTGATTTGGAAAGGCACCCTAATTAAACAGCATAGTTAACTAGCTAGGAAATTCAACACTGTGACTTAACATCACAGTATGAGTCAATTTGGAAAGGTGGTTTTGTCTGGGGGAACTCAAGACAGGTTTGATTTTGATAGCTGAATTAAGAAAGCAAAATGTAGAATCCATATCCATAGAGACATTTAAACAAACCTTACCTGTAGGAGGTAAACTTCAATTTTGTTTGCAGACCATCCATGGCAAAGTTACAGAGGAAGACATAACATGTCTGCGTATAATTATCTATGGCATTCACCTGATGAGATCATTGATGTGAATCCAAGTTCGCATCACTTTGTACTGCACAAATAGAAAATCCAAAATAATAGCTTCCAGTGCAATTTGTTGCTGAACCTGCTTCAGATAATACATAAACTGGCTGAAATGAAACTAAAATTTTATGAAATATTTATATATTTGATGTTGTAGTTGCCACATAGGTGGCAAAGTAGTCCAGAGAAATGCTGCACTGCAATCTCTCTTCATGGCGGAGGATCTACAGAAAAGGAACAAACTAATATAAACTAGGACCCTAACTACACTAGTGCTTCTCTTAGAATTGCTGTAATTAGGCCAGTTCAGGTCATGAATGAAAGCTGTAAGCTATCTTCTGCAAAACAACGGGTCATCAGGTCAATTCCAATAAGCATTAATGCACAACAATTTTCTGTGCCCCAAATCCAAATTGATACAACAGCTGGATCACAACTGTAATTCAGATAGACAGAGAAAACGAAACATTCCCTTCCTGACAGTCAAAGAAAACAAACTGTGCAAAAACACAACGTGCACTGACTTTGCAAAAATATGATTGTTCTTGCCAACTTCATTTTACTTAATTTTTGCCCTCGTCTTCACAAGGAGTGTTCAGAACCAGCACCAACTAGCACTCAGCAATATTGGTGCTTAGCCTTGGTTTTGGGCTCTTATTGCAGCCATTGAGTAATACCTTAGTTCTGTTAAATGCTTTCATTCTTTCAAAGGAAAAAGAAAAGCACAATAGGGACTACTACAGAAGTATCCCGGGGTGACATTTTATCCTTCTTCTGTCATGAGCTGAGAGGCAAAAGAACCAGAAAAAAAGAGAAATGAGCCATAAAAAATGAGCAAAAGATTACACTTGGATCATTGCATGTCAGAAATGCCATACAGGACCAGAACACTGTCTCCAGTCAGCAATGACATCAGTTTGTCGGTGTCTTCACCACTGTTTTACTGGGTCCATCAGAGCTAACTGGACACAGCACTACTCAGTCATCACCTGTCAATCACATTCTAAAAAATAAAGTTCAACTGTCATCAAGTTATTGGAATCCTTGACTGTTGTCTAAGCTGGCCACCCCGTCACTGTAATCCCCTGCATCACTTCTGTGTGCTGTGTGATACAAGCATTCGGCTAAGGTGCAGCGTGAGACGTATTGAACCCCATTGACTGGGTAACTCAGGGAGTTTTGCCAATAAGCATAATAAATATACAAAGAAAGTGGAAAGGAAGATTTATCCGACACCCACTAACATGGGTTGCTTTTCCATACTGGTTTCCTGCTTTGACACGTCCTTTACCAAAAACCTTCTTGTGGTTTGCAAAAGATGTGCTTTGCGTTTTTTACCCCATCCTTCTCGATTCCAGCTGGGATCAAAGACTGAGGTTTTCAGTATAGCAGTCGCATATTAAAACTCACCAGTTTTTGAAAACAAGAAAAAATAAATAGCCTGTGTAAGTTTCTTTTTACATTTTTTTTTTCTGTTTAATAGCTATTATCAGCCTGTAGTAAGAGGTAAGTTGTATGAATATTGTACAGTGACCTCGGTATCCAGCACTGGCTTGCAAAGTACTTACGAGTTCATGGGAGCCCTCCAAGAGGTATCAGACTCTGGGAGAAAAGGTGGAAGTTGGGAGTAGCTGAAAGGAAAAAGCTCCCTTTTGAAGTTGGTAGCAGCTCTGTGGTGGAGATGGATGACTATTTGCATTATTTTTTTGGAAACTCCCTTGGGATTTTAGTTGTATGGGGCCAGTTTAAAGGGTGCCAGTTTGCTCCCCTCTCTTTCCCTTCTCACAACCTCTCTCACCTGACTCCTGGTTTATGCAGCAGGAACTTGGATCCCACAGCGGTTTGTCACAAACCCCAAAGCACCCACAGGTACCTGCAAAAAAAATACACTTGTTACATCCAGCCAAAGGCTGATAGTGTAGATAATCTTCCAGAGGCATAATTCTTGCTAATTCTATTTCACTCCACACATTAAACATAAAATATCAGTGTAGCACAGAGCTCACGAAAGAACAACAGACATTTCTAAAATGCTGGGAAAAAAGGCTTTAGGCTCACTTAAGTAATTACTCAATTTCTGAAGGAGGTGCAGCATGTACTTCTGTTTCTCTGCGTATTTCGATTATTTCTATCTGCTGTGCCATCGGTGAGCTATCCAAGCAGGGTAGCAGGAGGTTCATCTGAAAGGCACAGAAGTTTTGCATCCAAATTTTCCTTCAATATAAATTTGGGAGCCTGAGTCTTTGAACACACCCAGTCGCTTGGTTTTATTATTATTATTTTTTAAAATCTGATGTCTTGCTTTCTTCTTTATCTTCTCTGCAGCAGCTGGCAGTACTACTGCCAGATGCCAACCAAAGTCTACAGAGTATTAAAACCAGGCCATCCCTAACCCTGAGCTTGAAAGAGTGATGATGTCTCAGCAGCCAGAGGACACAGAGGAAATGAGTGAGACAGAAGGAGCTTGTCAGAGAGTTACAACTTCAAACTAACAAAATAACAAACCTGAGGTACAAAATGTGTCTTGCTAGCTCCAACAACAAGCAGATGTATACACATAGATATTTTTTTTGTGTGTTCTTTGGTGGCAATTAGTTTTCTTAAGCAATTCTTGGACTTTGCAGAATAAGTCTAAACTGTAGAGGCAAGAAAAAAATATTGGTCTGGAGGTGTCATGCACAGACAAATGCTTTTTAAATCAGTCTTTTTCCTTACTATTGGCTAAAGACAAGGGTATATTACCTTGATGAAGAAACTAGTCTGACAGCCATTTCCACGCTGGACACCTCTCACCTGTCTGGTGAGGTTAAAGCATGCTGGTCCTACAGTCAGTAGCATCCAAGGCGATGCAAACCCGCAGGTATGTCTTCTTAATCAAATCAATAGAATTACAACCTTTAGCACAGGCTCAGAGCAAGGCTCAACCACCTCCATAACTATGCATCCTAATGTCTTCTCTGCTCCGTCAGATGCTGGCGTGGTTACACCTATGAGTGACAGAAATACGATACAGCAATATTATTTTCCAGAAGCTGATTCACAGTGATGGTTAATTTGCACTCCACTTCAGAGGTTTCTGGAAACTTCCACAGGGTTGTTGTGGAGTTACTCCTTTTGGTCCCCTCTCTGATTTGCATCTCATGATGCACCAGTGCTGTCGTAACCTGAAAGTTAGCAGAGGATTATTTCCAGGGTATTGGCTATTCACAGGGAGTTAAAGCTGAGGCAGTGGCTTCTGAGAAGCCAGCTGGAATAGGTAGCAGTAAAGAGCTGAAGCCAAAGCAATCCAAGCCAACAGTATCACTGGAAGCCAATGAGAGCTGTCTCTGGGGACTGCCCTACTACACATAGTTTTGGAGCCCAAAAAAGGAAAGGAGGATCTCAAGGGATATGAATCAGACTAGTTGAGCAACACTGGGAACTTGAACGTTGATGCAAAGCCAAAACTTCTTAGCCTTATGATATCCAAAGCTTACTAAAACAAAATACTGCAAAACAGCAGAGAAAAAGTCTGATCCAAATCAATATTTTGAAGAAACAGTTGACAAAGAGCATAACATATAGCCAAGCATCCTCTTAGGAACAGACTAATTTTTTGCAGACATTCCTGAAGAGGAGCTGTATTAATAAAAATGTCTTGTCAGTGGGTTTCAGAACAGCATAGGAACTCCTTGCTGAATTAGTTTCCAGGCACAACTCAATCCTGTCCTTTCTCTCCTTCTCCCCCCATGACCAGTTAAGAGCAGCTACCCCTTGGTCTCTCCACAGGGCTTAATTCATTCATCTGTGTAATACAGACACGGATTGCCCTGAGAGTTTCCAAGGTAGAAAGTGAGAATAAAAAGCAGCTCTCTGCATGATTTGTGAAACATGCAAAATACAATAGCAATAAAAATAGTAATGAGCTCATTACAATAGAAATGGTCTCATTAGCAGCGCAAATGCCAGTCATATATGTGGCCAGGTTCCTGATGGAGCAGGGAGTCCTTTAAGCACTGTCCTTCCCTGCTCCAGCAATATAAGTCCTATTTAAAAACCATAGTTCTTCCAATCCTTGGTCTGCCATCCCTCCCTTTGCTCCCCAAAAGGACACTGTGCAGTATATAATGCCTGGAAACATAGCCTGGAGGGCGGGGGCAGGTGTCAGATGCTCAGCTGAGGTAGTGCACATCCCTGGGCGCTGTTATGGGCGGAGGGTCAGTCCTTCCTGTTCAGGCTTTCACTACCACAAGAGGAGGGGGAAGAGGACTCCACTTGCTGGCAAGAAATGCCTTGAGCATACAAGGGGAAAATGTATTTGGAAATACTGTAAGTGGGAGGAAAACAGTTTTCATCAGCATGCTGGTAATGAATTTAGGGCCTTTGCAAATGAAAGGGGTTATAAAGCAGCTTCAGAGGTTTTAGGCCAATGAGCTGGAGTGCAGCATACAGACTGTGCGTGTCCTGCTGCTCAAGACATACCTCCCAGGAAAATTCACTTGGAGGCTGGTGGCATCTGCCTGTGGCTGGAGCACAGGTTCCTCTCTCTTCCTCACTGCAGCCAGGTGGTGTGGTTTCTTCGCTTCCTAAGTGTCAGGTAGAAATACTGCCTTAGCTGAGAACACAAAGGCCAATGGTCGTGCTGGCTAAGAGCAGCCTGTAGATGGGAGAAGATAGGGGCAGGCACTGAGAAAAGGCATGGGAAGAGCATTGCTCTGGGTGCCTGGGAGCCTTCTACAAAGGAAACTCCAGTCCTGGTTACCCCGAGATTTGTATTGTGCAGGGACAGAGCATGCCCAAGCTCTGCAAAACATGCTATGTGGGTATTAATTGAAAATTAAATGTCCATTTCAATCTTTTTTCTATTAAATGTCTACATCTACACCACTTGAAAGCTAGAGCTGAGCTCCTTATATCAGTGTATTTACCTGTGGACATAAGAAGACACTAACTGTTCCTTTTATACATCAGAAATTGTACTGCAGGAAAAGCAGAGCTCAGTCAACAACAGGACTTAGTGGGCTCTTGGCCAGGGGCCCCAGAAGTTGTTCAGAGCCTTTTTCCAGGCTGCAGTGAAGCTGACGTGTAGCCTTTTCTGCCAGCTAACATCCATAATTCTTAGTCTACACACAGCCTCTCAAGGGTCACTCTTCTCATTACGCATTTACACGTCTTAGGGATCAGATTTCACAGGACCTAGATTTTAGGGGACCCGAAACAGTAGGTGCTGCAGCTCTATAGTCCCTCCACATGAACATCTCCGTGGCGTTTCCATGGTCATACAAAAGCCTGCAGCAGAGCAGGGAATTAAGCCTCTGCCCCTGCGGGCCCGGCTGTGCAGCAGTTGCCAACCAGTCACCCTGTATACAAAATTCTTTCTTCATTTGTAATACAGACTACCAGAAATGTACAACTCCATCAAGATCTGCAAGGTAATAATGAGCCACGCTCTTCAAAAATGTACTTAAGGTTGAAAATGATTAAAGATCCTCCAGCCTGCAATTACCTATTACTCACTGGTGCTCTAAACGGTTCATTTTTCACATCATTCCAGGAAGTTGTAACTTCTTAAAGCAATGTTTCTGGTAATTATGGGAGAGTAGCAACAGCAGCCACTGAGCATTATCTAATGCTGCAGCAGGGCCAGAAATGCTGCTTTTTAAAGGTGATACAAGAAGTGTAGGGGTGTGGCAAAGAAAGGCAGCTCCTGGTCTGACTGCTCGGCATCTCATTGCTTAGGACTGCTGACCACTCGCCGGGACTTCAGTTTGTTTCAGAGAAATACTGAACTTGGGAAGGCTTAACACTGCTTGGTCTGCAATTCTGAGACCAGCTTTGGCCTCAGAACAAGGGAACTCCCAGTACAGTTCAGAAACGTGGCACTCCCTTTTGCTGGATCTGAGCTAAATTCCTGACTCTCTGAAGCTGGCTGTGGGTCTGCATTTTAAAATTTTTAAATGTAGTGAAAGGAGCTATGAGAGGCACATCTGACCACTGAACATCAACAATCTGCCTTCACCTTCATGGCCTTTACTCTGTTAACATTTTTTATTTACCGATTTTACTTTTCAGACCAAGTTAAATGAGACCTGGTTTTCTTGTTGCAAAAAGTAGCGCCATTTCGGTGTGATAAAAGTGTTGGAGAGATACCACAAAGCTTAAATAAAAATACAAATAGAAATAAATTAAAAATAAATCCCAGGCACTTGACACAACCACCGTGTACCAGACACTGTAATTGCAGGACCAAACGCTGTGGTTGTCCTGGCTACCTCCGTGCATAACACACAGCAGGGAATGAACCCTAACAATGGCAATATCGAGCTTAACAGTTTCTGGCAGTGAACAACATAACTCTTATGGATACGGGCTCCTCTGGCTGGAAGCACTTGCTTTAGAGGCACATCTACAATATAGAGAGAGCATTAGTTTTACGTGTGCTGTGGTGAATCTACGGGTGTTGTCATTTTTGCTTGCCGTTTTGCTGCTCAGCTTGTCACCAGGACATCCTGACCTCACCCCGTCCTCAGGTTGCTGTCATCTCTGGTGCAGTATGATTGGGCCAAACCTCCTGTAAAGAGAAAGAGGAGAAGCAACAGGAGCAGTGCTGACACACCCATGATGGATCGGTGACCCAGGGCTTCAGGCTCTGCTCATTGTGCCTGGTTGCAGCTGGACTGCGACACGTCCCTGCATTTCTGATGATGACAACCCTATGCTTCGTTAAGACACTCACCACACATGGGCATTTTGTGCCTTTCCTGCTTTGGCTAGGAAGTTGAAAGCACAGAGAGAAATTAATTATTTACTGCTGGTTTTGCTACACATTTTGACTTGGAAAGTCCCATTGCATGTCCAGGCTCAGCACTGAGCTCTAGCCTGTATCTCCTACTGTGATGTTTTCTCACTCATTCATTCTGCCCCCTTTATACTACCCAAATACTGTGTGATCAAGTGTGCTTCCAGGGCAGGCCGGATTTATAACTTGCCTTACATGTGCCTTTGGCTTGGAAAGCAGCATGATACTTCACTTCAGTTTGGAAGAGGATCTTGTTTTACATGAACGTAATTTCATTCTTAAACAGAGGGCAGTGATCACAGCTACTAAGTTTGTGAATTTTAGCTCAATAAAATAACAATAATAATTTTTACCTGTTTGGAAAATACACAACACTATAAAGAGCAAATGACACTATTACCTTCCCCTGTTACTAATGACAGTAACTTCATAATAATAATAAGCTTTCCTAAGATGACTTCAGATCATTTAATCTCAAGAATTTATTACAATAATATAGAAAAACATATTAGAAGTAGGAACAGAAAAAAGAAAGATGTGCCATAAGGATCACAGCAGAACCGTGTGTCTTCTGTGTTGATTACTGTGGTGAGCAATATAAACATGCCTTTCTCAGGTCTATGCCTGGAAAAAAAAAAACCAAAAAAACCCTAATTTTACATGATGTATTTGTGCAAGGAAAAAAGCTAGAAAGGCGAGAGTATTCTCTGGCTTTACAGGAACCATGGGCTACCTGGCTGGTGGCCCTAAAGGCTGCAGCACCAAACAGCAACAACATTTCATGCCTGAGTGCTTGGGTGAGTGTCAGTTCAGAAATGGCATCCCACCCAGTCAGGTCCTGTACTGCAGAGCCACCAAAACTCGTAGAAACTGATTTACTGGTGAGGCTGTGAAGGCTGGAGCTACCCCACATTTAAAGCGCAGCTAAAGCCTCCACGGGACCAGCACGACCCCTTGCAGCAGTGGCAGGTCTCCCTTCCCACGCTCAGTCTGAAGCTGCCTCTTACGCCTCCTACTCATACAGGTCAGTCAGAAAGATCTCTGCCTTCAAAGCAGAGAAAGACAGCTGAGAACACAAGTTAGCAAAAGGAAATGAAGGAACAGCAACTACCAGATGATTAATGCTACCAATATCAACCTTGCTGACAGCTCAGAGCCTGGGCACCTCTGCTGAAACAGATTGACTTCGTCTCTTGAAACATGGGAAGTTAAGAAAAAAACTGCCCACTGGGAAATGTCTAAATCCATCGAAGAGTGATGAGCATATTTGGGCTGAAGGAACTGGCTGGAGAAAATTTCTAGCAATTTTACCACTCTGTATCTGAGTGCTTAACATCCATTCGGCTCAGCCTGCAGATTTTGGGCTACCAGTATCATGTCTATTGGCTGAAAAGGCAAAGGCAGCAGCACATGAATCAGTCTTCATTTTTTCCCCAAGTAGTTTGGAAAGATTTCCCGAGTCGTGTTTTTCCACCCTGACCTATATTTCTGGCGATGATGCATTTTTCTGTTCTTTTCTCGAAGGACAGCAGACTGCAAGGCTTTGCCTACCATCGCATGGCAAAAAGGCAGCGCCGTGTGCCATGATCGCACCCGGGGGCAAATCACTCCCTGACCACCGGCCTCCCGCTTTGCTGACACGGTCAGTGAATGCTCCGGAAACTTCAAAGGTACAAAGAAAAGTCAAACACGTATTGAAATACTTGTTGCGTGAGCACTTGCAAATACAGACGTGCTGAGTTTTCCATCAGGGACTTATGGTGGATTAATTAACATCAATAAAAGCTCCTGAGCGGCAGGCAGAAGTCACTAATGGGTTAGCCCTGGCGTGAAACTTCCACAAAATGTAAATAAGGGCTTTCCCCAGGCCTCAGGGTTAGGACAGCCATCTACATCCTGCTCTGCCTGAGAGCGCTGGTTTTGAAGTGATCTGAAATAAAGAGCTCGAGTCTGCAGCCACGTGGTTTCGTCCATCGTGGCTGTAGCACAATGTGCACTTTATAAGGGACTGGGTTCTCTCTACATGGCCAGGGCACTTACACCCAAGCAGAGAGACAGAACATTATTTTTTTTGCTTATCATATAACCTTCCCACATTACTCTCCTGAAGAAATTACAAAACTTTATTATCTTAAAACACTGGAGACCAGCAGGATTTTAAGGCCTGATTCATAACTCATAGGAACATCAAAGGAGAAGTCACAGTTTCCTGAAGTTTTTTCTCTATATTCGGGGTCTGGTCACAGCTGATTTTCTGATAAGCAAAATAAGCACAGCCCAAGCAGTCCAACTTTGGTGGCATCCTATTGAGTTGAAGCAGAAAAAAGGCTTGCACAACATCTTCTAATGATTTATATTTTGGGGAGGACGAACATCACCTCTAGGAATTCAGCTTTATTGGATAGTCTGATCCAGAAGAGATAAAAGCACATACTAATTACTGCTGGGTTTTGTTTCTTTGAAGAATTGGGTTAAGTCTCTTTTGAAAGTATGTCTGTTTGTGCTCGTTAGATGTATAATTTAATTTGTTTAGGACTTTTCCGTCTTTTAGGGTTTTGTTTTAATATCTGTGCTTTTCCTCCTCTTCTTTCCCTCTCTTTTCTCCCCAAAGATATAAGCTTTTGATTCACTCTAGATTTCTTTCCTTAATTTAACAATGAACATCCCCAAGCTGATGCAACTTGTTTGGAGCCTTATTTTTTTCTATATTTTTCCCCCCTCTTGAAAATTTGTTCCATTAAAAAGAAAAAAAAAAATAGTGCTCCCTCTTGCTTGCCTGTTTAATAATTCTGAGATTTGTTTGCTCGTGGACCAGTATGCCACATTGCAGTATCAGAGGAAACTGGGATGAAAGAACCTGGGACATCATTTAATACATACTTCTTCCCCAAGTCAGGACCAACTCTGCCTACATCATTCCCAGCAGGTGTTTTTCTAACCTATTCTTAGAAACCTCCAGTGACAGTAGGTGCACAACTTTCAATGGCAATTTCTATTAATATTCAACTTTCCTCACTGTTAGAAATGCTTTTCCTGACGTTTAACCTACATTTCCTGATAGGCATTTTAAGCCTGTGACTTCTTATCCTGTTCACATGTATTTGACCTTGTTAAGTCTGTCCAGCTGATGGAAATGATCCAGCTGATCTCCCAGGAGCTTTCTGCACTTGTGTTCCTCTGCAAATACAGACTGATTTTGCAAAACCCACCCACTGAGAGTTACACCCAAAATTCAAGTAGACATCAGCCCTGCCCATGCCTGACATCTGTTGAGATTTTGCTGTGTCCAGGGGGACATGTGCTTTCAAAAAAACCCAAAACATCCTCCCCCCACAAACACCTGCAAAGCCTTATACATCACACACTTAATTGCACAACACCCTTCCTCTTCAATCCACCATGCAGTACAACGTTCTTCACTCCTGTGCTAGGTTACACATAGAAGTATTTAAGCATTGAGCAGTTACTTCTGCATTGAGCACACTAATATTTGGAGGATGTATTACAAATGAACTCTTCTCCCCACCCAGCCCTGAAAACAACCCCCACAAATAAGCAATACCTCTATTTTGCTACACAAATAAAGACAAACTTTGACTGTCCTGGTTCTTATCTGTAGGATGGGAATACATACAGTGTTATTGACTCATGGATGTTCTCATGGCTCTGTAAATGAAGACTAATGTCACAGTCAGCTTTCCCACTGGCCTGGCAGATTCATTTGGGTCAGCCAATTAACCCTTCCTTTACCAGGTTTCCTGTGTTAAAGGGAATGATTAAAAAAAAATATATATATTTGCAAAGTGCTCTGTGAAACACATCTGAGGCATGCTCTGTTTTATTGTTCTCAGGTCTAGGAATTACCGTGTGAGTCTATAAAACTCCTCGGTGCAAAACACCGTGTAAGTGGAAACAGCTCAAGACTTCATGGCCAAGTAGCCACAACAGTTTCTTAAGTCCTTAAGGTGAGGAGACTAAGGATCACACTTCTCTTCCTCTTTCTCTCTAAAGTAGCAACCACAGTAGTGCTGGTTTTTCAGGGCTCTCCCACAGGCAAAGCAGACATCTGCTAACCGGGGCAGAAAACAGCTGGGTCACAGCTATTCTGTTGCTCCCAGCATTTGCAGTAATTTTGCCTATCCCAGCACTGGCCCTGTCTGGTTATTAATATTTGTTTTCATCATTATTATTATTACTACTAATATTCTAAATGACAATGGAACAAATTCCTTCTCAGAAATACTTTTTGTAGGTTACTACATCCTGCAGCCATGAAGAAAGAAATACTCTAATTGTATTAACAGGCAAGATTTCTTCATGCTGGATGATGGGGGCATGAAGAATTATGGTCAGAACAAACTGGGTGTTGGAATCAGACAGCACAGAGAGCCACTGCCTCAGGAACCGCTGGCTTCTCTAATCCTAGAACAGTGGTAGCCTTGAAGGCACAAGCCCTGAAAATGTGGAGGTCCAGCAGTGTGACAGAACAAACTGGTAGGAAAGCAGGGAGAATCTATCAGACCACAAATGGGCAAAGAATTGAAAGCATTTTTTGATTGATGCCAAATGATTGTGTTGCTGGCCTCAGGAAAATGAAATAGTGAACAACAAAACACCATCATTTGGGGCCAAAGATTTCTTGCTCAGCCCCAAGTTGAAACACTTTTGGTTTGTTTGAACTTGTGAGGAAAAGAAAATATCATAGACAGATTTAAAAATGGTCTACTTTAAGGGGAAAAAAAAAAGAGTAAAATCTTTGTTTTCCTTCCCAAGTTTTGACCAGCTCTCTTGTGTGAAACTGTTTTGCAAGTTTGCCTCGAATATTTTTTTTGTCCAAAACAAAAAAAAATACTGTCACATCTGTTGTTTTAAGTCCAACTTTTTTTCTTTGGCATCACACCATAAATACATCATGAGGACTGCATTTCCATCAGACACTCACTTTCAGTGAAGCAGGCGCTAAAATTGCTCGGTTTGGCTCCATGCTCCCTGCACCTGGGACTGCAGCATTGTGTCCCCAGCTGAGGCTGTCCCCTCTGTTGGAGGCTGGTTCTGAGGACACATAACAGAAGCAACAGTCAGGAGCAGTGCAGACACAGATGAGCAGGAATTTAGGCATAACTCTGCTGATCTCTGGATGCTTCTTGCATCCCCCGTGATCATTCGGATCATGGTTCAGGTCCACCAAGTGCAGAGCAAGGTCTTGCTGTGCCCAGAGTCATGGACAAGTAACAAAAGAAAGCCCAGTCCTAAGGAGCTCACATTTTGTTTTCAGTGCCTGTTGAAAGGAGTTAATGAGGTTTGGCCTCGAAACCCTAAGACTCTTCTCCAAAAAAACGCTCCACTTTTGCCTTTCTGCAGAAGACGTGACTGCAGCAGCTGCCGTGCTGAGGCTAGAGAGCCAGAAAGATCTCTCATCTAGTGAGAAGGATAGCTTATCACTTCTCTCTTAAGTGATAAATCAATAAAGGCTGTTCAGAATTAAGCCCCATAGGTCATATTGCATCAACAAGTCTTTAAGCACAGTCATAGCCCGCAGTCTCACAAGGTGGGACAGGAGGTCCCATGCCACAACCCAAAACCTCAGAAGCGCAGGGCCAAGAGAAAGCAGCAGAAACCCAGTAATTTCCACAGAAAAAAGAATTAAACTATCATTGAGTTTTTGGTTCCTCAGGTCATCCTCCAGCAATGCACAGAGCAGAGTCTGTAACAAAATAAACCCAAATATACTGGTGATATCTCTCTTACCTTATGCACCATGACACCTCATAGCCTCCACCACCACTCAGTTTGCAGCAGACCCCTGAAGACGGGAGGTGCTGGAACTGTCAATTTACAGTTAGAAAACAAAGGCCCAGTTTCTAGATGGTACCAGGTCCACCATCCTGCACTGCAGCTCAGCTTGGTTGATGAATAGAGGCAGAATACAGTGACTGGCTAAAAGCAGCTTTAAAACCTAAATACCTTTGGAAAAAGAGGACCTTAGCACTGGGCCTGAGGTTTGAGCATGTCAGAGGCCACCTGAACACATTTAAGAGCCTGATTAACTCCTGTTAAGGAGACTGAGAAAGCCCCTGGTACAGGCCTGAGTCAGGCCCTTCTCTTCCACTCATAGCATCACTCCAAGTGAGCTTGCTCTCCTGGCTTTTTTGATACTGAAGTGTTTAGCAATCTCTCTGAAGTACTGAAACAGATCTAATTTTTCACATAATTGGGAAAAATAAACCCCTGCTGTTTCCCAGAAAGCAGGCAAAATGGCCCATTGCAACAGCGCAGGAAAGAAGGCACGTGCCACCCCAGTCCCATATGGGCTACGTGCAGAAAGTCTCTCAAACACTCTGCAATCTGTTAGCAGCCCCACACCTTTCTAAAAAAAATACTTGTACAACACAGCAGAAAATATTTTTTTCTTTTTTTGCTACTCAATAAAACACAAGTCCAAACCAGTGAATTCTCCAAATCCAAATGCCACTCATGCGGAGCAACCCAGCCATAACCTCTTCCATCAGCTGCCTTAGAGGAGGGTAAATCACAGCTGTGATGAGGTATCTGGCAGCCTGGTTCCTCCATCCTCCCCTTGCATTGCTTCGCTCCTGTGGAGCTCATGGAGCTGAAAATAGGAACGACGGCATCATGAGTGGCATTGCTTTGTGCTCCATGGGTTACAGCAGCTCACTTAGGCAGTAACGAATGGGAAGTGAAAGTTCCTTGGGCTGAAAACCCCAAACACAAACTGTGGAGTTGCAGGTCCCGCCTATACCTATTAGGGGACACAGTGCAGAGTACAAACCATTGCTTTTAACACCCTTGTGTGTTACCAGATCCCCTCTATCTTGCCTGGGGAAGATGGATAACTTTGGGTCCCCAGCTCCTGACAGCACTCCCATCACTCCTCCCCTCTCTGAGCTTCCATTCTCAGTTTTGTTTAAATGCATTTCACCTTCTCTTTTCTCTGTTCTTGCCCCAGGATGTCCCTGCCTCCCACCCCCTGAGCATGCAGGGACAAGCTCCTTGATCCATAGAGCACAGCCCTGTCCCAAGGGAGTAGTATGTTCCTCCACAGACCGCCCCCTCCAGCCTGCTGAGGGTTATTAGCACAGTCAAATTAAGGTTTTTGTTTTCCTTTTCCCCTTCCTTAATGAATTATCTTTTCCAGCCCTTATGTGGCCCAGACTGTTGAACACCCCCTTACCATTTCCTGTTGGTGTTTTCTTTGCACATCCAATTGCTCTCTTCCTGATCCGTGCCTTCGTGCCCGCAGGTACACCCATGCCATGCCGGTGGATCCTGGGCTGCTCCCTGGGTCAGGCAGAGCAGGGACAAAGAAAGCACAAAGACTGAAATGTGCTGTCTGCCAGGATTAGGAGGCAGAAGAGGATTCCCAGAGCAGCTTATGGTGCTGTGCACCAATGGTTAAACTGAGGTGGGAGGCAAGAAAGATGGGAAACACTCCTTTTCCAGATAGAGCATGAGTCAGCTGGGTCACAGGGAGGAATGGTGGAGCAGTTCCAGCAGCACGAGGCAGAGACGGTGGACTTGCCTCTGTAGCAATTGCATGAACTCCTTTATAGCTTGGTTTTGAGCTCAGAAATAATCAATAGAAGCTATGGAACATGCTAAATTATGTTTTGCTTATTCTTCTAAATTTATGTACAACTTTATGAGCTCATTGTCAACACCAACTGCCAGAAAAACAAAATAGCAGAGTCAGCGACCTCTGCTTCAAGAATTTGACTATCTATAAATTTCTTTTAAAGTAATGAAATTTTTAAAATTAACACATCCTGTGGTTCCTTTGATTTGCTTTTTTAATTATTATTATTTTGTGGTTTCTCAGCCATCCACATACACCAGTGTCACGTTTTCACACGTTTCTCTGCAACCATGAAGGTAAAAGTGCTTTTTTTAATTTACAGTTTTCATTACATGTTCCAAAAATGGGCTCTGTTGGTCAGTATCTGAAAGTTCACAGTAGGACTGCGCCAGAGAGCAACCCTGAATCATCTCTGTTCACGCAGAAATTTAGACTGACTGTTTAGATTACTCCCATCCAGTAAAATAAGTGTTGTCATAAGTATGGCCAGCTAAAGCCACAGCTGGAAGCTGAGCGTACAGTTCTGTTCGTGAGTTAGGGCTCAATTTCTTCCTGGTCACCAGCCTAGGCTGGTATTATGGGATCACCCTCAGAGCAGCTCTGCGCTGCTGCAGATGACAGATACACACGTATTCATCACGGGTCCAGTCAGATTCAAGTCTCAGCCAACAGCAGTTGCAGGGGAGGCAAAAGACTTTTCCTACTGCACAAGGGAACACACAGAGGGAGGGAGGTTGGTGCTATGGCCCAGACATAAATCAGTGCTGGGAACTTGAAACTAAGACTTTGCTCTGGTGATGAGTAATGTCTTTGCATAATTCCCCTCTGGATGTTTTGGATACAGCAACATGTTGTTTCTCCTGTAGCAGCAGATTTTGGAGGGTCTTTCTTCCTAACTCAGGTCAAAAGTCTAGTTGGGCTGCAAGTCTGTCTCAGTAAAATGAAAACACTGTTCATATTTGGAGATTGAGACAAACATACAAATGTTTTTAGAAGAACGAGTCTCCCATTTTAGAACATATGTGTTTCCTCCTTTGTATCTGTTTTTTCATTGTTATTTTTGCAAACTTCTTAGCAAAATGTGTTGGCATGAACGATATGTTCAAGTAAAGAGAGCAAATGCTTTCAGAAAACAAGGGTTTTGAAAGTCATCATGGTTGATTCATCATGGTAAATGATTTATGGGTTTACTGTTTCTCCAGTAATGGTGTCCTAGTATTGCCCAAGACCAAAAAGCCCAATAAAAAGTTAGGATCTTGAACAATAAATACTGCAAATGTATCATAAACTACAGTCCAAAAACTGTTAGCAGAAGGGTTTGCTAGATGACTCATTTCCAAAGAAGTTATCTCCTCAGTAGCATTTCAGGTGGCCAGGGGAAAGAAAAGGGGCAAAATGAATCGAATAAAAATTACTGATTATTCACCCTCTTCTGACATCCACAGAGATGACCCAGTTAGCTCGATACACCTCAGTCATTCCCTATGGGGAGAAAAATGAGAGGTAAAAGTAGAATAAGATTTCTCTGTTCCTCTGGAGCAATATTTATTTGTACTTTCCAAAACTATCCACCTGCCAGCATGATGTTAGAATATGTCACTTATGTCCAAGACTTTCCAGCTAAGATGGAAATAAGGACTGAACAGAGCAGCAAGTTACTACAGGAGTGGGCAGGGATTTCTGACCCTGCTCCAATCCATGGAATCACAGAATGTTTGAGGTTGGAAGGGGTCTCTGGATGTCACCTAGTCCATCTCCCCTCAAGCAGTACCACCTAGAGCCTGTTGCCCAGGACTGTGTCAGACAGCTTTTGGATATCTCCAAGGATACCATGCCAGTGCTCAGTCACCCTCATCATCACACTGCCTGTAGCTCAGATTTGCATCAGCTGTGAGAAAGCTGTGATGGTGGTGGGGTTGTCAAATTCCAGTCTTCATCCCCACCTTCCCAGCCCACAGCAGGGGCTGAAACAGCCCATGGACTGTGCTCAGTAAGTAACAACCATGAATTTGGTGGGTTTAGTCGATTCCTATTCTGCAGATTCAACCACTCTTGAGAGATTTATTATTATCCGAGACATGCTTCTAGGAATCCTTCCTTTAAAGTCCTTAAAGATTACATCTGACATGGTTTAACAGGCCAGAACAGGGAGTCTGTTGTCAAAATCCACTACAAACATGGAAAAATAAGTCTTATGTTGTATTCCAGCCAAAGCTGAACTTTTGTACAGGAGGAAGTTTCCCCCTAAGGTACTTTGTATGAGGCCCACCTCAATGTGTAACCCTTTCCAGCTGATTTCTCAGTTCTCCGTGCTCTGGATCGCGTGGTTGGTTATTGGCTTGGTGAGTCGCAAAGACATTCTCCGTACACCGTTCCCTTCCGAAGAATACCGCTTCAGTCCTGTTAGAAACAACTCTGTCATCATTTGTTTTATTTCCACTAACCGTCTGCTCCCGAGCACCTTCATTAGAGCCTTCGAGTTTGGAGTTAAGAGTTAATTAAACTGAGCACTGCCTCGCTGCAATTCGTTGCAGAACAATTGAACTTTTATTTGATGTAATTTCTTAGAAGTGAAACCAGGCAGTGCTGGTGGGAGGGAGATCTGTAAAATGCCGTCACGGGTCGGTGGAGTTGCACTCCCTTTGCAAGACGCTGGCCACGTCAAGAAGCAGGCGTGCTGTCGTGCGTGCTGGTGGAGGGCTGGACGTCAGGCAGCACGGGAGAGGTTTGGCATGAAGGTGTGGGATGGCTTCCAGATGAAGCAGCGCTGTACTACCTCAGCACCATCCTCTGCAAAAGGTCAGTAGGGGTGAGGAGATACAAACGGGGGAATTCACCTGAGACAGAAACACTGACCCGGGAAAATCCTGTTCAAGAGAGTTATTTGAGCTCTTAATTGAAATCAGGAAGAAAAGCCAGTTTGGGTGTTTGTGGCTGTTATTTTTTTAACAAAGTGTTTAAAATCACAGAACTTAAAATTCCTGTTTAATGTCTTTTTGCTCCTGAAAAATAAGTAATTTCTTAAATTACATAGCAAGAGATCTTAGAGAGACACCCAGATCAGATGTTCAGGAATTGTCTGTTCTCCGCTAACATGGGCACGTCGTTGCTGTTGTAAAATCACAGCTTGACTGGGCACGGCAGGGTCGCTGTGCTTAACTCGCAGCATCCGTGTCTGCACATCTGTGCACATTTCTTTTGAAGTGAACTGGTAGTTTGACTCCGTGGTGAGTCTAAGTGAGTTGACACTTGTTTCTCAAAGAACAGAATGATATGAAAACCTTATCGTCATACTGGGAGAATAGCCAGGTTTGGGCAGGAGACAGTTTTTCTGTCAAAGTCAAGATGCAATTTTATAATGTATGCTCACTTTTGCAAATAAGAAAAAAAATCTGAAAAACCAACAACAAAAAAAAATCTTGGTCCATGCCTATCAAGAAGTTTCATTTTGCACATTAAAATGTCTTGAATTTAAACTTTTTAAAAAAAATTCAAGTCACTACCACTTTTTGCTTATTTTTATCTCATGCATATGAACCTTTACTTATAAAACTTCAAAACTTTCAGGTCAAGAGATCCAGTAGAGAACATCCTTCTTTCTCAACAAATTGTGGGAGGCAAGAAAAGTTTTTCAAAAGTCCTAGCAACTACGAGTAATTGCTAATACCAGTGGCTTTTAAAGCACCAGCTATCAGCATGATCAAAGCACAGCTCTAACAAAGCCTTAGGAAACAATTCTCTGTACATTTTGTTAAACAAAGCAGTAATAACAATCACAGTTTTTAACTCCACTGAATAAATAACCTCTCTCCTTCTCACACGCTTGGCTACGAGCAATGCAAACCTTTGCGCAGCAAGAGGTCAGAGGTTTTATGGGCACCTGATAAGACCAGAAGTGCCACAGTTCTTACTGCTTAGCTCTTGGATTTTGACCTGCGCAGTTAGAGACCTCAGCCACCACTGCTTTCTCTTATTTACCGTATGGGGTCCACCTCACACTGTTGTATTTGAAACTCAGAGAAGAAACCTACACTGTGTTAATGTGTTAACACTCCTCAATGCTGTTTAACCATTGTCCATGCTGCAAGAATATCTTCTGGTCCCGAGCACTTTAACTTTTTGCTTGTAGTGGTTCTCACCTCACGCTGGCCTTACAGACACTTAGGGCCGTATGTGGAAGCAACCGTAGCACTATCCTGCCTATTCCTGTGACCCCTGAGATGCTGTTTAGGGTGTTGAAGGGAAGGTCTTGGCTTGTTACATTGCTGAGCAGTTTTGGCCGTGGCAATGCTTTAGCTCAGGGACTGTAATCTATTCTTCCACCCTTTCAGGAGCTGTAAAACCAAGCTATTTACACGGTGCCTAATGCTTCCAACTTCTGTTTTGGTAAGGTCACATTTTTTTCCAAAGAGTGTGTTTGTAAGAACTTTCCACTGTGCTGTTCACAACCTCATCTGACTAATTAATGTTTTTCCATAGCTAAAGATGAGTGGGGGGAAAAAAAAATATTTACCTTAGTCTATTGATATAAGATAGTATAAACAGATAAAACTATTTTTACTGTGCTTGGTCCAAGCCTAACAATCCATAAAGGTACCTTTATAACTACAGTTACTAATATATACCGTTACTAAAAGTAAGTGGAGTCTAAGACAACACATACATAAATAATGAAGGGGAAGGAAATAACAGAAGAATGGTAGTTTTCTACATTTACATTACCAATTTTACATGACTAGCTCATCCAACATTATAAATTCTGTGTTAGTGTCTTACTGCAAAAGGATTTTCAACCGTATTGCTCTGCAGACTCTGATTTTTTTCTTTAATATAGCATTAAAGCTGAATTAACTGTCTGTACAATTGCTTAAGTAACAAATCACTGCAATGACAAATTGCTAAAAAATGCCTTGTTTTCAAGTTACAAACATAGGATTTAAGAGGCAAACCAGGGTTTTCAACCTGACCTCAAGAACATTACAGTAAAGGCTCTACCATGGTTATAATGCTGCAACACGGCCACATCTCTGAGATGAGGACTCTTAAAACACATTATTTGGTTGTAGTGTGCCCCAAAAAGAAATTCTCCATGTAAAAAGCCCTTGAAGTTATTTCAAGCAGCAGTCAGAGGATCAGGTTATTTTCTTTAATCGCGACAGGCATGTGCTAGAGCTGTGCTCTCGAGACGTCTGTGTTGTAACACACGGTGAGGCTTGCTGGGAGAGAATGATTTCAGCTTTATTGCTTTGCTGAATCAGGGTCTTAGGACTGACTGGTGAAAATGAGTAATTTGAAAAGTACAAGCTCATTTTGTACTTCTGCTAATTGGCACTACACTGTTCTTGCTTAATATGGAAACTCACGAGCTAGGGCTGTCTTTCCTCCTCCATCTGAAAATCAACAGGGATGGCTATTCTTCTGTGCCCTCTATGAATCTGTAACACTGATTTAGATAATAATTTCCACGCCTTTAGTGTACTTCCTCGCACAGACTTTTCCTACAGATGACCTTTTAGAGCTGGAAACTCTGAACGTTGTGGAGAGAACATAATTTCCTGCCTGCTACTGTAAATGAACCTTGAAACAGCAGTCATGCACAATAGCCCAGCAAATAAAACATGTGAATAGTAAGATCAAATGAGGAATTACGGTGAAACAAATAAACAGTGATCAAAGTAAGCTGAAGAGTCTGATCCTACAGGTCAGGAGAAACTGGTGGGTTTTTTCTAACTCAATATTTGACTCTTGTTGTTGGTAGCAGAATTTCAAGCACCTTAAAGTCAAGATAAGTAAAAATGGGGAGACACTCTGTGCCAGTCAAGGGAAAAAACGTGAAGCTGCAGAAATCTTTACCATTGCAATAAAACAGACAATTTGTAAATTGTAAGATATCTCGTCATAGTCATCACAAAGCACTTGGGTCCAGACGAGTGATATCCCAGCATTTTATGAAACATTTAAGCAGTAAATGGGAAAAATAGGAAGGCATATGGGGAAAAGATTTTATACTTCAGTTCAAAGAGGAAGAATAAACTGGAAGACAGCAGGCCACTTCCCCTAACAGCGACACTCAGCTGCAAACATGCAAGTAGAAAGCACAGGGAGGGGAAGGAACTCCCACAAAGGATAGGATTAGCATGCTGAGGACAGGATGCTTTCAATTAAGGACAGTGCTGATCCAGGCGTGCGTGAAAATATCTGAGGCAGAGAGTAAAAATCTTGGAAAATCCCCAGCACGTCTTGTCCTGCCCGGACACAGGCTGTGGTGAACAACCTCACAACTGGGCACGTGTGCAGAAAGACTGTCACTTTGTTAGTGCTGCACAGCCCAAATGGTCTGTCTCTTGGTCTTTGAGATTGGTGATGGAATGAAGAATGTAAGAGGCCAAGCTAAAAAGCTCTGAAAGACAAAGGAGGCAAAGGGATCAAAAAATCAGCCACTGGTTTTGTACTAATGGCTTTTTGCCATGGTTCTAAATGAAAAGTACAGTCTGTCTACACGTGTGATTAGCATAACAGTGCAGCAATAGGGACTGTGTGAAGAAGGAAGAAATGCTGATGTCCACCGAGGTGTCTCACTGCAGCGGGAGGGTTTTTACTCCCTCTGCCTTGAAGCCTCAGTCTCTGAGCACCACACTGGGAATTTCTTCCCTTTGAAAGTCTGCTTTGAAGACCCATACCTGAACAAAATAAAGGTACCAGATATGTACCACAGTTAACTTGCTACAAATACATGTTCCTAAAAGGTCTAGTGTACTCTCCTGATAAAATAAATGTATTTTTTCCATGGATGGATTTCCAGAGATGCATATCGGGAGTATTCAGACACATGAAAACCTGAGCACAGAAAATCAAGCAAGTCATTTGGGAGTCCTGACACTGAGCAGCAGGCTTTGTACTCTGCTTAACCCAAGGGGGCTCTGTATACGTCAGGGGGGAGAGAAAAAAAGGGTGAGGAAAATAAATGTTTGTCATCACAGGGCAAAACAGTAGTAGACAAATTCATCCATCTCACACAATTCCTGTCATCGTCTTCTCTACAGCTTTTGGTTTTCCCATTTTCCAGGACATGTATATGAAGAAGAAAGCAGAATGATGAAGGATGAAATAATGGGTTGAATGACAAATTCCAAAGATATTATATAATGAACATGTTCTTCAGACTTGTTTAGGACCAAGATTTATCTTGTATAAAGAAGATGGAGTAATTCAGCATGGCATGGGACCATTTCTGTCCATCTGGCTGTGCAAAGAAATTATGTGGGAAAGTAGAATTACACTTCACGCAGTAAAAAAAGACCTGAAATGGTATCAGTAAGAGAAAAACAAACAAACAAAAAAGAATCCAGGCTAAAGCTATTTAAAAATGTTCTAGAAAATTTAAAAAGAAGTGGGAACTGATGGAAATGAAAGAACTAAGCTTTGAATTTAGTAAACGATGCTTACTTGATTACACCCATATGCAGTCACTGATGAGCTCTTGAGCAGAACTGATGAAAAATTGGATTGTTTACATGTATTAAACCAAGCAAATGGGAATCTGAGCTCAATGTGCCAAAAAACCTTGAGAATAAAAATGCTAGCAATAATTGCTACATTTTATGTGTCAATGGCATGCCAGCAAGGATTCTGCATCAAATTCTGACCAATGGAAAAAGGTTGGATATGTGAAACTGTAATATCACTTATCTACCAAGCAAGCCACCTGATGACTGACAACTTTAATTTTAGCGTGAAATTGGCTGACTAGCTGTTGAAACATCCATCCCTTTTGACAGGGATAGTAGTCTCCGGATATTTACCACTAGAAACTTCCAAAGTCAGCCTCCTGCTCTACTCATCTTCATTTCAAGCAGCAAAGAGAGCAGCCTTAACTGAAATTACAGCTGTCCCTCGATGAGCAGTGCAGTGATTTTCTCATGGTCTTGCTGGCACATACCATGCCTGCCTCTACGGAAAGGTCCATGTGCTCATGAGAAAATGTAAGTACTGGGGGGTTGTGTCCCCAGAGAACAAAGTGCACTCATTGAGGGAGGGGTATAAGCTAAAATCAAAGAGATTTCATTGTATATGGAACAAACTTGTGGATCAGGAAGGCAGATTTTTAACCAGAGCCCTTTTTGTGTTTTTTTTTTTTTTTTTCACAGCCAAAAGTAGGCCCACTGCAAGAAAAGAGCTTGCATTTACTCTTGGGTTGTAGGTACATGGTCTTGCATGAATATAATCTAGTAATGGGGTTACAGCACACATTACCTGTGACACCTGCACAGAAAGTTACAATCTGTCTTTTCAAAATAAATACTAATTGGGAGAGAGAACAGTCAAAATAACCATGAGTATTGTACATTTACTATGTTACTAAATAGCCTGAGTATTACAGTGCTCTCCTGCCTGGACAGAAAAGATACTTTAATCTTAAAAAAAAAACCAAAAACCAAAAACTCTGCTTTTGTGAGCTAGGAGAAAAGTGTATGTCATTTTTAAGCTGCAATCTCATAGATATAAAGACCTGATGTGGTTCTAAAGCCTATTGCATTTGAATGTCTTTGCTTATTTAGGAACTTCATTAGTACTTGCAATCATTTAATTATTCTGATTTTGATATTTGCCATCCACTCCAGGTTGAGGGAGTGTTTACAGCTAAACAACAATTAAAACAGAAGCCAGACAGCAAATTCCCAAATCCTTCCAAATCAGCCTTGAATTGTGAGCTGCCTGCCTCCATCTACCAGAGAAACCACCATCAATTCCAGGGGCTTTGCCACAGCACCATGTGCAGATTTTTCCTTTCCTCCAATTATATATTTAATCGTACTAAGAGGTCTCCAGATCTGTCCAGGGACTAAAATATTTGGTTTCATAGTGAAAAAGGCCCACAGAGGACATCATTCATTGGAATGAGGGACTTTCCATCAGCCTATGGCTGAGAAACAAAGACAGCTATTCCATAGGGAAAGAGATTACATTTAAAAAAAAAAAACAACCCCCCCAAAATATCTGCCAAAATAAAAATCGTTCTTATTAATTTTTGGCTATTAGGATCCTGTCTGTGATTGTGCTTCTGCTGTTTTGGCTGCCTGGTGCCCCAAAGCAGTTGTAAACCATACCCATAGCAGCTCTGGAGTGACTTTGCTGTGCCAAAGCAGGACACAGAATACTAATGGTGTTTAACTTTCCTAAAAATGCCATCTAAATAACGGCCATGGGGAACTGAAAGTACATATGAAGTCTGAATGCTGCATTGAGTTTTGGATTGCAACAGAAGGCTTGCACAGAATTGAAGGATTACTTCTAATTTTTATTCAAAAAAGAGAAATAGAACTGATGCACATAGAGTATGCTGAACACTGCATCAGCCAGGAGACTATTAGCACATAATTAATTAAAATGGCTTGGCACTTAGGCTTATGCTACTGACTATGAGAGCTAATGTTGGCCCACTTTCTACTCTCATTACAGTCCATGTCAGTAGGATGGACACATTTCAAACCATTTCCTGCTCTTTGTCACAGTATTTGCCAATAGCAGGAGAAATTAATGCTGTGAAAGTGAGAAAGCATCTCCAGCATTGCAGTGGAGGAATAAATTACTCTCTGGTGCAGATTATAATTGCAACATAATTTGGTGAGAAAAAAATCAACCTCTTCTTCTGATACGGTCAAGGGAATTGTTTTGTGGTGCTGTGAAACGATGATTTGATTTGTGGCGTTAAGTAATGAAGGGTTCCCATCAACAGCCTTAGCTATCATAAAGACATGACTGGGCAAGCTTGAGGTGCTCTTGCCCCAAAGTTACGAGTTTACAAAGCTTACCTGTCCAATGTCATTCACTCAAGTGAAGTCATCTCTCAGCAGGAATTTGTTCTTTTTCCAGATTCAGACCTTCAGAGCAGAACTTTCATTAGTGTTTCCTTAAGGACTCACTCCTGGGAAAAAAAGCAAAGAAGAGAAGGTGTGCAGTCAGCCCACAGTGCCTGTTTAAGAGCACAGTGACGCACTCTTGCAGGTGAGTGCCCCAAACAACTGCCAGAACATCTTGCCAGAGCACCCCAGCAACATCAGCCTCACATAGAGCTGAGGGTGTCCTGCGCTGGGAAACAAAGCAGGAAAGGTTGATGTGTATAATAATGAAACAGGGAATTAAATAAAAAATAGTCCGATCTTTGTAAACTTCAAGAGAAAACGTTTCAGCTTGTATTTTGGGGTGATAATTTAACTCCTTTAAAAATGCACTGAATCAGAATAGGCTCTCTTTACCAGAAAATATTTTCTTCCCACCTACTGAAGTCAAAGACTAGGAAACCCAAAGGGCTCTTGGTTTCTCGGGTTTGAGGACAAGGACTCGCTCTGACATTGCACGCAAAGGCAGATCAGCAGTGTGGCAAAGTCCTCCGAGCTCCGTCGACCTCAGCATGGCTATGCTGTTACCCCAGCTCAGGCTCAATCTGCAGCACAACTGTCTCAACAATACTGAGGTCTGAGTATCTGCACAACACAATAAATGCAACTCTTGAGGATTTATTAGTGTTGCAGTGTCACCAAGAGCTGATTAATTATCAAGGATTTCTGCATAGCAGCTAAAGGGAGAGAAACGTGCTTTGAAGAACAGCATCATCCATGCCAGTCGTGTAGCAGAGCACTAATTATTTCTGCCTATGTCATTGTTGTTGCCACCAGAGGGGAGAAGCTGGCATTTCTCCAGCTTCTAGTACTTTAAGGTAATAACCAAGAGTGTCTCAGCATGCAGCATGTTAGAAGGAGATTTAATGTGCTTGCTGAATATTGTATTGAGTCCCTGATTTGTGTCAGCAAGACCTGCTAATTCATAAGAAAAAGTGTCATCAGAACTTATTTTACATACATCTAGACACGGGTAAATTACGCTGGAGAAAGCCTGACTGTAGCCATTAGTACTCACTGCAGATCTCATCTGACTTCAGAGGTTGCTAGGGGATCCACTGAGGTCCAGATAGACCTTGGTGCGCAGCAGCCTGCTCAAACATACCCCTCTAGGATACCTGCCAGTCTCCTTGAGAAAGGTCATGTATTTTATTCCTCCTGCTCCTCTCTTCGCAGAGAAACCTCCCAAGACTCTGTCCCTACCAGCCTCTGCTTACCATTTCTGTGGTTCCTGCACAGGCTCCGGCTCCCCTGGCATCCCCTGAAGTCTCCAGCGCCTTCGCTGATCCCACGGTCCTGGAACAGTCTCAAATATGTTTTGCAATTCCCCTCACCTCCCCCATTGTGTATATAAAACAAGGCCCACAATTTGCCACCTAAAAATCACTCTCTCAAAATACACAGGCACTCCACTGACTTTAAATACTGTTTTTCCAAGTTACCTCCAAAAGGGAAGACTACTGAAACTTGGGCAGTACAGTTTGGGCTCCTTGGGCCACACGAGGGTCCCTCCTGCACTGGGGGACAAAGGGACCCCTCTCCTCTCCACTGTGGCTGTGATAGGCACTGCGGGTAGGGCGGAGGGGAGCGAGTGGCTCATGTGGCTCCGTACTGGAGTCTCCAAGGCTGCAACATGCATTTTGATACCACGAAATCCCAGACCCTTCATAAAATATTCATCGCTTTTTTAATGCTGCATCTTCTAATTTTAAAATTCAGCCCCTAAATAATTTAGCAGACTTACAAACAAAATAAAAAATAAGCAAATCTCCAACAAACAAAATCCCCGTCGAGGTTGTGGCACAGTTACTAAATTAAACTTGTCAAAGCTTCCCAAGGTGTTACTTATTTCTCACGAGAGGTTTATAGCTATGCCCACTGCCTCCAGGCACGGAGCCTTTTTGTCATCCAGAAGCCAGCAGCCAATACTGATGGGCTGATCCTGCCAAGGGCAGGGTCATGCTTCTAGGACGCGCAACAGCACGTTTGCAGGTTTATGAAAAAGCAGGTGGTGAGACCCCACGACAGCCCTGCCATCACGCTTTGTTCCAGATCCCACCTTCTCAAGCTGCCACAAACTCTAGCTTTGCACCAAAAGTCTTAAAATATTATTCCTCCCTGGATGCCCCATGTCCCTCCCATCCCACACATGTCCTGGTCACAGTTCCTAGGGGCCGTTTGATTGCCCAACCTGGAGTCCTGTGTTACAGACCAGAAGATGTGTAGAGATGGAGAGGTCAGACCTCTCCTCAGGATTTAGTTGCATAATTAAAGTGTCTAATTTGGTCTGTATTTGTGTACTTTCAGCTTCACGTTCTTGAGCCTTGTTACAGCTTTTCTATGCTAAACAAAAAATCCACTGTACCCCAAAATTCCTCTTTTTCCTTGTACAGAAAATGATATCCCACAGAAACAATCCCAAATGGGCTTTTATAGCTGTTTACTAATACACAAAAAGGCTGACTAGTCTTAAACATTACATTAAAATATAAACCTCTCTAGCCACACACCTCTTTTTCTATAATCACATTCTGTCACTGTGCTTTGTTCCTGTGCAGGGCTGCCTTTGCACAGATTACTCTTCCGAATGCAAACTCAGTTCACCTCTCACTGCAAAAATACAGTATGTCCGCTGCAGTGGTAAATATGCCGAGTAACTTTCCCAGTTAACTTTTCCCCAATGGCCTTGCTTAAATAGACTTGAAAGTTCAGAAGACAAAAAAAAAAAAAAAAAAAAAAAAGTATTGCATTTTAATAGTGCACTTGACAAAAATGAGGAAAAAAAAAAAGCATTTTCATTATTCGGTATTGAAGTCATGGAAACTCCTGTGCCTGGCGGCTGTTTCTCCTTCTATAGCATCAATAATTTAAAACTTAATTGCTGTGCATTATTTGGTTAAAGAAGATTATGACTCTAACATTTGCATTTATTTATCAGTAATGGTGAGATAGCTCTTCCCCAGTAAAAATATATTTGGGAATTCATTCACCCTGCAAACAAAATCACAGAGTAGCTCATCTCTAATGCTACTATTTAACCACTGAGAAATTAAGCCTCTCTGTTCTGGTGTATGATGAGAAATGTCTGTTTATTACCAAGCCATTTTGGTGACTTTTCTGCAGTGCACTTTCAAACCATTTAAAAGGCATATTTTGAGGGTAATCTCTGGGAATAACAACCCCATTATATTGTGCTTAAGCTAAGTGAAATATCTTGGTTGTGTCTTCAAAGGGCAGGAGACATTTCTTAATGTCTTTCATTTATCAGAAGAAATTAAACCTCCCTGGAGCAGTCTGGGTGCAAAGGACAGCGCTGTCAACCTTCGGGACAACAACGCACGCAGTCGCACGCTGTCACTTGTCACATCTTAAAGGACTTTACAGGCTGCAAGGTTGAAGTACTGTTTTCCCCTTGAATTAAAGACCACACAGAGCCCATGGGCTTTATTTGAGCCTAGTAGAGGGCATGGTACGAAACTACTGAGTAACTCGAGACTGTCCCAGGGCTAAAAACAACCCCCAAACCCCAGGGGTAACTTGCTTTTGTTTTCCAATTGCCCCATTACAGGCAGTTTGCCTTGGGGACTTCTGCTTTCTCCTCTGCCCTTCACACAGGCATGCTTCGTGCCAGCCCTGGCAAGAAAGGCAGCACAGAGCTGATGGGCTGTCCTGTGCCAGAAGAGCCCTCCCTGATCCTCTCAGCATTTCAGATGATAGCTGAAAACCCCATCCACCATTAATTATGGGGAATTTGGATGTATTCACCTCAAAAGACTGAAGGCTTGACTTAACTTTCCAAAAATACCACCTGTGGTTCTGCAAAGTCCCACTGGTTCCCAGCCAGTACTTAGATCACCATCACAGCAGCAGGAATGACAGCAGAGATTCAGAGGGAGAAAGGGTCTTTCAGGATTAGAAAGCAAAATGTGAACTCTGCTGCGATTAAGTGGTACATAAAATTCATCCGCTGTTTTAAATCCAGCAATCTGGTAACATAAAGCACTCTTGAGAGCCTAATCAGAGCAAATAACATTCAACTGCTGATTAAAAAAAAAAAAAAAAGACAGGAGCAAAAAGGACTGTTATACCTTCCTTCTTTTAGCAAGAGGTACAAAAATCGCAGAGAAGTTAGGAGGTTGAGATTTCAAAGTAATTTTGGTGCTCAAATCCTGTGGCCCTTTTCTATCCCTTTAGAACATACCCCTGATGCAGAAAGGCGTGCACCAGGGACCATGATCCTGGTGTATAGATATGTAAATTAGAAGAAATTAATAGCTTTGTAAAGTTTACAGGTTCAAGAGGACCACCAATTCTGAGTTTGATGAGCCTTGAATCTGCGAGTGATCGCACGCAGGGCATAACATTTTCCACTGTCACGCTATACACAAATCTGTATGTTTTGCATAACTCTGATGATTCAACTCTCACAGCAATTAGTCTCACCACCTTATCGTATACTACAAAAAGTCAAGTCACACCAAGTACAAAACTAAAGGTTGGATTTTCTGAGGTTCCTAATGCCTGTTCAGGCATCTGTGCGGATTTTCAGAGTGTTCATTAATGAGACCCCAAAGAAAACTGAGGTTACTGCTGAAAAAATTACTCCCCCATTTGCAGGTTATGATCCTTCTGGGATGAGTGTTCGTCTGTTTTGGGTGGATGGTACACTGTCTGCTCGCTGAAAATAGGCAGCCTGAGCATACCCTGCTAGTTACTGAGCTCAAAGATAGCATGCCACTTGATTACAAGCATCTGTAATAAAAACTAGAAATCCTCAGGAACAATGAAACTTGAATCCCCTTTAGGGGAAAAAATAACCAATGACCTCCTGAACACTTCATGTTAGAAATATGTGAAAGGTGGCAATCTATCTGCGTGCTGATGGGTGAACTGTGGTTAATAACAGCGACTTTGTGTCAGGCTGCAAACCCCGATTTGGATGAGGATCTCTCCTGCTGTCTTTGCCTTCTGCATAGTGATAATACCTGCAGAGGTGTCAGGAGATGATCTTGCCCCTGGCGCAGAGCTAACAAGGATCATTAAACTCTGATGAACATCCATTTAAATCGATCTTTCTTAGTCAAAGGGTTGGCTCCCATCCAAGGCAACCTGCTGAACGCTCTACCTGCTGCACTGGTCAGAGGAGCCTGGGCAGACAGAGTGAGACAAGGTAAACCAGACAGGGGTCTAAAACAAAGAGGAAACCAGTGTCCAAGAGATATTCCAGGTGAAAGGTGGTGCCACAGTCATTGCAGGCAACACAGGCACAGTGGCCCCCAGACACAGGATGGCAGGGTGAGAACTCAATGAACTGAATGTTCCTCTCTGAGGAAAAGGCTGCTGCTCAGCAGCAGAGGGGATGGTAAGTAGAGACATACGTACTGTTAACAGAAGCTGTTGCGTTAGAGACCGAGGAATTGGCAGACACCCATAGCTTTGACCCCAGACTAGTGCAGAAGCACAGAAAGTGTGATTCCATCTGTAAAAGTCCATGGAAGGCGTTGCTGAGGGCCTCCTGGAGTGCAAAACCAACATTTCACTCAACCCTTGTTACACTTCTCACGTGCCTGCTTGGTAGCAACCCTATGGTCCATGAACGTTAACACTCAACAGATCTTTAGGAAGTGCAACAAAGCAGCTCTGTTAAGACACTTCAGCCCAGAAAAGAGGAAATACTAAATAAAAATCCGGTAAGTCAGTTGGCATTCCCCTGCATATTTAGTGTCTATAAAAGTACTTGCATGTGTTTAGCAAAGCATTTAATTAAGTGGAGCTGGGTGGTAATATTTACTCAGCTAATGCCTATTTATTGGCAACTGCTTTCACTTGAGCAATGCTCCTGTCTTCTGTTTTTAAAGGCCCATGTTTTTATCACCACACCTTGCTCTTCAGAAGGATCTGAAGACATCTGAAAATAACTGGTATTCCAAATCCTAGGGAAAAATTACCTGCCTTCTAGATAACCAGTGCTATTTTCCTGGTTCAGAGAATACAGACTGCCCTAGAATCACAGCCAGTTTATAATCTGCTGTACTTTATCTCGTTTTAAAATGCTATGTTTTCACTTCAGCAGATATATCCCCAGTCTCACATGGTCATTCACAGAGGAACACTTCACCATTTATTATCTGCCACTACAAATGTAAGTGGAGCATTATCTAACTATAATTTTAGGGAGAGCAAACCATTAAATCCCCCCTTGAAATCGCAAAAGGTGATTTTGAGGCAAATTTAAAGGTAGACAATGCTTCAAGGCTATTATTTGTACTCAGTTATGCTGACCTTTGAAAAATAATCTTAAGTCACACACAAAACACAGAAAGACCTGAAAGGCCTGACCCAAACATCACTGGAAAAGCTTACATTGGGTTTTAGTGGGATCTAGATCAAGCTCAACACTAAATTAATTTCTGGGTTGGTCTAATCTTTGTCCTGACGATCTTTCATGTTGCACTATATGGTTATCAGAATGTATTGCATTTCCATCTGGTGTATGCACCAGCTGAACATTAAATCGCAAAACTAAAATTGAACCTTCATTATGAGGAGAAAAAAGGTGTTTTTAGTAGCTGACAAGGTCTGAAGGTACAGATCCAGCAGGCAGTACTGCTACAAGTGTGTGTTCAGCCTGGGATGTTCTATAAACAGGTAAGTTTCTTGATTTTTCTTCTTGTTTTATTTCTTGTCTAGTACTACTGGGTAATATTTACTCTGTACCACTTCATAGCCTGTGAACTGGAAGGACTGTTCAGTTGACATAAAAAGAAAAAACAAAACCCCAAACCACTTCCCCCATGCTCCATCAACCCAAACCATCCACAGAGCTAATGGAGAGGATTAGCATTTCTCCCTCACCAGGTACTAATTTGGGAGATACTTATTTTCCTTTTGCAGAGCTTCCTGTGCAAATGACACACTCTTTTGAGAGGGAGGATCTAAGCTACAAGAAAGATCTTGTTATGCTCTGGCTTCATAAATGGGAGCTTCAGAAATCAACAGAGCCTCATTATATATGGAATAAACAGAAATGCCATGAAGGAACTCACTGTCTGTTGTAGATTCATGAAGTGAGAATGGGCATGATTTTCCAGCAGATAGGAAGTCATTCACTGCCTTCAAAGTTTCTGGCTCCATAAAGATCAAAGATCCAGATGCCCAGTACTATTGCCTGCAAATACAAACTGGGAATTGTGGAAATGCAAGAAACCTTTCACATAGGAGTCGTGAGTCCTCCTCTGTCAAACTCTGGAGCACACAATCCTCAGTGTTTTAGATTTTTTTGACTAAGTGGTGGAAGGGAAGAGAGTGTAAGATGTGCAATAAATTACATTTAGTTATAATTCTGCTTAAGTTTAGAACCCACTCAATTTATACGAAAAACCCTTGGGCTCAAAAACACTGTCTATTTTACATAATACACAAGTACTCAAGGAAAAATGTAGCATACAAAAAGGAGCCAAGATTTTTTAAAGTGACTAATGATTTTTGAGTGTTTAAATATAAATAACTTTAAAGGGAACATAATTTTCATAACCCTTGGATAAACCTTTTCCATTCTTCTTAAAGTAGATACTACACTGTACTGTGGAAGTACTCTTAGAAACCTGGCACAGCTTCTCATTTTTAAATTCTGTATTTTAATTGAAGAGGTTTTTTTTTCCTCCATGAGTACTGACAAGCTACTGTCCTATCCAATGTAAGTACCGTTGAGATTTCTCCAAATACCCCTACAAGGGCATGATATTTTCTTAACATAATGTCCCAACCGTTCTGTTAAACAGCCATGACACTTAAAAGCCTATTTTGTTTCCATTTTGCTTTGTTGTTTTTCTTTAAAAATAAAACTAGATATTAAAAAAAAAATGTTCTGTAGTGAGTTTCTTATCTTCTTCTCTAAGTGCATCTTCTTTTGATAAAATCTTCTACTATTTCCTCTAAGCTTCGTACTGCATTTTCTACTCTCCACATTTTCATGCCAATTAATTAATCTTCAGTTATTCTACCCATTACTGATTTTGCTCCGAAATACTCCTTTTCTGTTGGTTGTCCAACTGTACTGCTCCCGTGTCTTCCACCTCCTTCCAACTCTTTGTCCTTCCCAAACCTATTAATTTAATTTCTACTTCTACTCCTCAGGTGGGTTCTGACACCAGCATCTTCCACCCAAATTCCTCCTTTTCTCCAATTCCCTCTAATCAATTATCTTCCCAAAGTCTATCATCTTCCCTCACAATTTCCCAAAATAATGTATGGACTGATAAATATTTCCACGCTCTATCAATCTTGTGTTTGTGACAACCCCCAAATGAGCTGACTTGCCCAGCCATTAATCCAGTCTCTCAGTTGTCTTCTATTATCAATTCACCCTGTGCCACCCTCTTCGCTGTTAATCAGCTTTTCTGGGTGTGAACAGCCTGAATTTCCTCTTCTGTTTCCTTTGCATCACTATCTTCACTCCCAGTTACTTCAGTATCACCTTGCTTCTCACAGTTCCACCCCCAACTCCCAGGCCAGCTCCTAACCCACCGTTATCCCTTTTCACCTTTCCCAACTTATGTTCTGGATCACACTTATCATTCTGCTTCAATATTCCTATCAGGGGTAGGAAGCAACCAGCCCAAGGTAAAAACAGAGCAGAAATTCAGGGGATGGCTTCTGAAGCATGGAGATTTTAGCAATCACCAGCAATGACATTTTGAGACTGCTCTGCTCCACCAAAGGCTGGAGGCATCTCTCCTGGGATGGTAATCGAGGAACTAAATGCTGTCTTGCCAACAGACTCTTTCCTGGTCTGTGCCCAACAACATGACTTGGATATTATCCTTCCTCAGTGCCTTAAAACCTGGCCATGCTAATAGTCATTTTCCCTCTTGTTCAGGTTTTAATTCAACCTCCCTGACCACAACAGGTGGTGATGTTGGAATCCTGTACTGAAGAGGTGCACATTGCTGTTCTCACAGGAAATTGTATTTGTAGTCCAGAAGCAGCTGTTTAGTAATATTTATAATTTTCCCCACTCCTTTGAAGTGTGTATTTAGCATAAGGCATTGCTCCCTTTCAGTCTTCTGCATTTGCCCTTTTTTTTATTTGCTTAATCCTGCATCACTGAATTTCCTATTCATCTATGTCCTACCAAACTCCTACCTAAATTCACACATGCTTGCACCTGGTTCCCCCTCTAACCACTGCCACTCGCCTAGAACTGTGCTCACGTGAGATGAGCGTGTGGAGAGGATTGGGACAAGGAATATAAGGAGAAAGTTTCTGTGTCTCATTTATTTTTGGCTTCTGAGCAGACAGGTGGTGGTGGGTCACAGGTTCCATTGTATCATTGAAACTGCTGGCTAGGTTCGTGAAGGGCCAAAGAGCAGAGGAATAAAAGAAATGAGAATGGCACCTGATGACAAATCTGTGTAACGAAATCTTTCTAAACCAATTTCTACAAACCTGTTTCACCAAGAGATCTTCATTTGAGTACTTACACACTCCAGGAACAATCAGTTTATTTCTCCGTTAAAAGGTTGGAGTCCTCCCCTCCATGTCCCTCTCCAAAACAGCTTCTCCAGGCTGCAGCCCTGCTGAGAAACCAAATATTTTTGCTGAGCACTGGAAGAGTTGCCCATGAAAATCCCACACAGAACAGAAACAGTGTGAAGGGCTGTTGTTTGAGTGCCTACACAAGTCAAAAGGGATGATATGGCCGATAGCAAGAACATTCAAACCTGCCCTGTGGTTGTGGGTAAGCAGGATATCCATCTCACACTGACAGCTGTGGGAGATGGGCATCCCTTAAAGAAAACGGCAAAGGGAATAGCAACAGCCACTTCTGTCGTGTGATTAAAGCCAGGAAAACCTGTGACAGTGGTACTCACTTACTTTGTAGACCTGCTCCATGAGTATCTTTTAAGAGGGTGGGTTATCTATTCAACCATAAATCACAGAGCTCTTTCGTTTGGTTAGTTTTTGTTGTATTGTTGTTGTATATTTATACACAATGAATTTCCCAGCCCGGTTTTGCAGAGAGCAGAGAATCAACGTGAGTCAATTCAAGAAATTGTTCCAGAGTAAGTAACCTGCTCTGCCATGGAAAATAGGATTTGTTCTTTCTTTAGTGGTGTGGAAGCGTTGAGTATATATATGTATGCTGTGCACTTCCAGAGTGTAAAACTGGAACAGAATTATCTGATATTCCTGGCAGGAGGAAGGTTTTATGCCTTTTACCTCTGGCAAGTCAACCCAGCAGAAAGAGAAGGAAAGGGATTTTGCAGTGCCTTTCTCAGCCATGAGTACCAATGTCAGGTCAATTAGCTTGATTTTAATATTTCCCAATTTGATTAAAAGTGCTGGCAGTTGGGGAAAAAATGTCCTTGGAGTAATAAACACAACAAATTTGATAGGGAAGTAACAGAAAGACACTTGCTGCAGAGCCTCATAAGTACCACTTTCAGAGATGATGATTATGCTTGTTTCAGTCTCTGTAACGGTACATGGAACGAGTAATATTCAGTTCTTTGTGAAGATGCTGAGGACCTGGACTGTTGTATCTGGAATAGCTCAGTCTCTAAAGCATACACACAAATTTGGTTTGGATTGTTAGGTTTTTGGGGATGGGGTGTGTTTTTGTTTGCTTATTAAAAAAAAAAATCAATATGAATATAAGCTTGGGGACAGCAATATAAATTCTGCAGCTTGGCTCAATAACTCCTGTGCCAGGAGAGAGACAGTGAAATCAGTGGGAGACTTCAGCATGGTCTAAGGGCATTATATAGCCCATCATATATATATATATATTTTTTTTTTTTTTACTTCTGCTTTGCTTCTCCCTGCCTGCATGAATGCTGTTGAAACAAAAAGTGAAACCAGCCCAAAATACAAACGTTACATTTAGATTTTTCGAAAGTGTTCCAGCTCTTGGTTCCATCTGCACAAATCAAAACCCATCACTGGATAATACACAAAACCTTATTAAAAGATACTAAGCTGAACTATATGCAAATTAGGGTTTCAATGTCTTTCATCTCATAAAGGATAACAACATTATAGATGACAACCTTCTTATCAAAAGTAGTTTCTAATACAAATTGCCTTTGTATTTACAATGCCACTTTTAATCATGTAAATTGTCAGGCTATTGCAGTTCTGCAATCTACATTACATAAAAAAATATAACGAGGAGGGAAGCAGGTACAAGTGCTTTCAGCCTTAACTGGCTGCCCGTTTCATACCAATTACTAGATACTTAGTAAGCTTACCCTTGTGTTCTTACTAAAACGCTAGATATGAACATACGGGTTCCTCTGAAGGAGACACTCTGCAGAAAAAACTTATTCCACTTACCAAGAACATTTGTCTTTGTAATTACACGTAGTTTTCTTACTCCTACACAATTAGTAAATACAAGCTAAAAATAGCTACTTGAATGCCAATATGGTGCTGTTTCTTTATTATGGCACTTTGTGGTGAGTTCCATTTGTTTGCAAGTTAACAGCTTTATTCGGATGGTTTTACCGCTGCAGGTGCGTGTGCACACCCTCTCATCTACGCGTGCATCCCCTACAAGGACCTGGGTAATACCAGCCGTGCTGTGCCCTGTTCTTGGGGTTCAGCTGACATTCCACAGCGCAGCCACACACTGGTGTGTTTGCTGTGGTTTCTCCCTGGGAGCATCGAGACAGAAGTTTTTGAATACAGGTTCAATATTTCCACAGTTTGTGCTTTTTTGTTGGTAGTGCTGTTTTTTCTTTCAAGCTTTATCAAGAAGCATCAGGCATTTAAAAGCAGAGTCCTAGCACTGAGACCAAGTCTGTCAAAGGAAGATGACGCCCATAGTCTCGCAGACTTACCTTAGCTGCCTGCTCCAGCTCACGATGCCTTTAGGAGATTGCACCGTCCAAACCCTCTGTCTCCAGATGCTGCTGTTGCAGGCTTGGGCAGCACATCAGGGACACACAGTCTCTCTGCAAAGCCAAAACAGAGAGAGTTACACTTCCAGCCAAGAGGAGAAAGCACTGATGCAGAAGGCTGCTTGGCAAATCACGTCACTATATAGCCTGGGGGGGGGGAGGGGGGGGGGGGTTGTTGGGGGGCAAAAGGGGAGAGACTCCCACTGTTTTCTCTGGCTGGGTGGAAGAAGGGGAACACTGTAATATTTGTGGACCACCACAATGGTACAGCTGGATCCTCAGCTGGTGGACATCAACGTAGTTTCACTAGAAGAAATCGAGATTAGCCAATTTATACAAGCTATGGGAGAAAAAACGCAGGAATAATGAGTCCAGACTATCCCTGGAATTATTTAAAAGATGAAATAGTTCTGAGAGCAATGGAGCTAAAATAATCTAGCTTCCACATGTGGATCCTCTGGCATCTGGAAAAAGTGACTTTATTAACCATTTCCTCTCTTGAACAGAGTTTCTTCCCTAAGGCCAGCTGCCTATTCTTCACCAAAGGTGTAGAAAGTTAATGCAATTCCATTGCCAAATGTAGCTGAAATTGGCTACTGCGTTTAGATGCATTACTGGTGGCCTGACAGATGCAAAGACAATGAGGATGCCTACATCTTAGAAGCTGGTCTAAAACCAGGCATAACTGTTAAAATGCTTCAAGTCATAAAAAGCATTATTCTTTCATCCCTGTTCGTTCTTCTTTACTCAAAAGACAGGTTCCTGCCACCAGAACAGAATTATTTCAGCTAGAGAACAAATGCACTCAAATTTAAGCTTGAGCTTAAAATGCCTCACATGATGGATTATTGGCCTGTGGAAAAGACCACCACATAAATGCAAAGAACAAGAGCCTAAACCTGAGGAAATCAGGGACAAATATCTGTTGGTTTAAATGGATCAGGGGTCTCATTCCCAGACTTCGAATCTCAAGCTTAATTTTCAGAGATGTCTATTAAAAGTTCTATCACCTTCTACCTTCTCAAAGCCAAGCATATTGGAGCAGTTGGCCTTAACCTGGAATTTCACCCTTGAGATTAGGACAGTGTCAGGTAATTCTGTGCTTTTAGACCTCCACGGTTCTTTGCTAATGCAGTTAGCAGAAGGCAAGTGGCCAAAGGCTGCCAGCAGCCCTTGGCACATGAAGGAAAGACCCAGCATACATATACAGTGTCATGAAGACTGTTGCAAAAGCCTGGTTTATTGATCCTTTGAATCAAGCTTAGATGTCTTTGAAAAAGCTATTTTTAGGTATTTTTTGCATGTGAACAAGCGCATCTGAAAGGAACTAGCGGGGGGACTTTTACTAAGAATTGAACAACGGCACTAGTTGGTTTCTTGATCCAGTGGCTGGATCAAGACAGTGAAGGAGGACCACTGTAGATTTTGGGCTGACCTAAAGCAAATCATACTTTTCCACAAGATCTTAAAAATACTTTCATGTTGAACCCAAAACAAAGCTTAATTTTTGGTGTGATTTTTGATTTCATCTTGTTTTACTTTGCTCTCAATGTTTCCTCAAAAGGAAAGTTCAGAGTGCTTCATTTTGAAGCAAACCATCATGCCTTCACTGACATTTTCACCTCGCTGAAGCTTCCTGCTTAATTCCTATCAAATCTGAGTATGATTTCTGCCCACTCAGAATTTGTGTTTTGGGGGAAATAACCAAGTTTTTTGGCTGTAGCTTTGAATCCAGTGTGACTTCAGCCCAATAGAAAGAAGCAACTCAAACCTGTAGGAAATCAAACCTCAGTAAGTATTGTGGACAGGGTTCACAAGACCAGTGACCGTCCTGCCTTTGCTGACCAAGGGGTGCCAGTCTGGTCCCTCCTTCCCCAACTACTGCTGCTGCTCTGCAGTAAGACAGGACAGAGAACCAAGTTGCTAAATACTAATCTGGCACTGAGGAGAGGAGCCTCTTGACAAAACACTACTCATCAGGGAACACCCTTACTTCTTTCCAAGGTGTAGAAAGGGGGATTTTTTTCCATACCCGCTGAAGGCAGACTTTTGAAACCAGGTTTGCAAAGGTCACTTCATGTGCAGAGCTGCTGTCCTCCTCCTGGCAGCTCTGCTCATAAATTGAGAGCTCCAAAATGAGGAAATAAAAGTTTTGATTATATGCACTAAATTTCTATGATACTTTTCATCTCTTTCCTATCACTGGGCTCTGTTTCCTCAAAACTGCCTCATAAAAATAGAGGCCCTATCAAATCTTGTATATTATCTCTAAGACGTGATGATTTGACCTGATACCTTCCTAGTGACAGGACCTGCAGCAACACCCACGCAGTGCCCCATCCTGCCCACTGTCACGTCAAACAGCCGAGCTCTTCTCTATTAGGTCATGTTCTTTTTATTTAGTGCCCACTGCTCCTCCAGTAATGTCCTCTCTGTCGCTGGGGTAACAGCAGCCACTCTCACCTCCTTCAACTGTCATAATGTAGAGGTCATTCACAAAAAGCTCTTACAGCCTGGCAATGGGACTGCTAAGACAGACACATCACCTCTTTGTATACAGCCTGAAGAGACTTCCTGCTTTTTTATAATTATCCTGGACCCCTTAACACCTCTGCCAGTGGCTGGTGCAACTGCTTAAATGCCCTTCCTCACTCGTCCTCACCTTTCAAAAATCCCAGCACAACAAAACAAAGCAGATTTGGGTACTTAAGGAGGAAAGGCTCTCCTTCCCCCGACCCAGTTCACTGAGGAAGTAAATACCAAGAATTATTTACACATTGTACTGGTCCTTGATGGCCACTCGTAGTCCTGGTAGCAGAGACATCAGTTCTGACCTCAGGAAAACCTGTCTTCTAGCTTCAGTTTTCCTACAGATTTCCTTTGGGTAAGCCTCAGTTTGCTCACAGCTGAGTAGGGATAATGATTGCTTTTTCTGCTCCCTTGTACATGAAGATTTTAGCTCCCCAGGACTGCTGCATGGAGAGGTGCCTGAGCCAGAGGCAGCAGGAACCCTGACACTTCAGGAGCACCAGCATCCCACTCTTGCAAAGCCAAATGCTGCCTTCCCATATTGTGTATATAATAAACAATAAAAATAACAGTTGTCTGAATAAAAGACCTAGAAAACATATGCAAGGAAGAATAACAAATTTTAAACCCCACAGTCCTAAAATTCTCTCGTGTGTTTAACCACCAAACGCTCGTGAATCTGAACTTCCACCCTTCGTTGTGTTACTTCTGTTGCTTTTTACAGAACGATTTTTATCTATGAAAATCCTACTTTTCTTATTGAGAAAAATATTCTGCAGAACACATAAAATATGTATTCAAATACTATTAAATTAGAAATACAGTATCAGTTTAAGAGTTGGATAGCACCTTTTTTTTCCTAAATGCAAAGAATTTATAACACTGAAAAGGACAAAAGAATTAAGTTAATATATCTAATATTTCTTTTTCTTTGGGAAAAAATATTGCAGGACTAATTTTCTCAAATCCCAAAAGAGTGAGAACTCTTTTTTCCCCCTTTCTCAATGCAATTTTCATTCTTTTGATAAATTAGAAAGACTTTAATTTCCTTTTTCATTACAGTTTGAATTATAAACACAGGCATAGGCTTCTGGGGATTACATATTAAACAGAAAAGCACATAAACCATACGTGGCAATTCCAAACAGTTTGTTAATGCACAGAGAGAGAGGGGACAGCCCTGCTGGTACAGAGTGTCAGCCAGCAGCCCCAGAATGGCCAGCCACCTCCTCTCCAACCCCTTGGCTCACTGGACTCTGCATTCCATCAATTTACAATTTCTTGAACTTATAAAACAAGTGACTTTGTCTCCTTCCAGATAACGCTGCCGCTGCCACCCCTTTGTGGAGTTCTGCCCGTATGAGCTCTCTGATGTTTATCCCATGCCTCAAACCCCAAAAAGCTGGAAACCTGCCCACACAATGCTCTGGTTTCTGTCACTGCACCAAGTTTACGGTCCTGGTGCTTGAGCAGTGGAAAAATTTCTCCTTCTTGAGAAGGTTAAACTAGATCTTTTCACTCCTCAAACTACCTTTCTAGTGAGTTAGGTTCCTGTCGTAAGGCCAAACACTCAGTATTTTACTTATGGGTCTTTTCAGCAAGGAGAGGTCTCAAGGGACTCAGGTACTGTCAAAGAGTATGGAGACGTTCAGCTCCTTGAAGAACTGATAGTTTGGGAAAGAAAGGAAAAAGGACAGCCAGAGAGACCCAGCAACATGGCAAGTGCTGCCAACTGTCGTGCAGGAACTGCGCTGTCTTGCACGAGGGTGGAGGACAGCTTCCCAAGCATCTTTGTTGACACACATCGCTGGCCAAATTTGCACTCTCTAAGAGGTCCTAGACTCCACATGTTTATGAATAGGGCTAGTCAAGAAATCACCTTTTTTTTAGCCACAGAACATGCACACTTTCCAATATTTTTTCCATATTTGCAAGCAAACAGATCCATTTGTTTCACAAGCCTTCTCCTGTCTCCGTTCAGCTGCCAGGCAGATGATCTCTTAGGACAGAGTGTGCCAAACAACAGAGAATATTTTGGGGGGGGGGGGGTGGGGTGGGGGGTGGGGGGAACAATGTGTTTATAGAAACAGTCACATGTACTTTCCCCTCCTTGACCCTTTTAATGTACCAAAGTCTAATTAGGGAAGACTTAATGTATAACATGCATAGGGAAGCTGGAACTTCTAACAAAATATGCTCAGTACCATTTTCTTCATGCTTCATTAATAAAGAACAAAATGTCTCTAGACTCTGTAACATATGCACAGAGTGATTTCAAACCAGACTGAAATTCTTTTCAAATGAGGGTTATAATATACTCAAAGCAATAACAATGCATTTTTTTATTGCTTTGCTTGTAAAGTTGTTTCCATGTTCTGCTAGGACAAAGTTATTTGTCATTTTTGCAAAGTATAACTTGTTACTTTGATGGGTTTTAGGACCTTTCTAATTCAGCTATCGATTCAAGGTTGAGCATAGCCTACAGCAGAGCTGAGCTTGGGGAACTGGAGTGCAAGAAGACAACTTGTATTTTTCTATAGAAATTATATCTTTTCATAAAAATTAAAGACACAGGAAAACAAAGTTTTGATTCGTCTTCTAAATCACATATAATGCATGGGGCCCTGTGTCATCGGATCACAGGAAAGCAGAAGGGATTTCTAGCTCTTCCACCTTTGCCTATCTTGCTCAGACTACAAACAAAATGGTTTCTTAATTGGATAGGTCTGAAATAAAGAACCTTCAAGAAACAAATAGTGTTTTATACCAAAGACTGAATCAACAAAACCAGTGATGTGTCCCTGTTTTGTCACTGGATACAAAAATCCCACTTTTTTCATTGGCTTTCTGCTACAGCAGAAACAGTGTGGGCAAAAGAAATGCCTGATAGTGATAAATGGGGCAAGTATATCTGCAGTGTTGAAGAATTTCCCTTTTCATATCCATTTCCAGAAGGAATCAGATAGAGGCAACTCCCTGGGTGATCTTTCACTGAACACAATCTTCTTCTGTGTGTGCGAAGGGGAACCAAAATGATCTCATGAGTATAAAATATTTGATAATAAGACAATCTGGGGGAAAATATTTGCCCAGGAGATTAAAAAAATTCTACTAACTTTGAACATGCCTGTATGCTCCTACAGCGAGGTGTTAGATTGCATTATAAGTATTAAGACATCAGCGTTTGGTAAACGTTTGCAGTTCAGGTATAAGCATAGAGTGCAGAACTGTGAAACAATTTAAAAGTGTCGTGTATGGATTTGTAAGCAGAGGTTTGTATATCAGTCGACATCCATTTATTTCTTGTTAATGTTTATGATGGCCTGTCTTTCCATGGGATGTGGATCATAACTGATGGGTAAATGGCACCGAATCAGTGCTTTGCAAATACAGAATATTTTCATATTTGGCCAGTGAAAGAAAAAGACTTCCTAGAGTGAGCATACTATTAAAATGCTAATAGACTGTATTTGGGAAAGTTTACTCAGACCTCAGCAGGAAACGTATATACAATTTACGAAGATCTAGATACATGTTTTGAACATAAAAGGCTTTCCCCTCCCATGGATCTGTAAGAACCTTTGGAAGAAAGCCAGGATAATTTGATAAGCCCCATGCAAATGAAGAAAGAAAAAAAAAATATGGAGGGCTAGTGAGTTGAAATACAGACATAATTGTGACCATGAAGTATGTGCACATGATGTAATAGCAAGCTTTTATGTTTGATGTCCTGAAAGGGAACCAGTCCCGTGAACTGCTGGTGAGAAACACCATAGATACTACCACAATATCTTTCATCCCTTCAGGGATTTTAACCTAAAGATGGGTGAAGTAGGACCTGTTTGTTTTTTACATTTGCTTCTGGATATTTCTGCAGGTCAGCCCTCAAATTATTCAATACTGAGGGACTGATCAAGTGGTGGTGGGGATTTTGCTCACAGGAGAAGCAAATGCTGGTAAAAGAAATGATCACAAAGGGAGGATCCGTATATGCAGACCTGCCACCACTGCCTGAGAGCAGGCAGGGCACTGAGCAGAGCTGAGATCAGGTAAGGTCAACAAATGGATATGTGCTATTTATTGCACTCACTGCATGATGAGTAGCACCTTCCAGACCTCAGGGTGCGTAAGAACTTCTGCGAGCTGTAACACAAAGTTCAGAATGAGAAAATAAAGAGGAAAATCTTGACATACCACTCAGTCCCTGGTGAATTTGTGAGCAAAGCTGGCAATGGCTTCAGAGGAGGTGACTGGGTTTGTTCTGTATTGAATAATTGAATTGAATCAAAAGTTTGCAGGGTCAGAGAAAGTGGAGAATTCAAGAAGCCTGTAAAGAGTCCAGATTTGCTGGAGAGCTGTAACCTTCCAGAAATGTAGTTAAACAGACAAGGAGTGTTTGGGATTGAAATCTCTGTTTGTATACATCTGCTGTTTCTTTATTTGAATATCAGAGTGGAAGACAGAATTATCTTGTTGAAAAAGACCAGAAGATTCCTTTAGTCTTCTTTTAGGTGCCTTTTTTTTTTTTAATACTGATTCTGAACACTGAATAAACATAACATTAATTGGATTATGTCTGCTGGTCAGTAAAGAGACAGGATTTGAACTCTTATATTAGGAAACAAATTCCTTGTCAAAACCAGATTCTTTTCCTCTGGCTCATACATCCCCGGCTCAATACAAATAAAATACACAAACTCAACTCACTGACAAATGGCCTGGATATTCAAGGATATCTACATCTCAGAAACATCTAATGAGCAGTTTGGATTTTTTGTTTATTTTGGCTCCACTTCTACCCTGAGATGTATGTACATCAATTATTTTATGCAAATACCAGTCTAATCCATTGCCATCAGCCTAACACATTTCCTCCAAATGGGTGAACTCCCTTCCATTGTTGGGAAAGTGCAAAATTTAAGATTTCTCCCAGTCATTTAAAAAAACTAAATTGAGAAGAAAAAAAGAGAGATTGTTTAGCTCATGGATTTGTTTTGCTTTCCTAAAACAAAATAATTCTGCTTTCTACTTACTGGAAATCTGCTTGGTTAAGAAATATTTAAATGAAAACAGCACAGGGCTGTTTTGCTTTGTTGGCTTTTTGTTTAGGATTTTTTGAAAGGTTTACAGCAGAATTATAAAAACAAAATTAAACAGTAGTTTAGCATTTTGCAGAATCACACAGAAGAACAAGACATTCTGATTAAGAAGGCTAAATCCCACAAAGTGTAGCAGGAATTTTCTGATGAGCGGTTTATTGCTACAAAATGCTGGTTGACCATAAAAATCTCTTCTTCTAGATACATATTAATAATGAGGAATTTTTATGACAAATGTGCTCCCACATAACTATCCTAACTGGTGCCTCTGTCTTCTGGGTCTGAAGGACTTCCAGGACTTGTGGCTGCAGACTTGTAATACTACCTCAGTGCCACCCAGTCACAAGCTTAGATGGAACGGGACGTCCCCATTCAGTTCTTGGCCCTGTAGCATTCCTTGTGAGACCTCATCAAACCTCAACATGCCCATGCTGAAACCACAAACCTTGGAGCTACCAGGTTCCTCCTGGAAGCCCACAAAGACAGGGCTCAGCTATTTGTTTTTGCAAAAGGGAAACAGCCATTGTGTGAATCCTAAGTGGAGTTAGGGATATGGAACAGCCTAAATTTGCTAATAGCATTGGCTCAGAGCAGAGCTCCAGATTATCTTCCCTGGTGCAGAGCTGAGGAGCTGGCATGGATGCTAACTGAGCCCAGCTCAGCCAAGCTCACAAGCTCCCCAGCTCTTTTGGTCATGACAACCCTTTGGTGAGCTAGTGGCCAGGAGCATCCATCCCATCATCGCCATTCCTGATCCTGCCATCACTCTCGCAGGAAGCTTTCCATAGAATCATAGGAAGGTTTGGGTTGGAAGAGACCTTAAAAATCATCTAGTTCCAACCCCCTGCCATGGGCAGGGACACCCTCCCTAGACCAGGTTGCTCCCAGCCTCATCCAGCCTGGCCTTGGACACTTCCACGGATGGGACATCCACAGCTTATTTGGGCAACCAGCTCCTATGCCTCCCCACCCTCTCCAGGAAGAATTTCTTCCTGATGTCCAATCTAAATCTCCCTGCTTTCAGTTTAAACCCATTACCCCTTGTCCTGTCACTACAATCCCTTGTAAAAATCCCCCCCCCCCCCCTCCCCCAGCTTCCTTGTAGGCCCCCTTCAGGTACTATAAGGTGCTATAAGGTGTCCCTGGAGCCTTCTCCAGGTTGAACAAGCCCAATTCTCTCAGCCTGTCTTCATACAAGCTGGTTTTCCCAGCTTTATATATTCTTTGTAACTCCTGCCCTCTTGGTGTGACTGTTTATCTTCAGAGGAGGAGAAAATAATAATAAAAAAACCCAAGCCTGTTTCTCTTGCGTGGACACCTGCAGAGTCTTGCACAAGGGAGCCCTGATCTCATCTGACGCCTTAAGGCATACACTCCCCTCATGTAACTCTCTCTTAGAAAATACACAACAAACAGACCAGAGAAAAACTAATTTTCTGCTTTCTTTCTATTTAAATATACTGCCAATTCAATAGACAGGATCCTTTCATCATCTAAATGTCTTTTCCGTGTACAGCGTTCCAGCGATTACCGACAGAAAAAAGCTGAAGTTGTGCTGTAGTTTCAGCAACTGGAGTTCATGCTCTCAGGGAGCTGGCATCTCCGGCAGCTGGCTGACATCAAAGCGAATGGCTGGAAAACCTTCCCAGAGCCTGGAAATCACGGTTTCTAGGATTCAGGTGCATGTGCTGCTGGTCAGCACGCTCAGCGGATGCACAGCCATGTGCTGTGTGGGAAATGTACAGTAACAAATGCATACAAGTATTTCTCCAACCTGCATATCCGTTTACCTACTGAATTCATCCACTTGAATATCCTATAAACCTCGATCGGTAGCAGTCCCTCAGTGGAATCTTGATCTGAATTCTTATTTTGCAACAGGTTAATTTTTTTCAATAGACCTTAATTATACTGACATCACTATGAAGGTGCCCGTTTCACTTACATCACTATCATATTCAGTTATCTTGGATATTATTTTTTCAATAATAGCAGCACTAAACACAGAAAATATTAAGTGCATTGGATTAACCAGAAGGCATTCCTTCAATTCAGATATTTCTTCTGTAGAGAAAAGCACTTAAGAGATTCAATTAATTTTGTTGCTAAGATGTCAGCACAATCTGCCATGTACACATAGCAAACCTGAGTAAGTTTCGATTTATACCTTCTAGGCTTTTTTTGGAATATGTAGAATTACAGCAATTAATTGCTGCTGTTTAAAGAAAATGTGAAAAACTGTTTTGACATATATGCTGGGTAGTTGTGAGTTAAACACGTAGACAGGAATAAGTAGTAGGTGGGAGTTACAGATGACTGGTAAATAACAGAAGTGTAGTGATATTCAGTCTTTGAGAAATCAGAGCATAGATTATCGACTTGTGCAAGAGAAAAATTAACCTAATACTGCAAGACACAATCAGTTTGGAGCTGATTTAGGAAAATAGTGCTGACAACTTGTAGATAAGTTACCCTCCTCATTGCATGTGAATGACAACTTTCAAAAGCTAATTCCAATGGCTTCCCTTTGTGTAAATATAACATTTTTACATATAATTTTTTTTCTTTTTAGAGCACAGTCTACCAGATAAGTCAAAAAGTAGATTAGCTTTTACTGGGATCCAGATGTGCCTAGAAGATGTCATGGTTGCAAGGAACACACACACACAAAAACTTGGGGTTGTGTTTTTGGAGGTTTGGGGTTTTTTTTTTTTGTTTTTTTTTTTTTTTTTGAGTTTTCAGTTCATAATGGCATTATCCTTTTGGGAGAATTTGTTTGTTATAATTTGTTTTACACATTCCTCATTCAAGAAACTCCTTAGTCCAAGAAAAGTATGTTATCTCACTCAGTTATAACTGGCCCTGGTGTAGGTGAAACTGTGTTTTACATGTCACCACTAAGCATTGCTTAGGTCACAGAAGCCTGTTCCTTTCCCATAATGTACAGATGTGTTCAGCCCTTTTCAAAACAGGAGTAAACCAAAACCATTGATTTCAGCAAATGATTTTTTTCAGGCGGTTCACAGGTGACCTGCTCTGCTGTCAAACAAAGTGGCCCAAGAGCATCCCTCTGCCAAGCACTGACCACAGTGACATGCCTTGGATGACCCAACCAACCGAGGAACCCATACACATAGCCCTGTGCGTGCACACACATTTATGTGGATGTGTAAAGGACAGGTTTGGTTAGAGGTGCAAGAGAAGTGCTACCTTTAAACAAGTACTGGTTTTGTACACATAGTTTGCTATATGTGAATTTATTACCTTTGTTTTTAACTGCAGCTGGTGGTTTCTAGATGAAATCAAAATAACCACTAATCACTAGCAACCAGGTTGTGTTCACAGAGGAAAATAAAAGCTTCAGAATACATATCAGCTTCTGGACTACAATGTTTATAGAGCCCCCAGGATTTTGATCTGTGCATGTCCCTAATGTACCAAATGTTGAAAATCTAAACCAACTGCCAAAACTCACATTTGGCCCTGATTATTTCCTTGTTTATCATGGTTAGCATTCCCCAGATAAGAGAGAATGTTGCAAGCTCAGTAACCACAGAAAGTTTTGAAGACACACAAAGAGAAACGTAGTTCTTTTCCTAAATGTAGTTCTAAAGGAAATTAGTGTAAAACTTGGCAGATTTTAATTAAGCAGTGCACAGCAATTCTCAGCTCTCACTCCTGAGAAATTCTACCTGATTTATATCCTAACTAGAGAGATGAAAAATTGAAATGGTTCCTTCACAAATGTATTTGTCTTTCATCTACTAAAACTGTATTTCAGCTGCCTTTTTATCTATTGCTGTAAAATAACTCCTGAAATCCCATCAGTAAGTTATTTTTTTTTGCATGTAGTCACAAAGTTCTCAACAGAAATGGAAGTGACTTGTTCATTTTGTCCTAAATCTAGGTTAGGGATCAGACATAGCAATTATTGCATTGCTGTTACAGGTTACCCCGTGAAGAAACCGACAAGTCTATCAAACTTATTGACCCAGACCTCAATGATACTGAAGAGCTTCATAATATTCAAACAGTTTAATGTCTTGTTCCTGAATAAGAATTTGCAGAGATAAACACCAAAAAAGATTTTGCTGGAGAAAAAAAAAGACAGCATGCTTCACACCAAACCAGCAACACACGGTTGGGACTTAGAAGGGGATTGTGAAGCAAGGACAGAGCTGTAAGGATCCATCATTGCAAGCTTTTTCCTCTTTTAAAACATTCCCCCCAGGCCTTTGCTAGATCTTGGGTGGATGAGATGGTTGATTGGTCTGCACAAACAGAGCAGTCTCCAGATTCGGGGAGAGCCTTGTTCACCATCACTCTTGGCACGGTGCACCTGGCATGTCTGCAGTTGGATAGCACTCTATAAACAGGTGAGCCAGACATGCGAAAAGTTAATATTCTGTTGTTGTGACAGTATAATTATCTCTAATAATAAAGGAAAACAGCTGCTTCCAATAGTCTTTCACTTTGAAAGTGTTTGGATCATTATACTTTGACTTTTATCATCTGTTTTTTGGATAAACTCCCAGTGTGGTTTATGGTTCTGCAAAATGGTAACATCTCATTTTATGAATGACAGACAGATGGGGTTCGCTGCAAGGCTTATTGATAGCAAAGCACGTAAGACTGTTCAAGATACTTAACTGCAAGAAATACTGGAGATAACAAAATATCTCTTTCTCTCACTTTTGAAAACTCCTGTTACTTATTTTCAATGGTTTCAAGTTTTCTTTTTGTGAGTGTTCAGTATTAGCACCTGGCAATCCTAAAACTTTGTGACTTTTTTGTTTCACTGCACAGAGAGAGAAGAACAGCTGTTTTACAATTAATTGAGAGCCAGTGGAGATGCAGTCCAGATTTCAAAATAAGGTCTGTTTGCAGGAGATTTGTATGCCATTCATCTCCCTCTCTCCTTGCCTCCCTCCCACCCCCAGCAATCATCTAATTGGATTTTCATGTCCAAATCCTGTTCTCTTAATCAAAAGGCAAACAAAATCAATCTTTTGAGTTCCCGGAATCCAAGTGAGACATTTAGTCTTAAAGCACCAAGAGACTTATTCTGCCAAGCTCTGTCAGACCCAGCTTACTAAATTGGTTAACCCTTGTCATTAAAAGCCACAGTAATCATCCACGAGATCTGCTGCAGTAATGTTACTTTTTGTTATATTAGGAAAGGATTTATTTTCCCAAACCTTTGCAAAACCTATGCAATTGACATGGGACAAAAGGTTGGGGTTTTTTTTCAGTTGTTTTTCAAACTATTTGTTGTCAAAACATAAGCTTTTGGAAACACATACTTCAAATAGGTGATGATATTATGCAACATTTGACCTGGAAAGAAAAGCATATAAAAATGTTTTTTTTATGAAATGCTAGATATTTGCTCTGACAGACCAAATCCTTGAAATTGAAAATTCAGCCCTGTCTACCTGTCTTCCTCTATGGTGATTTATATCTTAAGGACATAGAGCAAGGGCTAGATGCTTCGCCACATTGCTCTCCCTCAGTTGCACCCTTCCAGCCATGCAGAGACATTGCACATCTCTTCCAGGACCCCTGGAGCAAAGCAGCAGAGTTTGAGCATAGCTGTGCCCCCTTATTTCCAGACAGGGAAGTCTAGAGCAATAACTGAAACCCCAACTTGCATCTGCCAGATCAGCTTTCCAAGGTGCTGGGGAGCTGGTAGTTGATGGGAAAGATGGAGAGGCCTGTGGTTCCCAAATCCATCAGCCCCAAAGAAAGGAGGCAAAAAGTGAATGAATCTCGCTCAGATTTTGTACTGACAAGTCTGTATGGAGCAGACAGAACTGCGATACTCCATAAGCAAAGGTAATGTTAAAGGCTGTGCAATTTCCCACAGAACACAATTTAAATCATCTGTATATAGACTGCAGTAAATAGCTAGAGAACATTTTCCACGTAGGAAATGAAGACTTCTGGTAGTTAAGCAACAACAGTGAACCTTCCCAGTTTAACACAAAGCTATTTGATGACGATTCAGTGGGAAAATTCACAGCTTCCAGTTGTGTGCAGATTCACAATTGCCTCTGCATCTAGTGCTGCTCTCCAGGCAGTCTGCACACCGACCTGCTGCATCAACGCCGGCTGGCCAGCGAGCTGCGGAGCAGGGCGAGCATCTGTTTCTTTCTTCCCTTTTGTGTATCTTCACCAAAGAAAGAAAACCTCTTGGTTTTAGCAACCAAATTAATTCCTTGTAAAAGACCCCGGGAGTTTGTGGCTTCCCAAGCCAAGTGCTGATACCAGACACGCGTGAGGGAGCAGCAGCCGGGGTGAACGCAGCCCCTGGCGTATGCTGCATCTGACTTACAGACAGCATCGCTCAGCAGTCAGCAATGCCCTAACACACATGCTTTCGACTGAGGGTATACCATATACACAAGGGTCATAACAGGGAGCGCTTTGCTCCACCTGCAGCAGCCCTCTCATCAGCAAGTGATGGAGCACAGTCAAGCAGATCACATTTTAGTTCTTAGGTCTTTCCCGGATTACAGCTGCCAAGCCCACAGAAGGAAGTCGGCGACACAGAAAGCAAGAGCACTGTCACACAGGCATCACTTCTGCCCATCACCTGCTGCAGGTTAGGGCAGTCCAGGTGCTGCTCTGCCCTGTGCAGGTGGGGCCCAAGACCATTGCAGAGATGCTACAAGGGAGGCAAAGTACTGCTATTAGGTATTTATCCACTGCAGCTTCCCCTTGGTTCATGCCCGCTGTACCACCAGGTAGTGCATACAATGCAGAGCATTCACCCCATAGCTGAGGTGGCCTTACAGTTTCAATCTGCTAAGCAAAGCTTTAGGCTAGTGAACACAATTTTTCATGGGAATGCTTCCCTGTGTCTCGTATTCTATATGAAAGTTATGAGTTGGCACAGGAAAAGCCTTTAAAAAAATAGTGAGAAAACAAAGTGGCTATGAGATAACTCACTGGGCCTGCTAAATTCTGTGATAGCTGACAAATAGTTCCATTTCACAATTTCATTGCTGCATTAAAAATCTGCATATCCGTACTATGAGCTATGTCTGTGTTGAAAAGGGAATGATGAGAGATTGTGCTATCCCCAGCGATGCTTAGTCAAAATGTTATATTGAATTTTAATATCAACCCCTTCATGAAAATTCTTCAGCAGGAAAGTAATCAGGCATATATACCATTGGTGTTTTACTGAAATGGGTACTAGCAGCGTGGAAAGTATGGTTTAACTTCCCCTTTCATTTTCATGTGAAAAAAACCCAAGTTTCTTTTTTTTTTCCCTCATCCAAATCTTTGAATATTCAAGTTGTTTAACTGAAAATGCTTGGAAGGAAAAGACAGCAAATAAAATGAAAGCGTGTAGCTCTTTAAACAGGAGGAGCTTGGAAGAATGTAAAGTTAATTTTTCAACACATTACCACACCTCTTCTAGAGAGAAGTACTTGTCTGTAACAATGTCAGTGCTTCTGTCCTCCTCAAAACGGACCTTACAAACAATGAAAGCTATAATTTCACTTCTCTACTACCATCAATATACAACACGAACTCTGCCCCACTCTATCCCTACCATCATGCAGGGAAAAATTTGAAAATTGCAGAGTTCAAAGAATGTAGCTGAAGCGGACACAGAAGCAACACAACACAGGCGCTGCAGTTAACCGCAGATCCCCAGCCCCTATAGCAACAGCTTTCTGCACCCTTGCAATTTCTCACCATTCCCCCAACAAGGCGCTCCAGCAGCAAAGTTGAAAACAAAAGGTGAAATCATACTTTTATACGGTTCTTTTACAAGAGGATCACCTTGCAATTGAGACTCACCCGTACTGCAGATCCCAGAACCTCACTAGCCGAGGTCTGAGGGAGCTCTGCTTTCCTTTGAATGTTTCTGACTCATCCTGAGGCTCTACGGCCATCTGAGCAATGAAGAAAATAATCTCTTCACACTTACTTTTGGTTGTTTTTTGACAGTGGCTGCCAACATGCTGTCTTTCTCAGCCTTTTCACTGAAAGAATCATAAAAAAGGAATCTCTCTCTGTTATTCACTCCATCTCAATGGAATGACCACCTGATGTTCAACCTTAGAGTAATAAAAAGGACTTTTACCCTTGGCTGTCCCACAAGAGAAGGTTTTCAAAGAAATCACAGTAGTCCCTGCTTCTGCACTCCAGCTGTGGCGAGGTCCTTCCTCATCACAATGACCCAGAGGAGACCTCTAGTCCTGGAGAGGAGACACCAAACAGGACCCACCCAAGCAATTTAGAGCCCTGTCACAAATCTTTCAGGGGGTTGTAGGACAGTCTGCTTGAGCAAAAACAAAGGAACTGGCCTTTAAAGAGTAACAAAGGAAAGTATAAAGATTGCTTATATCTCGTGATAGACTCATAAAAGTAGCTGTATTGAGTGTCAGTCCTGCTGGTTGCAGTTCAACATCACAAGACAGATTCCCAGCTGAAAAAACACAACTTGGTCCCAACACAAATGTTTCACAATAATCTTTGCTGGAAAGTCACCACATAGCTTTGGGAACCCTATGAAATACCTCCAGGGAAGAATTTCCCTCATGCTGCAGTGAAGCCAGCGTTTCTTCTAGCATTCATCACATACCTAGCAGCTTTATAACCTTTTAAAATGTGTAATAGCTGGGCTTGTGACAAACTTCATGATCTTTCTTTTACAGGAGACATGTAATGTTTTACATACATTATGCAAATTCAGACTGCAAAATAATTTCTCCAGGAACTGCCTGAATAAATCCAGCAAGGCAAGTTCAGAAGCACTTAAACCCAACAGACCAGGTCAATAAGGACAGGGATAGTCTAAATTGTGAGGCTGCCTTTATGATTAAAGGCAAACATGTAATTAAAGACTTATGTAGAGATTTAAGCACTTATTTATACAGTTACGTTATGAATTCCTTAGCAAGGGAGTGTGGAATTGGACCTGAAGAAGCAAAAAATCAGCAGAGACGCAAAATCTTTGGTATATTTGATTGCATCTCAGACTATTTCTGTTGGAAGACAGCAGACAGGTCTGCAGATTGTCTCTTTGTGCCACTTGCATGTGGTCCTGCTCCTCTGGGCAGGGACAGAGCAGCAAGGGCAGTGCTAACACACAGATAGGGAGCATAGGTGGAGCAGGAAATATTTTAGTTTGGAAGGGAGGGAGGAAGGACATGCAACAACTTGTAGTACTAGAAAAAACCAGAGGCTTCAGATAAAGAGCAACAGAAATTGAAAAGCTACATCTGAACAGGAGCCAGTAGCTCATGGATATTCCTCTTTGGCAAGTCCTTTGCATACATTAGAGTGGGAAAACATTAATTATACCACAGCAATACATATCTTCCAAAAGACGAAGTCTGTGCTGTTTTCCCATGCTGTTGTCAGCCTTCACCATAGTCTGGCAGGCATTATTGTATCCAACAACACACCCAGCACCTTCAGCTGCAGCAGAGGGAAACACCAACCTCAGGTTGAACACAGCCCAGCAGCCCACTAACTAATTAAAGGAGCAACTCCAGGCCTCCACTTCATCTTCTTATTCCCACCAGGCCTTCTGCACTTCCAGCCTCTCAACCCAACATGAGACAAAATAAGCAGATATCATATCCCAGGTTTGCACCAGACACTGTATGAGCCCTATGGGCTTGCAATATGAAATGAGCACTTGACACTCCGAGGATGTGAAACCAAGCCCTATTCCAAATATTGGACTGAGATCCATATCCTCTTAAGAGCACACATCAGCTTTCTGCTCCTGCCAGCATCTGCCCTGGTGATGCCTCAATACAAAATTTCCTCCTGTTCAAAATGTTGTTCAAATGGAAAAAATCCAAGTAAAATAGAAAACTTAACATCCACCATATAAACTGGTGGACTTCAGAATCTAGCCCTGAATCAGTAGAAGAGAAGTAGGAAGGGAAAAGACAAATTCAAAAGGCCACAGGTAGAACCAGATCCTGGTAACCTTTTAAGAGTTCGTTATCCAGATCCTAACTGAAATACATCTAAAAGACTCCTGGAGAATATGTATTTTTAAAATGTAAAGTGCTGGTGGCTTGAAAGCACGTGTAGAGTATGAATGATGAAATACTCAGAGAAATGCCCATCCAACTGTCCCACAGTTCCAGGGGTTGCTGTCTAGAGAATGAGCTCTGATACACACAGACATAAATGAGATTTGAAGATTAACAGCTGTGCATGTCTTCTCTTAAAATAAAAATACATAGAGTAACCTGCATTTAAAACTCAGCACTTCTTGTTGGGTCTCTCCTCAAAACACATCCAGTTTCATTTATGTTTAGTGTGAGCTTTTGTGCCCGTTTTACATAAACATCTACCTGGGGATAAGGTGCACTGGAATACATGTTCTTGAATGCTTATGTCCACAAACCGTTCTATATGCACTTAAAATATTGGTCTTGTTTTTCATCAGTCTTGACCTGGTTTACTGGGGTATAAATCAGAACAAATTAGATTTAGGTGGTAGTAAAACCAGAACAATTTCAGTGGACATTAACTTTTAAAGCTTTTGCAGCTGATGATAGAGAAAAGTGCATTAGAACAACTCTAGCTCTCGGACACCCCACATAACAAGGTGAAAACTTCACTGGATCTTTAAACTGCTACACAAGCACACAAAGAATAAATTAGAGGGATAATTCAATTCCACATGAGCTCACATTCTGTCTCAAATGAAGCTTAAGTATCTCTGTGTAAAAAACAGGCCACACCCTGAGCCGTTCCACAGGTGAGGACATACATTTGCAGCTTCATTGACAAGTTGTGAGATTCTTTGTTCCCCTCTTGATCACATATTTGGAGGGTTTTAAAAGTTTGACTCATTATCAAAGTTGAGCATCTCCCCATCTCATAAATACAGTATTATTTGATATTTTAAATTTTTATTATATTTATTATGTTATTTGCAGCCTTACATGCAGTAAAAATTCCCAATTTGAAAAAAAATTGGACAAGTTAAAAAAAATATATTGAATTGACGAAAACTATAAAAGCAATTATTCTTGTTAGTTGATCCTGGGGAAAAAATACTGCAATGTCATTCTAATATTCATTTCTAGGAAGCAAAGATTCTTTTAGTAAATTGTATCAACTAAGTGTCAGTCTTGACCATTTGTTGATACCTTTTCACCCAGTCCTTGAGTATGCTCACAATACTATCTTCAGGTTATATTGCATAATAATTCCTGAACCTGCGTTGTTGCTGAAATCCTCATGACAGTATGGCCTTAGAGGACTCAACAAAATCACTGATGATCTAAAACGTACACGCTCAAAAACAATTCTTTATGGCATTGTGGCTGAAACATACAGCACGGTGTGGAGATAAGAAAACGAATGATCGAAAACTTAAATGGTTTGTCTGTGGTCAAACATAAAATCAGGTGCTCGAGAGCTAGTCCAAAACCTTAGGGAAGCCTAAGATCAGAAGAAATCAGTCAGTGTCCACATACCCCAGAGGTGTGATGAAGTGACACGTCCCTGCACGTGGCTTGGGAGCAAGGTTTAAAAGCTGCTGAGAGGGTGGTACAGCACAGGCTGAAGGAAGAGCCCAGTATCAGAGAAACCTTTCAAACAGTCAGGATGCAGGATGAGAGACTGAGAGGAACACAGAAATTGGATGACAGTAAAATCACATACAGAATGAGGGAAGAGTCCTGTTGAAACACACAGCAATGTTTTCTACAGTTTATTTATTAAAAATCCTTTCTCAGAAATAATAATCTACCTTCAGAGCAACTGCTCTTCTCTAGAGAACAAATGTGGTCTATTAGTTTTCCTTTATATATCCTGCATTTTTGTAACACTGAGCAATACTTGAATCTAATTCCTCTGACACACAAGTTATGAAAAATGTAATTTTTAAACCTTAAAATATTTATGCAGCTATTGAAACTTACACAATTAAAGTCAGAATCAAATTGTCATTTATATGTGGTATACAACAACAGATTTCCTAAATTCAATCAGTTCAAATAAAAGTGGCAATAAAGTATCACCAGACAAGAGGAACCCGTTTTGTCTGCATCCAGCTGTTTATTTATGTATTCATCTGCTTAATAAATTTCTACCAGCCTTACAAATATGCACATTTTAAAAAGGCAGCTTAGGGATTTGGGGAGGAGGGGTAGGTCACAGGCTTTCTTCTCAGCCAGGAACATGGTGTTCTTAAGCTTTTATCTGTAGTAAATTCATTCACTTCTATTATAGCCTCGGCTAAACTAATATTTAGCTGCTGAAATGCCCATTTTGGACTTGCACATCCAGCTTAGCATCTTAAAACCCTCTACAAAGAGTATTGTGTCACCATGAGCTGGCTCAACGAGCCATCAACATCCAGGTCAGCAACTAGTTCCCTACAGAAACTGCTACTGTGCAGTTTATGCATGTGCTCAGGGTGTTCAACTTTCTTCCTAACAGGCAGGAACCTGTTAGGTTCAATAACTGCATTTGTGCAATGCCTTTAATGATTGGATTCTGTCTCGTGAGTGAAAATCATAGAAAGTATGGGATCAATAATACTAAGAATATTACTAGTAATAGTTTGCCAAGCTCATTAATTTAGTTTTTCTCACTTTGTCTTTACTGCCTACGTGAAACTCTATTACACACAAATCACAGAAACAGACTTGAGTGCCTACTTGCACCTAATCTTGTTCAACAATTTCATTTCATTAGTGGGATAAAAGCACTCTGCTATGTTCAGTGCTCCACTATATGCTGTCTGAGTCTTTGGCTTAACCCTTTTAACGTGATTAAAATAAACAGAGATCAGTGTGGCCAGAATTCCTCAGAATGACAGAGACATGACTAATTGCTATCGAAGCTTCACAAAAGAAAAAAAAGCTAAAACTTTTCTCCCTTTTCTAACTTAGGTGAAAAAAAGTCTAATTGATTGTGATTAGTAAAGCCAATACTTGGAGACGTTGTCTAGGTTACCAGATTTATTGTCCCTTTTCAGCAGTCTTGGCCATTACTTAACTATTGGATTAATTGTATGCAGAACAAATCATCTGCTATTTCATTTTATGACTCATTAAACAAGTATAGCACATAACCATTACTGCTTTTTGGTGTAAGAAGATTTCAAAACTTATGCGCTGCTAATGATGCTAGAATTAGGAAAAGCAAATACCTTGCTGTGTGCAAAGGTCAGAGTAAGCACTAATGGAATACTTATCTGCCCAAAAAGTAAATTAAATCAATTTCCTGAGCCTTGTAAGAGGTATAAAGCCGAGGCAGGAGGCTGCAGGATGAAGCAATTGCAGTTCACTGGCAGGTGGTTCTCAGTGATACCCTAATGTACAGCACTGCTACAACCCAGCAGAGCTGCTAAGAGACTTTTTCACTGTAAGGAGGGAAGAGCTTTCAATGGAGTTGGTACCAGCTAGGAACATCTCTGGAGTTTGGGGAGACTGATGCTTAACGAAAGGAAAAAGGTTTTACCGAGAGCAACATACATTGCACACTTTGGAAGGGCAGAAAGGAGAGGAAGATGCTCCTCTGGCCATGATGGGAAGAACACATGCCTATGCTGTGAGGTTTTTCCTGGAGGTGTCTCAAGCTCTCTCACCCTCAGCCTGTGCTCTTCTTTCAAACTCTTTGTAAAACCTCATGAGGTGCAACCCCTTCCTCTGCTCCCCCGACATGGGAGAGCCTTACAACTTCTCTAGGAAGCATCACATATGATTCTGATCATGCACTGCCTTATGCAGACTATATGGAAATGGGGAAAAAAAAAAGCAGAGAATGGAGTGAAAAAGATTGAAAATGATGTATTGTGTACTAACAAACCCCTTATTTCTTAGGAAGTAGAGTGTGGATTTGTGCACTTCGGGATGCAGAGCAGAAAACCAATTAAACTCAATTGCAGATGTGCGGTCTCCTCTCTGTTCTGGATTTTTTTTTTTTTTCCTGGAGAGTAAGGGCTTATACTGCTCTTTTTCAGGGAACTAGCAATAGCAACAGTGATCAGTGATAGTTGCACACTGAATTCTCACTAGAGTCATTAAGAGTATCTTTTTATTCTAATACTCATCCTGTATATTCGTTGCAATCTAGCCTTTAAAGCTGTGAATAATGTCAATCAAAGCATGTTAATTTCTCTTCAATACTTTAACTCTTCTCAATATTGATCACATGGTAGCCATACTCTAATGAGTAAATTTTATTCTATTAAAAAAATACCATTTTTTTCCCCTTCTCATTCTTAATATTAAAACCATGGGAACTTAAAGGAGAATATCTTAGTGAAACCTGCTGTCACAGATAAAATGTTTTTAGGAGATGGGAATAGGCAGGTAAGACATAAGATGTCAGCACGAAGCCCTCTAAGAGTCACTGAGTTAGGAAAAGCCTGTACATGTGGGCTTACTTCCCCTAGGTTGGAATCTTGAAAAGGAAGAGTAGACCTTAAGCATTCACTAAGAAAAGTCAAAGTGTCCCCGCAGAGCCTGCAAATTATGGCCTGTAGCAAGGAAACCCACATTACAAAAGCATTACAAACTCTTTGGAGTGTGGGAGGGACTTTTTTGGGGTTGGGTGTAGGAAGGAGAAAGGCAGAAGCTGGCACTCAATTCCTTCATGACTGTTTCTATCACACCTCTCTGCCTGCCCAGGTCCAAAGGTTGGATGCCAACAGAGCAATCCACAGCACTGGAGCAAGAGGAAACTTAAAACACGGTGATCCTCTTCTTTTTAATGAATCCCATTTCTTATCTCCTCCCTGCCTGGAGTTGTCATTTCTGATATAAAATTTCAGTGATTAAACAGCAGGGAGGTATCTGGCTTGTGTGGCATCAAGGTAACACTAGGACTGAACAGACGAAGTCTTTGAAATGACTTACTGTCGGTGGTTACAGCATGTTCTAAGGACTTGCGTGATGTTTGTGAGCCGTTTTCTTAATCCTCTCCCTGATAAATGAGTTTTCATAGATGCAGGACAAACTCCTCATTTTTCTTTTCTTTTTAATAGCACTCCACTGTGCAGCTCCTCCGGAGCTGGCACCTTGTAGGGCTGTTTTGTCATTATCCAAGTTGCTGCAATGCTCTCCTCTGAGTAAATGCTAAACCTTTTTTTTTTTCCTCCTCCAATTTACTTTTCTCCCATCATTCTGTGTAACTGCATTAGATAGGAAAGCCATCTCGACTGTTTACCAAGAGGAAGGATTGCTGTATTGTGCTTAGGAATATAAACATTTCATTGTTCTGTCAGCTTCCCTCACTTAAAACTAGGAAAACACACGACCCTAAAGTGTCCCTTGTTTTGGAGATACAACATATTTGGGGGCTATCAAATACAGATCAGGTAAACATGTCATTAGCACCTTCCCATTAAATTGTATTGCCAGAAAGGAGGAAAATAAAAGAACTGTTATAGATCGTCTGAAGGTTTCAGAGCAAGTCTTCCCCCTTGCACAGCAGTCCAAACCTTCACAGCTTCATTAGTTAGTTTACAAAATATACTATACTGAAAAAAATAAGCTTTCTATTATTATTATTAATATATGTATATTTGCTCATAAAATACTCTATGCCTTAATGCCACAGAAAAGCTCATTCATCACATCAGTTTCTCACGCTTCCTTTGGCTGTTACTACCCAAAGTATACCATGGAGGCTACTGTATTTCCTGATACCTTTTTTTCTTCCCATTTCTATTTCACCTCATTTAACATACTAAGTACATGCTAGGATTGCAAAAAGAAGAATTGCCATACATTACCATCTGAATGCAATGGGAACCCATTTTATGCTGCCTTAACTTTGGATTTCTAGTGCTTTGAATGCAACTGGGGTAAGCATTTTGCTTAACAATGGGATGCTGCTATTAAGAAAATAACAGTTAATAGCTATATCTTCTTGCTCTAAGAACTCTCAACTGCATTGAAACATGAGGCAAATCTACTATTTTGCTGTTCTAAATGAAAGCACCACTATAGGTGAGATGTTTTGATTGTGCTGCCAGGCATTCTCCTTCACTCAGAATTTAACCTGCTCAAGTAATTCAACTGATACATAACCTTATTTTAGACATATTTTATTATTTTCAATCACAGCTTATCATCTTATGTGTTTGCTAAACCTCTATTTAACCCCCCTATTGTTGTAGTGATTTTAATTGACCTCATGAGCATTTCGGGTTCCCCGTGACATATCTGTTCCTGGGATTACAGCCTTGCAGGGCCTAACTAGCAGCTGAAAATCAGATGAAACAGTTTAAGGTGGAATGGACTGGCTGTAACAGGCAATACAGACTGGCAGAGGTTTGCCAAGTACCCTGCCTGCAGGGGAGTGAGCGGGAGGTGCCAATCACCACATGCTGATAACAAGCAGCAGGGGAGCAGCACGCTGTCACAACCCAAAGTTTGGATTTCTACCATTATAATGATCCTGTGACAACTGCAAAATCTCCCAGGTGGCCAGAGGCAAATAACAACACATAAGCATTCATAAATACATGAGAGCTTGTGCCTTGCTTGCCAAATTCATCGACTCTGGCGATTCCACAAGACAGGGATATATACACTGAGTTAGTACTCAGTGAAGTGGGGCAACGGACTCCCAGTGCTCACCCTAAAAAGATCTGGCATTAAACAGGCTAAATGAGGCTTCTCAGCAGGGAATGAACATGGATTGTCTATCAATCTGTCATGGCAAAAACAAGCTCCAAGCAGAGGCATTATTGCCATTACAGACAAGGATGTACTGAGCTGCATGGGAAGTGGGCTGCAAGAAGCGTGTTAAATAAAATAACGTGGGAGCAGCAAGAGAGGGGAGAGATGGAAATGAGAGCAGAGATGTTATTAAGGCAGACAACTGAGATAGCCTTGGAGCTACCAGCATACGTGTCAAATAGCTGGTTGGTCAAAGAGTTTTAGTCACTGTTCTCATGGTTCCTCATCAGCAGATTCTGACTAGACTGACTGAATTAATTCCCTTCAACATCTCCATGAAATACTTTAAGAAATGCAACTTTGGTACCTTTTCTTGTATGTACTTCACCAGTAGAGTTTAAGACACCCCACAGAAGTTTCCAAGGGGTTTAAAATATATGGTTGCTCTCTTTTATTTATAATCATGTAGGATGAAGTTTCACATTCCTGAAGTATTAATTGAAAAGAATTCTTTTGTATTTTAAACTACTTCCAACGCCATCTGGAGCATTTTAACACTAGATAACTTGCTAGCAACCAGTATAAAAAACAAATTGCTTATAAGAAAGATACATGGCCACAAGCTGGCCTATTAGTATTCAGTGGTTGTTTTTATAACTTTTAAAGATATCAGGCTCCAATCTGCATGCAACTCCAATTAATGTTAATGGGAATTATGTGAACATCCAGAGTAGTTATATGGCCCTTAAACTCTTGGTACAACAACTCTCATTGTCTACTACTCTAAATTTGCATAAACAATTAGTATCTCATTAATGTCTCATTAGGAACTCATATGGTGTGAGGAAGGAAAGAGTATTAGTGCCTCTATGGAAACTGTATGAGGTCACACACGAAAATGGCTTTACTGGTTTCATCTTGTTCTGCATTTGTACATGTAGAAAAAGACAATATTGCAGAGACACACAATTTGACAGAGATGAGTGCGACTGCTGCGGAGAAGGGCAGGTCTGCAATTGCAGAGGATGTTTCCAGCCAGACACAAGACATTTAGGCAGGACCCAAAAAAAAGCCCACTCAGCTCCTCTGACAGCAGAGCAAGCTTAAACCATGTGCTTTAATGCCTGCAATTGGTATATTTATATATATACATTTAACTTCAAACAATGAAGTATTCCCACTGAAGTCAATTACAGAACTGTATTTTGCTGGTCTGTAGCCATCATCACTTTGCACTTACAGAAGCCAAACCCACTTAGTTTTGGGGTTGTTCTGTTATGTTCCATGAACCACCAGTCTAAACCTATATGGATCTTCCATCCCACAGCCTGAAAGCTCCTTCTGGTTACTCTGAAAAAGCTGGAAGCTCCTTCAACATCTGTCACTCCTGGGTCACTGTTGAGGTGTTCATCCTCTGAACACTTCACTGAGAGAACCAGTGGCATGGGGCACAGTATTTTTGACCATTTAATATTTCTATGTGTATGCACTGGATTGACAACAAATCGTAGGAGAAAGTAGTAACCTTTGTAGGTACAGCAGGGTACCAAAGTTGACATCAGACTCCATGTCAAACATCAGATTTTTAAATCTCCTGCACAAACTACACCTTCCCAGTAGGAAATCTGGTTGTTGGTGGAGGAGCTGGGCTTTTCACTGTGCTCTGTATTTAGGCGAAATTAAAAAAAAAAAAAAATCATTCAGAACCATCTGAATCTGAACCAGAACTCTGGAATCTGAAAATCTTCAACCTGTCCTACCAAAGATTTCTATGAAAAGCCCAAATCCTCTGCAATACTTCATGATGCTGAGGAGCCTTGGTGCAGTTGCTACATGGAGTGTTTTAAGGACCAGCAGCTGAAAGAGCATGTGAATGACTGATATATTCAAGAGGGTCCACTTAAACAACAATCAGGAGCTGGATGGAACCTCCTTACTAAACACATGCTGAGAAAGCTGTATGTTGCCCGAGAGAACCCATTTCTTTCCCAGGGAAATCTGATGGGATTCATGCTCTGAAGTCAAAGAACATCCTAACTATTAACTGAAAATATAAGTAAACGTTCTCAGTGTGTTCATAAACCCGAAGAGAGCGCATCCAGCACTCTCAGCTCCTGTTAGCTGTTACTTGTATCTTCAGCATCCTTTTGGGCTGCTTCAGCAAGTACAGCTGTAAAGAGCAGCACATTTATTCTGAAGAGTCCCAAAGGGATTCAGGAGCTCTAACCAGGCTGTGCTTTCATATGTGCAGTGCCGTTTCTTACATTACTGAAATTCCTCCTACTTCAGCTGGAATATTAAGGTGCCTTCAGTTCAGTGGGGTTACGTGGCCCGGCTCAGTGCTGGCTCCTGTCAGTCACAGAGCCCTGGGCCAAAGCTTACAGCTGGCATACAAAACAAGACAGCACAGAGTGCTCTAATTTTCAGTGGAAAAGGAGGTAAAAGCATTAAAACAAGCACAGTGCAGTCCAAAACGGAGATACAAGCAGTTAATCAGAAGAGCAGGCACGATGCTTATATGTACCTGCAGTAATTTATGGAGAGAATATTTTTTCTGGATAAGCTGTTTGCTATGCAAGTACATGGAGTTAATCCAACACTGATTTGTCAGGATATGGACCATAGCACATGAAGAATACTCCTGGCAAATATTTCAGATCCAGCCACTCTGAACCGTACCTCTGATACCTCTCAAAGCTGCTGGAACTAGCATTAGCTGGATCGAAGGAACACACAAAATCAAAAACACTTTTGCCTGGGAAATGGTGAAGATCTGGAGAAAAAAAAAGAATGCTCCAGAGCAACAAATGGGAACATTGTCGGATTGTGGGGATGAGGTAGACACAAGCAGAAAAAGTACAACAAAATATGGCCAACAGTTGCCCACATGAAGCTTTCACTGGTTTGAAATCCTCTCTAGGTCTGCTGCTTAGATTAAGCAGTATAGCCATTGGTTGAAGAAACTGGTTTTGGGTCCCTGTATTCCCCTTCCAAAGCTCATAAGACACTGTGAAGACTGTCAGGTGTTACTATACAAATACAAGCATCCCTAACTCTACACAGATAGAAATCTATGAATTCTCTTATGCATTCCTCAAAGCAGTAATGTAAACATTTCTGCAAAACTTAGAAATCTTTAAATCAAATTTATGCACTCAGTTCTGAGCATGGACACAACAGTGTTGCCCACAATCCAAACAAGAGTCCAGGGTGAGAACACTGCTCCTTCTTTTCTCACACCATTCCTGCCCTTGTGAGGCAGCTTATACATCACCCCTAAAAGAAGAATCAGTAAGTCAAAAGCTAATAGTTGGTGATGAGCAACACAACCACAGTTTCTGTCTGTGATCACAATCACAGGCATGTGATTCTTCTTTGGTGCTGTAACTTTTTTAATGCTAATTTCTACATTTTAGGGTGATTCAGATAGGTACAAAGAACTGGCAACCACAACAGACCGTAAAATGTCCCGAGGGGCTGGTCAGAGATGTTTTTCTAAAATGGTTTTATTTATTATTCTCTCTGGTTTCTATGATTAAAATCCATCTCTCTGAGATGGAAATGGACTACTACCCTGTCGACAAATTAATACTTCTAAGCTATGTTTTAAAACCGTTTGAATCAGAGGGTTCTGATTTTCACCCATTTGCACCTGCTAAAAATAGGGGTAGATGGCTGGAAGTTGAAGCTGGTGCCAACATATATTTCAGACACTCACCAAATCAGAGTGCAGTAGAAGTGCATTAAAAATGCCAAAAATAGAATAAACTCCCCTCTTTAATTGGGCTGAGGACTGAATTATGGCAGTCTCTAAATTGCTAGACAGTTTACCTGACCATGCTCTATCTGCTGTCCAAGAGAGATACCTCTGCTTTTAACAAAATTGTTTCAGCAACTAGAATCTCAAGACTTGGATCTAGAGAAAACTGAAAAACAATGTAAGCCGGGCAGCCACTGAAATTCATGCAATTATACTGGCACAAAGGGACTGACCTCACTGCGTATCATGCAAGTTAGCCTGAGAACCACTTCCGCCGTTTGAAGGTGCCCAAGCTCACCCCTGCCCAGCATACAGTGTGTTCACAGGAGTTTGGCTCAGCACGTGTAGCGTGATGCACTGAATTTAAGGACCTGACCCCACAATAGGTGGACTCAAAGCAAGACAGTTTTTATTATTTAATATTAAAGGCAGTATGCAATTAGTTGAGAACTGTGGTTATTTGCAAGTCTGTCTCTGCTTCCTCTGTGCCACAATGTACTGCTCTGCTGAGTGCATCCGTATTTCTCATTGAATCTCAAACGCTACACTTACCCAACTGTTCTGATTAAAGTGGAATTTAATTTATGTGCACTGAGGATAGCCCTACAAAGCACAGTCCTCCTACATCTCTGCACATTATTGTAAAATAGCCAATGTTTCTGGACAGAAATACTCCGCAGCGTGCTGTGAACCTTCTGGTAGATGTGTGAAGGACTGCTTTTCTAGCAGATCAGGACAGATCTGATATATTTTCCCTCTGTATTCAGGATCAGAGTAACAGCATATTTAGCCTTAATTGTCTTTAAACACACTGCCAGGCAAAGAAAAAGAGGACCACCACAGAAGTTATTGAAAAAGTCACCTCCTATAATTAAATGCATTGGCTTCAGTGGGGCTAAACTCTGCCTCTGAGTAATGTCAGCATTCGCACTGGAGTCTAGTAACTGCCAAGCTCATGTTTTGCACACTTCTGTGGAAGAAAGAAGATGAAACGTTAACAGTGTTTATCTCCACATTTCTGTTCTGCCTTTTTGTAAGAACTGATGTGCTGATCAATATTTCCACAAATGAAATGCTGTTAAAAAATCCTTTTGATTAAACAGTTGCACTGCCAGTGTTTTTTTAAACACAGATTTAAATGTTACAGACAATCTGTTAAATTTTAGTAGTATGTATGCTTTATTATGCTACAGGACTCACTTTGGACATTGCAAGTAAAATTTTCCATCACCTTTTAATTAAGTGTCTTTCTGTAAGAGTATAATTTATCTCCTGTTGAGGCAACTGACTACGTGAATAGAGCCTGTCTCCATCTCAATGGAGCAGCCCAAAGCACCAGATGTTTTCTGTGAGGAATAAAAGCCTTTTGGGTTGGAGTTTTTTTTCAGTTCTTAGTTGCAGTCCCCAGGCCAATGTACACCACCATGTTGGCATCCAATAGAGCAATCAAATGGATAGTTAATGATGACAATTTCACTGGGCTTTGATTTACTCAAGTGATTGATGAGAAAACCATTTGCAAAGTGGGGGCTAACAATTAGATTCTCCAGTGTGGTTTTTAAAAAGAAGCCAAAGGAAGAGAAATAGGCACAATACTGAGATACTGATGAACAGGATTGTATACAGCCCCTAATCATAAGAAAACTTATTTTGTCTACATGCTCAGCAGACTGAGCACAAGCCAGCTCCAAACCAGAGGCCATGTAAGACCCTTGGCACCTTGCTAGGCTTGGGCTGCTAATCCCAGGCTCTCAGCAAGGCTCAGTCACTCCAACTCCACCAAGACAACATGATTACAGAGCTTCTGGGCCAGACCTGCTTTGCATCAGGTGAATCCAGGCAACCCCAGGTCTAAGCAGCTTTAGCATCATCTCCGCCCACCCTTCTGCAGTAGCTCAGCTGTGACACTCATCACTAATGCTGGTATCTAAGAGACCTGGCTCCCAGCTGCAGTGGTGGCTGGATGGGGCACTGTCTCTGGAGACAACTTTTTTACTGGAGCAGGAAAACTGGCACCACATCTGCTTTTCAGGCTCAGCACTGTCATTGCCAGCATGAACCAAAAGCAGAAATATCTTAAATTCAACAGGAGGGACTAGACAAAAGTATCTGGCAGGGGACATGCTGTTGCCTCTGCCACCTCTGCAGCCAGAACAGTGACACCCACCATGCAGGCACATCAAAGGGAAGAGGGAACCCTCAGTCTTCTCCTTGTACCTCTAATAGTTTTCAGAGTGAAGTCTCAGTCCCGCAGCTGTTTGACCCTCTGCATTTCCTACATCGGGACACTCGGGTGCAACCACAAAACAAGCACACATGCTGCTCACGCTGACACACTGGGTTCTGGGGGTTCAACAGTTCACCTTAAAGTATGAAAACTCTCTTTAGACCAAAAAGAAAGCTGTCTGCATAAGCAAGCTTATTGGTAAGTTTTCTCCCCCATTCTTTCACTCCCTTGTGCTTAAGAAATTATCTGTTACCAGTAGCCCCCATAAAACATCTTCAGCTTTCAGATCCTTAAGTATCAAACAGCGTAAGTAAGCAACAAAAGAAAGCATGCCACTATGTCCCGAGATATGCTGACGTTCTTAGAAATGGTACAAATTTCTAATATCCTGTTTGTTTTACTGGTATTATGGAAAGCGTGTGTGTAACCCAATTTTCAGCGTTTCATTTCTTGATGCCTTGTTAGCAACAATTGCAGCTCCCGGGAGAAGGTAACAGTGTAGAATCTCATACTAACTCTGTGTAGAGCAATTCTTTGGGGAATTTCATCCTTCACAGTACAAGCTATCAATACCAAAAATCATAACTGCCTCTGGTTGCACAAGTCTCAATGCAGTTACTGTACAGGCAGGAATGTTAACCCTTTAAAGTCCCTTTATCTGATGTTCTCATTTCAAACCACATTTATCTCCCAGAATATCTGAGGTAAAGTAAGTCTTGTCTGAAATGGCATATTGTAATTACTTTCCTTCTGCCCCCTCCCCATTACATATAAATAAAGGCTTTTACATCTTACCTCCCAAGCTACTATGAAATGCCTTTGTTTTTGAGCCCAGTAGAACAAAAACAATGTTGTATTATTCAGTAGCCGTGGGAAATCGTTCTTTATTTGGATGCAATTAAACTTAAATGGTTAGTTCTGCTTTTTATCAAAAGCCTCTATGAAATATGTATAAACACAGCAATCTTTGCCTGCTCATTTATTCACTTTGAATAAACTATGCAGAATTAAATTGAGCTTTATTTCATTCTTGCTGTTAATAAGGTGGATAACTAGCTACTAAGTTCTCAGGACATGTTACATGCTGTATTGATCCTGTTTCTTTAATCTACTTCCAGAAAAAAAGGGGCAGGATTCTTGATCTGCCAGTATTTTGCCTTACTAGAAATGTAGCTCTGTGCACCAGCTGAAACTGTTGGATTTTGGCCCATCTAGTTCTCATGAAGTCAATGGATGTTTTCTCACTGATGGTGATGTCTGAGAGCCTGTGGCTGATTCTTATGGCATAAATCCACAGTCCTTTGGAAATCATAATTTAATCTGCAATGTTGCTTAAACCTGCTCTCTGCCCAAGTTTTTGGCAGCAGGAGGAGATCTAACTGGAGTTTTCTGAGAACTGTTATCACAAGGGAGTTTTAGAAAACAGAGGGAGGTTCCCGTAAGAGACAGCCTGAGAAATCACTGCCAGTTTGCTACCAAAATCAGCATCCTTGGTGCAAACCACTCAGGCTGCTCTGAGGTGGAGTCAGAGCTTGCAGAGTCCAGTCTCTTGGCTCCAAATGCTTCGGGGCTCCTCCTTGCACAGAAGGAAACTCTGACTCTCTCCTCCAGTTAAAGATCGCTTCCATTTTGTTTTGAAAATCATCACCAACATTTTTCTTTTTTCATCCACAAACCAAAATTTGACCATATTTTCCCCAAAAGGAAAATAAGGTTAATTTTCACAATTCTGAATGAAGACTTGTTCACAATAAGGAAAGTTCCTGTAGAATGGAAACGTTGAAGATTTTACAGTTTTACCTGTTGGAACCATCAGACAGCTGAATGCACAGTTATGAAAAAGATCGGGTTGCCGGGGCAACAATTTTTTCCACAGTCAGCAGATCAGTCTTGCAACTTATTTTTAGCTTTTCTCGAGGAAAAGCAGTGCCATTACAGAGGAATGCTGGCAACCAACAAAAAAAATGCACTGTTCCTAGAAGTAGTAAAAAATATTAGTTGGATTGCACTGGTATGGAAAAAAATATGATCTATGCTTCTGTAAAAAGGCAACATCCCAAGCTTATTTTAAAATGAGAAGTCACTATATGCATAGAAAACACCCTGATTTTGTAGCTGATTTGCACGAGCACAAAGTCAGCTACTTATACATGTACAAATGGCTAGTTATACATCTAAGAGATAAATATGCTTTCCCTGCACAGAACCCAAAATCTGTTGCTACATCCTACAAAGCAGCTATAATCATTTATTTAACAAGTCCCTGAAATTTATATTCATATTACGTGCATTTCAAAATTTGTGTAGAGTAAACGTATTTGAGAGTTTGCCACACTTCTCAGCTGTCATGAATTTTGTTTTGGTCCTTGTTTATGTGAAGTGACATTAAAAAACCACATTAAACAGGAAAGATGAAAATGTATGCTATTAGTTCTGATGTTCTAGGATAGCTTTTATTACCATTTATCCTTGTGAGCAGCAACATGTGCTCAGCAACTCGACTCAAATAGGCATCAGCAGAGTATTTTGCACACCAACACAATGGTATCTCTGAGGAAACAGCTTAGATATTTCAGGGGGAAGCAGTGGGTAAAAATCATTTTGCCGTCCCTCATCAAAGAGGTGGTGTTTCTATCTCCATGATAATGAAACTTCCCAGTGATCAATCAACCTGGCCATAGACACTCTGGAAACAGCGTTTGTCCCTGTTTCATGGATTACGACATATTTAGAAGTACACCTGAAACACTTTTAAGATGTTATTTTCTCTAACAGCAACTTTCTAATCAGATGCAATCGTTCCCTCTCCAACCAGCAGAAGTTTTCTGTCCTAGCTCAGTGCAAACCACTCCTTCTAGTCTACGTGTGGAGAGGATATGCAGGTAGACGTTTTAAAATTATTTCTTGTAAATGCAAGTCCAAATTCATTCTCAGAGAAGCACGATTGCTCTTCACAACTAAATAGTCTTGTTCCTTGTAGGCAGCTGCCAAAGCCCTCTGTCTTTCTGGACCTGTTCTGACTTGCTTGTGCTCAGGCTCCACGTAGGAGGGATGCAGAAATTTCAATTGCAATTCCCTGTTTTAAGAATTTTCTGCATCTCTGGAGGGGCCAAGCTGGGACACCCTGGATTTGGGTGGCTGCCAGTGACATCACAGCCCTGGAATGGGCATGCTGGCCTCTGCCCATCAGACAGGTCTTACAAAGCTATTAAAAGCCCATGGGAGGAAGGGTTGCCTAGAGTGAAGGATGAGCTGGCACTAGGAGCTGATGCCCTTTGTTTTTCAGCTTCGTACAAAATGAGGGTAACACATTGCCCACCATATAACTCCCATTCCTGCACAACGTATGCATCTAAGATAAGCAGATAAGTGGGGGGAGGAGGAAAGACAGACCAGTTCAAGTACAAATGGCTAGCCCTTGGCCCAAACACATTACATCACTAGCAGCATCTGTGCAAATTGCTCCACTTTGGGAATCTTCCTGGGTTCTGTTGCATGATTCTACTACAACATTAATAATATTCACTAATCTGCACTTAAACTCCCTTTGTATCCAGATGTTGATATGACCCCTAGCTAGTCGCTCATGTCACTCTATCTGTTAACCTCAGGCAGCTTTCCTCTGCTCACAAACTAAAAATCTCAGGAGCATAAAGCACCTAGTATCTCAAACCATGAATCCATGTGGTTTTTGCATCCAGCTCCTATCTGTTATTTCTCCATAACTGGGACACACTATGACTTATAGCCCCTTACCTGTCACCTTTAATTTTGGTCTGAATGTATGAGATTCAGCTGTGCATTTTAGATGCTACCAGCATTTCAAAACCTGGTGCAATATGAAGGTTTCCTTAGCAACAGTCACCATAGGAAGCCCTTTAAAGATGCCTTTCCTGACTCTTGTAATTCTGCTTTTCAGCAATTTATGCAGGTAAATCAGATATAAAGTTTTGACGTGAACTTACAAAACAGCAGAAAAAAAAGTGTATTGAGTTTGAATGCAAATAACTTATCTCTGAATATTCTGTGAGAGCATAACTCCCATTTAAGCTCGTAGTATTATATCCAGCAACTTGCACGAAAGAAAGCAGAAGGAATAACTTTTGGAAAAAGAGTAGACAAAAAAAAAATTCATGTCTTTGAAGAAAGCTTGTTTATGTGCTCACCTTTGATAGGAATAAGCCACACTATATATTTATTATCTGTCATGTTAAGAAATTGAACAGCTGGTTTATGAACCGTTGAACTAGTGCGTTCATTGATGATGCTGTAGGTTTAGTTGCAATTCATACTCTAGTCCATCGTTCATAATAATCTAATAATAAGGTATCAATTCATTATCACAGCTTTGAAAGGAGAGTGTGGAAAATGCCATTGCTTCAGTAATGTCTCCAGTAATATTTTATTTTCTCGTTAATTATATCCTGAAAGCAAATCCAGCAAAGTCACCACTTGTAAATGGCAGGCTAGCGGATCATTAATCAACAGGCTCTCTGCAAGGAGATACCTCTTCTATGCTGAGCAAAACATGAGTCTGATTTTACAGGAGGCATATGCAATAAAATACCTACCACTGATATCTAATGTGATGATTCCATTTTACTTGTGTACCTGACACTGTGAAATATTACTGAAATAACCTGTTTTCAAGCATGATGCTTTCAGCATCAGTAAATCAGCATTTCACTGGCAAGGAAAAAACCCACCCTTATTTATGCAAGACCCCTTGCAAAAATGTGCTGTTTCTGGAAGAGGCAGCCATCACAAAATGTTTTTCTCAGAAAACATAGCTGTTGTCCACAACAAAGAATTATCCAGATCTCAAAGCAAGACAGAAGCATGGGGGTGAAGTGAAGAATATAAGAAAAGCCTTCAAAGCTTTGTGAGGTCAGGGAGCTCCTTATAACTCTGCTCTCCTGGGTTGGGAGGCTGGCAGGCTTTTCCTGTTGCTGTTAAAGGTTTATTTTCCCTAGCATCCTATGGATTGTGCTCTCTCCCAGCACATCTTGCATGTGAGCCATTTAATAAATAAAAAATTTCTAGTTGATGAGACCATAAACCTGTGGTGGGTTGGCACTGGCAGGGGGCCAGGTGCCCCCCAAAACCACTCCATCACTCCCCTTCACAGCTGGACAGGCAAGAGAAAATATAATAAAAGGCTCATGAGTTAAGGACAGGCATAGATCATTCACCAATTACTGTCGGGGCAAAACAGACTCAACTCAGGGAAATTAGCTTAATATGATACTAATCAAATCAAAGTAGGATAATGATTCTCCCCCCCCCTTCCTGGGCTCAGCTTTGCTCCCCATTTCTCTACTTCCCCCCCACCAGCAGCACAGGAGGACAGGGAATAGCAGTTGTGGTCAGCCCATCACACACGTCCCTCCCATGGGAGACAGTTCTCCACTAACTTCTCCAACAGGACCCCTTCCCACAGGCTGCAGCTCTTCAAACTGCTCCAGTGTGGGTCCTTTCCACAGGAGGAATTAATTTTTCTACATCTTGCTAGATTCTCCAGAAGTACACATGCAAAAAAAAAAAAAAAAAAAAAAAGGCTGTCCCCCCACCAAGACCTGTCCCACCTCCAGAAGCAACACCACCTTCCCTTCTACAGAGCCTGAGATCTGCTCTGCCTTTCCAACACCTGTTCCCATCCACTTCTGGGAGAGCATCCAGCCAAGACTGCCAGCGGGACCATGTGCCCTGTACAAGGTCAGCCCAGACACCAGCTGCTGTGAGGCACCAACAACTGCCTGGTAACAGGAAGTGCTAAAGCCACCTACATGCCTTCAGGTATAACCACAGCAGAATATTCCACAGATGGTCAGAAATTCTTCAAAACCACATAGCAAATTCAGTTTTCAGACTGAAGTGTTATTTGTGACAGGGGGCATGTGTGTCGAGTGACAGGAGCAGGGCCTTGACATACCTTCATTACATATGCTAATTAACATTGGCTGCTGCGTGGGACAACCATATGATACTCAAACAAATCCTGCCTGATACAAGAGGCTCTCCCAAAAGGCCAGGTCTCTGCTGCTGTTTACATACTCTTTTTAAAGCCTACTTATCAGGACACACAAGTAGCTTACATAGATTCACTTTTTCAAAGTGGCTGAAGTAAAGACCTGCAAGTTTTGAAAGGTCAGTCATGGTTATTGACTGCTTCATAACAGTACTAAAAGCCTTTTCATAGCAAAAGCACTTGATCACTGAAAAAAATATCGATTCAGGCACCAGAAAATACCACTATGTAGGACATGAAGAATACTGCAGAGCAGGAGAACTTAAACACACAAAGAACAATTCATAAAAGCTTTTCACAGTTGGGTTTAAATAAAAAAGGATTATCAGATCTTTATTTTTTTAATTGCTAGCTGGGCAACCACTGCTACATTGTGTGTTGATTTTAAGGAGAAATATAAACACATTCTCATTTTTTTCCCCCCTCTGACTTTTCCCTCTCAGAGAAGCTGTTTCCTGGCTTGTTGCAACTGAGGTGTTCATGCCCAGGGAGTCAACTTCTCTCCATACCCGTTCTTAAACTAAACCTCATTTCTTACCCTTTTGCATCATCCCCAAGACATTTGGGTGCACAACAGTATGAACCTGAAAAACTGGACAGCACCTTTCAGCAGAACAATTTCCATTGTGCCAGGTCACTGTTCTTTGTAATATGTAGTATTTTTTTAAATATTAAGATGCTCATATTTGAGACTAAGTGGATAAAGGTCAGTTCCATAGCCTACACTATAACTGCAGAAAGCTTTGCAAGCCACAGATGTCAGGAGATTTCTTGAGTCCGCCAACACATACAAGGCTGCTCCAGGAAGGGGACATTTAAATGTAGTTTTGGACAATTGCATGAGTAGACCAAGTGCCAAGTTGTCCCTTGGGTAAGTTCACAAAGTTCACAGCTGCAATGTTAACATGGGATATCATCCTAGAGATACGGAAGATGCTTAATCCAGGATTAAGAGATTACAGTTCCTTCTTTTGGGTTTCCAACATGAAGAACAGATAGGTTTCTAAAGCTTGGGTGGCAAACAAGGACAATCGAAGTCATGCATCCTCTGAGCATGCCATAAGCAGAACTTAAATAACTTAGTATCACATAGCATTTTCTGGGGTTAAATTCTGGAAGAAAGGCTTAGTTGGCCTCAAATAACATCAGTCAAACAGATCATACAGTTATGCACAGCAATATGCAGCTACCTGGGACTGGTTTTTCCTGTTTTTGTAATGAAGTTGTAGATTGATGTGACCCTGTGAGTGTTTGTCTTTACAAAGTCATTAAAGAAATAGGAACTGTGCTTTCAGGCTTCTAAAGTTAGATGGGCTGGGACAACAGGGAACAAGGGGTATTGCAAATTCACTATTTTTCTCTTGAAAAAGCTATGAGAAAAAAAACACCACACAAAAATCAGGGGATTAGCTGACGTCTCAAGAAACTGAATCCATCTCCCCTTGGATCACATACATTAACATCTAGAGAACTTCCCTGCAGGGAATGTGTGAAGTAAAGGATAACACAGGGTTTCTACTGCATTATAGACCAAAATTTCCATTTACCTGTTAGTAAATGCGGACAATATGCTTCATGAATTTCTTAGTGGACATTTTCAGTAAGTTGCAAAATACAGCAACATGAAATCCTTTCAGATTGTGCCATTACCAGGATGCAAATCAGTGTGTAAGAAATTAGCTGTGGTAGCAGCTGTGTTTACCTGAAGTCAGTTTCTTCCACAGCTTCAGTGGTAGAAAAGCCATAAGAAACGTAAGTTACACTTCTCAAAGTCCTAATTCTGACACTGAACAAAGCATGAACTTGGCTGGTGTTTGCTTTGAACCTTGAATAACACCTTACGTTTTAGTATTTGCTACATAAGATACGCCTTGATTAGTATCAAAATAAGATGTCTTACCCAAGGCAGTACTATTTCCGCATGTGCTGCTGATGTCCATCAGCAAATGCTCTTCAAAAACTTCTTAACTAATCAAACAAGGTGAATTTGGGAATGTGTTTTGCATCAGTGTTCATAATTCAAGTATACTTGCCAGGAAAATTCTTGGTTTTATACCCTAATCAAAACCCTGTCTCCCACAGTCTGACAGGCAGTGGAACAGTTCCTTACTAACCACTGAAAATTCACTCAGTGTTGCTCAAGAATAATTTCCAGAAAAGCAGCTCAGTTGATTACTGACACATTCTGTTTTCACATTACCACAAGAGGCCATTCACGTTTCAGTCATAAGGGCCATGATTCACCAAGAGACAGAGGTTACCCTCACAACCCATCTCTGTTAGCCACAAGAGGAGTGCACACAACCCCACCATTTCTGGAGCAGAAAAGTCCCTTTTCTCAGACACTATTATATCTATAGGGGCTGAATGCTTCTGCAAATACACACACGCTTTCTCAGAGCATCACTACAAAAGAAAGACACTGGTAATGGTAATAAGAACAAAATAATCTTCAAACCTGACATTATCATCAGACCATCTTGCAATCAAAAGATCCCTTAAATCAATATCTAAATCCCAATGCACTCAGTGCTGCACTAGCACATAAGTTAGTACAGTCTTTAAGACATCACAATCTAGGCTTTTTTTTTTTTTAAATATTTATCTGCTATTCCACTTCTTCCATTACTGTCTTCCCTTGATTGCCCTTTCTCGACTCAGCCTCACAAAGTGCAACAATAAAGACCAAGAAAAACGTTTTTACAGTCTGAGGGTTTCATTTCTTAAAGCAATGATCTTGTATTTCATACACTTAGGGAAAGTCCAATTTCTCCATAAAGGTTCACCTTTTCTGCCGACGAAGGCAAAAGACATCTGAAATTATTTACCTCTGGCCAAAATGCTCATGCTGTGCAAGTGGGAGCTGCACTCTGATTTTTCCTTTTAGATGCAGGTAACCTACCTAGAACACATGCTTCTAGATGTTACCTGGACACAAGCATGTAATAAAGATGTTTTATCTCAAGCGTCTGGGTAAAGAGGTACATAAAGAGAACTACTTTAGAAGGATTTTGGAGAAGAATGAAATCCTGGCCTCACAGACATCCTTGGTGGTTACTTCCATTGACATACAGAGACACAAAGATTTAAATCCCAGTAAACAGGCTTTTCACCATAAAAAGACAACGTTTCTTTTCCTGACTCATATGCACAGAAATAATTTCTGGACTGCTTATGTACGAAGAACGCATTTTTCACACCGGGTAGGAAATGTGTTCTTCTGAAAACTGAAACCGTACTCTGTGGCAATGTTTGCTGTATGTTCATTAAAGATTAATCATATGGGGCTAGCTTTAGAAGATGAGCTGTGTAGCACTTGGTTCGCATGCTATTGTACTGAGCATATGTTTTCGGCTACAGTTGACAGGTGGTACTGGTTTTTATTGAAAACAATTAACATCAGGGTCAAAATGGTTGGATGTTTTTATTTTTCTGTTCCAGGTCTGGGAAAGTGTAACTAAAAATAACAGACAGGTATTTGATTAACTGTGTGCATGCCTGGTTGTGTGCATACGTAGGAGTTAAACTAGAAGCACGTTACATTGTTCATGCCTCAAAAGACAAATTCACATACTCGTGAATGTATTCATTCACATGCTAGAATGAATTTGTCCTTTTGCCTCTGAAGTGACACAAGACAACATACATAGAAATTTAGTAGTAACTTTTAGCAGCATGGTGGGGGACTGACTTGGCTTATAGACAGATGAACCTGGTTCATGAGCTGTGTCAAGCAAAAGCTTCCCCTCTGCTAACTCCTGCATTTATGTGGCTGGTGTTTACTTGACCAGTTACAGGTTGATAAGGAGGATTATAAACCTAACTCCTATCCACATTTGGGTTTTCTCTTCCCTAGCAAACAATAAGTAAACACAGAATTGCATTTTTTTTCCCTAAAGACCCCAAAATTTCAGTAGCTCCTAAAATCCTAGGCAACATCTCCTTTGAAATCTTGCCCTGATTTCCCAAAGGGACTAGTGACCTTTGCTTAGAGAACAGAACACCTGCCCTTTAGCTCTGTCTTCAGTTGGCCCACAATTGCTTGTTATTTATACACTTTTATTTATTTATAAAAGTATCGTTCAAAATTTCAAATTGCAGATTTGAAAGATGCAATGTCTGTTCTTTCAAAAGAGAAATTTTTGGTCTACTTTCTGTTAAAAGTGCTGTGGATTTTTGCAATTTGTTTTTTCTGCAGTCAACAAGGACAGAGAAACATGACTTTGCTAGGCGTTGAGAAACAAAAAAGGAAAGTCTCAAACAAAGCAGTTTTGGAAATAAGTAATAAGGGCTATACTAGAAGAATAGTACAACTGGATTTTTATTTACAATGATCTTTACATTCTTTGGCTAACTAAAATGAACCCACAAAAATACAGACTAAGTAGAAAGTTAGCAAAATACAGGTACTTACAGATTACCCTCCAGTCTAAAGCACTTTTAGACAAAATACAGAGCAAATTGAACCAGTATTTTAAGTGCACTTGTATCATCTAGTGCAGACAGAAATGAGATAAAAATCTCCATCAAGCTAAAATTCCACCTAGTTTGTTCACTTCATTGGGAAAAATTTGTACTAATTACAGACAAAACAACAACATGAAACTAACAGAATAAATCTCTAAGCAAAGCTGAGCATTGACCTGCCATATTATGGTCATTTCAACCAAAATTAATTTTAAAAGTTGTGCTGATTTATGTATTGAACCACCTAACACAAGAATAAAGGCTGGCACCTTGCTGAAACACATCGCCAGATATGTGAGAAAAGAAACACCAGTGTAATGTTTAGCATGAAACCAATATTAATGTAGCTACTAAAACCATTAACAACATCCACAGCTCCGATTTCTTAACCAGCTTCAATACAGTATTAATATTACCACAGTTAAGATTTATTTCCTGACTTAATGTTCTATTTTAAATTTTAATTTCAAGCTACTTTGAACTCAGCATATCAACTGTCATTTCAGAAAGCATGTTCATTAAATTACAAAAATTGTCAGAAATTTTGTAATTGTCTGAGCTACAATCCAGCTTTTAAACCACCCACCCTGATTTTTTCATTACTTAAGAAAAACACATACATGGGGGAAAAAAATAGAAAGTCGGTGAAGTTTATTTAAAGTGAATTTTATTCATAGGGATTATTTGCCTTATTTAAATTGTTGTTTAATCTTGGCTATTACAAGCTCTAAGGTACTCTCTGTAGATGAATACTAAGTCCCTGCAGCACTTGTGCGATTGGCATACATGTGTCTGGCTGGCTCAGTCACTAACCAGTGTATGACTTAGCTGAGGACTCAAAGAAAAGCAGGCAATACGTCTGAGACTCATACACACCCTCCTCTATTCATGCCTCGAACCTCAGCCGTGTTACTTGCTGTTGTACCCAAATTAAAATCACTCCTTGCTTGGTAAACGAGGCAGCAGTCTTCAGGACCTCTTCCCTCAAATGCAAATGCACACCTTAAGCCAGTGTGTAAAACGAATTCTTATCACATGGAACATCTCTCTGGCTGTGAGAAGCTGAAGTGGCAAGGAGGAGAAACCCCATCCTGACGGGGTCATTAGAGACAACCTATTCCTTCTGCTTTCAGCAGCCAACATCAGCTTTTCATCACCCTGCACCAAGTGCTCCATCTCTGCTGGTTTACAGCACCTAAAAATCCCTGACCTTTTTCCAAATCTCAAATGCATTTTGTGGCAGATCATTTTTAAGAATCCATAAAATAAAACCAAACATTTTTCTTGAGGATGTAGGGCTTACTTTATGGCCGAGATAAAGCGTTTCCCTTCTGTGGGAACTCAGAATTCAGCAACGTTACATCAGCATTCTGAAGTGTAAGGGGGACTGTGGGAACACAAGCCTCTTCATAAATCACTGAGCTATCCCTTGCCAGGCAGCTATCCTTCACCTAGCACACAATAACATAGCTGACATTTCTTTTCCCCCACAGGGTATTCTGAAGCCAATTAATCTGTTGCACAGATTAATGAGATGAAAGGCCATCCTGACAGGTAGAAAGCCTAGTACAACCATTTAGCTATTTCTTTGTATTTTCAATGTAAGAAGCGAGTATACAGTATTGAGAAAAATTTATTGATAAAAGCCAAACTGTAGATGGATAACAAATGAATCCAGAAGCCCTGGCACAATAGACTGATTCATAGCCAAGATTCCCATTGTCTACTAGCTTTCTGATTATTCTTCCAAAGGGAAAGTCTTTCTGCTGTGTTAAAATACCCTGACAAACACTCGGTGTTAAACTACCTGAGTAGCACATTGCTTTTGAGCACGCACAGTTAAAACGTACTCCTGCTAGTAAGACTCTCAAAAATCAAGTTATCACCCACTAGCATTGTGCTTGCAACTCTGATTCATTGTTTTGCAATGCCACCTATGTTGGTGGGACCCAAGGAGTTTACTGTAGCTGATACATTAAAATGTAAGAAGGGATGTCTTCCCTTCTTAAAGGGGAGTCTGCCAGTGCCCATCAGAACTGAATACTTTCAGTTTTGATAATTGTGTTTGGGGATTCAGGAAAACAGGCTGGAACCATTCCGTTTTAAACAGGGGGCTGAAAACTTCATTTTCTACCCTTTACATAACAAAGACCACAGTCTAGCCAAAAAGAGAGAAGAAACCTTAATAGAAGAGTAATTTTCCTCCCATCCAGTAACTCAGAAGAGCCTTTTATTCCATTTTCTAGCCTTTTTTTGCTGGATGATCCTTCTCCCTGAAGCAGTCAAGCCAGCTGTGGGGAAAGCAAACTTCACTTCCAAATCTTTTCACATGCCAGACTACTAATTCATAGAAAGAAGAGACCTAACCATGTTAAAAAAATTCAGCTTTTGAATAATACTTTGATTTGATGCAGAAGCACCTCCATTATTGTTCCCAAATTTAAATGCTGATTTGTCTCTAGCCAACTACTTCAAACAGGGCTCCTTACTGGGGGGGGAAAAAAAAAAAATCTGGAACTGTGGAAAAGGTTTCATAGAAACTTATACTGCCTATCCAAAACAGCTCAAGTAATTGCACTGTTTCATCCCTAAAATCTGCCAAGGCAAATAGTCTGTATCATAAGATAGTGATCCACATCTCAGACTAGAATGAAACCGAGTGAAAAGAAAGAAAACGTAGTCCATTGTAGCTCTGAAGAAGAGGAACAGAGAACTATGATATTGTATTTACATCATTCAGTATGCTTTAACGTAGACAACCATGTTTTTAGAGGATCCTCTGGTCAGACCTATGTAACATACCATCAAATTTCACTTTGTCTTCCTGTTCATAACCCTAATGAAGTGCGCTGCCTTAAGGGCACAACCTGGGTTTGGATAAAACCTTTTTGGCTCTGTCTTGATGGGAAGCCACAGAAGCCTATTATTTCACCTGAAAGACTGTTATCAAGGCTGTTTCACCTTCTATTAGTGGTGTGCCCTATTTCTTGGCATTTGCCAGACTTCACCTTTCTCTCTTGCCTCCCGCAAGAGGCCACTGCTTAGTTCCAGCACAGAATAAAATGCACAAAAATCCTTAATTTATGAACCCTTGTGTAAGAAACGTGAATCCACTGACAGCTTCACAAGTCCTCACTCATTATGTCTCCTACCCTGAAAACCACCGCTCGAGCTATCGATGCTCTCAACAGCTAAACACCAGACATTTGCTCTCCAGCAGACAAGGCAGGCTTTGCTCCCCCTGCGTAGCTGTCAGCCCCAGTGGAGCAGCACCATGACAACACTCATTTTATCCACACAGCAGTGCACAATACAGCTCTTAGTGACGCTCTTAAGTATAGAAGAAGTAGACTTTAAGGGTCTTGAAGGGATCACAAACTCCTCTGAGCAGGACTGGTGGAAAGTGAGCCACACGAAAGGAGCTGCCTAAAGGGTGGTCGGGGCTCAAACCCCAGCTTTCCCTACTATATGCAGCTGAATGACCCACAGACTCAGCTCTACATGGACCAGGGGGTTCAAAGCCTGCTGCAACCAATGCACCCCAGCCCAGCAGGAAACAGGCACAGCTCCCCAAAAGTGCCAGGCTATAGGAAGGAGGATTCAGGCTGTGTTGCTTTGCTGCCCTTCCACGTGCCAGGAAGGGGAATGCTTTGGCTTTAAACAAGCAGATAGATCTACTCTTGTGCCACGCCAGCTCTAATCCCATTTGAACACAGGCACTATCAGCTTTCTCCCCACACTGCCCTGCACTGCCCATCTCCTGTGATAGTCCCAACCAGAACATGCAGGATGCCAACCTCACTGTGAAAAGTGGCCTGTTTCACCTAAGCGTGAACTAGCCTTTTTCTGCCCTCTCTCCGGTTTTCCCCCTACTAATCTTTCCTCTTCTTACCACATGCTACAAGTGTTGTTGCAAATAAAAATTCCAACAAAACCACCCCCCTCTCTCCTGCCAAACCCCTTAAATTATTCTAGCATCTTACACAAATGATGCTCTTTGGCCCAAGGGGGACACAAATCAATATGCACTTTTTGAGCTGAGTATCTATAGTGTTCCTTGTAGGCTGCAGCAACTTAAAACTGTAAAGAACAAGCTGGGGCTGTTTTGTCACCATTTATTATGTTGATTGTGCATTTATTCCTCGAAGCAGGATTCTGCTTAATGTTGTGTGCTTTGAAAAAGCCTGGCAGCTGGTGTAAATGAGTTATAGACCCATTTGCCACCAAATCAAAGCCCAGAGCCAGATCAAAGCCAGATAAAAAAATCATTTTTCTGTCACAGACTGGATGGCTTCTTCTCTGCCCTGTAAATAAAATTGATATTATTTCATCCAACTTCTATTTTCTCCTGATCAAAATATGATTATGTCTAATGCTATCCTGTCCAGGGCACTGAAGTTATACGAGATGTGAAAGCTTATTGATGTATTCAATTACTGGATGCTGCTCCATTGTCTGCTGAGCAGAGATGCTCACTTATCGGTTCTTTAGAGCCGTACATTTCTGCCTAACAAAGTCATAATTCCTACAATTACCTGCCTGATGGATGGAAAACAGAAATATCTCACGAGTCCAATGCTGTTATCAGCTCTTTTCCATCTCTAAAATTGCTTTATATTAATGAGATTAGGGCTGTGAGAGGTATCACAAGATTTAATTATTTATATTTTTCCTCCTATGGCAGCAACACACTCAAGTCTCTTGATCTGCATAGTGGTTTTTCTATAGTACAGTGTTTCCACAGTAAGAACTGGATGAAATGTAAAAAGCAATGATATGTAACCTTTCTAAAGGCTTATGTAACTAGGGCTTATATATCTATTTTCCCACCATCTAGACATCTAACCCATACACCACAATAGTTGTCACAAGAATCCTTAACAGAACCTGCACTGAAAATAAGAGACAACCTTACATTTAATTAGGCAGAAACACACAGGCTAAGCTCTCAGGAGCTAGTTGCATCAACCGCAGGCATCCGTACTATTTATAAACATAGTGAATATCAGTGACATTTTTCTCCCTATAGCTTTCCAGCAATAACTGCCCGTGCTTTATAATTGAGTGTTGTGTAATGGGTTGGCATATGCAGAATCCTGCTCTCCAAATGCCAATGCACTCTCACCTGTACTGTTTTCCTGGGAATCTAGCTGGAGGTTATACGACCACTGGTAGTGTATTTTTATCCCTGCCTTAGGCGCAAGAGATTTTTTTCATCAAATAGAAATACACTTTCTTATTATAATTTAACTCTGAGACATACAAGGAGAGGTATTTTCCACAGGGTTGTTCTGGGATGCTATCCCTGAAGTAAGCATTGAGATTTTAATATAAGCGATGTAGGTATGATAAAACACAACTGCCCTAAAGGCTGTTGAGGCCGGTCCTATGTTTATTATTGTTTGTGTTACACAAAGAATCATTTCAGCTTCATCATTGTTAAACAGAGAATTTTCACTCCTACAAGGAGGAAATTATTGTGGAAGTGAAGCACATGGAGACAATTCTGTAAGTATAGCAACCTGAATAAAACACTCCTGGTCCAAACTAGGCTATTTAGAAATGCTGGTGGCTCCCTGAAGTAATTAAGAGATTAAATATTCCCTCCTTAACATTTAATAGTGGGTGATGATCTTGGCTTGGTCCAGCACAGAGTGTAGTTTGCTGCTGAGGCTTCTTTGGCCCACCGGGAATGATTAGATCATTTAGCAGCTCTTTTGGCACTCCTGACTGCGTATTGCATGCAGTTGGTGACATTTAATTCATCATCCTCAGCTCCCAGGAGGCAGAATGATGGAGCTCCTCAGATGTGACCGCACAGTCCTACGTCCTGCCACTCCTCCCACCTACTTGTTTCCATCTCTGACTGGCCGTCTTTCAAACAAAAGGGGTTAAAGTGCCACTGCCACACAGATGATTTTTAGCAGTATTTCTCTCAGCTCATCATTCTGTAGCAGTCTTGACTGCTGTCACCCTCCTTTATTATATATAGCAGATGACAGGAGTAATCTTTGGTTCAGAGTTGACAGTTTGTTTTATAAAATCTTAGCATGGTGCAAGCAGTATTACTTGGTATCACTGGCACAGAGCTATGAGATACCCATACCAATGTCAGAGATAACCACATCTTCCCTTTAGACCCCAAATCTATTTCAGATGCATTTATACAGCATTTTTGCCAGTGTTCAGACTGCTGTAGCATTTAAGGAAGGAAATCCGTTACTCTTAAGATATATAGCGTATCTCATACAGAAAAGCAAAATAGGCATTTTCCAGGTCAGACTAGTTAAAGCAGTATAGATAAAATCCTGAGACAACAGCTTTGATGACCAGACATCTGCAATTATTTAATAATTAATCTCTTTGGACTTGTACCTTTCTCCATATCTCAAATATTGTTTTCCTTCTTTACTCAGGAGCCTGTAACTCTACTGTAAGAAACTGAGAATCAAGACAGTTCATTGGTATTTGTTTAGAAAGCATATGTTATCATGTGAAGTGGAACTACTTATGACATTTTCAGAAAGCTATGAATAATCACACTTCATTAAAACTGTTGATTGAAACAGTGCTTTGCCATGACATTTTTAGTCCATGGCATAAGTAAATGCAAATTGTCCCTAGCAAAAAGAAGAAAACACCCAGAGTATTATACCCCAAACTGTTCTGTCTACTGTATCCCAGATGTAAATAAAGGAAAGGAAGGAGTTGTTAGAGCCAATAGCAAAATTTCTATTGATCTCAGTGGGATCAGGTTTACTCCAGGTGTGGTAATTTCCTAATGAATAAAGAGGATATGTTGCCTTTGGAAGAGAGCTCAAGGCTTCTTTCTACCCACATGGAATCTTTCAATAGCTCTACATTCTTTACATTAAAAAGCTGCTTTATTTTGCCGAATTCAGACTATCAGCTGACTCTTTGTTAAAAGAAAAACCAGTAGTTTCATGCAATATACATGCTGGGAATAAATCCATTTGTTTATAGAAATTGTTAAGACCCAGGAGTGTGAGAAATTGGAAGAATAAAATTTAACCAGCACAGAACATAGGAGAACTGGCATAACAGAATATGGAGCAAATCTCCTCACACCCCATGTGGTGGGAGCTGATAGATTGGTCACCTCTGCAGGCAATACCTACTGCTTATGAACTCAGTGCATCTGAAACACAGGCTGCCATTTCCAACAGCCCAGGAAACAGCCCTCACAAGCACCAAGATCCTACTTATTTCCAAACATGTCTACTCTAAACAGGAAACTACTGTGAAGAAATAGGCAGTCCTTTCCAAGCTGGTTTCTTAGTGATCAACAGGAATGAAACAAAGTACATTATACAGAACAGTGTTTCACATCCTGCATGTCTGGCAGTAGTATTTTAAGAGAATCTAATTCCTGTAAAGTTAAACTGACTTTTTAAATTAAAAACACTATCGACAGGGATGCTGTGTGTGTGGCTAACACTTCAGAAAAATAATATTTAAAAGAAAAAAAAAAATCAGTGAAGAACATGATCCAAATTCCAGTGGAAAGAAGGGCATCTTCATGCAGGAGCTACCCACAGGAGACCACTCCCCACCTTGTCTGCAAAGTCTCTACCCTCTGCTATAAACATTTTCAGCCAGCATCCAAAACACTCTGAAACCTAGATGTCAGAGAACACCACTGGCCAGGTAGGTTTTTCCTCATTTCCTAGTCTTATTTCTTTAGTAAAACTACATACACTGATGTTTCCATGTGGCTCCACTTTCATTCAAGTTAGTAAAGAGGGGAAGTTGCATGAGTGCAGTAAACAGCTGGTCCGACTGAAACTTTGAACCTTGCAACAAGCTCAAAGATCCTTCTGGACCTACACCACTTCCCCATATTCCAGCTCCTGTCCTGGTACTTTTCACCCTCACTCACTCTTGCCGTCAGTCTCAGCCCTGCTAATCTTGGCAACAACCCCATGAGTTGGCCACAGCTTTGAGACAAAAGGACTGCCCACACATGCACACATTTGATGTGAGCTTGCCAGAGACAGAATTTAAGTCCCTACAGTCTAGTCCTAAAAAAAACCAAACACAGGTATTTCTTTAAACAGAAAAACAAAGACAAATCCTGTTAAACCCTGAATTCAAACATACCCAGCAAGATCGTAATCAAGTTGGAGTAATTTAGGCTGGATGGTAATTCTGAAGCTTATTTGCTCCACCATCATGCTCAAAGCATGGCCAGAAAACCCTGACCTATCCTTCTAAGCCTGCAAATATTTTTAGTATTTATCTGAATAACAAGCCTATTCTCCATGAGACGAGTACATCCCTGGAATAAGGACACAATATCTGCCAAATTTCAAAGGGCTACACTAGAGGTCTATAGGAGCATTCAATTTTGACTTTAAAAAACCACGACCATTTCTCACTGGGCTTTCTGACTAACTTTCACAGGCAGGTTTGGTCCAAGACAAACAACTACAGAACTTCTTCTCAAGCTGGCACAAGTTTGCCAACATTACAAGCAACTGAAAATGGGGTGCACATTACTTGAGGCTGACTGATGTTTCCCTGATGTTTCTCAATGTCACCGTTTTCATCTTGCATAAGAGACAAATTTACATATTCTAAGAAACTGCCTCTAAATATTTCTCAATATTATGCATTTACCCATCTGATGCCTCAGACAAAATTGTCCCAGAAAAGGCACTGCTATTAAGTAGCAGCAATTCCAGTTGGATCACAGTAAATTCTGTATTCTAAATTTGAGGATCATTCAGCTTCTCGGTTATTTTTGAAAGCCAGTAGCAGTTACAGGTATGTCTGGTTCCTGTATCTAAGAAGGTGCAAGATATGACAATGAGAAAATGAGAAAAAAATGAGAAATGCACACACTGGAATAAATCCTTGCTGATGCTTTCTATATGCCATTCATTTCGGACCTAATCCAAAATCCACTGAATTCAGAAGAATCATATTCATTATATTTGGATAAAGCCATTATTCATGAAAATACTTCTGCTTCCAAGCATGCTCTGATTAAACATAATAATACATCCACATCTCACAAGCAGCAAATAGTCAAAGCAAACAATTTACGAGCTTTATTTACAAGATCTATGCAGCGAATACCTAGGAATAAATAATCCCTTTGCTGAAATCAGGGTCAACTCACACAGAGGGACAGAAAATCACGACTAAATCAGGAGCAAATTCATTTCCATTGCATGGTTTAGCCAGTTCTCTGTCTAAAGTAGCTGGACAGAAGTGGAACTAGCTTTGAGTTCATTTGATTGGGGTTGTTACCTCATGGCACTGCAGGGCTTTGGGACAGAGGAATCAGAGTTTTAAAAAACCCCATATCCCTCCTTTCTTCCCCCCACCGCTAGAAATTCCTTTTTTCCCAGAACATCACTAAAGAGCACACAGAGGACAGCTTCCGCACTGACACCTGGAAGCAGACAGCAGTTTGAAGAACCATAAACCCAATATAAACAGCCGTGTCATACAAAACAGCGTCCGTCTGTGCTGCATTCAGGGAACTGCTGCACTGTCCTCCACAAAAACTCAGCCTGGCTTCGTGCCTGCCAACACAAGGATGGCAGGCAGCAAGTGATTAGCGTTCAACACTGGCAGCAAATGACCACACTGGCTTGCCCAGCCATGCCCAAAATGACTGATAATTGCCTTGTACAAAAGCATATGAATTCCACAGAAGCGTTGTCCAAGATACCAGGGAGAAGTAGGATGCTTGGCTGCCCAGGAACCATCAGCTGGAACCCCACACATGGATGCTTCTCCTTTCTTTACACACTTCATAGTGTTCTCTGCTGGCAACTGCTTTTCAGAGCTCTGGCTTCAGTGAATTTTTAGCATATTCATTAAAAAACTTGGACTAAAGCTACTGCATTTCTGCCAAGCAGTTCTGCTTGTGAAGGTAATGTCATTGGTGGAGATATTTATTTTGAAAAATCAACCTTTCAAGCTTATATTGTCCAGTGATTGTTCAAACAAACTCGCATACCATTATCTGCTGAACTATTTGGTGAAACTTCATTCCCATTTACATTAGTGCTATCCCTATTCTAGTTTAAGTCAGAGGTGAAGTCAGACTTCTGGATTTGTTTACTGGCTGACAGGAAAATTTTCATGCTCATTTCGTCCCTAGAAAACAGTCTGATTAAATGGTCAAATACATATCTCCCTTATAAATTCAATTTCTAGAATGCAGCTTGAATATTTAGCTTATTCAGATCAATTTTTGAAATGTGCAATTTTATTTCTGCAATAACATGTAATGTAATATTTTAATGCTGTAAAATAGTATTCCCAGGATGTTAAATTACTATCGACTATACCTTTTGCAAGCTTAACTGAACTTGCTCTAGAAAAAGAGGCAAAACTCTTTAGCAATTAAATATTGTTGCAGAGGTAATTACAAATATTAAGGGTACTAAATAAGAATACCATTATAAGTTCTGGAAGTCTGGTCTGAAGTAGTATAAAAAGTCATGGAAACAGAATATAGCAAATAGCTGTATTTCAGAAACAGCCAAAGACATTTAACACAATAATAATATTTGTTTCAAACCCTTTAATATAAAACAAAAGCTGTAGCACTTTCCAAAAACATAGTGCTAAACAGGAGCACCTGCTTAGGCTCTTCACTTCTGTATGCCAAATTCATAGGCAGGAAAACTTTAAACTCATTTAACTCCACAACTTAAAAAAAAAAAAAAGAACTGAACTCATGCCAGATCTGAAAAACATCTAAATCTGGTTGAATTTCAGTGAAATAATCGCATTTGTTTCCTCTGGAATACTGCCTTTGACTCAACTCTGTTGTGGTATAGATGGTCATAAATCTTAAGCCTCAAGAGGTATTTATGGTGTCATCCTTTTTAAATGCTGATATTCTGTTTTACAATACTTCTCCCCAAAAATCTCCCAAGGCATAATATTCTTAACCACAGAGTCAGTCTGAGGGGATGGAGTTCTTAAAATGGCCCTCTATTAAAATTCCTTGCAACAGGATCACAGTATTTGGCAGTATTAGCAATAATCATTAAACCCAGACAAAAACATTTTGACAGAAATCTGGGGTTATGATGAGGGAGAATATTTATGAAAAGTATGAAGTTTTATTTTAAAGAAGCTTTCCTTGGAGAAAGAACTTATTCTGATTGCTTTTGGTTTACAAAAACAAGAAGTTGACATTTTCTGCAGGAAGTACAGCATTTTCTGATTAGCTCTAATAGCCACCTTTGGGAGATGCTGCAATTTATCCCAGCATTTGAAGTAGTTGAGTGTCATTAATTGCTATTCACTAGGGTATTCAAGGCACTTGGTACCTGGTAAAGATAGGAGCTAGAAATCAGACTGCAGGCCAGGACTGAACAAAACACTTCAGCACACAACTGAAGGCTGAGCTGAACACAAGCCTCGTGCTTTGCTGAACAGGAATTGTGCTTTGGAAACCCCAGCAGATGTGTCAGACCAAGTGCTAGTTTAAGTGTCTGATAGCAAAACATAGGTCCATTATTTATTTTTCTAGCTTCAAAAGCTGGGTATCTTTTTCCATACATAAAGTGTTGCTAGAAAGTTTTCCAATATATTTTTCCCCCGTGTCACACTTTTCTTTCTTCGTGTTTCTCAAAAATATTTCCTCCAAACTAAATATAACTCAGCCTGATATTAAATCCACATAAGTTTTTTACCCTGACAAACCAGATCTTGATAATGCCAAAGCTACAGTAATATGTAATTTTTGTCAAAAGAGTCACTTATTTCATTTCCCATCCTCGGAGATGTGCTCTCTAAGTCGGTTTCTGATGGAAACAAATGAAGGCAGTGATTTGTCTTGAATAATAAAGCACCTGCAGCTGTTTGCAGCATTTAGAATGATAGCTTATCATTAGCAGTAACACTTATATATTCCAAGCATCCTACATGCCTTGCAGGTACGATGCCAGGGTCTGTGCCATTTACCTTAGATTTTCATCATTTTCCAATAACAAGAACATCGAGGATGCAGCACATACATCACCTGCCCAAGAGTCTGGATTCACTCTAGGTAGTGACCTTTGAATAAGTCCCCTCTGTCCCCAGAAATGACAATAGGAAAGATTTCCTTAGACTTGAATCATGTAAAATCTATAGAGTGGAACTTCCTTCTGGGTCTGAGAGGCACTGAGCACAGTGGGAACCTCATATGTGGCTGGGCAGTGGTAAATGCTAAGTAACTTCAGCAGTGATTTTAAAGGCAATCGTACATGCAGATACTCTCCAAGCTGGCAAAGCTTTGAAGACCAAATGCCAGGTTTGTCTGTCTTTGGTCATAACCATCCCAACGAGGTGAGACCTATGCGCATATTCCTATGCAGACCTGAGCACGAAGCAGCAATAATGCTGGAGAACTGCATGTGGGGCTGTGCCAGCCAGCTTCCACGGGAACTGGAAGCAGCTTTTACAGTGTAGTCATACAGCAAGAAACTCAACTTCATTCAAAATGGATTAACTCATTACAGAAAACATGAGAATGAATTGCATAGAAATGCGTGAGGGATTTAAGAGGGTTAGTGCACTAAAATACTATGAAGCTCCTGTATGACTAGAAAGGATGAATTTGTAGCAGTATAATTTACAATTTAGAAAAGTTCAAATAATTACACGTGAACTGCTAAAATATTCATTAAGGGAACACAAGATCCCTTTACTTTATAGAATAGCTTTAGTTTTTCAGCAATTCCATAAACACAGCCAGGTGAATCAGCTACTTGGCACCACCATTCAAATCTTTAGTGATCTCTTAAGAAAAAAAACTTCATCCAATTAATGTTTCACATGGTTGTGTCTTTGAGTCAGCATTGTCTCCATCTGCAAACTCACAAGTTACAGCTCCAGCGAAAAGTTAATGTCAGATCAATTACTATAATTAACAAGATCAATAATAGGTTAGCAATAATGCATTTTTCCTCTTAGGATAAACTCTGTTACATGGTTTTAAGCTCAAACAGATCCACAGCTGAACACAGCAATATTAATATCAAGAAAACTCAGGGCACTAGGTCAAGAACAGAAAAGCCTTTCTGCCAATACTTAAGTGAGTCCCTTCCCCATTTCCATCTGACATCCTGGCTTTGCCTAGGACAGACAGTAATCAAAGCACAAAAACTAATGGGGCCAAGTTTCACTGCCCTCCACGCAGAGGAAAGAGCTGTACCTGCTGCTAGTTTCAGCATGATGGTAACAACATTCGGTTGCTGTGTCTCTGGGCATCCTGCACAGCTTTTTTGTGTCCTATTCTCAGTTTATTTCAGCTTAGACACCACTGCCTTTGATTTCCTCCTACCCCTGAGAGAATTTTCTTAATTGCTCTGCTACTTGTTGCCCCCCCCAAGCAGCAACTCTCAGACAGCACAGATGACAACTTATTGCCCTACCAGTCTGACAGACCTATCTCCACCCATCTGGAGACATACAGAAGCATCCTCCTCAAGACAATTTCGTATTTGCTGCATACCATATACTACACATGACCATCCTAGCCCACAGCTGGTCTCCCCCTGAAGACCAGAGGAATCATGGCAGGCAACTGCCTAACCTCCTCTTTGGCACTATAAGGGTCTGTGCTGTGGAGAAAGGGAGTAGTTTTGGACAAACACAACCAGTTTTCCCAGACAGGTCAGGGAGAAGGTGGAAATGCCACCAAACACAGAGGAGCAATAATCTGCAGACAGCAAGACACCATGCTTCCTTGCTGAAAGGCTGATTTCAGTAGTCGGGAGATTGGTCAGCTGTAATTGCAGTTTCAGCCAGGGCATGGGAAAAAAGCTGGGAGCTTATGCTCAATAACCTGGCAGTCTACTGGTTGCCCACCCCTGCTTCCTCTGCCTTCCCCTGCCAGGGTGAGGTGGGGGCTGTGACAGTACCTCCTGGTCCTGCAGCCCCCATGCACTAAGCACCTCCAGTCTTCAGATGCCCCATCAGGGCTCCTGCAGCCGAGGCCAGCACTGCTGCACGCTTCTGGGTTAGCACTGGCCTCCTGTTGGCTTTCTGGCCAAAGTACCACCTCTCACTTGATACAAGCCAGTCTCTGATCTTATTTCTGTCCCCACAGAGGTGATGCTCCTGATGGCTGTCTCCATCACCCTTACAGCAGCCTCCACAAACAGGCACAGTGCAGGCAGGAGAGACAGGCTCCTGGAGACAAGTGAGGGGCTCTGCAGGACTGCCATTTCTTCAGGCTACTTCGTGAAAACCGAACTCAGTGCTGGGAAAGGAGTGGAGCCCTCATGGACAAGTCTCTTGGGCCACATCCAGAAGTTGAGGGAAAGGCTCCTCTCCCTTGCACAGTGCTTGGAAACAGCCACATTCACACATAGAGTTCGAGAAACTTATTTACAACACCACCACCAAATAATAGGGGCAACACTCCTTTCTTTGCTCCCCTCTGAAGAAATATGAAATCATAGAAAAGTAGTGCTTGAGAAATCACCTAATGTGTCCTCAGCCCCAAATCAACATCAAATCTATTCCTAGCAGATGCTTCTCTAATCTAGCCTTTAAAAAGCTCTGAGGATGGAGGTTTTTTGGTTTTTTTTACCCTGCTTGGTTAGGCTATGCATAAAAGTTAAGAGATTTTAGGTAACAGCATGCAAGCTGCTACAGCAAATTTTGCAAGCCTGTGCACAGGGCTATTATCATATTCCAATATTATTGGCCTTTACTTTTGCTGTGGGTTGCTGAACTAATATGAAATTCTGATTGAATTTGTGCTGCCAGTGGGAAAGCTGGAAATCAGTAAACACACTAAAAGCATGTGTCTGTGAGAGCACCAGGCAAAGGACTGCCACAGGGAAAGAGAGGAAAGCCTTGAAGAAATGCTTCAGAGCGAACAAGCTCTGCTAAGCCCTCCAGAATTGCTGTGGGAATGTCTGCCCTTCGTCTCAGGGATCCTGCAGTGGTTTGAAGCCCGTGGGTAACATATCCAATGGCCATTGAAAGGAGAAGAAAAGCAGAGGGGAAGAGATTATTTCCAAGCATTGCTCACACCAGCAAGGGTTTTCTGCTTTATGGAAAGTATCACATTACCTCGGGTTTCTTATACAAGTGGAGCTTTCTACGCAACCTGTCAGAAATTACAGTTTGGGTTTATTCCCATCCACTTTCACATGCCTTTGGCATGACATTGAGAGCTGTCTTTCTGCAGCAGCTGAGGTTCAGGGAATCTGCTTGGCTGAAACATACTATCTGCAAGGTGTTTCTCATTTTCTTTCCTTCCAGCCTGTGTGTTGACATTAGTTACCAAATACATGCAAGTTTTACAGTGCTCACATAGCTGCTTAAGGCCTTTTCTCCTGCATCAGTACTCTCCCAACAATGTTTTCCATGGCCCAAAATGCACAAGCACAACTTCCTTCAGGAAAAAGGAGAGCTCATAGGGAATGCCCAGAGGCCATGCTGCCCCATCCTGGGCAGGCACACAAGCTCATTGTGCCAAATGAATCAACACTAGAAATTACCCACCAGCAACGGCTCTGTCCTTGCTCTCAGCCACTGCAAGGGACCTCAACCTGTGTTCAGTTTATCCTGAAAAAGTGCATGCTTCAATGTAGTGCTGCTGACAGACATCAGTACATACATCTCTTCAGTCCTACACCACTGTCTTCAAATGGTTGCTTCATCTAAGCATAGACATATCCCATATGACTGTCTGGTTCAGGAAAAAAAGGGGTTTTAACAATGTAATAAGGCAGAAATAGCAGAGTGGACAACAGTCCCTTACTTGTCTCACTGCAGCCATGACACAGCAGGGCAGAATTCTGTCCCTTAAAAACAACCAGTATGCATGCAAGAGATGAGGGTATACCAGAAAATTACCACATGGAGAAAATACAATTCAAGGGCTACATTCGCAAAACTTTGCAGAAAATAGGACCCCAGCCAAGCCTCATCACAGTTCATGCAGTCACCCCAGAACCTAATCATCACCCTCATTATTATTTTTCAGTTGTTCCCAAGAACTTACTTCTATGTTGTTTGTGCACAGTCAAGTTGTGAATTATTAATGATACTCAAACACCTCAAGAAAAATACTAGCCCTTCTCATGTTCATGCTGGCTGTTGAAATAGGAGCACGGAGTGGAAATTAGGATTGGGAGAGATGGGAGAGAGCCAGGACACAGATTAGGATTCTTTTTTATTTTTTGCCACCCAATTGGCCTTGAATCACATTTAATTTTTCACCTATCAAGTCTCACACACTAGACTTCAGGAGTTCTGCCCTAAATTCCCAGAACTTGTACAGATTAATACAGCTGTGACCAGGACATTTTACTTCTCTATGACTCAGTTTCCCACGCATGAGAACAGCTAATTTTCAAAAAAGGTCATTAAGATAAAATGAATAACATTTGAATTGCTTAGCTATTATTGTGGTGGTCTATGTGAGCAGAAAAATAGCTCAAGGCAGTGTTCATTTAACAGAGGATGTAGGGCAAACGAGCTTTCTAGATCAAAGCAAGCAAATCTAATTTCAAATCAGAAAGGTATTATTATACTTATTTAATTATCTCACCATTAATGTTTTCACTTTTTTTTTTTCTTTAAAGGAAGGATGTCCTGAAGTGATTCTACAGAAGCCTCTTTTAAACCTTAATTTCTTTAAATGAACCAGCCAATTTCAGGACTAAATGATTACAACTGCCATTCATTCAGAAAAGCAATTTAGTTTTGATCAAGACCTACATCTCAGCTCTGAATTTAAATTAAGATAGAGCAATTTTTGAACATAGTTACTTCTAAAATAGAAGAGATCTTGCTGCCTGCAAGAGACACATGAACTCTTACCATACCAAAAATTCATGTTAGATAGTTGGTACTTGAAACACAATTGTCATTAAAATGGATTGCAGCATTCATGTCCTGGAAACATGAAGAATAGAAACTAATGGATTAACATGGAGAGCAACACAATGATCTTTACCTTGTCCTACTAGAATAGGCCTTCCACAATTCTTCTTCCTTTATTCAACTTCTAACAAACAAGGATACTCTAGCTGAAAAGAATTCACTGAAATCAAAGTGACCAAGAGTCCCAAACATGCTCTCTCCAGCTGTATAGTGTGACATAGGTAATGGAACATTTGACTTTGCTCCAGTATGTCCAAAACTACCTTATTTTATAATATCTGCATACAAGAAAAATCTACAGTTGAAAAATGTTTCCAATATTTATATTAGGTACATTTTAATGAAAGCACACCATAAAAATAAGAAAGCCTGTGCCCATGAAAAGCCTCACTTGCTTAGTATTAAGCGTCTGAGATTAGGTGGAATCAAATTTCATTCTTTCTAGCTGTAGTGTTTAAAAAAAAAAATAATTTCAAGTGATAGCATTTATCATCATGTACTTTTCTAAGAGGAGAATACATTGACTGGTTCACTGTATTTTAAAGCTCCTGTGATAAAGCCAGAAATTAGACATTTGCATGTGAAAAGTTCTGCAGAGGAATGCTCTTACTTATGCCAGTAATTCTGCTAGCTTCAGCATAGTGACCAGTGAATAGGGGACTAGACACTATACACATTTCTTTTCTATTACCTCACCAATCATCTGTCTTAAATACATCCATCATAGATGTTCGCTATACTTAGAGATTAACTCTATAAAGATCACCAAAGTGATTAAATAACCCAGTGTTTCAATAGCAGGGCCCCGGACTCATTGATGCATGGGATCACTTTTGGGCCAATGTTCCCGATTTCATTGCCCATGACCTTGAAGGAAAGAGTCAATATCTCTGCTGCTGTAAAACTGGTATTTCACCCACATTTCTGCTTTGCTGCCAGAACACAGAATTATAGGACCGTAAGGTACGCAGAGGTCATACAGATAGAGCAACAAAGCATGAATCATGCTTGTTATCTGTGGTCTAATGTTAACTACTTCCAAGGAGAGAGACTCCACAGCTTCTCTCAGACAGGACAGCCATCGGTGACCCTTCCGGCAAAGGGTGCTTTTCCTACGGCCTATCTTGAAGTCTGCCTTGCTTTAATCACTTGTAATATCTCCAGGTTTATTCATTGTGGACATGAACAAGTAACCACCTTTCTCCTTAACAACAGCTCTATACAACTAGACATCTCTCCTCATCTTTTCTCTGGGCGAAAGAACCTCTCTTTCTGTCTTATCTTACAGGTTTTCCAGACCATTCAACCTACTTATTACTCCCCCATGGATCATTCCCAGGGGACACACATCATTCTTGCAGCACTGTAAGAGTCCGTGCTCCTACGCCAGCTTCTCCCATTGCTACCTGTTAATACAAAAGTGATACCTGACATCTCAGCAAGTTATTCAAGTTGGTCACAACCCTGAAGCTAACCTGTCCCTTCTTTTCCCAAAAGTGGTACCAAAAGCACCTGACTGTTCTTTCTTGTAACACCGGTATTAAGTACTGTGGCAAAGGAATAGCTTTACTGTAAGGGAATTACAGTTTTCAAACAAAGAATCTGACTTTTTTTCAGCCCAGCAAATATCAAGTTACAGGAGTCCATTTTCAAAGTATTAAGAACAATGAAGAACTGTTTGAAGACTGCAGCACTACAAAGCAATGGAGCCTTCCAGTGCCTTGCCTGGCAGGAGCTGTACAGAATTTAACTGAGCAAACACAGCTTCAAAAGAAGTCAGTCCATAAAGTCCTCTTGACTTTTCTATAGAGGTGGAACTCATTTAATTGCATCAAAAAGAATCAGACTTCCTATCCCACTTTCCTTCCTAGTAGTGACTTCTGAGGAGCAGAAAGGAGGGGAGGAGTTGGAGAAGGGGCATAGAAACAGTAACTCCAGAAAGGGCAGATGACAGGAATGGCAGATTCAATCTGTTTTGCTTTTCTACTCACTCTCTCATTGCAGTGTTCATATCAGGATAGCTTAATCCCTACAGATCAGCATTTCCTCTCCACCCACGTTTCAGTTTGCTTCCTGTGCACACCAAGGGGAATGGTGCTCTCTTCCTCACTGACACAAGTCCACATTTGGTATTTTCAAAGCTACCAACACAAGTCAGCTTGAAACTCTTAAACCAAGAGATTGGGAGTGGTTGACGGAACACTGCTCCACACAAATGGCAGCACATGCGTAGAGAACACTGCTCCCACCTTACCAGAAGTTACAACTGAGTGCAGACCTGGGTACAGCCAGGCAGGAATAGGGTCAGCTAGGTGTAACGCTACACAAATCCTTCCAGCCTTTTCATCATCGCTGCTAGCGCCAGTAACCAGTGTAATGTTGGAACATGTTACAGCACTTAGATTTAAGGGTGTAGCTGTGCAAGAAGAGGGCTCTGCTCATAATCCGTGGCATAAAGTAGAAAGGAATCTTATTTCTTAACCTTAAGATTGAAGATCTGTCCAAAACACTCAAGAAAAATTTGTCAGTAAGTTTTATTACACTGCTCATACCTTTCTATATAGACAATGTTAAGATGTTACCAAGTAAGGCAGCTAACATTACAGCATTGCTCAAAAGCAAACAGTGATTTTAAAATAAATATTCTGGCACATCATCTTACATTTATTTTTGAGAGTGAAGACACTTGTGTGCTGATGAACCCAAAATAGCAAGGTGTACACATTCCCAGAGAACACACCTGAAGTCGAATACAACCACTGACTCAAAACCACTTCCCAGCTTTTGTAGGAATACTAAGTTTGTCCCTTCAGCGCACTGCATAATTGTCCCGAAAATCTCCTTAGCAGTAATGGTCAGCTGGCTCAGAAGGGAATGTACTAATGCTCTGCTAGTACTCCTTAAGACTAGGAAAAACCCTCCTCCCCCCTCACCAAAAATAAAAAAAATCCACCACACCAGAGAAAGAAACCGGGTCTCCCGTAATAAGACAGGAGATAAGCTTCTAGTTACAGCCTGGCTTTGCAAAGAGAAATCACGGCTCTAGAGCAGAAGGGAAGAAGTGAACATGAGAGTTATTATCTCAATACACAAGGTTATAAAAGGCAACTGGCCTTTCCATTCCTTCAATAAATAACATCAACAAATATTTAGTCTTGTAAAAAAATTGGTTGGTGCCTAGCATGAAAACCAAAAGCAGTATCATACAGGTTAATGTGATGATTTAGAGCTGGCACAGCTGCATCACTCATTATCTGTTGCTTTCCAGTTCATGCAAACTTCTCAGGCCACGTAGGTCTACATCACACAGGGACGGGGTGGGGGGATAAGTTCTTTACTCTGCTTAGCTAACTTAGCTTTCAGACACAAATACACAAAGCAGTGAAAGCATTTCCAAAGAACAGCAGACATCAAGTATTTGAACTGCAGTGGTCTTGTATCCCTGAGGAACTCTGGGTTTTTTTAAGCAAAAAAACCATATGACAACAGCACAGCCAATCTGAATCTTTGAAGATTTATAAGTAGCTAGCTATAAATTGCAGTATATTCTGACGTTCTTTACCAAATACAACATTAAGCTGACAAATTATACTAATACAGTATGATTTCAAGGTGTATCCACATTCGCAGCATATGTAAATTTCTCAAATAGAATCCGATGTTTGCTAATATGGTACGATCTAAGTTAATAAGATCAAATTATGTCTGATCATACTACATTAGTAAATGTCACATCAAATTAGTCATTTTCACAATTATAATGAAGCACAGAAAGCAACCAAAAATAACTTTTCCAACACAAGCAAGCAGTGCTGAAGCTGAAAACTGAACTAAATACCAAGCCCCTAGAGAATGCTTTTTCAGTTCAAGGTTAGCTGACTTTTCTTCAGTCTTATTTCAGAGACCTCTCATACATGATTTAAATCATGGTCTGAGCCACAGTAGTCTTGTCCAAAGGTCAGTAACAGGGGCTGGAGATAAGAAAAAGAACTAGACCAAGTTGGCAAAACCTCTACAGGAGGCTTTTAGCTCAGGGATAGTCATTATGGTTGTGCTCACTGCAATGGTTCCATGGAGGAAAACTCAGGAAAACCCAGTGAACATAAGCTTTGAAAGAGAAAGCACGTTAAATAGGAAGTTGCTTATACAGTTGTTAAACTTTCTTCCTTTAAAATGTATTATCTGAACTGTTGTAATACATCAGGCCTTGTAAGATTTTATTTTTCTTTTCTGCTACTGAAACCAAGTACCTGTCAGGTATGCATTTGGTATTATCTCATTTGTTTGCAAATATACAAAGTTTGGTTTCTTTGAACACAGTAAGAAAAACAAACAGCTTCTTGGCTCAGAAAGCCCACAGTCTGCCCTCAGCCTGATGTCCCTGGACATATGTTGATTTCAGAACCACAGTTATCTTTTGCCATGTTCTTCTGCCAACTTGGAAAGCTTCCTACAGATTTCCTCCATGTCCCTACATCTAGAGGTAGGGAATATCTCTTGAAATGCCCACATTAAAGCTGACCTGTCATATAGCAGAGGCTACCCAAGTAGGGTGCCTATAAACTCAAAGCCTACTCTAAAAATAGAAGGCTGAAGTCAGTCCTGTCAAGCCTCAAGGATGTCTCACACACAACCTTAGCCAGAACCTTTAACAAGAAAAAAACCTCTGGTGTATGACAGAAGCAGAAAGAGCAGGAATTTCAAGGAGCATTGGATTCTCCTACAATCACTGGTAACATGGGGAGGTTGACCTTCCCCAAAGTTCCACATCATCACTTTCATTGTGGGGGTGCAGAGAAAAGCAGTGGAAAATACTTCACCATCCAAGACAGTCTAGTAAAGGCAGCATGGGACAGGAGAGGCTTCTTTTGCAAGGCTGAGCAGTGTCCCTGCTGGGGAGGAATTTTGCCCCCATGTCACCAGGTAAAGCAGAGTCTAGGATTTTCCCAGGCCACTATATCAACTCCAAGAGACAAGACTTTTGTCCTTTTTGATGAACAAAGAGACATCGAAGGGGAACACATATTTCAGTGATTTCATTTCTATCTTTACTGAGTTAAAATACATCCAGCAATATAAGTCTTCTGGATAAATCAACTTTATTCCCAGCTAAATAAATTAGTGCCAGCTGAAGCACTGCAAACTCCAAGAAGCATTTTTCTGTGTACAGAGTTTAGGTAATTGAAGGCTAAAGTGGTGGTGAATACTTAAGTCAACAGTTCCATTTTTTTAAAAAGTAAAATTTTAAAGCACACCTAACAAGATGCCCACTGTTGAAAGGAGGATTTCTAGCTACTTTCTCAGAAGGTAGAACATATGTTCATTATTGTGACCTGTATGTTTGATATTAATTTTCTTGATTTAGTATACACTGGCATACGCTTCAAAGACTATTTTTTCCCCATAATGGCTTTACCAGCCCCTGTTGCTCATGACTTTTGTTTATTTGCTTGATATTTGTTTCTTTTTAATCCAAGCTGTCTGCATGAATTTTAACTCAGTTATGGGTGTTTATATAAGGCAGTCTGTTCAGGGACAAAGTTGTTGATCCCCAGAGAAAGCATTGTTCCTATCCTGCCTGTATTTCAGCAGATTAGGTTTAAGCCAGACCTATCATCAAAATACACTCATGAGCACACAAGCTTTACATGTGTTGTGGTTTGAATGGAGTTGTTTTAATAGACAACTTTTTTTATTAGTAATTATGAATACTTCTGTTGGATTCTGGTATGCCAGTAGACCAGGAACCCTTTGTTGTCTTTAAACTAATGTCTACATTATTCTGCATTTTCTTCTTCTAATCATTCCTTTATCCTGGAGGATTTTAGCAACATTTTACTGTCATTCTGTTATGAAACTTGTTTTCCCTTGAGCATGTGGCAATTTCATTAGGTACCTGAAGATCATATAAAAATCAAATAACATAAGCTCAGCTAAAGAAAAAAAAATGTTTCTACTTAGCTCAAGACAAAAATAAAAGCACATGGGAGGAGGAGGGTAAATAAAGTGAAAAAAATAAGGGAAGCATTATTTGCTGCATTGTTTAACTCCTTGCTGGCTTTATTTTATGGTGGATGTCATAACTGTGCAGAAGCAGCTCCACAAGCCCTTCTCCAGGCTGCAGCCTGGGATGGGGCACTCCTGAGCCCAGGAGCAATAGTAAATGTAACTTAAAGGGGGCAGCTGTTCAACATTTTTGTATGGATGTCTTTACCTCTTTCACATGGAAACACAAACTGTATCACATGGTGTTGTCTTTCCTCCACCCTGCTCTCTCCACCCCTAAAAACCAAAAATCACCAACTACCCCAAAAACTCAAATCTTCCTTCTGGTTTCCTTCCTTCCTTTCTTCTATTCACCTTTGCTTGCTAGACCCAAAAGCTGCTCTTATTATCACCTCATTCACATTCATTTGAAGTAGTCATTCAGAAACCCAAGGGTTTGCACATATAGTGTTTGCATTTACCAGATAAATGATCTAAATCTTTCTAACGTCATCTAAAAACGGGTATAAATCAGGAGTAAACCACTCAAGCCAGCTTTCTGTGCAACGTCATTGTACAATCAAAAGTTTGAATATACATACTACTTCCAGCTAATTAAGCACAATTCAGTGACACCAATACAGCCAGCAGCATAGTGAAGCTGGCAACGAAGAAAACCTACTTGGCAAAGAAGGCAATGCATGCTGCTAATGCTGTACAAATAGCATTTTAATCAAAGCCAGGTTTCCACAAGTCACAAGCCCTGGTCTCTTAGCTTTGGCCTTGGATCATTTTTCTGTTACACCCAAGCCCATCTCTTAGGAAGTAATGCTGCTATAATTTTGCATGCACACTCCCCCAGAGAAAGTAATGACATCAGTAAACAGCAACATCAGTAAAACAAGCTTTTCATACTTTTTCATTGTATGAAAATAAATTAATTTATGGCTACAATGCATGGACAATACCACACAGGCCTTTGCCAAGCACAGAAAGATGGAACATAAATTGGTCTTCAGAGTTTGCCAGTACAACAGCTGTGATAGATCAGGTTTTTTCCAAAAAGTAGATTTTAAAGTTGAAAATGGCTTATATAAAATTGGCTTAAAATTAGTGCCAAATTAAGTTAAATTGTTTCTATTTTTTTCTTAATAGTGTTAAAAGGCAGCAGAAAATTTTGCCTTGTGTTTAAGTGTCTTGACTGGAATTTTCAAAGCAAAAGGTATTTAAATAGCCAATGCCCATTATCCCTGGAAAAACTAATATTTGAACTGGCTTTGCTTACTGCACCTTAAGATTTAGAAGTAGAAATAAGATTCCTCCTTTTGTTTTTAAGAGGGAGTCATGCTTGTGGGCAAGAAAGTTAAACCAGGATTTTATTCATCACAGGAGAATTAAGATATAGTTGAAGACAGAAACATGAAAAAAACTTTGGCTGCAGTACCTCCAGTGTTACCCACCCTCAGTGCTTGCCCTCCCTGAGCTCTCAGAAACAGTCCTCCCCTCTAAAGTTATTTGCCTCCCTTGGACAAGAGAGGTGCCTGCATCAAGACAGACATCTAAGAAGAGCTCAGCATTCAGGGGACACCTGGACTTACCGAATAAAGGCTTCAGTGAACAGTTTTCTTCACCGCAAGCACAGCTACAGCTCTGCACTGGTTTGTGTGTCCTGGCTAGCTGATCCAGACACCATGAGACCTCAATTTTATCTTCTTCAGTATTATTGAACAATCGATTCCAGCCTCATCTAGTGCCCTTGAATTAAGGGATGTAACAGCATTTCATCTTTGCTTCCTAATGAGCAGCCCTCAGTGACCTTCATAAACTGAGGTCAGCCAAGTGTATTATTCTCTCTTTGAGCACATTACACAATCTAACAGGACTGAGAAGAATAGTTCCACTGCTCCACTTACACAAGCAGGATCCAAAGCAGCAGGCCAGAGCTTCCTCTATGATAGGCTGCTTGTTTTAAAAGTCCAACCACTAAATATCTTTCCATTTTAACTTCAGATGAGATGCAGACCTGTGTTTAAGACACAGGTAGGCAAGGCTAGTCCAGAATTCAAAAGGTCATCTAAAGCCTAATTATTCTTCCATTTTTCTGCCAAGGCTAATCCACAGCTGACCTGTTCCTAAAGCACACCAGACAGACACAAAGGTCAGCCCATTCCTTGGGCACGCACCCCAGGATGGGATTAAACAAACACAGCACCTGTTTCCTTCTGTAGAGCTGTTCTGTACAAAGAATCTCTGTATTTCCCTCTTACACATCTGCACTGATAATTAATGAGCCCTATGCAGTCAATTGCTTCTTCCAAGACACAAAACCCCAAAATTATTCACTCTTCACTGTGCAGAGAGTTTGCAAGTCAGAGACAACATCTGGCCAGAAGTGTTAAAATAAAGCCCCTCTCCCAGCCTCTCAGCAATTCTGAAGATTTATCCATACCTTATAAAGTTCCATAACACCAGAATGCTTTTGAAAAATCTGCTTTCTTTTTGCAAAACAAGCAGCCAGGTGGATACCAGCTTCCTTGTCTGCAGGACAGATACAGCGCAGGAGGGTTGCTGTGAGAACTTATTACCAGGACTAAGTCCTACTCTGGGGAAACTACCTCTTTGCTTAAAGATATAGACATCAACAAGGACCACTTTTGAAAAAAACAGAAAACTGAAGCCTGGAGACATTTTTGTGTAAATCTTTCTATTAAGATACCTTAACTTACCTCAGTTCTATTGGGTTGTTTCATCAATATTTGATTCTTTTCAGTCCATTCCCTCTCTGGTTTAATCTCCTAAAACATCCTCTCCCCATTTGACTTTTTTCTTTTGTAGAAGAAACACAAACACAGGAAGCAAACAGAGCTTCCTAGGGTCAGCATCCAAATAGTCCCCCACAAAATGAGGTAGATAGGCATAGAGTACCACAAAAAGACAACTTCCAAAAAAAGAACCTGATGCTTTACCTAACACCAACCACCCACATAAGAGAAAAGAACAAAACACTATTTTCTACCTACCCCAAATCCTCATGAAGTCCAGCTTCCACACACCCCAGTCTCAGCCAAGCAAGCTCGCTGGAGCGGAGCCATTTTATGTGTGAGGGAATCCCTTAATTCAGGACAGCTGTCCCTGCCCTGACACCCGCCCACCTACTTAGGGCATGCAGCTGTGATCAATCCCCTGCTGAAGAGAAGCACTTAACCCCTTCCCTGCTAACACCAAATGAAGGCTACAGACACTAGAGCAGACAGAAAGTGAGACTGATGACTTCTTATGAAACCTTGTGCACTGCAATCCACTTTACAGCTGAAACAGTTTCAATTTCTAAACAGAAATGGTTGCCAGACTTTGTTCTTCTCCTGCAGAGTGACCACACCACATGTCAATCCGGTTTCCCCTTTTAATTTCAAATTTCTTATTTTCTGGGATTTCATCACCTGGCAATGAAACACAGTCCCAAGAGGTTCCTGAACAATGCTGGGTTCGGTAATCTGCCGCATGCAGAACAGAGATAACAGATGGTGCCTTTGCGTTAGTGCGATGGTTCAAATCAGACAAGCACTTTAAAGACAATGCCCCAGACGGTCCCCAAATTTGGTTCATCCTGCAGAGAGATGCAGGGGCATGTGAACTAGATTACTTGGGTAACTTCAGAAGTATTCCTCCATGTGGCAGAGAAAAACATCTCCCTGATAATTAGGGTGTGACCAGTAATTGCAAAAACCAGGTGGCAGAGGAAGAAGGGGTAGGTATTGGTATGGAATGGACCCTGCTCTTTGGTCAGGTTAACATATCAGCTGAAGAGGGAGGGGGTATTTATTAATGAGTGTTCATCCCCCACCTCCTGTGAAGGATTTTGCTCCCTTGGCCTCAATGTTTCCCACACACATACTCATTTTGAATCCTTCTGACCTGAATCTTCTTTAAGGAGTGTACCTCACCCTCCACCACACACCGAGATTTTGCTCATTTTATGTACGTGGGAGGAAATTATTGTTTCACAGTGATTTTACTGGAAGGATAAAGAGCCTGATGTAGAATTACAGAAAAAGGATTTTGTAAAAAAAAAAAAAAAAAAAATCTTACAAAAACACGGGGCCCAGACTGAAGCGGATTGTAGCCTACGTGAATCAGGAGTAACTTGGTAAGCTGGTGAAGTTAAAGGGACAGAAGACCAAGCAGTGAAGGAAGCAGACCTTTTAGCCTTGTAAAAAACAGTATGTGTGTGTGGATTTATCCAAAGGCATTGAAGAGGGGATCTAGTCCCCCATTAATGCCACCAGCTGCCACACACTCTCACTTCACACAGTAGCAGTCATATGGCCTCAAGACACCTTCGGTCTCCCATCAAGACAGAACTGCATCTGCCATTAGCACATTTCAGATCTGATTTTCAACTCTGCATGTGCAGGTTTGCCCTGCAAGCTCCTGCATGCCATTTGGCAGGGGTTTACGTCATTATACTCAATTAATCTGTAGCCTTCTCCCTTTGGTTTGGGCAGAACAAGCTACAACTATACTCAGCACACACCCTCACTGGGCTTCAGCTTTTATCCTGCATCTGGATCTGCTTACGAAGGAAGTCAAGCACTGTAAATATATCTTTAAAACACCAAGCCTTGTAAACATTGCAAGATATGATTACTGTCTCTAAATGATCAAGAAGAAATATGCCCTTTCATAAATGTAAACCATCTGACCCCAGAAAAGAGAAAAAGAACAAACGAGGGCAAGAAACTACTATTAGGTACAGTTGTCTTAATCCTAATTGTACTACACAGAGACCTGATGCCATTAGGGTTACACCGAGTGTCACTGTGTGTTGACCCCACTTATAAATGTAAGAGGTGGGTGATCCCTTCATATTTTTCAACCACCAGAACTTGTGTGGGCTTAAATACTGTAGCCAGGTCAGCAGCAATACGGGAGGCTTCTGTTACACAGCTGCATGGGAGTGATTAGTTTAATTAATTTCTGGGTCATTATAGGGATCAATTCTGGTGTTGTGGACCATTAAAGCCAGTTTGGTTTGTTGCAAGGCACTTGGTCATTATTAGCTCAGAGTCAATAAGCTACATCACACAACCATAATCAATACATGAAAAAGAATTTTGAAGGAAAAGAAAGAAAAGGATGAATTTTGATCTCACTTAGATCAATAGTTTCCCAGAAATTGGTGGAATTCCCTGATGTAAAATCAATGTGAGCAAGTTCAAAATTGAGTTGTTTTGCTTTGTCAAGAAGATAAAATGGAGAGCTTGGACTGTGCCTTTAAAGAGAGACGTTAATAGATTACATTTTATTTGCAATATCTTGCTCTCCCAAGATTTTCTCCCTGTTTATAACCTTGAAATATCTATGATCAGTGGGGGAACAGGGGGATTTTGCACATGCGCCTGAAAGGAACCTCTGATAGCACTTGGTCAATTATTCACAAAAACATTTACCCTGTGTCCTCACCTAAGTTGGAGTAACTGATGTCCCATTTAAAACCAGTATTTTCAATTAGGAAACACCATTGGCAACATCTGACATTTATTCCCCATTGTTTTAGCATTAAACAAATGTGTAACCTGTCCCACATTTCACCCATGGGGATGTGAACATCTTCAAGTGAGCAGACCCATTGTCCCATGCATTTTGCACAAGTATGCTATCATTGTAGGTGGGCTTCTGAGCACTATTAGCAACAAACTATCCCACCCTGGGCTATAACACTCCTCAGGGGATAAATCCCAGTGTGACAGAGCAGGTGGCAGCCTTTAAGGATCCCTTGAGAGAAAAGCTGTTTGGAGATTACCTAGTTGGACCAAGTCCATGCAATAGGAGTTTCCAAATCATAGACTGAAATAGGTAGGTAAAATAAGCTTTTTTGCTAGTGAACCCTCAAAAAAGTTCCAAGATGGTTTTAGATTATTAACTGGCAAATACTGAAGCACATTTCACATAGGACTCCAAAATGTGTGCAAAAAACACTCTGCTGAGTTCAGGTATGATTCATTTATATCACACCATTCAGTAAAGCAAACAGCAGGTTATAAAATTGTAGTTGTGTGTGTTAACCCTCAGGCTAGGCACAAGCCAAAAAGAATCCCCGTACGTGTGCAAGTTAAAGCCTTACAGAAAGAGATTCTTTCAAGACCAAGCAACACGGGGGATTAGTGCAACTGGTTTTCGTCTCCAGAGTTTGAAGTTGTGTTGGACCAGTCACTCAAGCAAGGTGTGCGTGAGTCATATGGTCTTACACTTGTGACTGTTACAAAACAGCAAAGTACACCTTGTTGTAACGATCTGCCTCTGCTTGCGATTTCAAAGGAAGCTTTTGATGATAGAGACTACGGTCTCTGAGAGCTCAGATATTTCTGAGTTCATGCTATCTATGCAGCAAGTCAGAGGCTGTGATTTTCAAAGGGCAGGGGTTGCTGCAGGGTTGCCCTCAGCATGAACCTGTGGGCACTCAGTTATTTCACAGTAATTGCCTGTTTCTAGCTGCTACAGCATTTCCTGCATATAAGAAAGTTCACTTCTTAACTGAGGTATTGCTCGTTTACTGGGTAACTGGTAAGGACCAGCTCCTAGGGGTAGTCAAAGAGCTGCAACTTCAGCAACTTCTTTTCCCTGCAGTAACTTGTTCAGATCCTTGTTCTGTAAGAAAGTTACAGCTCCAACAACAATTTATAATCACTGATAACTGGTAGAATTGCTCCTCTGAAAATCCTAGCCAAAATGGCCATCTCATTTACCTATCAACTAGCCCATTCACTTACAGTGTAAGCCCAGAAGATGGAAACACTAAGAAGGTGACTCCATTTGTTTTCGCTTGGTTTTGGTTGTTGGTATTTTTTATGGTTTATGGTGTGTTGTTTTGGTTTTTTTTTTTTTCCCCACAAAATATTAGATCCATCCCTGCAGCAGTTAATTTTAGAGGTGTGACATTTGGCAAGCCCCAAGTGTTCACTAACACCACAAGTCAAATCCTCAGCAAGGGGGCTGACAGTGTGACACTCAGAACTCACCTCTTCAGGCTAAATCTTTTCAAAGAGGTGGGAAAATGTGATAGTTTAGAAAAGACTCTGATAGAAACTTCGCACCCATTCTGCCCACCCAACCGAGTATCTGCGCCGGTCCCTGTTTCAACTCTCCTCCAGTTACTGGTTGCTTTTTAATGAATGTTGACTGTTTGGATGGGAAGCACTGTCAGCATGGAGTAAAGGTCATGATGAAGAACACAGACTTGTTTCCAAACTATCTGTAAAAAATATTGGAGCATCATTACAAACCTCCAAGGGCTTTAGGCAATTCAATCTCCAACACCATTTATAGACCGGTTTGCTACATCTACCCAAAGGATGATAGTGACAGAGAGAGGTGATGACAATTTTTGCTCTGTGGACACTCATGGTGAGATTCTTTGCCTCTACCTTGCACCATCTAAAGAGGGTAGAATTATTGCTGCTGTGAATTTTATGCAGTTGAGGGTGACAACAGAAAGGTCGAGTGAGACCAGCTTTGAAGGTAGAGATAGAAGTTCAGGCCTGAGCACAATAAGACTTTTCATCAGACGTTTCAAAGCACCAATCAGTACATGAAACCAAACTCTGCCATGAGGCAGAACAGCAGCTCTGTTGCCTTGCAGGTTTATCTATCACTCATGTAATGTGTATCTGTGCTTTCAGAAAGTCACATGAATTGGGACTGTGTACATTTTAATGTTTCGCTTGTTCTTCTTTCCTCTAAGAGAATAATTATGGTCTTACCTCCTCTCATTCATTAAATCAAACCTTGTTCTCAGCACAATGAAGAGTATTCCCCATCGGATACACTTGCTCTTGTGCTGAGACCTTGTCAGCTCAGTTTCAGCCTAAAGCAAAATTTTCTGGCTGGGTTTATAAGCTTTTCGACATAAAGTGTTTGTAATGGAAATTGCAATTTTGCCTCAACTCTGAGAGCCTGCCTGCCCTGCAATGAGACATTCAGTACCCTACCAGACTAGCGCACGTGCCCCCAGGCAGAGGGAATGACCACTTTCCTGTGCGACAGCCAAAGCTCTTGACTCGATACAACCGTGTGGTACGTTGCTTCACTGATTTGTTTTTGTAGGAGCATAACTAATTCACAGTGACTGACATTGTTTTATTTCCACCCCATCACTGACATCTTGTCTGAGTTACATCATATCCCACAAATTGCATATCTTTTTGGCTGCTGGTGCTCTCTATTCCCTCTTCTTTAGTACGATGATCATTATAATCCGTTCTCTTATACCAAGGCCAAGACTCCTGCTGTGTTTCCAGGTAATGTATTCCTTTACTGAGTGATGCATTGGGGAGGAGAGAGGAGAGAGAAAAGGAAAAGCCTTGAGAGGAAAAATTTCCAAGTTTCATGATTTCTGAATCTCTGAAATAGTTCCAAAATTCCTTGGTGTTCTGGAGCTCTTTCCCTGCATAATGAAAGCTCTGGGCTTTTGCATTGTTTGCTTTATTTTGCAATATTTTATGATTCTCATATATTCTGAGCCGTGTTGATTTGTGACTAGTTTTTCATCATTACCCTGGGAGGAATTTTCTCTGAAAACTCAGGAAAGAAACAACGCCCTGAAGTGAGACACTGCAAATGAGCAACTGCCATCAGACGATGGATTCCGTTATTTATCCAGTTCTTGCAGAATACATATGACTGCAGCACCTGATCACCTCCCAGAATGATAAAGTGAAAATCAAAGCATCTTTCTCCCCCTTCCTCCTCTTCGCATTTGCCTCCTGCATCAGCTCTGCAAGATATTACATAGTGAGGAAGAGCCACAGTCTTCTCCAGCCAGGGAATTATGCCCTGTGATTAAAGAGATAACCATGGATGCAAAACATGTCGGTCCAATTCCTTCCTCCAACACATATTTTCTGGAGAAAACTACCTAGTACAGAGCATGTATAGTCCCTTGATTTGTAATGAAACCCATAGAAGTTATAGATTTAAATCTTGTTAGGAAACAAGACTCCAGTCTCTCTCTCAGACGCAATGTGTGAAATGGGGATATTAGCATCTCCCCAGCTCACAGACAATAATAGATCCATGTAGATATAGAAGACAGTCAGATTCTAAGGCCATGGGAGCTGTAGAAATATCTAAGAATGACAACCCCATCTTCTTGCTCTGGGGTTATTCATGGTTTACAGAAATATAAATGAGACCGATTTCTCACCATTTATATTTGAGAACACCTCCACAAAACCAGTGATTTCTTGAGCACTAGAATTCAGGGACCTAATTTCATATGGATTTGCATCTCTATGCTAGGAGTCCCTCTGGATCCTCTAATAAGTACTGAATTCTTGATACAGCTGTTCTTTTAACTGGGCACTAATAGGATTTCTCTTCTTTACCCAGCCACCTAACAACATGAAATGTGTTGAGTTTATTCTCCCTACCTGTCTGTCTAACTGGCCACCAAGATCTGTTTCCACTAAGAAATTGCCTTCACTAATTTGAAACATTCATATCCTCAGATATTGTAGCATCAAGGGTATAAATCCTAATACAATTAGTTTCAAGCCAGCTTTACTTACATCAGAAAAATATAACACACTGCTTTCAGTTCCGACCTTACAAAAGGCTTTCATCATTTCAATTTCTGTTTGTATATCCCTGGAACTATACTGACATCAAATCATCATAAGTTAAGTGGAAATCAGTTAATGGAAATTTAACCTATATCACCTAAAATTTTGGTTGTCAAAATCTTGGCTTCACTATACAGTGTAAGGGGTAGATACAGAGTATTCTCACTACATCTGGTAGAACCACATGCTAGTACAAGTAAAAGCAAATCTGCAAATATATCCAGATCTGGAGAAATTGGGTAAAATCCTGTTTTCAACTTTGTAGTTGAATGTATAGGGCAATAATCTCACCATGAGTTTTCTCTGGAGCAAGAAAGAGCGATTTCACCAGCTTAGAAGGATGTTTTCATGTCCCATAAAGGAAAGTAAAAGCAGCAAAAGCTAATTTTCATTGGAATTGGCTTGACTGGGTTTATAAAGGCTTGTAATAAAGAAGCAACAACTCTGAAACATGTCTACAAGCTCAGTTTTGAACACCAAGCTTCTGGTGCAGTCTGCATTTTTTACCCATACTTTTGCTTCAAAAGCAAATGGGCCTTTTTTGGCGTATATATAGAACAATGTCTTTTGGGCAGCTTTCACATTAGGTGTCATTTTATGAAGCTGTGTTTCTTATTCTTGGCTACTCACACTAAAGCTACAGCTCTTATGAGCATATTTTAATGTATCAGTTTATATTCAGAACAAAGAACCTAGGGTTATCCCATCATCAAAAATCCTTATGAGCTGGATTTTTTACTGTTTCCTTCATGTAGGATTATGGTTTTCATAGAAAAATAAAACAAGCTTTTCCTTTATTTTGTTTTCTTTTTTTCTTTCTTCCATCCCACATTTTATTTTGGCAATAGCAAATACTTGTGGGTGGTTATTTTTTTAAAAACCAAAACACATTTGTTGTATATTATAAATTGGAATGGAATGTGCCTTTTCCCACAAATACGTTAACCTGCTAGCCAGATGTGTATTTTGGCACACTGACTGAATGCTGGTTCTCTCATGTAAAGACCCACAAGACAGTTTTGGTCTGACCTGTGTTATCTAGTGGGGCAAAATTCTTCCAGTATCAACCAGTACCAGATACAGGTTCCCTTCCTGTATCTGCCTCTGGGGAGGTACTGGGACAGGTTGCCCAGAGAAGCTGTGGATGCCTCATCCCTGGAAGTGTCCAAGGCCAGGCTGGATGAGGCTTGGAGCAACCTGGTCTAGTGGAGGGTGTCCCTGCCCACAGCAGGGGGGTGGAACTGGATGATCTTTAAGGGACCTTCTAATCCTAACCATTCTATGATTTTATGATTCCTCCATGTTTTTTTCAAAGCACTAAGAAAACCCTATAAACTCTAAACAATTTGTGTGAAAATATTGAAGTGCCTACTAAAGATGCTCAAGTAGGGACATTTTCACTAGCGTGAAGTAGCCAAAAAAGAATCATCTGTTTCTTCTCACCAATACTCAGAGCTCTGCTACTTATTCACAAGACAATGAGATGACATGTCAGAATTGTACCATTTGCCAGATGTATGTGTGTGTTTATCAAGAAGGCAGCATGAGTCTATAACTCTCAAGGCAATTTTTTTTTTCCAGTGAAAAGCTGTGAAAAGACATCAATTCCTCCCCCTTTTGAGATTATATTTTCTTTTGAAGAAGCATTTTGGTGCAAAATTCCTATTCTGCTCTTCTTTGCATAAACTCTTATAGGAGTAGAAAGAATAGTGTCAATTCTGTCATGCTTCCTGGTGAGTGATAGCATCCCTTGAGGGCAGAACCTCTTTGCAGCATTTCTTGTACAGAGCTACACCAACCTTCAGGGACTGTGCACCAGCATATAGCGCCATGTGTGTCATAGTCCTTGCAGGATCAAGGTGTTACCTGGTATTTTGGAGTTTTCATTTAAGCAGCTGTGAAGGAACATGGTTTAAGTATTTTGTTCCATTTAGGCCAATAACCTCAACTGAGGAAAGGAGAGCAGAGACAGAATTTACACCAAGATAGAAAGGAGCTGGTTTATGTATGCCTCTGTCCATCAGCTTAAATTTGTTTGTCATTTTGTTGCCTTCTATATTATAACTCCTTTGCACAGCAAACTCCTTCGGCAATACCTTCAGCTTTTAAGCTGTTTGGGTGTAGTGAGCACTCTGTATTTTTACAGGGTGCTCCACTTCTTCCCTGGAGTCTTGCCAAGGCTTTGCAAGTCAAAGGAGATGAGAATGGACCTGGGAATCAATCCAGGTGTGTATTTTACAACAGATAATGCTGGAAAGATTTCATCCTGAGACTATATTCTTCACTCACTATTCTCAGGAAACAGAATATATGCTGTATCTATAAGAAGAAAGCACATTACAGCTGGAGTCCAGAAGAAGATTCCTAAACCCCACACATTTTTAGAGAAATAACACTCTAGCTCTTAAAAAAAAAAAACCCAAAAAACCCCAAAAAAACCCCAAGCACACAAATACCAAAACACCTTCTCAAAGGTCTCAAATGTACTAAAGTTCCCCAGTTCCAGTTTCCAGAAGATGTTTGCTTTGGTTGCTTTGAAATCCCAGGGCTTCCTTTCTTTGCTATGTCTTACTCTCTTAATCTTTTAGTCACTGAAGCTGAGAACGAGTTTGCAAGAAGCTTCTTGAAAGATGCCACTTAGAAAAATCCACGTGCTGTCCCAAGTTCTTTAGAAATTTATCCATCACTGACAGAAGAAACAGATACTCAGCATTCAGTCCAAACATGTGACACTGCAGGGGAGGGCAATGGGTGTTGAGTATTTGTATTTATGAGAAAATGGAAATGGAGAAAAGCTGGGCTTTTGGCTTCTGTCCACTACTTTCCTTCACTTTAAATGTTTGCTCAGGCTTCCCTGTATCTCTGCATATTGTATTAGCCCTAAACTTCCATAGCTCTGTTTTCATTATTAGCATACAGGGGAATTACTGGAAGACTCTGGTGTGTTATGTATCACATAAACCCTCACAGGGCTGCTGTGGCAACAGGCTGGACAGCAGTATTCATTTTTTAATGCTCTGGGGAATGGACTGACACTTCAGAAAGACTAAATAAGTTGTCCCAAACTAAGTCACTTAAAACTCAATATAATTACACTTTTCCCTGCAGAGGTGGAAACAGGAGTCTAAACTGTATTTGGGACTTCACATTCAGTAACAGCCACTTTTCTGCAAAAAACAAAGTCAACTTCATTGTTTATCCTCATTTAGGATTACGAGGGACATTCAGGGTCCTGTGCAAGATGATTAATGTCTTCAGCTGCCGGTAAGGCAAATGGGAGTTGAAGATGCTCAGGTTCTCACTTCAGTTAAATGGATTTCTGCCTGGACACAGCCGCTGGACTGTGATATCCACTGCTGCAGGAGTGCCGAGGGCTGTGGTTGCTTTCCAATTAAGGAAAATCTTCTAAAACAAGCCAGGCTGCACCAGAAGAACATGCCAGAACTACCTGTTTCCAGCAAAAAATGCTCAGGAAAAGTGGTTAAAAATGGGGATCTGAATAGACCCACCTTTCACAGATACACCTTCCCATGTGCCACCCAGAGCTTTATTTCTGCTTTGTGAAGGTGATGCTATTCTTTCATAATTCCAGTCTGTTCCGTGTTTGTGGGACAATGGCATCTCCCTGCAGACAAAGGACAACATTCTCCATTTCAATTTGTCCCTCTAACCTACACTGCACCTTTGAATCTTGTACTGTGCACTCAAATCTGTCCCCAGCAGCACAGACAAATAGTATTTCCGGCCTTCCAAGAAGAAAAAGGGAATGAAGGACAAAAATGCTCCTTCATTTGTCTTTTGCATGCTGGGTTTTACTGCAGATTTATTAACGTCTGGACAAAATCATTAGCATTCTTTAAAAAGTCTAACTCTCCAGCCAAAACTAAAATTAATTTGATAGATTCTCCTTGACTCTCAGTTATTAGGTGAGTGCAGAAAATGTTCATAAACATGAAGGACCTTGACACTGCAATCTGAAAATTGCCCTCATAATAAATTAAAGATTTTTTTATAATACAATTTCTCATTGCACGTTTTGTCCTGCTCCTTCTCCAAAGGAGTATTTTGTATACATTTCGAGCTCCCTCACTTCTTACTTTGCAAGAACTTTTATGTGACTGAGCTGTGTATTTTGAAATACTATCTTTGCCAAATAGTTCTAACAGCAAACATAAAATGAAAATGTGAGCAGTACTGTTCAGCATCACTTCAAGACTTCATAGTGTGCTACAGTCCAGTTAAGATGTTCACAAAGCTATTCTAATTAAAAATCCTAGTGGATTTGCTTTCTAAGAAAACAATCATTTACATTATAATCTTTTATGTCTCAGAGAGAAACTGCAAATAGGCACTGAAGAGAGAAAGAAAGAAAAAATGCGTGTGCTGCAAGGACATTTATATATGAAAACTGGGTCAGAAATCACTTAAAAGATTACGGCTATCAGAAATACTGTGTTTTCAGCTGGAAAATTTGGGTTATCAAACTGCTTTTTAATTTTGATGATCTGATTGGAAATCTGACATTGTAACCTGTGTACAATATCCTTCAGTCCTCCCATTTCCATGTAAATGAGAAGAGAATTGAGCCCACTGAGTGTGATGGGAGCTTGCCTTAATAAGCAATGAAAGTTTGGGTCCCACATGAGAGACAAATCTGAATGGGGAAAAAGCAGTATCTTGCTGGGCACTGGTATGAGATGTTGTCACTAATATAATGCTGAGACAGATTCTTCCTGAACTGAAAACTCACTGTGTACCCACATACATTTTGTTAGATTATTCCAAAGTCCCTATATGTGGAATTTAATTCTTTTTCTCTCTCTCTTTATATTATCCTTGATGACAGTATCCATATGCTTCAAATGTAAGATGATTTCACAGACTATTTTGCCCTTTTATAAATATTTACATTTTCTCATAGTGCTGTTTCTTTTGTGTAAGTCACTGTCTCTGTCTCACTGCTAGTCACACGCTTTCGTTTCTTGTAAAACTGTACATTTTCACACATAGGATGAAAGCAATAAAATTTCCCTTTTGCTGGTGTCAAAAGCACATCAAATTAATTTACCTCCAGATTCTTTTTTTTTTTTCCCCTCCAGTTTTTAACAGTTAATAAATTGCTATTTTACTTCAGGGAAACTAAATATTTTGCTTTCTGTGACAGAGTGTCAGAGGCTCAGTGCCACCGTTAATTACCACAAACCATCTGAGATCTATTGACTTAGGTGGAGCTACATCACTAACAACTGAAGGCCTAGTCTCTAATGTGCTGTGAAAATGAAGTTTTCCTGGAAATGCAGTACAGTGAACTAAATAGGAAAAATGTGATCCTTCTCTGCCTTTTTCACTGCACAGTCAGTTCATAAGGCACCTAGCATTGCGGCAGCCCACAATCTTTACGGGGCTGGTTTAGAAGCTGAAGGACACTCCAAGCAATGGGCTTAAACTTTCAACTTGGTCATATCTCAGCCAGTTTTGCTACATTTCCAATAAGTTTTTCCACAGTGAGGACTCATACTACGATGCTTTTTTTCTCATGGCATTTTAGCACAAGCGCTCTAAAACAAAATTGCAAAACCTATAGAGAGAGAATTTCAACCTGTATATATATATATCTCTATCTGTATGGGAAAGTTATTCTTTCTCCAGGCTCTGCAGCCTTCAAAGTGGCTGAACTAGTTTAGCTCAAGTTGTCAGAAATAGCCTTTTCAGGCACACAGAGAGCTCGTGAAATGGTATGTGAAGTTTTGAGCGATGGCAGCAGGGGACTGGGACAAAAGCTGTTAATCCACCCTGGCTGTTCTCTCTGCTTCTTCTCCCACTGTGATTAACCAGTCAGCTGTACTGAGCTAGGATCCCAAACCCCACAACATCTCATTCGCTCCAGTAGTACTTTTAAATCTGCAGAAGAAGTTAGACACAAAATAGAAAAATTAGTTTGGTGACTTATTGTAGGTGGATGATTAATTGTTCTGAGATTGCAGTCATGATTACAGAGCCTTCATCTCAGGTGATGCTAATTAGGTTTTTCATTCTGCACACATACATGATATCAGAGCAAATTCACTGCAACAGCACTGGGGAGATTGCATGCAAAGCCCCTCTATTCATCATCACCAACCAAGAAGCCCTAAAATCTACTAATCAAATATATGGTTTATTGAAATAAGGCACTGTATCACATTATGCAGGGTCCAAAGCCCAAGGCCGCTGCTCAGGACGGTTTGCTCGTTGGGTTTGGAAATATAGTTTTACTAACCACCTATGGTAAAGTTATGCCCGGGTAGACCAGTCCACCCTGCAGCCATTCCTCCACCTTCAGGGCAGACAGACAGGAGACAAATCTGATGTGTATGCACCCACACAGAGTAAACACATGCACTTTTCTCATCAGTATTTGTGTAAAGTTCAGGCAAAGCCAGAAGCTTAGGAGACATCCACGTCTCTCTGCTCCCATTGAGGCTGAGGAGGACCTGAGGTAGGTCTGTAAGGGATCCAGAGGAGCAGGAGATTAACGCCAGGTAGGCTGGGATCTAGCAGTCTCAGAATGGCTGGCAGAGGGTGAGTGTACAGTCCCTGCTCCAACTTGCAAATTCAAGTACAGTCAGAGGGAGCTGCAGAGGAGCCACATACCCTGATGGGGACTGGGATGGGGTTGCTCTTTACCTGAACACCCAGAGGTCTGGAGAGCACAGGGAGTTAAACTGGTTATGCCAGTGATGTGGAATCAGGCTGCTAATGCAGAAAAACAAGGAGGAGGGTATAGAAAAGCATGGGAAAGCACGTGGAAAATTTGTGAGGAAAAAAAAAACCAAACACAAAACAGGCCATAACTGCTTAGTAAACATAATTTTTTCTCACCCTGGGAGAACCCTGTTTTTCTGAATGTATCCTACATCATAATGGCACATGGAACAAATTAACTTGCAGCCATGACCTACATTAAGATCAGAAAAAGACTGTTCTAGCTAAAGCAAAGTTGTGAGCTGATGTTGCCAAAATACTGAGCTGTTGTTTTCTTACAGCCTTTAGGATGATCCCCTGCAGGAAAAGGCTCCAATGTATTCAACGGCAGAGCATGTCTGCTAATAGCTTTCAAGCATTTAAATCCTCAAATCACTGGGAAGCATGGCTATCCCTCAATCATTAGCCTCATTTGATCTAATGGGACAAGCACAAACAAGAGCAAAACCAAGGAATTGCAGGAGTGGAAGCAACATTTCCCAGAAACATTCAGTAGGTGTGAAGTATGTGGAGTCCCCAGCATAACCACATCAAACTAGTGAGATATATATGTACTTGGCACATCTGTACTAGTTTTTTAAACTGCTTTAGCCCTTCTGGATCATACCCAAAGTAGGAAAAAGACAGCACAATCTCCTCTTCTGCAGAAAAGGCAAAGCAGTATTTGTTTTTTCAAGTGGTCTGTGCACATAAATGAGCAATGCACACAAAACTTGCTGGCAGAATGGGTGGATCCTATTTTTGAAGCCATATTTCTTTGCAACCTAAAGATGCAAACCTAGGAAAGCAGAGATGGGTCACAACCAGGATGTTGCGTCCCAAGCACAGGAGCAAGTGCAGAATCTTCCCCTTCCCTCTGGCTGGTTTTACAGTCTTGTTACCTTTTCAGGGCCTTGTGTTCACTTACATTCCCTGTGTCCCAAATTCAGCCTACACCCTGTATGCAGAAATTAGCCTCTTGTGAAAGCACTTGCAGCACTCTCCCAAAACAAAAAGCTTCAGTGTGCTCTCCCTATCACTCCATTCTCTGAGACTGTTGAAATGGATATACTAACCCATAAGCAAACAACCTTTGGCAATGAACATAAATATCAAGTCACGATTAGGAGACTGTGGTTGACGACGCATACACAGAAAAGTATGACAAGACTGACAAGACTGAAGGAGTGCCACAAAATGTCAGACATCATCAATCGCTGTTGGGCCTGGAGCTTTCCTGGGGAAGCCTGCCAAGGAGGCAAGAGAGTGCGTCTGCAACTCAGTGGCAAGTAGCCTCAGACAGTGCAAGAGACCCAAGAGCTGTTGCATATAAATCTTAAAAGGCTGGTGAAAACAACTAGTGAAAGCAAGTGAAGCAGCAGGAAGAGAACTCTGGAGGCAACTGTTAGGGCATCACCGAACCATATGCAACCCTACAAAGATAATGGCCCTAAATTACCTCTCACTTGCACTGGTTCATTAAGAATTTGATAGAGCTCTACTGGTGCCACTGGAAGCCTGTTCAGAGAGCTAAGTGGACTCTGGATCAGGCCCTAGGACTGGAAAATGTATTAGGTCATAAAGTACTCTATTACATATTTTATAAGGGAACAGCTATCAATGTCTGCTCCACCCAAAGAACACACAAAACACAGCTGGAAATTAAAACAGCTGTGCATATCCCAGCCTCTCTTTGGCTGCAGCTTCTTCCAACTACCCCTGAGTTCATATGAGAAAGACATTTCTGTGGCTCCCTATCTGTTGGAGGAATCTTAACACACTGAGAAAATAATTATGTTCAGTGACATAAGTGAGTAAAATAATTACAGCATAAATAAGATATGCCTGACATTATTGTCAATTATTTGAGCTAACCTCTGGCTATGCAAATGTGGACAATAAGAGAGATGTTTGCAGGAACCTTTTATGAGTGCTTCTTACATCACAACTTTTCAAGTTTTTGGTATTTGCTAGCCTGATTTAAAACTATTCTATGCATACAGTCCAAATCAGAGTACTCATTCTTATACTTAAGATTCTCCTGTTAAGGTCTTCACAGAACAACGCACAACAGGGATATGTAGTGGGTGGAGGTATTGCTAATGAGACTGCTACTTATTCACAAGGCAGAGACTTTGAGACCTGTACTAAATTACCTGCCTCTTGGGCAAAATTCTTAACTCCCACTGTCACAGCTGATTTTGATCACACATTCTGTGCTAGATCCATTTGCAAGTCTACCACAATGTCATCCACACTTCCAAGAGGGGAAAAAAGAGATATATTAATCCATAGATAGAAGGATTCAATGTGCAATCTGGGCAATTTCACATTTAATTTCTTTTCCATCATGTCTGGGAGTTGGACCCAAATGTTCTTTCACCATTATTTCCCTTCCCCTTTAGTCATATAAACTAGAATGTGTGTTGCATTGAACTGCCCACTTGACTGAGTATTGAACCTAAATATCCAACAATTGATAAACAAATTAATTCACTTTTCAGGTGTATAACCCTGGTTCTCTTGGAGTAAGACAGGTATTTAATTGTTATAAGTACTTTTCCTAAAGATAAACGATAAAAAAAAATATAGAATACTGTACTTCACAGAGTGCCCTTGCAAAATATAATGTATCTGAGCGGAAAACTCACCCAGAGTTTTCCATAACACACAAGATTAAATACAAGCTCTGTTTGGAAAAGACTGACAGTGTGCCTGAGGCTGTTTTTAGTACTGCTCACATGGAAACATCACACCATGCAAGTCTCCATTGTAACCCATGCAAAACTGGTATTTCTCCCCAGGAATGCAGTCTCATGGCATGTGCTGGTGGAGTAATGGATGTCAGTGTGCATGGATAATTGGGAGATTCCTGGGGTTTTTGCCCTCTGGAGTAATGCTAACCTCTGGTTGTATATAGGACACATTCTAGTAATTCACTGTCTCCGACTATGGCAGAACTCCAGAAGTCTATACACGAGATATACATTCGTTAGCAACACTAGTCTTCAAAAGTTATCACATATCTATCCTGAAGTTTTAGACGAAATGCTTCTCACATCTGATTTTATTCATACATTGAGAAGTAGAAATAAAACAATTGCTCAGTCATTACAGAAAAGCCCTAAGGTGACAATATCTGCCAATTTAACGTCAAAGTTGCCATGCCATAGAGGAATTCCTGGGTGACATGGTGCTGCGATGGCAGTTCCCCCTTTCAACACTTAATAGGAAAGCTATTACCACTGAAGAAGAGTGCAGAGAATACTGGTGATATTCAGTGTCTAGGCCATAAAGACTGAGCTTGTTAAAATTAGTTTTTAATAGATATGTTAACACAAAGGAAATTCCTGAACATTGGACACAGCTAGTGTGGTGCCAGGAATCAAAAGTGAAGCTCAAGTGTAAGCTAGCTGGCCAGCATAAATACCAGGCAAGACAATGGAAAGCTGATAAAAACTTCAATTCATAAAGATAATTAATTAAAATAATAAAATCTAGAAATAAAACTAACACCAAGAATCATAGCTTTATGGAAAAGAGGTCTCGTCTTGTTAATCTCATGTCATTCATTAATGAAATTACAAGTTTGGTTGATAAAGATAACTGCATAGAAGCAAGACAGTTTGGTGAGTCATGGAACTCAGCAGAACACAACATGCTGATTATAAAAAAAGTTATGAAACATGTAGAAGAGAGGTTGTTTGTAGAACTATATGGTTGCAGGCCAACCACAGCCAACAGCTGCAAAGCTTCAGCAATCTGACATGCAGTAATCATCAGAAAATAAGAGGTTAATCGTGGAGAGCAGTGTGTATATGTAGCAACTTTGGGCACTTAAGATGCATTAATCCAGACAAATGCGAAGTTTCACAGCTATCAGTGAGAAACATAGGCCATACTTGCAGCAAGGACTGCATGGAAAGCAGTGAGTTGGGTCAGAGTTAAGCAACTGAATATGAGCTTCATTTTAAGAAAAGAAAAAAGCAAGTAAAACGTATTTGACCTTTGGATACACTAAAAGAGAATTGGGTGGTGGGTTGTTACCTCTGCACATAGCACCCATAAAAGTATCCTGATTTAGTACCTGCATTTTTTAAGGCTGCTGAAAATTGGAGTGGGTAAAGTCTACAATAATTTAGTAAAATATTTTTCATATTATTTGTGGGGTTCAATCAGTTTAATTAACCAGCAAAACAATGGACAGTAACTTGATTACAGTGTGTTCGTACACACTAAAGAAAACACTGAGTATCAAAGGACCCTTTCATCTACAGGGGCAAAGCATAACAAGAAGCAAGGTCTGAAATCTGATGCCATACAATTTTAAGTGAGCAATTAAAAAAATATTTTAATAGGGACAGTCAAACTGCTTGCAGAAAATACCAAGGAAATAGTGGATTCTGCATGTCTCAGCATATACAAATCAAAACTAGATGCTAGTTGCTTTTCTGTAAAAAAAAAATACAATAAAAGTTCTCAGGCTAAATATAAGGGTAACTGGCCTTCAATAAACAAAATGTCAAAGTAAATGATCTAATGGTCCTTTCCAGCCTTAAACCAAATGAATCTCTGAAGAAACAGGGACTGCTTTTTCTTTAAAAACCTCGCATGATGACTTCTGGTTTTCAGCCAGTTGAAAACATGCTTTAAATTTTTCAGAGTTTTGACTGGTTTTCACGTTCTGCCTTAACTATTTCAAACAGATCAGCACAAATATTGATAAAACATTTTCTACCAAAAAGGAGATTGTTCAGTCAATAATTTCCATTGGCATTCATATATATTTTTATAAGTTTGACTGGCTTATAAAGTGCTGGATTCCTCTCAGTGTTTCCTGGTGAAAACCAGGACACTGTCATTGAAACTTCCATACAATTTTGTTTTGTATTTTTTTCCTTACTTGCTTTTAATACTTTATGAGTAATCAATAGAGTGAACAAATTTGACACATGAAGTTGTTTATTCCTACCTTTGCAGCCAGAAAAGTTACATCTGTGCCACTGCTAAAGTTTTTCATTTCTGTAGCACATGATGGGATCACATCAATGTGGAGCAGTTTCCGACCGCAACACCATACATCATGTCATATTTTTTGCATACATCCATCACTACATAATACATTAGCTTAACTGAGAACTATGTTGATTTGTGCAAATTTGAGGGCTGGACTCAAAGTGCATGAAAGAAAATGCAGAATTCTAATTTGCTTAATGAGATGGTACCTCCAGGACCATTTTTCCCAGCATTGCTTATGGTGGGTCTTAGTCCTCCCCATCACTTTCCCATCATGATGGGAAGATGCTGGGCTGCTGAGCACATTGCACTGATTCGCATGGTCTGAGCTGCTCAACATAGCTCACACCCATGTAGCAAAAACCTAAAGAAACAACATCTTTTTGTCTGGCCAGAAAGGTCAAGGCTGTTTTTTTTTTTTTTTAGTGATATGGCCAAATACGAGTTGGTTTATGTCACTGGGGAATTCCACTTCTGGAAAACAAAGGGCAAAGTGATATTTCCTAATGAAAAGCATACACTCTGCTGCAACCTACAGGCCACAGCCGGTATGCTTCTGCCAAGAAATGGTTTGGGGTTGTTTTTTTTTTTTTGGTAAGAGATTTTTTCATTTGGTTTTCCTCAGTGCTATACTGTTAGTAATGGAGTTATTCCTGAATTGTACAATACCAATGAAAAGAGAATTAGGTGTACTCTGTTTCCAAAGCTCTTCCCTAACAAGAAGCAACATGTTGTCCTCGATCCATCTCCCACCCATACCAGGCATTTACAGCTTTCTTTGTCTTTCTAGCACTACACTCACAATGTTAAAAGAAAAAAAAAATCCTGTTCCATACATTTGCATAAAGTACATTTGAAACGAATACACAGCAGAGTTGCAGTCAGAGCTGTACACTTCATAGCAACCTCTCTCCAAATGAAAGACTCAAGGGGCCAAATTACATCTGAGGTGTCAGTTTGGAGTAACCTTGAGCACCTTCACTAGATTTTCCCCATCTACCAACTTTGAGAACATAATTTGTCAAATAGCCAAGACTGTATTTAAACTCCTTTACCACAGACATGAAGAAGTGCTTACGATGCTTGGAAACATCATCTCCTCCACCCACAGGGAGCTCACATCTCCCTGGTTTTGCTGAAGAAAATCAAAACTCATTCCACATTGCTGGTCAAAGCATCAATCATAATTACAGGAAAAATCAATCTGGGACCCCAAGGAGAAAGACACTGGCTTTGCCTGACTGGTAGTGGTCTGACTCGCCATCTGTTCTTCCCTTCGCATCATTTTCCTTTTGGGGGATGGTTGCAACCATCACATTACAATGTAAAAAACAATGTGACTGATTACACACCACAAATAATAAATAACCAAATCACCTAGAAGATGGTACAAACAGGACTTGGAAGCTGTGTTTTTCTGGTCTTTCAATGTTTGTTTGTTGCTGACGTATCCTTTGTGCTTTTGAACACGTCCCTTTGTACATGAATACTTCACATGCTGTCAATGATCTGCTTGAATCATACACATTTCCAAATAAATACATGGCCCAGCACCTAATGGTAATCTCAGAAACCAGAAGCAGTTTGTAAATCATTCACAGATCAACCAGAGAACAGAGCCTTGGAAAGTACTATTTGAACTGCTATAATATACTTAACAATATTGCAACAAAATGTTGATACTTGGAAATCAATAGCATCTGACAGACTAAGTATAACTCTGTGGTCACAAACATGAGTTTAACTAACTTCAGAAATATTACCTAGGCTGGCTGAAGATGAAAATTGGCCTTTTCCTTTACTAAGGGAAGAAAACAACAATTTCCTGCAATGTGGTCATGTAGAGATTTCACCTCCCTGCTGATGTGCCACTCTCCTGATTAGAAAACTATTTAATCTCCCTGACCCAGGGAACACTGATTCTACTGATTCTCCAAAGGAAATCAAGACATGCAACATGCCGTCATCTCAGACGTGTCCAGAGCCCTGAATGAAGCAGCATGACAGGACGTGCAACAGAGCTGCAGCGAGGCATGAGTCAGCCTTCTCCAGCCATAAATCAAGTCATTGCAAAACTCCCATTTATTCCATCTGATCCTCTCCCCTGATTAATTTTGCAATAGTGTAATTTTAAAAGCAGTTACGCTCTCTGAAGGAGGTACAGGATCTCTTGGGGAGTCTTGGAACAGTATTGCCAACTCACATGATTTTTATCTTGAGTCTTATGATTTTTGAGCGTTCTTCAGCTTTGGCTGCCAGAAGCATGCAATGACATGAGAAACTCAGCTAGCTCCTCTCAATTTTTATTAATAGTAATTTTCTAGATTTTATGATTGTACCCTAAAGACCCAGAAATCAGAACACAAAGGAAAAAGGGGCCAATTTAGTTATTTTAACTGTGTTTCTTAAGATCCATGAAAGCCTGACTCAAGATATTTTTCTATTGAAGCTGGCAGCACTGTTTGCTTTTCGTCCTCACTAAACTGCCCCTTAATATTATTCTAATTTAACTGTCTAGGTTATTAAAGAAATGGGGAATACAAACTCTCTGTATCTGGAGGCAGAACAGCAGCCTGAGTCACTTTTTTGTGGGTGTTTGCAAAGGGCTTGTCAGTACTGGATGTGGAACAGGGCCACCAGGATGGTGGGGAGGAGAAAAGTTAGGTCCTAACTAGAAAGGCAAAGAGAAGATGAGTTTGCCCTTCCTTAAGGAAATGCCCCTCCACACAGACTCCTGGAGGCAGGACTGCTTCTTTGGCTGCTGCCTCCATGGTGAGACGAGGTGGGCTGGCAAACAGCAAAGGCACCTTCTCCAAAGCAGGTCCCCATGCACACAGCTAAGCCTCCTTTTCCTCTGGTTTCCACAGGGCTGACACCATAGCCACCTCAGAGTCAAGGAAATACTGTTCTTGGGGCACAGAGGAATCCATATTTAACCAGCTTTGTACCCAGAAAGGGGTAAATTATACATATTCTTGCAGTTCCCCAGATTCCAAGGTGGGTTTCTCCTTTGCCTTTCCAGGTGCCAGCGGCTATGCACACAGAGGATGCATCCACAGTGTTACTGCTTTTTGAATCATACAGGCTTGCAAATAAACAGGGGGTTGGGGAGGTGTTTAATTCTCTTCTTGGTCATTCAGAAAGGGTTTTACCAAAATCTATTGTGGCCAAACGATGCTGCTGACAGAGCCAAAGTCTCTATGTAGTTGATACAGCAGCCGAGCTCCCATAAAGGGGAGCTTTGTAAAGGACAACCAGATCTGACCCTGGAAAGGCGTATGACCATCAGAGCTGCTGTGTTTTTCAGGGGTAGGCAGGAGGTTATGCACAAATCGCCTTTTCCTCTCTAAGAAGAGCTGCTTTGACACCAGTTAGACAATGGGGACTGTTGCTCATAAAGGAAATGCCTCTGCCCAAAACATCGTGGCAGAATATTCTGTGGGTGCCTGTTCCCTTGCTGAGGTGTAGCGCAATCGCTAGCTGGTGGCCACAACATGAGTCCTGTTATACTTGGCATCTTTCTGAAAGTGTTACCTACTAAAAGCATTTCATTAACTGACAATTTCAACCTTCAGAACAAACCAAACAAAAAGCAACGGTTTAGCTCTGATGGCTTTGGAGAAAACCCCAAAACCATAACCTGGGCAACCCCTGTAGACACCAAAGGCAAGCGGAAAGGTTGCCAAACTTTGGGTTTTGCTTTCAGATACTGTGGTCATAAAATCAACCTCCTACTTTCAAAGGACCTGACATCATTTTTGCACGGGAGGAGGCATTAACAGCTTATGTGGGCATTATCTTTGAGAGAAAAATAATTTAGCAGATACAGCTAATATCTCTGGATAGTAATGGGCCAGTGAAGAAAAATGTGTTTCGCTTAAGTGTTCATTACCATTGCAAGTTTCACTTGCTTAAAAAAAATCTTGCATATTAAGTAGCAACAATATAAGCCTCATTAGGGGCTGCCCATATGTCTGGCAGTGAAAGAATACATAGCTATGGTACTGGGGGGGGTGGAGGAAGAGAGGCTTGCAACTGTAAGCCATTCCCAACCTTTTTCACTAGCAATTCCCCCCTGCCAAGCTCCTCACACAGGTGGAGGCTCCCACTTCTGCTACTGGACTGACCTGCAGTCATTCCTCCTCTCTTTCATGAGTAACTACTCACATATCTTTCCATCTGTCAAGTGGTATATTACTCTGTAAGTGCAAAATAGATTACTGGTATGTCCATTACTAGATTGGACCACTAGCAAAATAAAGTGATATTCAAGGAAGATGAGTAAATGTATCAAGCTGTAGCACTAAGGAAGCATTCATCCCAGTACAAATGGAGAATTATGCTCAGCTGGACTGAGCTTTGCCCCAGAGAGGAGAAGAGAGACCATGAGAACTAAGCCTTATAGCTTGATAATATATATACTATTATTGGGAGAAGGGTTTTGACAAATTGAACATGTAAATGTGCAAATTTGCATTTGTAAATTTGCAAATGTAAATTTGCACACAAAGAGGTAGGTTTCTAAGTCTACTGAATATTCTGGGGATGTGGAGATTTGGCTCTTTGAGTTAAAAAAAAAAAAAAATTATTTGATGTATTGTCAGACCCAAACCAATAATAGAAGAATTTCACCTAAAACTGTAAGACGCGTTGTGCTTTTCATGCCTCTAAGCAACGAATATTGGTATTTTCTGCAATCTATAACACAAAATAACTTTCATTTCTTTCAAGCATGCATTTTTATGAAGTTAGAGGAATAAAAATTCTGACCTTGAAACACAGTCATACTAATAGTAATAAACTACAAAATATGTACAATCCAGTTTATCATTATGCTTCAGTTAGATGAGATTAGCTAATCATGCAGCTTATTTTCCAAACATCTATGTGCTGCTATTGTTTGTTTGCTTGTAGCTCTGGCAGACAAGCCTCAAAAAGATGAAAAACATGATTAAGGATTTATTTACATTTTCTTTAAATATCAGCATCTTTATATTGTGAATGATGCTTCTAATCACCTACCCAACTCTGTGTTTGTAATAACACTCAAATTCTGAGCACTGATTTATTTTTGACAAAACATTGCTGGTTTTACGTGCAAAATGACAAAACCTGATCTAACACTCAGAGTCAGGAATTAATGGCTCTTATAAACCTCTGGACATTCAACCAGGTCCCATTGGTATTTTTTTTCCAATCACTAGCAATCACACAAGAACAGCCAAGAACTTGTGGCTTCACCTCAAAATCAAGTCAGGTTGAACCCATAGTTTTAAAGCCAGTCCTTGGAGAGGTAGAGGTGAATGCACTCGCTTTTACAAAGAGCAGACCTACTCCCTGTGGGTGGCTTTTTAGCAGTAGCTCTGAAAAAAATCAGTGTGCAGAGGAAGCATCTTGATCCCTAAATTTCAGATGGGCAAACTAAGCATGAAATTACACAACATGCCTGAGCAGACCCATCAGTTTACAGTTGCTAAATGTGGGAGTCCTGCTCCTGTCTCTTTCCCCTGCTCCTGCCTGAGCAGCCCCAGTCTCCTCCTTGCACAGCCTGTCCCTGGTCAGACATCCCACTGAGCCAGTTCAACTCTAATCCAGCAGAAAACTAACCAATTTTTCCACCTTGTTCACAAGTACACAGCAGTTACCTAAACCCCACACTTCTCCACCTCCAAAGCCAATTTATTGCATGGGACTGCCATGATATTATCACATTATGTAAAATTATCAGCATCAAAAGCCTTGAGCCTGATTTGATCCCCACTCACACAAATCAAGAGGGACCACAGTAACATGTAAAAGAGCCATAAGTGAGGGAAGACTCAAGGCTTCGAGACCCCAGAGTACTCCAAATTGCCCCTGCCCATTCAGCACCTAGGATGCTGCCTCTGAGAGAGGAAGGAAACAAATCAAAGGCTGAGAACAAAGAAGCTCATTCAACAGCTGTTTCAGTTCTAACTTTATTTTAACCATAGCCCCAAGAATTAAGAGCTAGAAAGACTTACAAGGTCATCCTAGTCAACTGCCTGCCAAAGCAGGAATATGCTCTGTAGTAATTTCTGGAGGGCTTTTATCCAGCTTATATTTAAATGATTCAAGTAATGGGGATTCCACAATCGACCAGACTTTGCTGTTTGGAAATAACACACTTACAATGTAAGCCAGCTTACATTTCCTTCTGGCTCATTTTCATGCTATTCCTACTCGCCATGTGTCCTTCCATCAACACAGTTTTTCCTGTGCTTTTACAACAGCTTCCCTGTCCCTGCCACACTGCAGTCGGCACAGAATGGAGCAAGGGGAAAGGTTAACTCATGTGAAATGTAGCTTTAAGCACAAGTTTATCTCCAAGATCTTGGGAATAGTTGCTCCTTGGCTGCTGGCATAAAACAGTCTAGAGAATGTCCTGAGAGGTTTATAGCACAAACTGGTGATCTTAACAGACTAGATACCCTGCCCTGCTGGGTGCCTCCCATGTCACTATTGACAGCTGAATTATACCCCTCCCTTGAGCTTTTATTGAAGCCATTCAGGCTTCTTTTAAGCCTCCCTCCATTTACAGCCCTCCCACCCTAAATGACATCCAATCTGTCCAAGGGAGCCTTTGTTCCTCCGACCAACTCCAGAGAAAGAAGGCCCTTTGCAAATTGCAGACCATCCTTTCAATTGTATTTCTATAGTAATGCTGGCACATTAGTTCCACTTATCCTCGGTTAACAGTTCAGCTTATATTCAAACAACCATTAACATAAAATCAACACAGCAATTTTGTATGAATTCTCATATCATTAATCCATTTAAAGTGGATACACAGTTCACACTCCAAATTCACTTAATTATTGACTTAACATTTAAAGAGGCCATGGTCTTTAGCTCCGTTGGAATGCAATTTTTGTTTTTATTCCTCTCCCTAGTTTTATAGGGGTTTTGCAGAAGTTAATTTTGGGTAGTGCTTGGAGATGTCTCACCTCCATGAGAAACCCTCACCTAATTACAGGTTCAGTCCCATGAAGAATAACCTTACAGAGTCCACTAGCTTGTTTGCCTCAGCTGGAGTAAAGAGGGGAAACATACATGATGAGCTGCATAAAATGTACCCATTTGCCCCAACCCCTCTGTGGGATGCAGCCCCGAGCATCCCAGGGTGGGGGGGGCTCCTTTTGGCCTTCTTCTATGCCGCGGACTGCAGGCTGCCCTCACGTCATCCTGATCTGCCAGCAGCCACGGGCCCTGCTGCGGGAGATCATTACATCTGTACATGATGTAACTATCTATGGCACTGACAGTTGATATATCAGGATAATTTCCAGGTGCTACACATAAATAGTTTCATCAAAATTGTCAATGAAGAAGCTTGTTTTCCTCCATAATTTCATTCAATGTTTCTTTTTTTCCCCCTCACTCCTTACCCATCCCTCTCTCTTTCCTCTCCTTATTGTCATCCATGGCAAATGATGTTTGCGCTTCAGCGGCTGTTACAGGGCAAAAGCAATCGGCAAGCAGCAGGTCTCACATTTCTCTTAGACAAATCCTAATCCGACATTTTTCAGAATCCTTGCATAATTTGTGCCACTGTTGGAGGCCTTTCCCAGAGACTCATCCTCCTCCAATGGCTCTGGTGTGATTTGGGGGCACAGATGACAATCTGAGGAGGATAAGGAAAACATCCAAGAACCTTGGGGACATTTCCAAGGCTGACACACCATCATCCCTTCCAGCCTCACCATGTGGTCTGGGCACTTCCCTGAAGGCCTCCAGTGACAGCAGAGGAGGGTGCTCAGCACCATGCAAGGATCCCACCTTGCTGTCATGCAAGGCAGGACTGTCACGCTCAAGCAATAGTCTGACTCAATCCCATGCAGGACATGCTGTCTAGCAAAATCCTTGAAAACTACTGTGAGCCATCCCTGTGATTGTATTAGCCCATTTCATTACCTTAAAGCCACTTCTGTTTGCCCTGGCTATGTTGCAAGGCACATCTCACAGTATAGACACATCCTAAACACCACTTCTCCTCTCCAAGATAGCAGGGCAAGCCAGGCATCCCCACTGGCTGCAGTACATTCGTAGTACTATATTGGCAGGAAAACTTTGTTATAATAGACACAAGTGGAGACTAATTGCATCAGGATTTCTGCTGGAGAAGGGTCACTGGAGGCTACAAGGCTACTCTGCTTTTCCCTGACTTTCACAGAGAAGTGAGTGCTTACAGCATCATATCAATGGACAGGAGCCAAATTTTATTAATGCACTCTTGCCACAGACTTCAGCAAAAGCAGAATGAGACACATGGTACTGCAGGTTATAAGCAAATCATTTGGATATTGTAGTTTAAAAAAAAAAAAAAGAGCAGAACATCCCAGGACAGATGATAAACCTAGTGTGTGGTTTCTTCTTCTCCAATGGGCCTTAGGGAGTTTTCCACATCTTTACCACACTTAACATCATTCCCTCTTAATTTAGGCATGTGGGAATTTCCAGGTAGTGTTTGCTTGGCACTGCCTTTAAAAGAACACGCAAGTACTCTTTAAAACTAGGTGCAACTTTACACTCATATTATTACTTGCTTGGTTATTGCTATGAAAAAAATTTTGTTTCTTATGTGAGACTGAAGACTTATCTGCATCAATAAAAGCAGTCCTTTGTTTAATATTTACTGGTGCATCTACTTATAAAGGTGCACTATAATCCTTCTTTTACTATAACATGCAATAAAAACAAAGGAGTTGTAAAACTGCCTCTGAAACTTTGACATTTCAGAAATATTGGCAAACATCTCCGTGTTCTTCCTAAATTTGCCACAGATTTTCTAAACATTGTGTTTAGAAAACAGTCTTCATAAATAACAGCTTCTCTAAACGAGGTCCAGAGCCTGGTTTCAGGCACTACACAGATCAGCTTTCACACTGCAGGCATTTACATGTTCTTTGGGACCATGGCCCCTCTTGCAATTGCTGGGGAGATGAAGCAATTGAGCACTTGCCTGTCCCTACCTGCACACACAGCAGTAATCACAACTCTTGGCAATTTAAAGGGTATGACAGGACAGGCAGAAGACTACTGAAAAACACAGACTGCTCCTGAACAGCAAGATATTTCAGGAGCAAAACATGTCAGGATATTTGTGACATCACCCAGGGCAGTGTGACCACAGCAAGGGATGGACCTTGCGGTGGCCTCATGGCTTATCCTTGCAGCTGAGCGTACAGCCCTACGGCACAGGCATCATACGAGAGACTTGAGAGCACGGCACCATTGTAACCAAAATGGTTATGTTTTTACCTAGCATCTTTAAGAGAAAAAAACCCAACCACTCAAACTGTTTGGATAAGAGCACATGAACAGGTCAGGGTGCAGAACACACCCATGGCCTGCCCAACAGTCCTGCATCAGACAAATCCCCCATGCAGTGACTCAGCATGTCCCCGGACCTGCGGGTTGCTGCACGCACTGCTGGCACAGGCAGGCTTTCTGGGTAGGCAGCCCTGCCAGCACTAATGGTCTCGCTGCGCTGCTGCTCATCCTCAAACGCCCAGCCTGAGATGTGTCTGGACAAGTGGCTGCAGAGTTCTAGCCTCGAGCCAGAATGGACTCAGCAGGAGTGGAAAAATACCTCTTTCCCACATGCATCCATTCACTACCGGCTGCTGCTCCCACCTCCGCATTCCTCTCCATGCTATACATGAGTTAATGTAAACTAACTTGGAGGGCTGCCCTGCTTTGGAGATTCACGTCATGCTTCCTGTTGGGCCCCTCGCCATGCTCATAAATACGTACTGAAACGATGGTCGTTGTTCCCAGAATAGACTGTGTCGTAATCAAATCTGGAACAATACAGTTAAATATTTTCTCCATCTTACTTGGTCCAGCTACTTGCTGTGGAGAAACACCATTAGAGGGAACAACTTAAGGCTAAGAGATCCCAAATTTAACACACATGCCTTTTCAAGACCACGCTTAAGAGAAAGCAAGGAATTCAGTCACTGCTGGGCTCCTGTGGGGCATCTGCCAGCAGTACTCAGCTGGATAGATGTGCCTGTGGACACCTGCATACACAGCTGCCTCCTCCCAAGGTGCTGCCTGAGAGAAGCACCGAGATGCTCAGAAACACCGGTCTCAGAAATAAAGGCAATTCGCAGTGAGCCAGCTGTCTACATTCCCATTGTCTTTAGTAGGATGAGGATTCAGAGTGCAGTTGTAGGCCTGGAGACCACAAGAAGGGTCAGCGATTCACAGTTGCAAATCAGAGAACAAATGCCAAGGACCATCTTTATTCCTAGAAGGTAGAAATTATGCAGACACGTTCATACACTCCCTAACTGCATTTTCACATAGGGGGTATTACAAGGACACTACAGCACAATCTGCTTTGTCTTTCTTGCAGAAAGAAAATAAAGAGCAATACTTTAATATCCAAGTTTGTATGAAAACAACATAATCCTGATTGCTGTATGTGTTTCTTGAAGGACAGGACGCATCTACACTTACATCTTCTTAATACAGATGAAAGGAAAATTGGAAAACATGTTCATACCAATCAACAAGACAGATTAGGATTTTATCCAGCGTATGTTTTAGACAGATGGGCCTTGGATTTTCCCCCTCCCCATTTTTTGCAGTTAACTGAAGGTGTCCAGCCAACTATTGAGACCTTTTCTATCTGTGCTGAACCATGCCCACCCCTGAGAAAAATCACCCCAAACCCCATTTCCAACCTTGCTTCCCAGACTGAGATTTCACTGTACCTTTTACAGGATTATGTCACTTTGGTAATTCATCTCTACCTGAAATCTTTAGATCCTCTCATGACCATCTAGAGTTTTATGATTTACATAGTCCTGATGATTTCCGCACAGATAAATGAGGTACAGAAAGTCTGAACTACTTGAATATTACATAAGAAAGTCTGTGTTAAGGAAAAGACTTAAAGCCATATCCACCAAATCTTTGATGGTTGCTCAGACCACTGGAATTTCATCTGTAGGAGTATTTTAGTGAAGCCCTGGGTCGCAATTGACGATCCTGTTTCATGGAAGGTACATTCAGATTAATTTCTCTTCCACATCAGAAAAAAATCCCTAACATTTCAAAATTCCTCACAATAGAAATTTTGGAAAAATGGTTGCTTTGCATTTATCAAAATGTTTGGTTTCTGCATGAATTACTTAGTTTTATGTTTGACAGGTTCTATGACAGTAGGAAAAATACAATTTGAAAATCCTCAAGTGGGAGTTGAAGTTGTTTTATTACTCTGGACATGGACCATCCCAACCTTACAGTTTTGTCAGTTCCCCCCCAACAAAAAAAAAAAGTCTTAGTGTGGTTTCTGCAGCTGAAGAAGCAGATTTTGCTCTGCCTTGTTTGCTTGCAGATAGGCACATACTGCCCAAGCCCAAGGTTGCTCTAGTACCATGGCCTCTCTCCCACTTTTTTTTTTTCTTCCCCCTTTCCTTCCTTTGCTCAGTTACCACAACTTTTCTGCAGCAGAGTGGGATAGAAGGCTTGAGTGGGTCAAGCTGAAGTTCACAGCAAGAGCCTAGAAGTGCTGGGGTTCTCAGACTGTGAACAAGGATTTCATATAGAGGTGTTTACTATAACATGAAGCAGATAGAGGTTAAATTGGCTTTTTGGCAATGACCAGGAACCTCAGCTGCTCTTTAGGAAGAAAGGCCCATCAAAACTTTTGCATCAGTTCTGCAATGGGGTTTCACAGTACTCAGGAACTACTTGGGAGTTTGAGGGCTTTTTTTTTTTTAACTCTGCACGAAGTATAAATTGCTGTCCATGGGGTGTTTCACTGTAGGCTGTCACATTTTGCTATTGTCTCTTCCTTCCCCAAAGACATTGAAAATTCCTCTGCCTCATGTTTCATGTACAAGTTTTTGTGGTTTGTTTTATCAGTTTGGGTGTGGGAGAGAACTCAGTTTATGGGGGGGTAGGGATTGGGGTTTTTGTTGTTTGGTTGGTTTCTTTGTTTTGTTTTTTTAGAAGAAAAATGGGTAATTGCTTCTCTCAATTTCACTGCAATGGTTTGTCCTTTGTCAGAGACTAGCCTGCTTTATGGAAGATAGAATACAGGTTCCTCTGGTTCAGGTCCTGAACTGAAACAATTTTTCCTGTCAGCAGGCTGAGATACGGAGTCATGTCTGAACACCAGAGGGGAAAAACACAGGGCTGCAGTTCTGGTCATGCAGTAATCTGTGGCTGAGAGCCTGTTTTCCACAGTTGTTTTTGCTGTACTTACTGGATCAGGACAAAGCTCCTCCTGTGCTACTCCAGAGTCAAAGATGGGAGGCAGATTACTACCCTCAGAGTATCAGGATACAAGGAAACAGCAAATGGGAAAAGACCACACCTACATAAAAAAGATGTACATGAAGAGCTTAGAAAATGTGGTGTGCAGCACTGTTTTCTTCTTGGCTAAAGCTTACACAATTATTTTCTTTTCCTGGTCCAATTCATTTCAGCAAACACCACAGCTACACCACAGAGCACATGGCAGGTTGTACCAACCCATCTGAGTTGGTACAACTTCCAAGATCCTCGCACTGAACAGTCCTCCCCAGCCAACACAATGGAAAAACCAGCTGTTTGACCCCTTGGGGCTGAGAACAAACAGTGCTCAGGACCAGAAACATTCACCTCCTGGAGCTAGCAAGGGGAAGAGGTCTGCATGAAATATTCTGTTTGTGCAGGTGAAAAAAAAAAAAAAAGCCTTAGTCTAGCTGAGAAGTCACACGTATTTTTTCAGCTGTATTCAGTACAATTTTGCGTTTGCATTTAAACCAGTACCCTTGGAACAGGGTGGAGCCCAGGCTTAAAAGCCAAGAGTCATCTGAAAACATCTTTCTTTGAGCCAAACTGTTCTTATTTGATATGGCTGGATAGATGGGAAATACTTTGGCAGGGTCCTAAGGAGAGTTACTCAGGGTGAAGCATCCTTTAAGCCTGCATTCCCACAACAGCTACCACTGCTCACAGCACCCAGTGCATGCTCTTGGTGCCCTTACACCAGCAGTGCCTGTCCCAGCACAGCTTATTCCTCCAGGACTGGCTTGCATTAGGAAGGATGTGCTGGTACAACTTGACCACACACCCCTAAGGGAAATACAGCTCATGCTCATAAAAGAATTTATTTGTCAGGGTAACTTTGGTTGGTTCTCTGAGCAAACAAGCTATTACAGCAAAAGGATGTTGTTGCTGTATAAATGCATTTCCAGTGAGACTTTACTCCAGAATTAAAAAAGAAAACACATATTTCCGTAGAGAAGTAAAGTGAGGGTGAGCATTTATTTTTTTTTTTAGAATGAAATTATATATAAAACTGATCATTTTTCATTTCACTGAAAGAAATGGTGGGTGGATACTGTTGTGCAACAGTTTGAGATCACAAAAAGGTGGTGGAAATTGGCTATTTATAATTAGAAACTCATGTTAAAGTACAATAAAATACTTTTTACTCACTACTGTTTACTCAAGCAACTAAGATGGGGGATAAATATTAAGCAGCTCATAATACTACTCTGTTACTTATGTTCACTACAAACATAGGACAGTTGAAATAAGAAGTTGAGCCATTTTTTTATTTACTAGTGATAAAATGCTTTAAACTTTGCATTAGTTGCAACCAACAGTGTTTTGTTCCACTAATCAAACTTAATTGATTACATGAATGTACTTCATCTTTGGATCTTACTGCCAGTATATTCTGCCACTTTCTATTACAATCCATTTTGGAAGATACTTGGTGGTCATACTTGAACACCCTCCCATTTTATTCTCACTTTTGTCTTCTATTTATCTGGTTTCAGCAAACCCAGAGCACACGTGTCACCCATTTCTCATGAAAAGATGGCCCTGTTGGCTGCCAGGCAGCTGCTGACAACCCAGCTTTCTTGCAGCAAGAAACTACAGCACACAGACATCTAAAATATGGCACATCCAACCTGACCTTTTCTACCCAAGTCTCAGCCTCAGCCAAGTGTTGCACTGCATAGAAGACCCCTTTGGTTCATGTATTCCTTTGTTATAGGATCTTTGGGCATTTTTTTTTAAACAAGTTCTCAATATACAGCTGCTTAAAAAGTTTTGTGTGTGTTTTAATACTGTTTAAATCTAGCTAATATTAAGATATTTCTCTGAAACTTACTCTGGCTTTCAGGGTGCAATTCTCATTCTCTAGAGAATTTGCAGGGTGACTATATGAAGGGAAGGATGGTGAAGAAAACACCCAGAATTTGGATAATGTGAAAATTGCAACTGCATTATTCAAACTAGAGACGAAAGAATTTATTCACCTAGAAGGGAAAATATGACTGAAATAACACAGTGGAACACCTAGTTTTGCATGATGTTAATCATTAAAGCATAGCTACTCAAGCAGTCACATACTGAGCAGTGTATTACAACCAAGTTGCTAGAGGAACACAGGACTGTATTTGGGTTATTTGCCCCTAGAGACATCAGTCAGAGCTCATCATACAAACCCAGAATACACTCTGACCCATATGTGCTCTTACAGTATTGCACATCGCACCAACTGGATTTCTGAATGCAAGGGAATGTGTTAGCACAATCCCTAGAATCTATATTCATGAGAGCAAGTGAGGTAGATAACACAGACCAGCAATGCAGATAATTAAGAGGAAAAAGGAAAATAAAGTTCTGCAAGGGAGAAAAATGGTCACTCTCTCTTGCTCTGTCACTGTTTTGAAGGAATGTTCCAAGGAAAGAAAACACTCCTGCTTGGTTTTGGGTTATCCTAATGACAGGATGCTGTTATTACAGTGATTCGGTAAGGCTGAAGAATGGTAAACCTGTAAAACATAATTGTGTCCTCACCACAAAGAAGAAATTCAAGAACTACTCACCCAAGACACAAACCTACAGCTTGCTAAGGTCAGCAATCTTTGCAAGTGATTGCCATGCATGTTAACATGGCACGAAGGCTATCTCTGAGCAAACAACTTCCCCAGCCTCCAAACGCTCTGGAGAGCAGAATTACAACCAGCAGATGATGCCTTTGTTAAAATACAGTCTCCAACAGAAAGTACATCTGGAGCCAACAACTGGGATTTGCTTTTACTACCAGAAACATAATTCCTCTATAACACAGTATGAATCAATGTCCCTTTTCTTTTTCAGACTGACGCCTGCTAAGGTTTGTCTCCTAGAAAATGGCTCTTCCAAGTTCCTGCTGCACTTAAGTTTTCTCTTCTATATAGATCTTTATCTTATCTACTGCATGAGTCAAGTAGGGGAGAAGGCTTCCTTATCTTAGCCAACAGGGAAGAGCTTAATGAAAAATCCTATTGTTCTGTAACAATCTGCTCACAGCTCCCATCGAGGCTCTGATACCCGATGGAGATACACTGATACCTATCACATTGCTACAAACATTTCTTTAGATCCAAATCACATAGCTGAGTTATTCTACAAGAGCCAAGACAGCATTTCACTATGTTTTTCCTCCATTTTCTGAACTTCCGAGCAAGTATTACTATATTGTAATCCTTAGCTGAAAATATCTTTGTTAATATTAAAGATAGTTAACTTTGTCGCATTTAACGTTTACACCTAAAAGGTGATTTAGATTAAGACAGTCTTCATGCTGTTAAAGCTTTTTCCTCAGTAACTCCTTGTGCGAACAGCTGTGATTCCAAAACATCCTCTCCAGAGCAGACCTTTATTAACTTCTGAATTCTATGCATGCCCAAATATCTCTGCTGCCATAGTTTCAGGAGAACTTGAAGACAGTTTGATCTTTCCAAAAAAATACATTAATAAGTTTAACACCTAAAAAAGAGAACCACCAAAAGACTACTCCTGCTGAAGTGCTAGGAAGTATTTTGACTTTGCTAATTTATTCCTGCAAGGGAAAGCAAATAAGCTATCCCAGCATATGTTAGCTTTTATGATTTTAAAAGTTTCCACACATGGATTCATGCAGATATAAAGTTTTTATTACTCTTTCTGAATTGAGGACACAAGAGAATCAATTAATCAGGTATACCAAGGGCCACAGCCCTGACTGGCTTTGTTTTCCTCTATCAAAATGTAATTAAAATACCAATTCCATCTTCTCCTTGCATCAAATTTGTGAAAAGGAGCCATTTTCTTGCAATAAATTACTAAAGATTTCATGACATGAGCAGCAGAGCATAGAAGTGCATAATAAATCAGTCCAAATTCTAGCTGTGTCTAAAGGGTTTATAGAAAGCTCTCTATCCGTTTCACACTCCAAAATCTGAATTATAATTAATTTTAGGAATCAACCAACCTACCCTTACTTTAAAAATGTCAAGCTGAGGAGTGCATTATGTGAGATTACAATTACAATTAATCAGGAGTGCAGGCGCACACACACATCTTCCCACTTAAATTCTTTGGCCAAAAAAAAAAAAAAAAGTATTACAGTCCTGACAGATACTTAACAATCTTTTCAAATAATACTCACTGGAGATAAATGTTAGTTTTGCAGCCTCGTGCTAATACAGAGCTTTTCAGGAGCAAGCAGGCATCATTTGACAACCCCTGCCTTAATTCTAACAAAACATGGATGGCTGTGACAGCTTTCTTTCTCTCGCATTCACTGTCCCATCTGGAAGGAACTCCAGGGATGGAAGAGCGCAGCATGCTAAGTTATATTAAAAATAATTATCAGTATTCATGAAACATTAATGAAACATTTAAACATAACTCTTTCTTAAGACAGTGTTATTTACTCATTTTCTTGCACAGGCTAAATGAGTTACTCATAGCTGTTGCCGTCTTTGGCCCTGATGGTCCTTTCTAGTCTTATACTGTGCTGATGAAAGGCAATGGGGCATTTTCTGCCTTGGTCTAATACTCTAAAATATGTGCCTGCAACCCAGGCTACCCAAATGTCCTCACAAAAAGCAGCTTCCCACATAAAACAAAGTATAGATGTGCTTTTATGTATGTGGTAAGAGTGAGCACATGGTGCGTGGGCACTCTCAGCAGGTGTTGCCCCTCTCTGGGCAGGGTCCCTTCCAATGCCCTATCTGCTCCCTGTCCCTGCCCTTCTGTGGCCAACTGGCTCTACGTGCTGGGAGGAAGGAGATTCAGGTCACAAACTCCACCCATAGTTAAAACAAACCAAAATATGAGTGTTCATGAGCTTACCCTCCCCTCCCCTGAAGCAAGGCTCGACCTTCCCTCTCCTTCTGTCTGGACATCACACCAAGGAAAGGCATCTCATTTCCCAAGGTCCTAATGAAGAGGCTGGACATAGTCTGTACAAGGCAATAGTCCCAGAAATATCATTTTGCCTCACCATCACCTGCAAGGGGTGAGGAACAAAAATAACTGCTCCCTAATTTAATACAGACTTCAAATAAAAACACCTCCTCTTCCATTTATCTACCTGCAGAGCTTTTTTTGTCCACTTCACTGGGAGAATTGTTACATTCTGTTGTGCCTAAAATATTTTGCTGCTTTAATCACTGCACAGGGCTTCTACCTGCAGTAAATGAACTGAGTCAACAAGAGAAATTTATTACAGCCACCAGGCAGAGATCAAATTCTTCTCTCATCAATTATTTGGGCCACTATTGTTTCTAGCAGCTTCTCCTCTTAATAAAACTGATCACAGCTGAATGTTTGGCTGCTTCTGTAGGAAATGCCAAGACTTGTTATTTCATTATACATGTATTCTCCTTACTTGTATATTCTCTGGAAGGGTTTTATGTAAAAGTGATGAGCTTTGTCTGGTTGACAAAGTATGACTAAAGTACAAGCCAAAGAGCTGGAAGACAAATTTGTCTTCAGAATGCTGCCATTGATTTTTTTTATGCAACTGTTCATAGAAAAACACCTTTCTTTTGTTCCTCTTCTGGAAACAGAGTTGGTAATTTGGGTTTTGGGGACAAAAAAGAATAAAAGGAGAAAAATTCTGGGTAAAGCCCATCCCCTAGTTCAGCATTGAAAGAAGGACACAATTTCTGCACAACCCTCCAGGCAGGGGCTGACAGAACACAGGATAGTCATTGGCCCTAGAAGCTCTTCCCTACACTAGGAAACAAGTGGGAGTCAAGCAATATGGATTTAGAGTCTACATTACTTTTTGCTTCTCCTGCAGAGCACAGGTAGGATGCCATCTTCCACAAAAAAAAAAAAACCAAAAACCACCACATCCAACCCTTTGCAATCTTCGCAATTCCTATCCCACCTCTAGAGCAGCTCCCAGCTTCCCAGCCTGTGGATGGGAAAACAGAATCAGTCATAGCACAGGTGAGGAGCAAAACAGGATGAGAGCCAAGACTGATACTGGTCTGGCAGGGAAGATGCAACAGAACTGGCTTGGAAGGACTGGAAGGGAAACTCAGGAGGAGCAGAAAACCACATCAGGAGTCACAGCTCTGCAGTGACACAACCCATGTGAGCTGGGGAGCAGGAAGCTAGAGGTAAACACGCCCCTGGCCCCTGTGCAGGGGTCTCTGGCACTGAGCATTAGGCAGAGGGGGACTTGGTCATCTCAAGGAACAGCTAATTTGTGTCCAAGACTCAGCAGTTGCTGGACAGTGAAGCTGGATTTATCACTGGGAACACAGATGATTCACTTGGAGGAGCCATCCTGACAGCTTCACAGAAACAGGAGATCATAGTGGCATGCGAGGAGATGAACAAGGTCTCCCTGCCGCTGAACTTGGCACTGGTGGAAAGGCAGCAGCAAGAGGTGCTGGGAACAGGCCTATTTCCATACATTTCTTTTTGAGCCTGGCATTGCCTCAGGAGGGATTAGTGTGAGAAGTCAGGGCTCTTCCCCAGGCTAACAGGAGCTCAGCATTTCAGAAGAGAGATGCTGGCAGCTTTGGGGACCGTCGGCTCGCAGGTCCAAAGCAACATGCCACAGGAAAGACACTTGCTTGTCCTTGAATAAAAGGCTTTAGCTTATTGCATGCTGTGCACGCAGGCAGGATGCTCATGTTGGAGGATTAAAAAGCATGCACTCACCCCCCCCGAATGAGAAACCAATGAGAAGCAACTGAGAGTCCATAAAACCATTGAAATACAGAGTGTGCTCCTAAGAGCTATAAGCCTTCATTTTAGCAGAGACACTATGAGAAATCCTTGCTAGGGATGGGCACAGAGCAAGCTAAAGCAGCACAGAAGTAAAGACCTGGTTATATCAAGGACTTTCCTCATTCAGCCTAAAAATCAGCTTTTAGAGCAGTTTTCTTAACAGCATTAATAAGCCTAACTCAAACCTAGTTTTGTGTATTTGCCCTGGAGTCTAGCTCAGCAGCCTTAACCAAAGTTCACCAGTCTCTAAAAGAGCAAGTTTCCACAATCCATATTTTTCCAGCTCCTTCCACTGTCTCTACAACACTTACTCAAAGGCAATTAAGAAATAACAATCAAAAAAGCAGGTGCTGTGAAACTTCCCTTGCCCCGTGCTTGCAAACCTCATCACCCAAGCAGCCAGGAGGAGAGATTTCTGCTGCAAGAGCCAAAGCAGGAGAGGTGCTATGGGCAATTACTCCAACACCAGCAGGAAGGTTCAGGGCAAACCCATTAGGGCATTTCAGTACTACATTGCTCTGCTAGGACATGTGAACTCAGAAAAACAGGACTCAAAAGCTAGCAGACTTAACACCTTTACCACTTCATGAACTCAAATGTTATTCCCATGAGAGTACTTTTGAGCCCCACTCATGGTTCTGAAGACAATTCTCAGCTGGAAGGGAAGGTCCCTTAATAACAGTGTAGGTGCAATGGTAAATGCCATGAAGGGACTTAATCTGCTAACAAGATGACCAATGTCCCTAGTAGTGTAGCACAAGGTATTCTTAATCCTGTCTTCATGGGTTGTAGGGGCCCACAAAATGAAGAAAACATCTTAAATTTAGACTTATTGTTTGTAGAACTGGATTCTACAGTTGCCTTGTGACAAATTGGAAAGAGATGTTACAGTCATATGCATGTCCAATTCCTGACAAAGCCATTTTATATCTATTTTTGAAAATACATCATTCTGCGGCCCCAATCCAGGATTTCAGTGAAGTCACTGAAAAGTCTGATTTAAAGAAACTGGTCATTCAGTTGACCATATGAACTGTCCTCCATGTTTCTCAATCATGAAACTTATTCCCTCATTTTCAGCTACGGTTCATTGAATTAGTTGTTTCAGAGGTCAAAACTCAGAACACCCCTAAGCTCCAAGTTCCTTTTCATTTTTCTGTTTCTATCCAGCTATAAAATTAAAGAAGTAAAGGCACAACTCAGATCTCATTCACCCAGAACACAGAAGCTCACCTTGCCTGGCTGAGCACCCGCATGCACATAAGCAGCGTGAAGAACAGTCAAATTAAGCTAGAGAAGAGCTTTGTACACATCCTCCATCAGCTCTGAAGACATAGCCACTGACTCTCGCTTGCCGTGATTCAGAAGGCTATCTCCAAAACCACTGAAATGAACAGGGGTTTGCCATTCACCATGAGGACTTCTGGATTACCCCTGTTATCTCACACAAGTCATTTGACCTCCCTTTTGTTCACTTTTTCTCTTTGGAAAGTGAGAATAAAATTATACTTTTGCTTCACTGAATTACCTTTGAGATCTCCCAGTTTACTTTGAGGTACCCCAGTGGAAATTGCCAGGCTGTGTTACTACAGCTAGATCAGTCCAAGGCCAGTGTTGGCAAAGCACGTCAGATCATCTCAGCCTTGGATGTCTAATTAGAACTCCAGGTTCTAGTGGGAACAGAGTGCTTAATCTAGACTACGAAGAAATTGTCTTGAATCTACTACATAAATTGATTTAAGAGAGAGATGAAAAATTAAATGGTATAATTACAAAGGTTAATAAACTCAAGGGAGTCATTAGACAAACTGTGAAAAGATCATCAGCTTTAAAAAAAGAGCAGAATTAAAGATAATGGTATTCAGCCATTTCAACTCAGTTTCCCCTCATTTTCCTCAGTTGAGAAAACATTGTAAGCCCATGTCAAACAAAAATGTTAAATGGTAATTTCCACAACGTTTATCTTTGAGTATTAAGTTTAAATGAGGCTTTATAAGGTAAAGGCTGGTGCCTATTTGAATACTTTTCCACTAGAGCAGGTTAAGATATTAAACATGATCTAAAATTATTGCTATAACCCATCATTCCCTAATCCTTTAAATCTTAGGGAGGATTTAAAGTAAATTATTAAGATTTAGTAAACAAATATACCATATAGAAAGCTAAAAAAGTGAGGTTTGAAGGAGAGTTTTCCAAAGTATGTTGATGAATTAAGAACCTAATTCTCCTTTATGAGAACACTTACGAGCTATGATAAAGGAAATATTTTCTCCAGGAAAATTTTTACCTAAAACCACAATACAGAAGTACTTTATGATTTTTATAACAGCAAAAATACACAGTGCAAAACAGCTCCTGGAGCTCCTGATGGCTTTCATTTCATTTCTCACCACAAAAGTGACACGAGAACAAAAGGAAGATTATATTGCCAGGTTTCTCATTATTAATAGTGAAGGAAATCAACTTAATGCATTTGATTGCATATTAATAATCACAGTAACCTGGTTCTTTTTTAAACACACAAATTCTGTACCAGGAAAGTATCCTTACACCGACCGTAAACTGTTCAGTGCTGACCACTGACAAGTTGTGACAACTGCACTGAGCCTTCTGGGAGAGTGTAAATATAACCGGCTTTGCACCCACGTGAGTATCATCTGTCAACACAGGAGCGTTGTCAGAGCTGCCAGGAAGGCAGGGCCGTGCGCTGCAGAAGTTTTCCTGAGGTGCTTCGGGAATAATAAAAAGGAGAGAGCACATGCATATGTAAGGGTTGCTCAGCAAGTGTGCAATGCAAGAGCTGCCCACTCAGTTCCTGATGTTCCCAGGCTGTCCTCAGAGACATTCCTGGAAAAAAGTTCTTGTTAATACTGGTAGAGACAGTCAAGGAAAACTGCACCTAATGTGTGCCCAAAAGCTGAGATAGGGCTGTCAAGCACGCCAAGCTGTTAAAAACTGATCTTTAATGGAATTAAAAAAAAAAAATATCAATGGAATGTAACAAACATCCCAAATATGAAATGGGCTTTCTTGGATTTGAGCTAAAGCAGTGCAGAGGTTTTCCAGGAGCTGCTTCCCTTCTACTCATCTTCTTCTGTTTTATACTTTTCTCCCTTAAGGGGCTGACCAGCCAAGGCTTGCAGAAACTGCATCATGGCTTGTAAACTGCATCAGTCTTTGCCTTTTGTCTGCTTCTCAACAGAACCAGAATTCAGCATCAGAACTGAAACTCCTTTGTGAGGAGCAAGTCAGCGGTCACATGGAAAGAGCAGGAATGCAAATCCACTGCCCGCTTCCCAGGGAAAACACAGACCTTTCAGCAACAGCTACATTTGACCACAGCTTTGTCTCCTGTATCACTTACTGCTAGTAGAAGTTTTATAATTGTTTCCTTAATAAAAAAGCCATCCCAATAAGGTCATACACAGAGACTTGTATACTGGGACTTGGCACTCTGATAACCTCCAAAGAGATATGACAAGGCAGAGATGCAGAATTTCTCTACCCATCAGACTTGTTGTCTAAAACCTTAAGGACATAGTCACAACTCCCTTCTTAGTCCTTCACAGGTGGTTGTCTGGAGCAAGATCCTAGAGGGCTGGAAATGAGGGAAATGCAAACATTTGGAAAAAATATGCAGTAAGGTAGATGCACATGAAGGCACAGTAGCTCAGCTCTACGCTGAGACTGCTGTAAAAGGATGCTGCAGATGGGAAGGGAATAATCTATCCTTCATGTGTATGGTAGGTTAGACAAGAAATAATGAGATGAAATTACAGCTAGAGAAATTCAATTTGGACTTCAGGAAATACTTTCTAATGGTAAAGACTGTTATGTCCTGGAAGAGATAGCTTAAGGAGACTAAGGAATAGATGGTGCTTGTGGTTTAAAGTGACAGATGAGCTAAATGACCTCCTGAGGTCCCTTCCAAGCCCATTTTCTTTAATTTAAGGTAAATAATTTCACATTTCTCCATGGACTCTTGCACCTGTATGACCTCTAACTTTCCAGACTCAGCAGATGTGCATACTTCTGAATTAACAGTGCCTTTGGGCTTTTTAAGAACAGTACATAAACCAAGTAATAATTATAGCACTGTATTATACAGTTTTACCAAAATCATACATAAACTATAGCTCCATCTAGTCCAAATATTTCATCAGGCATCTGGTTATGCAGCCTACATTCAGTCAAGAACATCAGCCATTTCAAATAACATCCTTCAACTGCTCCCAAACAACATTCACACGTTACAAGGCATCAGTATCTCTATTTCATTGCCTCAAATGCTTAGCGTTGTTAACTAGAATGGCTCAGTTTGGCATTACTCTGGGTGAACAGTTTCTGATAGTGTACACAGTAAAAATTCTGTGAGAGAAGCACTTTTTGGGGGTGATTTATTTAGTGTTGCCACTTATTTTGATCAAAATCACGACTTGAAAAGCTAGGCCTAAAGAGGCCATAAATGAAACCATATAGGCCTCCTGCATGCAAAAATCAAAGCAAGACTCTAGTGATCATTACGAATCTGATCTTGCCACCCATTGCACATGCTGGCACCAACCCAGCAAAGCACTTAAGTACATGCTTAATTTTAAGCATACAGGTAGTGCCATTTAAGCTAATGGAATCACTTAAGTGCTTTGTTGGATCAGGGCCAGTCTCCTCGGCATCTTGTCATGTCAAGTGCACAGAGCAAGGGCTTCATCTAATTGCACCAGACTTTAATTGACAAAAATCAAAGTAATGCAGCATTTAGACTGAACCCACCTCTCCAAGGCAGCTATTATAATCACAGTGAGTAGGACAGGGTTTGTTTGGGCTGTCCCAGTGCCTGAAGTGTCCTCTTGGATTTGATCCACCATGCCTCATCTGATACAAGCCCTTCCCCAGCAGCTCTCAGCTAAGTTTTCCATCCACCATGTTCTTATTGAAACAATTGATTTGTTCATCCCCCCTGATGATTACACTAGCTTCTCACATAACAAGTATGTTCTATCATTTGCTGTTATATCTTCTTGATGTAGACTTTTAGAAAGTGTTTACTTGTGCTTTGAAACTCTTCATGCAGCTGTGGAACTACACAAAAATTAGTCAGAGGTGTATGAGAAACACTACTGATACTGCAGCAACTGAAGAGAGGAGCTCACATAATGGACAAACCTAACACCCGAAGAACAATGCTCCTTATACATCTAATTTACTATTCAACTTTCAAGCGAAGGAATACTGTGTACACAACAACCCATTAGCTTAGGTAGTCTCACCTCGCTACATAAGCTCCTACAACAGCAACAACGAAGTCCTGAAACAGTCCAGTTTAGGAAAAAAAAAGCCAAGACATCAAATTCAGCATGGATGTAGAATTAACTTCTCCGTGTGTTCCTATAAACACAGTTTATAAAGAGAAAGAAATTACACGTATAGGAATTTGTTAGACTATGGAGTTTAGTTAATGCAATTACTGAGAAAGGATAGTTGAGAGTGTTGTTAGTAGTGTGAGCAGAGCACTGTGACAGCAAAGTGCAAGTGTTCCTGCACCTGTACGATCCAGCTCACATGAGCAAGCCCTTTGCTTTAATTGCCTTTATCCAAGCATAAAGCAAGTGCAAGGCTAAGCCACAAGCCAGAGTCAAGATACGGTAATCAAAGCAGTAATTGGGAAAGAAGGGAAGAAGTTTCCAGAAATCCAAAAGGAGTTTGTAATATCTTTGGTCATTATTTTCTAACTGACCATGGAAAAGATACAATCAGCTTTTATCTATAGCTGCTAAGTAGAGCTATGTCTGAAAGGTACATTTCTCTTCAAATAGGGGAATATTAAGGAGGTGGGGGGTGCCATGTAGTTGGACCTTGCAACAGCATTATCTCTGTAGCAGCTCTCTGAAATGGAACTATGCCCTCAGAAACGCAACCACATTTTCCTGTGACTTCTGCAGGAGGCAAATTTATGCAGTTAAGTGCTCAGGAAGCAGTTTTTCACAACACCTAGAAACAAAATGCCGCTAAACATGGACCATGCTCACAACTGCTGAAGGAAGCAAAAACCTCCAGATCTGTAGCATCTCAACACTTTATGCCCTGGTATAGTACCTGTGCTGCAATCATCCCCTAACACAGACACCAGAATAATCCAAGCACTGAGGTATTATTTAACCTGTCAACACATTGAAGTTAGCATGTTTACAAACAGGGTTCATTATCTTGTTGTCTGAAAAGTTAAGCTCCCCTCTGTATTGGAGGAGTTAAATTTTTAAGTTCTTAACCACTCCAGACTCCTGTTGAAAGTAAGTTACATGCAGCAAATTGGAAGAGGTGAGATTCCAAAAAAACTTGGAGCAGCTGTTTCTGAAGCTGTTTTCTTCACATGGTAGCAACTTTGTAAAGGACTGTGTTTTGTAATGGCCTTTTAGAATTTTAGTACTTCTACATACTTATAAAACAGGTAAAAATGTGTGATCCTCAATGAATGCACTTAAATGCACGTGAACTTGGATACAGTAGCAGTTTTGGAACTCCAGATTGCAGGTGCACCTCCACATCACACTGATAATATACAAAGACATTGAGACCCTTCCCTTCTGCAATTGAGTTACTCACGGGGTTGGGTTCTGCATAAATGCATGAGCTTTCCAATTGCCCTTTATAACTACTTCTCATGTAAGGATATCTTTCTAAAAATGCATGGGCAAGACAAATATGAGGATATAAAAATCAATTCAAGGAAAAACTAATTTTAAAATGTCAACAAGACTATCTCTCAGCATTTACTCCGATCTCATATCAAGTCCTATTACTCTACAAGGGTTGTCTACCAGGGTGTTTTCCCTAAAAACATATTCCAGCTGCAAAATTCCAAACACTTTTCTTTTGTGCCTGTCCCACAGAAAAGAACTTTTACTTATTAAAAACTAAGTTTTGGGTTAATCAGCTGCTCAGAACAGGGTTGAAGCTGTGATGCAACGCACAGCTTTCCTGCAAAGCATATGGTATTTGAAAAGCAAGTAGAAGGGGAAAAACGACAGACAGGAAAAGGTTCAGACTTCTGTAGCCTCAGTTGTGCACTGCGTGGTAATTATACTGAAGAATTCATGACTCACTTTGGTGCACTACTGTGTGCTGCTAAATTAGAAGTTTGGCAAGGACACCAGACAAATGATGAAAGACATAATATTGGTTTCTCCAGCATAACTCATCACTATAGTCTCATGGCGTTTCAAAGGTCTTTTTTTAGTGCTCCAAGAAAAGGGTTTTTTTAAACAAGAGCAGCATATTGAATCAAAAATGTACTGTATGGAAGTTGTCAGAAATAGGTAAAATTCCTCTTAAAAAAATGGTCTTTCAGGTAGTCTGGTTAACTGTTCCCTAACATGTATTTCTGAGTCTACATGGAGTATCTTACCTGGAGACTCTTTAAAACTTGTGCACAAAAGCACAAGTGTGAGGAGGAGATGAAGCCCTTCCACTATATAGCATTCATAAAGGAAGAAAATGTTTTCTTTATGCCAGCTTACAAATGTGTGTTGTCAAAGTGATTTACAGAAAGGCTCCCTAGTTATTTGACAGCTGCAATGAGGCCAAGCACACTGGAAGATGTACACATTGGGATAGCACTTAACTCTTAAAGACAACTCCTTTTCTCACAAGGATTGCAGTCAGTCTGGAGTTATGCAGCACATTGGAATTAATCCAGTTTTGCCAGATGCAGGCAATCCTCCATGTAATGCTGAACTAGTTATTCTGATTTGTAATGAGAAAGAATTGGTACCAGTCAGAAGAGGCACCAGCATTAATAAAAAAAAAAGTCTGCTGTGTGACCCAAAATCAACTTCTCAGTTTACCCAGATACAAACCAAATAAAAATACTCAGCTCCTCGGGAAGGGAACAAACTTCTGTTAGAAATCTGCACATCCTTTCACAAAAGTTAGTGTAACATGAAAGCGGTCATGAAGATTTTCACAGCTCAGCAGTCACAGAGTTTGAAATGTGAGCAGAAATCCTGTCTACAAAGCTCATCGCTGACTTTAAGGCCCCCCTGCATAAGCCTGGCAAAATCTCAGAAATAGCAGAGCCAATTATTAATGTTAAAGTCTCCATATGCTAAACAATCACTGCTCTGTATATTATATATTTTGTTTAAAAGCAAGCACAGAGATTGAAAACAGTTATTTTTAACTCTTTTCAGTATACAGTACATCTGTTGTGGTTTTGATTTCCATTAAAAATCAGAGCCATTTACTGATCTGGCTGTCATCCAGATTTCTACATGAAACACATGGACTAAGCACAAAATAATGCTGTTTTATGTGCATGGGTGCATGTATTGTATTTATTATCTGCTATGATAATTAGAAATGCAGTTTAAAATGCTAGGGGGAGGGGGAGCTTTGAAGGAACAGACTATCATGCTTATCTTCTCACTTCCTCAAGGTCCCTGGGCTTAAAAAAACATTAAGAATTAGGTTGTAAAACCTTTATGTTTACATGCTGCTGCTGTGACATGCAATCCCACTGATTCTGCATACTTGAGAAGAGGATCCTGAAGCCGGCTGTAAGAGGGACTCAGATCAGGGTGCACCAGGTACCTTGAACACAGCTTTAAAGAACACACTGAGAAAAGCCTCCAGCAATAATGAGCTACTGAAATATCTGCCAACATGGACCTCAGCCAGTAAGTCAAGCAAATTAAAAACTGGAATCACTTCTCTGACAGTTCTCCAGCAAAACTTGTCCTGAGTTTTGCTTCCCTGGTGGACGACAGAAAGTGATCAGTGTGCACCAAAGGTCAGTAGGTTCAGGCTATCCGAGACCAGCAAAAGGAGGAAATTAAAACACTGTGAGGGTACTGCAGAGTGCCTAGCCAGCAGCCTTTTAGGAGCTCGCTCCAAAGCATGCTGAAGTTGACTGGACTCTCTTTGTAGATGTCACCAGCTTCAGGTCACACCCTGGCTCCTTGCAGGGCTCCAGTGCCCTCCTCTCTGCTGATTTCAAAGGTGGCAATGCAGCATAAAAATAAAGAGGGACTCTTTCAAACAAGTGCTGAATTAGTGCTGGAGAGGTCAACACACCACAACACTGCTGTTACTGAAACTTTGAGCTGAGTGGAGAAAATAAAGATATTCACTTGAATTTGAAAATTAATTCCAAGGTCATTGTCTTGGCAACCTTTCAGCATGTTTTCCATGCCTGCATGTATAGAGACATATTCCTAACCAGGATCCTTATAAAATCAGCAGGCCTAAAACAAGAACAGCCAGATGTTCAGAAAAAGGTGAAATCAAAATTGTGTATTTGATTTCTGATGCGATTACATAACCTGTCCAGAAGTTGAGCTGATACCCCAGGGCTTATGCAAGCGACCCAGATGGAGCTTTGCTCATAAGGCAACTCCTGTTATTATTAGCAAAGGAACATCTGGCTGGCCAGGCCATCCCAGCCACAGTCCCAGCCAGCCCCTAGCACATGCAGGGGACAGTCCTCACCAGGGTGAGTAACAAGGCTCATCCAGCCTCTGTGACAGATCATGACACAGAGATGCCACTGGGTTCTCTCACCCCAACCGGGGCAAGTGCTCACCATGTGCCCACTCACTCACCAGGCAGATGAGAAAGTACAGTTGTTTCAGATGCGCCCAGCCTCAAATTTTTCCTCTTTAAGGACAATGTGATCTTTTCTCACTATGATTTATTCCCCTGGCCTTTATATGCCAGCTGCATATGGTACTAATTTCACACCCATTTTCAGATGATGCAATGAAATTAAATGACATGGCCATAGTCACACAGGGATGGCAGCATTAATTCAGTCTCTGGGAAGAGCTTCTTGGTTTTTTTTTTTTCCTCTAAATATGGGTGTGCCATTTCTTTCATACTGTGTTACTACTCTATGGTTGTCAGACTTGCCAGACTGACAATACCATCGTATTAAAAAACCTACAGTTCAATTTGACTTCAGTGTCCTTCAGAGGTTAATATTCCATGGGAAATTATCATTGGAGAAACATGGCTTGCATATGTTTGTGCCAGAAAGCAGTTCCTGCTGTTTTTCTCCACAACTGTAATTCCTGCACTTTATTTTTTAAATTGTGACTCAGAAAGACTAAATAGAAGTTCAGCTTGGGTTTCAAGAATGCAAATGTGCGTATTCAGCACCCAGGGCAAGTTTCCCCACTACTAGTGTTAGCCTGCACCAGTCAAAATCATAGCACTTCTGGAGGATCCGGCTGGCAGCAGTCAGAGTCAGCGCCTGCCCTTTGAACACTGGGGTCTGGAGAGCAAAGAAAAGGAGAAAATAATTTTCCACAGACCTTTCTATTAAAAGACTTCAGGAGCGATTGCCACTGCTGTGTCTCTCACCTCTAAGCCCCAGTCCTTTTTTCTCCTTGCTCTCCTTTTCTGCTGTTTGCTTCTCAGCCCTTCTTGCTGTCAGGTGCCAGTAAGTGAAGAACTAAATTACTTTAGAAGGCACTTACTATGGGGTACGGACAGGAACGTGATTGCAGTCTTCACCCATTTCTTGCTGCCACTGCAACGAAGGAGCAGATGAGAAAGTGCTGCTGCATTGGAACACAGCCTCTATAAATTTAATGGTGGAAAAGAGGCTACAGGGGCATACAAACTGCTAGTATTTCCCTCTGGGGTAAGGCTATTTGTATTTCGGTGCCTTCCAGCATCCTTACCACACCCTGAACTGTTTTACAGCAATGCCGATATCTCCCTTCTGAGACTAAACCAAATGCCAGACCAAGTATGGAGGGGAGGTTCAGCTGGTTTCTTTGAAATCCTTTACGAGGAAAACCATTTGGGTCTGGCCTGGACTCATGAGATCCATTGGCCATTTCACTCCCATTTTGCCACAGGTTTATAACACAAAAACAGGTGGAAAATAGAGTGATTAAGCTCAGTGACTTTTGTGCTGCCTCTGTAATGGGCTCACTCTGGAGTGTGCTTGGGCATCTGTTACACACCATACAGCCGCAGCAAACCCCATCCCTTACCCCAGTGCTGCCATCACTGTGCCCTGAGCATCGGTGCAGGGGGAGCACATTTGAAGCAGCTGCACAGCAGGACCTTTTGGCCCCAGTTTATACGTTGATCTCCACAACAAGTTTCCAAGTAACAGCTTCATGCCAAGAATCTGGGAAGTAGCATCTTCCTTAGTGCATCAAGTAACCCCATGGGCTTCATACGTTCTTCTGCACCTCTCCAGAGGTGGCGGACAGAAGTCACACGTTGTCAGATGTCCATCAAAGACTCTCTAGAGAAAGCAGCCTCCTCCCCAGCCTCCACCCTTCTATTATGCACGCCCCCAAATCCTACCCAAACTCAAGCACATACTAGTGTTCTGCCCTTTGCCATCTGCAACCCCCTGCCCACTTCTGCCACTGCCAGCGATACAAAGCAAAGCATTTAAGCAGTTCTTGACTACTCACAGTGCTAGTTCTATGTTATCACTAGAGACAAGGGGTAGAAGGCACAGCCTACCTGTAATTATTAGAAGGAACATATAATTTTCATTTATTGTTCCTTAACCCAGAGAAAATAATAGGAACTATAAAGCAAATGTTCATATTGGACTTTGAGCACCTACACAAATGATACTCAAAGTTGCATCTCACTCTTTGTTATTCCCTGGTTTCATTATTTCTTCATATCCTTCATTTTCAGTTCTTCTGTATAAGACATTTTGTTCTTTTGCTTCATAATTTTGTTCTTTAATTTATTTGTCCCTATTTCTTTTTGTTCTTCCTTTGATGTTTATCCTTTTAATGTTTCTTTCCAAAAGCTTTTTTTTTTTAAACCCTACCAGTTTCAATGTGCTGTCTTTGAAGCATTTTTTTGATTTGCTGCTACTTTGCTCTTCATGCAATTTTTATTTTTATTGCTGCTTTATTTGTTATCTGTGGCACAGAAGTAATCTGATACCAGGAACCTTACTGCATCACTCCACATCTTAACTAAATACAAATATTAAGTTTAATTTTTACTTTATTTCCCCTAACACCTGACTTACCTACCTCATTTCCATTTGTAGACTGGAATACTAAAGTGGACCTTACGGATAACAAGAAAAAAATCTTTATGGTTTTATATTATATGAAGGTCTCCAATATTATGAATGTGGGTCTTGCAGAACTTAGTCCAGTGAAATGTTGACCAGTAGTGAGTTGAACAGGACCTCTACTCACACTGATAGTCTTATGCACAAGGTCTCCACCATGAGCTGAGCAGGACCACCACTCCTGGTGATGGCATTATGTGTGAGGGTTTCACCAGCCTTTCCATTCCACCTGTTCAGTAATTGAATATTAAACTGCCAAGCTGAAGATCCATGTTCAGAGCTTGACTACTTCAGTGAACAATCAAGGAGACCAGTCAGGTTTTGCTGCCACCTCAAGCTGAAGGGAACAGATCTAACTGCAACAGCCTCTTCCCCACCACATCAAGGCAAGGAGCTCCAGGGGCATGGCACTACTCCTTTGGTGATCTCAAACATTACCCCTTTTTCAGAGTTTTCTGGCTACATCAGTGCTGAAACAAGTAACACCTATGCAAAAGGCAGAGACAAGTCCAGGCCCTGTGCCCTGACTAACCTGCCAGGAGGGCACAATCTATGTTTGAAGACAGCTGGAAAGGAGAGAGGGAGATGCATACCTTCACGCAGCAAAATGTGAGCATAGCAGAGCTTTGCAGCCACTGTTACTACAAACCTCTTATGCCCTTGAAACTATTAGCTCCAGTAGAAATAACAGCAGATATGCCACTTGAAGAAAGTTTCTTACTTATTTGAGTCACTGTATTAGCATTTCTATGTAGGGCAGTCATATCTAAAGTGTCCCAGCTGAGGTCTGGGCCACACTAGCCCCACTCTAGCTAGCCTTACTTTAGTTTCTGAAATATTTTACAAGACAACAGCTACTGCACTGGCTTGTACCTATTCTGCATGTTTTTGCTATGAGAAAGGACAGAAATCAGAGCAGACAGCCATGTACAGAATGCTAATCTAAAAGATAATAGGAAAAGCTTTGCAAGGAGAGAATTCAATACCCTTCTTAACAAGAAAATGTTCATTTCTCAGTGACATCCAGAATGGTCAATGCTTGGTTCCTGCAGGCTCAGCTCTGTATACAGAGGTCATGGTATTTTGTCAGCAAAGAGAACAAAGGAGCTGAAATGGGCTAGTCAATAATTGACTGAGCCTTGTTACTCACTGCAATCTCTACCTTGTCACCATGCCCCTGTCTCAAAGTTTCAGTTAAAACTAGTGAATCACTTCACTGAAAGAGACTTCTTACCTTGGAAAAAAAGAAATCACCATCACTGATGACAACAACAACGAAGACTTCCTATCTGGTTTTGTCAAAGGTCACTCAGCAGTTAGGTCCCTTTACACTGTGACTTCTATCAGCTGTGAAGAACACAGAACAAAGCACACACTAATATCCACTCCTTTGGTTTCAAAAATTTCCATGGAAACCTTTTTTTTTTTTCCTTTAAGTTACCTCAATCTTCAAAGATCCAGAGAAGTAAAAAGCCTGCACTTCAAACCACTTTCACTTTGCATGCCTGACATTCATGCTTGCGGCCCACCGGAGAGTTATAACCTTGACACATTTCTTGGCAACTGCCCAAAGTTTTTATCTTCCAGCAGAGAAGGTAAGTGAGCAACTGCTTTCACCACTGGATTACAGGCACTGTGCACGTATATTATCATCCTCATCCTTCTTCTAACCAGTATCCCACCCGACGACACTACTCTCTTGCTGTAGGCACTCTACAAACACAGTGTAAAGGGTAGGCCCTGTCTCAACGTATTCCCCCTCTGAAGAGAAGGCAGATAAATCAAGTCTTATTACACCAACCTATATATGGAAATCTGTGTTGGTCTCTCTCAACTAAATGACAACCCCAAAGGCAATTAGGTCTGACTTACAAGGGAGGCTATGGCAATTATGCTTCCAGCTCGGGCACCTAAGCTGTGTCAAGTGTTTGAGCCCATACTTTGGAGAAGCCCCAGACCTGAGAAGAAAGATAGAAAACAAACCTGCTCCCAGCACTCTGACATACTCCCATACTCATAGATCATCCCTCCCTCATAACAGCATGGCTGTTTTACCACGAGGGCTACATATAGCCTCCCACCTTCAACACCAAATGCAAAATAACCATATTTACTCACTACAGTTTATTACTGGAACAAGTCAGTAGAGCATTCAAGAAAAGGAGACAGTATAAAAACACCCTTAGGGAAACAAAGACAAATTTAGGACCAAAAGAGTTGAAATCACTGACAAACAGTTCTAAGAAACCCTCTCTTCCTGGTGATGGGAAGGGAGAATCAAAGAGCCTCACCACTTCCCTTGGCAAGCCAGCAGCAGCATCCCCGCATCTTCATCAAGGAAGAGGCCAAGCCAACCCTGGGCCTACCATAACTGAGGGTAGAATAGTTTAATTCAGATCTCAAGGGTATGTAGCAGGAGTTGTGCAGGCTGGGATTAGAGCTGCTGTCTTGGCAGGGTTACAGCAGCACCAGGTCACCCTGGCAGAATCGGGCAAGGAGAAGTCCAAACCACAGGACAAGTGACAATTGTCACACCAAGCTAATTTTTTTAAAAATACATATTTGTTAGAGACTAGACTCACAGAGAGGGTACATTTTAAATTTTTTTTTTTTATTATTATTATGTTTTCACTATGACCTAAGCAACAACTCAAACCAGGAAAGAAAAAGGGCTGCTGGAAACTCAAGCACCCTTTGCAAGCACCTGCTTTTCACATGCCTTTCTCTAAGCTTGCAGTGAGTTCTATGGCAAGGCTTGATCAAAGAAAAATATCAACTGGTGGGAAAATCTCAAAATCATCTGATAGGGATGATATCCTAGAATAAGAAACAGAACTGCAGCAGCTTTCCCAGCATCACATAGCCAGGGAGCATCCAAGCTGGGGAGAGTCCTGGTGTCTCCTGGTGAGAAACTAATTCATAGTGTGTTAGGTTATAGTGCCTAGTTGCAAGACTCTCCCATGAGGGTTTTTTATTAGTATTTTAATTTTATTTCAGGCTGTGGCATGCTTAAAATGTCTTTGTGGTTTACTCTTACTTCCTCAGGTTTTTCAAAATTGTCTGATTGACAATTTAGCCAGCCAAGAGGAAAAAAGCTTAAGTTAAGAAGTCAAAACACCCATACAAATCAAAATTAGACAGCAACAAAAAAAGAATTCCCAGAAGAGCTTCTTCAGTATACAATTAAACTGTTCATGTGTGCATGCATTCACGTCTGTGTGCACTCAAAGGGATCTGTGCACAACCGCACAGGGCAGCATGCAAAAGCTTCCTGTGTGCATGTGAGCTACATCTTGTTTTAGCATCAGGACACATTTTCTCCAGGCATAAATCATGTAGCTCCATCAATTTGAAGGAATCTGCAAAATGATTTTATGTATAATTTAGCAAGCCATGTTTTAGACACTTTAAAAAGATTCATGCACTATTACCTGAACTCAGAAAGTCCGCAAGGAATACAGGTTATTTGATCACATTCTTTTTAAAGGAATTGGTTGTTAAAGGAAGATGAAATTATGATAACTCAAGTAGTGCATGCTCTTATGTCATGCACATCAAGATAATTTGTTTTGACTTAGTTTAAATAATCATTTTCAGATAAGAACACAATCTCCTAACAGCTAATTTTCTTTATGACATCCTATCATTTAAGAAGGTAATTTTTCAGCCCCTCCATAGTGTAGCTATATGCAAGATTCCTACTTCACTTGAATGACTAGAGCAAATGTGATCCCTCCACAGGCCAATCACATTACTCTAGCAACAACAATAACAGATTTTGTTCATGCATTGCCAGGGTGCTCTTTGTTCCAGACAATGGAAGAATTAAGTATTGTGGACCAGATCCTCAGCTGATATAATCAGATGGCATTTCATTGAATTCAAGGCCAGCTGAGGAGCTCACCCTTGATCTGCAGCAGCAACAGCTGACGGGTAATAGAAGGCTTTTCCCTGCCTGTTTGTTTCATTGTCTTAATATAATAATGAGTTGTCTGCTTTCAACAGGTTTATCAAGCAATCCCTGGGTTTTTGGATCATCCAGAATATTGTATCCTAAATTAAAGAATAGCAACACTCAAAGCAAAAGGCTGAAGCTGGAAGCTTTGGCCTTCTGAAATCATTTAAGGTTGGTGATGCTTTTCTAGGATAAGCTACCCTTTGCCCAGCTTGGATGATCTGGCAGTAGCAGCCAGCCCTGCTGGTAACAGGGGAAGCCAATTGCATGTCTCTACTTTCATCACTATTTAGCTCAAGCTTGCAGCTGAATGCCCCTCCAGTCAACCTTACCAAAACCATTACAGGAAGGAATGACTTGCCACACTGCCAGTTTGATCTGGGGGAGGAGGTTTGGTCAAGATTTATTCAAAAAAATATCATGTAGCTAACAAAATTCTGGGTTGGAGGGCAGCAAAGACAACATGAGTTGGCCTTTTTTGGTTTTAATAAATACATTGGCACATCACTTCCAACAGGTATCACTGATCCTTCATACACCAGCAAAAAGTTGACTATGAAATCAAGCTTATGAAATTGCTTTCTATTCAGTACCCAGCATATTCCTTAGCTATAAAGGCTATTTTCACAGTGTGGTAAGATAATGTGCATTGACAGTGTGATCTGTGTTTATAAGGCAAAGCACCAATAAATTGGGTCAGCACATGAATCTTCAGAGAGATGAGAGAGATGGAGAAGAGAAACAGCACCCTATGCAGCATCACTGCAGGGGCCAGGCAAGGCATGTGATGCCCTCAGGACTTTCCAACATCATAGGTAGAGGTTTTCAGAAAGGAAAATCCATTTTTCCATTAGAAGTAACAATAAAAATATTACGTTGATTGAAAATGTGCAATCAGGCCTGACTTACAGTTTGCCCTGCTGCATTCAGGCTTTACATCAGAAGGCTGTAAACCGTTATAACTGAAAATAATAGCTGGGTATGTTTACTCACCCCAAACCATGCTTCATTTATTTACCTGAATACATTATCACATACACTGACCATTGTCGCTGCTCAGTGAGGCAAGCAGACAGAAATGGGGAAAATAAACATCTACAGATTTCACCAGTAGATAAGCTATTAATTCATGTACAAAACAATGAAGAAATGCCAGGATACACAACAATAACCACTCCTGAATTCTTGATTGTATTATCAAATAAAAGCAAAGGTAGAACATGCAAAAAAAAGTACTTAGTGTTAATTTGTAATATCAGATTAAAAAGCCTGATGCAATCTTGTCTTATAATTGTAATAATTCAATGTGAAATTTCCAATAACATTCAAATACTTCCAAGCAAACAAAGGAAAGATATTTTAATTCAATGGCCAAAACAGTAAAGAATTGATGTAAGGGACTTGATTTCATTGAAATTATTTTAATGAGCTGTATGCAATAACTTATTAATGCCATAATATTCCATTAAGAATTTATTATTTCCTTGTTTACATAATGCTAGCAATTACAGGGGTAAAGCCGGTCCAACACACAGCACAGCAGAAATGAAAAGCTGTTTGTCATGTACTGGAATTCCATATGAAGGCACAGAGTTTAGATAAGGAGAAATATTTACATTTTTCTTACTGAGCCCAAGACCTTGAAAACTAAAATAAACAACTAACTTGTGAAACTAACCAAGTCAGGCATTATTACAAAGACTCTATGGCTCTACACACAGATGTTCTGTGGAGTTGTGTTTTAGGCCCAGACAGCAACTCAGCATCACACAGATACTTGCTCACTCCTCCCCATGGTGAGATCAGGAGGACAAAATACAAGGAAAGGCTCATGGGTCAAGACAAGGACAGGGAGGGATCACTCACCAGTTGTGGGCAACGACAAAACAGACTCAACTTGAGAAGAAAATCAACTTAATTTGTTACCAATAAATCAGAGTACAATAATGAGAAATAAACCCAAATCTAAACACCTTTCCCCCACTCCTCCCTTCTTCCTGGGCTCAGCTTTACTCCCCATTTCTGTCTCCTCCCTGCCAGCAGCACAGGGGGATGGGGAATGGGGGTTGTGGTCAGTCAATCACACCTTGTCTCTACTGCTTGAGGGAAGAATCTCTCATACTCCTTCCCTGCTCCAGCATGGGGTCCCTTCCACAGGAAACCATCCTCTACCAACTTCTCCAATATGAGTCCTTCCCAGGGGCTGCAGTTTTTCCACAAACTCTTCCTGTGTGGGTCCCTCCCAGGGGTGCAGTCCTTCAGGAGCAGCCTGCCCCAGTGCAGGCTTTCCATAGAATCACAACCTCCTTCAGACACAGCCACCTGCTCTGGCATAGGGTCCTCCCCAGGCTGCAAGTGGGTCTCTGCTCCCCCATAACCCTCCATGGATGCAGGGGCACAGCCTGCCCCCTCACCACAGGCTGCAGGGGAACCTCTGTTCCAGCCCACCTCCTCCCCTCCTTCTGCTCTGACCTCGGTGTTTGCCTGATTGTCTCTCTCACATCTCACTCCTCTCTCTCTCTCTCTCTCCTGCAGGTTTCTCTTTTCCCCTCTTAAGTTAATCACAGAGGCACTAATTGGCTCAGCCTAGGCAGAGGCAGATCCAACCTGGAACCAGGGGAGCATCTAGCAGCTTCTCACAGTAGCCATCCTTGTGGCCCCTTCCCAGCTACCAAAACCCCACCACACAAACCCAACACGTGTTTAAAAGCCTGTTTGAAGAAAAGATTGAACAATGGTCAGCCTTTACCAAGCTTCTCGCCCCGCCCCACCCCCCCCCAACAGCTCCAAATCTTGGAAGGCAAATGTTTGGAACCAGGGGGAGATGACTGGCATGCAAACATTACACTTGCACTGGAAGTGAAAGGGCCAAGGCATCAAGGTACAGGGAGGTAGAGTCAAAATCTAGCTGACTGGAGACAAATCCCCATTTTTTCCCCTTGCAGCAGGAAAAGGGAACTATTCCTTACTGAGGGTGGGTCACACACCCCAAGTCCCAGCACAAGCACAAAAGCCCTCCTGCACCAAGCTCACACTAGACCATAGTCAGCAATGAGGTCATTCTGGGAAGCTGGACCAATCTTGGTAGCCCTTAGACATATTCCCTGAGCCTGCCTTCTCCTTATCTTGTACCTTCTGCCCAATTTCAAGGCTATCCTGACCTTCAGCCCAGCTCCTGACTTATCTCTGTGGCTTCCTGTCTCTATGATCTGTGGCTTCCTGACCACAGGCCACCTCAGCCCTCGCAACCCAGCAGATATTCAGGTTCTCCTCTCCAGCCTCGCCCAAAAGCCAGACTCCCTGCCAGCCTCACAAGGCCACTAACAGGAATGCAAATGTGAGATTGCCACTTACTCTATGTTCCCAGACAGATGATCAGAGAGGCAGGAGAAGCCCCTTCACTCACACCCAAGGCACAGTGGCTCCAAAACAAGAGCAGTGTTGTATTCTTGTACCTTCTCATATGAAAGGGGAACAAGAAAGCAGGGAGGCTGGTATCCTCTTTGTGTTGAGATATTCTAGTGATGGAACCCACACAGGAGAGTGAAAAGCTAGTTGTGTCTATGCTTCATTCCCTTGCTTTTCCAACCAGCACAGCTTAGAGGCACAGAGGGGCTGTAATACTCCACTGGAGCTGACCATTAACAGTCTCCAGGATGGAGGAAGACAGGCTCAGGAAACAGAATTACACATTGTCCCTTAGTCCAAAGCAAAGCCACAAGCTTCTCTCTGCTAGTGTTTGCCAACTAGCCAGTGCATTTTACTTCAGATACCCACACTGATGGGTAAAGGTATTTGTAGATACTGAAATTGAAGGAATTATCTAACATTATTTTTCTTTAAAGCTTACTTTATTGCATTGAATAAGACGACAAAAGAAAAATCTGATTCAGGTAACAGCATTTGCTCATTCCTACTGGGAAAGGCTGAAAGCTGAAAGATATCAGGCAATTTAAGGAAAAAATATACCTGCAGACTGTCAACGGGTACAGAGAACTTCACACCGAAGGCAGCCGAAGTTAAACAGATTGTAAGGTATTTCCCAAGACTGAGGAGCCTGGGACCAGAGACATCCTCTTGTCCATGGAAGAATGGCACCAGCCCAAGTGACCCACAGGGGGTACAAGGGATGATCACCAGCAGCAGTAACCCTACTTTGTTGCCCACATCTAGGTTACAAGCACTCTTCATCCTAAAGCAGCAGAAAATGAGGGATACTTGAGAACAGTGCACTGAAAGACCCCACGGGTCTTTTCTTAACCAGACTTGCTAGAAGAAGGTGTTTAGTGCTTGTGTGGCAAACCAGGGTGAAGTGGCCCTTGCCCTTGATGGGCATCTCGAAGCAGTTAGCTACAGGCCAATAGAGCCATAACTCCATTGCAGATCATCCCAGGAGTTTCTCCAGCTGGTGACACTTGCTGTTTCAACATTTTGACTACACTAACATGCAGGTGTTATTTACACTATAGAAAAGCCCCCCCCTAGAAGTAGTAAGTATAATCTTGCAAAAGTAATACTCAGGGCTTCTGAATAACAGAAAAAAGAAGGAAGTTTTGGGAAGAAATGCTGAGAGATAAGGCAGCTCTCCTTTATTCACATCTCTAGGGAACTTCAGTCCTGGCAAAACTTGCCCACAAAGGTCAGTTACAGAGGGGAATAGGGTACAGCCACCAGTCTCCCATCTTCAGGTAAAACTCTGATGTTTGAAAGGCTCAAGGAATAAAAAGTTCATGGAAGACAGCTAAGGAGATTCATTTCCCAGGCAGACACAGTTTAGATGAAACCATACTTAACTAGCCAGTATGCACCAAAGGTCATACTGATGAGAACAAAAAAAATGTAGTTTCAAGTAATCAGTTAATTCTGCACAATACTGCTATTTCACCTTTTGAAAGCCATGTAACTAATTACATTTAGTTGCTTATATTATATTTCAAAGTTAATTTCACTTTCATTATATAACTCCTACATGTGGAGTTACAACACATTTGACACAATGTTCTCTTACACAATGTAATAGGTGTATTCAAACAGCTTTAACTTAAAGAACTCATTTAAGTAATCTGCAATTTTCTCTTCTTCATACCTGTTAAGGCTCACCCCTCATCTATTACCACAGCCTTCAGCTTTAGTAGGTCGAACACTATCGCTGTTGTGCCAGGTAAAAGCAGACAATGTGTCACATGTATCTTTACATAAAGTGCTACAAGCAGCTCACCCAGAACCCCTTCAAAAAAGCCACAGCAAAGGGAATACAAGTGATATACTGTGTACCCCACACTCACCACTCCCAGAGCACTAGTTTAGCTGCTCTCCTCTGCCACTCCATTCCCTGAGGCACAGGCTTTAGTTTCCACCTGTCTCCTTTTGTCTCCTTGGGCTTGATTGATAATCCATCTCAGCTGGCTTCCCAGAGGGACAGCACCAGAAGCTCAGCAAGAGAAAGGCTGAAGCCACAGGCAGGCAAACCCCGCCCTGCACACCCCAGAACCAAACCAGACAGTCTTCCACATGCTGTTCATGCTGCACCCCCATCACATACCATATCCCCTTCCAGCAGCAGTGGGTTCCCCAGTGAATCCAAACTGCAAGGCTCTTCCTGATGGACCTAAAATGTCAGTTTGTAAAGCTAAGTTAAAATAGGCTGAACTTCAGCTCACTGCATAGAGGTAGTTAATTTATGAACTAAACTCGATTTGCCAAGCAGAACCATACAGACTTGCTATTAAGCAGTGGTGGGAAGCAATGGCACACAGGATCCTGTATCGTCCTCAGTGAACCGACCAGACACCCTGTGACTGAGCTGATCTTGGCGAAAACGTGGAAAAAGATGGAAAGTCTTGCTTCTGACTCCATAGCAAAATGTTTTTGCTGTGATTAAGTACACCTATACTTGAAGGATCCAGGGTGACATAATGGCTTCCATGGGAATCAAAATGCTGCATCTACAGTGAGCTGTACATCTGAACCCTCAAACTGAGATCCCCCTAGGAAAGCAGGTCTTGTTACTCCATAAAGGTACAGGACAGTCCACAGGATTATGGCCCTCTCAACTCTTCTTTTCTCATCAGTCTTGGGGTTTTTTCCCCATTGGAAAGGCAGCGCAAAACATGGTAGCACTGTAAAAGTGCATGGACATGATTCAGGTGTAAATCTTCACAAGGATCCGCAGATGTGCCCAGTAAGGGAGCAGTGCTGGATGGAGCCTGGGGGACGGGAAATGCTTTTTTTGGGGAAAGAAATACTTTAATGTTGCTTAAGCAAGGGGAAAAATAGCTAGCATGATCAGCATTGGGATGATTCCACGGAAAGGTGGTGGTGGGCAGGCAGAAGCACATTACCTTTCTCATAACTACTGCAGCCCTACTCAGCGACTATTTGAGCCCTGCTAAGGACCATAAAATTCGTGGACCACACACTCAAAGACAAAATCAGCAGCCCAGACCATCCCTGCCTGATCACTTGAAGACCACTGGAGTGGCTTGTCCCTTCCTCCAAACTGCCTTCAACCCTAAACAACCATCAATGGCACCCACTGGGCTCCGGAGGCTGCCCTGGCCCCGGGACCACCAGCTCCATTAGCCATTAGGCCACCCAGCCACAGAGCCGACTGCACAGCTAACGGCAGCAGGAAGGAGGGCAGATTACCCCGCAGCACGGTCAGGGATTATAACAGCCCACAGGATCTCGGATTAAAAATAAAGACCATTCCTCCGGAGGAAGCGGAGCACGCAGCTTTCCGTGTTGACCTTGCTCTGGTGAGGGGGAGCAGGCAGCCGGCTGCTCTCCAGCCCAGACAATGACAGAGCAGAATCGCTGCTCCCAGCCTGGGCACACGGACCGCACTTACACTTTGCAATGGTATTAGCGCAGATTCCTCCCTCCGCTACCACTTCATTTTTATTTATTTTTTTTTAATTCTGCAAACCTTTGTGGAACAGACGCCCTCTCCTTGCCCCAGTTGGAGCTGCAGTAGAATGAAAAGGGGGGTGGCAAGGAGGGAGGAGAGGAGGGGAAAAAAAACCCGCTTTTGGTTGAGGTTTTCCTGTTACTATCACTGTAGCGTTTATTTAGCCAATCTCCTAACTATGACGTGAGGAAGGCAGGAATCATGGCTCGCTCATAATATTTAACACACCCACTGAAAGCTGGAGCTGCAGAGCTACTAGTCCAACCAGTCTCCAGAATTCAGTGTAGCTGAAAGAGGTTTTCACTCTGCACCTGCCAAAGATCTCTCCCCCCTCTTCCCTTCTCCCCCCTTCTCTCTTCCTTTCTCTCTCTCTCTAAAAGGCAGATCTGTAAGACCCAGCAGAGATCAAAGACGGGACCTCTGCTAAAAAGAACCTCTACTGATTTATATTAGTTTCTTATCTTTAATCCTTCCCCCCCTCCTTCTTTTTTTTTTTTTCCCCTGTGCCATATTTAACCTTTATGTTGCAGTTGTGCCATCAGACAGTTTTGCAGCCAAAAAAAACCAACCCAAGCCAAAGCAAGAGCCCAGCTCGGATACAGCAGCCACCCAGACTTGATCTCAGTTGAACATACTAATCTCTCCCAAGCACTGGACGCGATGGATGAAGAAACTGGAACCGCTCTAAGAAAATTATTTTCCAGCCAATGTTCTTAAACAGTCTCAGAGAAGAGAGGGAGCGAGAGCGAGCGGGAGAGCGCTTCTGCTGCATCACTGGTCAAATTCAAAGGAAGGGAGTCAGCGTTTCCAGCACGGCCAAATATTATGGATGATTTTTTTTCTTCTGTCGCCTTTCCGTACAGGTTTTCTTAATATTATTCTTCCCCCTCCCCCTCCTCCCCGTCTGTTTTCTTTTCTTCTTTTTAAATTTTATTTAATCAGAGCTAGTGTCTGATGCCGGTTTCTCTTCAAAACCCAGTTTTCCTTATTTGTTATGATCCGTGTAATGAAAAGAAAGAGAAATCGTGAACAGATGGCTTTCTATATTGCAATGCTGCTGGCATTGTTTTCCTATTGATTTTAAAGGCTCGGTCCGGTGCTCCCTTTTACATTTTTTTTTCCTTTTTTTTTTTTCCCTCCCCCTCCTAAGTTCTTGATGATACTGAGAAATGAGGCCCTATTGTTTTTAGCCTGTTTATTTCTCGGCGCCTATGGAGATAACTTTATTGACTTGATCGCTCGCTTCCCGATCCGAAAGGAGAAAGCCGAAGCCCCAGGGGGGGGCTGGAAGACCCACGCCCGCCCGGGCTTTTTCCGCGAAAGCGCTCCCGACCGACCCCGCCGCCTCCTCTCCCTCCCCCTCCCCCGGTAATTTATTAGCCGCCCCGGCCATGAAAATGCTCCTGGTCCGCAAGTTCCGGGTGCTGATCCTCATGGTGTTCCTCGTCGCCTGCACCATGCACATCATGATCGACCTGCTGCCGCGGCTGGAGCGGCGGGGGACCGAGGGCCGCCCCGGCTGCTCCTGCCCGCCGCCCGCCGCCGCGCCGCCCCGCGCCGCCCCGCGCTGGCCCAGCAAGCACACGCTGCGGATCCTGCAGGACTTCAGCGCCGAGCCGGGCTCCAACCTCTCCTCGCAGTCGCGGGAAGCGGCGGAGCGGGCGGCGGGAGGCGGCGGCGGCGGAGCGGGCGGCGGGGGGGCGGCGGCGGCGCGGACGCGGCGGCTGATCGCCCCCGGGGCACCGCGCCCGCCGCCCCCCGCCGCCGCCGCCGCCGCCCCGCTGGCCGCCCTCTTCCAGCACCCGCTCTACCGCGCCGCCCTGCCCCCGCTCGCCGACGGCGACCTCCTCTTCAATGTCAACAGCGACATCAGGTTCAACCCGCGGGCGGCCGAGTGGTGAGTACCGGGGAGGGGGACGGGACACGACCCGGCCCGCTTTGGCTCGGCTCGGGGCGGCGGGGCTCGGTACCGAGCGTGGGGCTCGGCCCGGGCAGGGGTGCCCCTGGGTGGGGGAAGGCCCGGCGGGGTGCTGGGCTGTCAGTGCGTAAACGTGGCGCTTCCCTGGGTCGGTGCCTTCCGTTTGTAACCGGGTTTGTACCCGGGCGCTGACGAGGATTGATGCTGTGGCAGGTTCGGGGTAGGCAGGGGGTTAAACTGGGCGATTCGGTGTCGCCAGGAAAAAGAGGAATTGTACACAGGCCTGACCGGTTGTGTTCCTTCAAATTAAAAATAAAATGCTGTGAAATACAGAATAAACACAGGAGCACGAGCAGGCTGGAGTGCTGAGGCCAAAGGGCCCACATGCCCCACATCCCATCTCCAGCTGTTGCCAGAGGCAGATGCCACCAGAACAGGGCAGGAGAGAGGACGAGCGCAGTGAGCCTCCCTCTCCAGTGCCTTCCTAGACTCCCACTCAGAGGTGTAGGGACCAAGCACTGAGACCAGGCAGTAATATATTAACTTTTCTCAAAAGCAAGGTCTAATGCCACAGAGGCATTCATCCTAGCAGGTATTTCTGCCTTCAGGAGCTGATCTGTGCTACATTTCTCATCCTCAATTAATTCCCGGTGCCCTAGCAACTCTGCTACTCTCCAGCCTTCAAAGCGGTTAGTTGCCTCTGTGAATCGTATGCCCCGTTGGCTTGTAAGAAATGCTGAGAAATTTCAGTGACTGAAAAATAAAAAGGCTTGTCTAATACAACAGCACCCTCTTCCAAACACACTGACATGGTAATGTTTAAACAGCTGCATTGTGCTGTGCAAAAGCTCTGTCAAGCCACAGAGCAGCCAGCATGATCCAAACCTTTAGGAAGAGAGGATAAATATTTCTGATTTCAGCCCCATGCCTTTTGAATTGTCCAGGCCCCTTCCATCTAATAATCAAAACTGACTGTGAAGTGAAATAACCTGAAAAAGTTCTGGTTTCTATGAGAGGAAAAGCAAAAAATGGAAGAAGAAAGTCACAAATGTATGAACATCTGGGGATACCTAAAAACACAGGGCTTCTGCATCGAAGAAGATATGTGATAGTGTATTCAGCAGGTGAAGAGTGAAATTATCATTGATGTCCACAGTGCAGCTGCCTGTTGTACATACTTTCCTTAGTGATGCAGCCAAAGTTCACGGAACTCACATGAAATTTAGGAGTTAAAAGTCATTTTAGCAATTCTTTTCTGTAACAGTATCCTACTGCTAGGGAAGGGGCAAAACCATCCAGAGTTATTCTTTAGCAACCAGTTCAGAGTGATCCAGTTTCTTCTCATACTCTGTATTTAAAAAAGAGGAGAGAGGGTGGAAGCCTTTGGTACAAGAGGTCAGGTTCCTGCTGCAGTCTCAGTTTCCAGGCCCAGGTCCCTGTTAAATAAAGGTTCAGCATGATGCTGTCATTCGGGTCAAACTTGTAAGAGATGTGTGCAACATAATACAACCTAAACACAATAATAAAACTTGCAGCTCTGTGTTTTCTGCTATATGAGAAACACTGCTAATATGTACCGGCCTCTGTGAACACTCTGATGTCACTTTGAATTTTGCTCCTGACTTCCATGGGCTTTAAATCAGCCATGAAGAGTGGAGGTGAATATCCATCTCCGCCCTGGCCCCAGGAGGGAGCAGGCTCCTGACATTCAGCCGGAGCAGGGACAACCCGGGGACTTCTCCCACCTCTATAGTGCTCTGCCTTTCCAAGTTGTCACATTTTGAAGCCCTGTTTCTTGATGCCTGTTACAAACTGTAACATTATTTCTTTCTCCTCATTTTTGGGTTTTTGTTTTGTTCTTTTTTTTTTGGTGGTAGGCAAAACGAAGATAATGAAGAATTTTTGCCAACTGGAGAAACCTCCATAGACTCCTACCCAAACTGGTTAAAATTCCACATTGGCATTAATCGGTACGAGTTGTATTCCAGACATAATCCTGCAATTGAGGCTTTACTACAAGACCTGGTCTCCCAAAAGATAACCAGTGTTGGTATGTTCAGCTATATATATCATTTTTTATGATTATTTGCTCATTGTTTAGGACTTACTTGCTGTTTGAATATTAATATTTTGCATGGCTTCTCTCCGGCATGCCTACAACATTGCTTCCCGACTTCTGCGCTCATTTACCTGTTAAATATAAAGAGATATTGCCAGCTCTCTATTACCTGAATAATTGCAAAGTCTGCCAGCAAGGTAAACCCCATTCATTTCAGAGATCTTTTGGTCACGATCAGGCTGAAAGTGCCCTATTTGGTTATTTCAGATAAATACGATAATAAAAAAAAGGATGGCAAAAAGCAGATAGCATCTTGCACGAGCTAGATTTGTATTATTAGCTGGTCATTATTTAAAAGGCTGTGTCTAGCAGCGCTCGTCTTCCTGAGGAAGGAGAGAGGAGGCTGACCTGCAGCCCCGCAGCAATGGCTGCGGGAGCATCCGGCGTCATGGGGCTCTGCGGCTCAGCCGCGCCACAGCTTCCCCGGGCATGGCGCAGGGAGCTCCAGTTGAGCCATCCTCCCGCTGAGCAGAGTTCAGCTCTGTTTGTTCTGCGTGTAAATCCACAACGGGGATGTGCCCATGTCAACCTCTGGCTCTGGTTAAACAAGGTGACACAGTTCGGGGCTTTTCTCCAGGGCTGTTTAGTGACAGCATGTGTCTCCTTGAATTTAGCTGCGTGGCTGCGCAGGGAAAAAAAAAAAACCACAACCCCAAACGAAAGCCCTGAGATGCTAAACAAATGCTTGCCCGGTGGTTTTCAGAGGTAGAGATCTGCAGCATAGCCGGCGGTTTCCGTTGGCCACGCAGAAAATGAAGTTACTTGTGCTGACCACAAAGTTGCCAAGGCCGTTTCAGAGGGATGAAATAGCAGGAGCTCTGTAAAAGTGCTGATGGTGTTGGCACTGCGGGGTGAGGTCAGCAGGTCTTTAACCCTGCAAGGCAAAAATTCCCCTGGCTTCAGCAGGAAATGGCCTGGGCAAGAATAGCACGAGCAACCCTAAGGTTTACATTTTCCATCGTGTGAATCACACTGGCTGCTGAGCAGGAATAAGGGAGAACCACGGTCATCAAGAGTGGGCTGATTTAGCTGATCGGGATGGAGTAGGTGTAAAATACAGGATGCCACAGAGGGCTTCGCCACCATGAATCGAGCTACCCGGTGACTGTACTCAGCACATAGCTCTTCTCTGAGCTCTGCTGGGGCTTTTGAATTTTGAGGATTTTGAATAAAGCAGTTTGCGGTACCCAGGTGCCCTCCCACATGTTGGATTCAAGGGTCCAATGGACACCTAGCTCATGAAAGATGATAAACACAGGCTCGCTTATTAACATGTGATGGGTTTTCTATCCACAAAACTCTGTATCGGAGTGATTCATTAAGGAGCTCAGGCTTGACAATTAAGCCATGTATTTTCCCTTCTCCAGCTCAGATGTGACAATGCAGGTAGCAGCAGGCTCTGCCCATACTCCTCTGGTCTGTGCTGGAGGGTAACAAGGGCACTGTATGGACATGGCCTGGGTGATTTTCTCCTTGACATAGCCCTCACCCTTCCTGACCTGTCCCCTCATTACCAACTGATTTCTGGAATGTTAGTGGCACATGGAATGGGGCTTGAGACAGTGCTTTATAACACATGTGTTAACGTTGCTCTTTTAGCACATCCCTGGAGGAGGAAAAGATTCAGGCTCTGCCCTTCCCTGTCTGCTGCAGCAGGGAAGCATCCCAGGCAGTGACCAGGCTGTCCCTAGCTCTGTGCAGAGGTGATGCTCAACCAAACTGTGTCCTGGCTCATCTATTGTGCTTTAAGCAAAAGTCATTGGCGGTAGCAGTGGTTTGTACTGCATGGCTGCTAAGTGTATCGGTCTCTATTTACCCCTTCAACAAGCTGTGTTGTCTATGCAGGAGGAGAGCAGTGCTTGCTGCAAACTTGGCAGCATTCGAGCCATGAAATCTGTCACTTCTGCAGAGCGGTGGATGGTTAAGGTTGATGTAGGGACATAGAAGCTGGTGGGGAAAAAAAGGAGGTATGAGTGAGAAATAGTTTAGTACTCATTCTTCACTTGATCTTCTGGGCATGTTGCTTAACCTCTCTATGCTTCAGTTAACCTAGCAATAAAGTGGTTATCATAAAAAATAGGAGTGAAATCCTGACCCCAGTGACGTAAGTTTTGCCATTTACTTCCCTGGGGCCATGATTTCACCTAATGTGTCATATAGATGTGTCGTGACATTTCCATTAATTATGATTTTGATAGAGCTTTCAGATCAATGGGGGTAAAGGGCCACAGGACCACAGAGGAAGATTTATGATTGCTATTAGCGATTTCCTATGGGACTGTCTCTCTGTTAATGTTTGAGCGAGGCTCTTCGTAGCACGGTAGGGCCTCTTATGCCCCTGACAAGAAACCAACCATGGTTTCTGTCAATGATTCAGGATAATTTCCATAAACTAAAACATGAGGTACGTTTGGTATTGGTATCGGTCACTGTGGGAACCAACAGGGAATGATTCCTGTGCATAAATCCCAGTCTAAAACCAAGCATATCGATTTGGAAAGGGACATGTAGAGATGCCAGGATCTGAATTTGGCTGGTAGCGTCCACTGCCTGCTTCTGGGGATTCAGGAGCTTTCAGTCAGGTTGCAAAGCAAGGAAGAGCATACTGTTCATACACTTTTTTAAAAAACATTGCACAGTGCAACCTCTCTTACTTTATGTTGCAAGTTTTTTGGGTGCTTAAAAATAATACCTGCCAGTTTTCAGCTTTACTGCAAAGCAGCAGCAGGGATTCAAATTCAAAAGCTGAATATTAAAGAATAATATATTTGACCAAAGGACATTTTTACAGCTGTTACATTCTTTATCATATTCCTGCATATGTTCTAATTTGCCTGGGTTTTTTTCCTTATGGTCAATTTTTGTTGTTTTGCTTTTTGTTTTCTTTTATTAAGGCAGCTGCAAAGATGCCAGGTTAGAAGTATAAAATAAATGTATATAGAAGTGTAAAATAAGCCTGCATAATGCCCAATCTTCAGGCTTCTTTTTGCAAGCAGGACAATTAAATCTACAGGCTTGCATGCATTAGATGAAACTTTATCCAGTTTCTTCTTTGTGTTCAGATGTGCTTTGGCTCTAATAGAATTAGGTGATTTGCTGTGCGGGTTCTTGCTACCTCCAGTAATTAGATCCAAACTGCAGCTAAACAGCTTTCTTAGCCGCATTGTAATTTCTCTGCTCAGCTTGCATTATTTATGGGGGAGAGTGGTGACCAAATTGATCCCCCGCCATCTATCAGAACCGATCACACGATTCTGTAATGTGCAGTGTTATTTTAAAATGAAAGCGGTGACAGAAGCAATTCCCAAGAGCAGGGAGCACCAAGGTGACATTTTCTTGATGTTAAAGTTTAAATGGAACAAATCATGGATGGGGAAGAGCATCACATTCAGCTCCCACAGTGACACCTAGAGCTGGCCTTGGAAAGGACAGGGTTACCCAGGGCTTTCAAGCTGAGGATGTATTCTGTGCCCTGCATCAATATATATTTCCTATTCATTTTATTCAGCATAAAGGCGTAGCTCTTAATTTGATTTAATTCACTGAAAATTTCCTCCTGCCATAAAAAGCAGCCTAGAGAGAATTGTTTTTCCACCGAGCACTGAAACCCACTTTTCAGAAGCAGCACATGCACAGGCAATTGCACATTTCCTTTGCCTTTCATAACGGTTTATTGCATGCATAAATAACCATAGTTAGCTATTTTCTTGAATATTTACAAGATGTCTGCGCATAATTGTGGCAGCACTGTCAGCAGTTTAACAACAAATACGGCATGGTGCATCGCAGAGACAGTGTGGTCTTGGTCTTGCTTGTGTTGCTGTTCAGAGGAGCTGTGGTGTGGGATTGCCGGTGAGCAGAATAGGCTTTTGTGATTCCTGTGTTTAGCTGGATTTTATTTTTTGATTCTTTTAAAATCTGTGGTTGGAAAGGTTTGGAAACATTACCTGACTGAGTTAATTTCTGAACCTGCGATGCCTTCAGTTTGTACAGGCGGTAATTAGAAAGCAAGCACGCAAGATTACTCACGCAGTGAACAAATGCTGCAATTAACTAAGGTGGACTCTGCTGCAAGTCAGGAACAAAAAAAGAAAAACACAAGATGCTAATTATTGAACCTAAATTCTGGTGCTAAAGGAAATTATAAAAATCTCCAAAGGAAGGCAGAAAGTGCCGTTGAGAACGTGTGAAAAACATAATGAAATGTAGCACAATTGATTTACTGTATAAGAAAACAATGAATCTGCCAAGAGTCAACAGATTGATTTAATGTACAATTCCAGATGAAAGGAAGGGACTTAAAATGTACAACAAAGCCTCTGAATGATTTCACAGATCTCTTCCCCTCCAGAAGTTTTTTACTCTCTTAACTAAACCAAGAAAGGCCTTTAAAAGCAAGTTAGCAGAATTGGCTGAACAAGAACAAATTAAGAGATGATGAGGGCTTGAATTTGTTTTGAAATATGTTCTTTACAGCTTGAACAGGGCCATGTATCTACCCTGGGGCAGAGTATTACTTGTTAAAGCCAATCAACATGTTTATGTTAGATTTAAGCTTGATCTATAAATAGGAATCCAAAATGGATCTGAATGTCCTGTTTCAGATGTTACTGCACCCCAGGCTTTGACTGGATCTCACTTCTCTGGCATTAACATTGCATAATTAAATACATTTTAAAAAGTTGGTTGGATTCTGACCAAAAGTCAGGTTTAGAGATGCTGCTGGGGACTCCTGCTCTCCATCAGAAGACCACACAGTCTAGACAAGGCAGTAGGGTGAGGGCGATCCTGCAGCAAAACAGAGGAGCTGGAAAGCCAGATCAGTTCAAATTCCAAATCCTTTTGGGTCAAATTCCTTTGGTCAACATTGGGTCTCTACTAGGGGTTAGTACCAGCTGCTTTAGGAGAAAGAGTGAGAAACCCTGTAGGATACAGTTACACAGAGATAATTGAGAGATGACGGGCAGCACATCTTTTATGTTGGATGGTGTCTGTGGACCAGGAGGGGAATTCAGGTCTTCTGTTGGTGAAGCGACGAGGTGGGGAAGTAGCAGACATGGCATGTGGCCATGACAACAGGCTCACAGATACAAATGGAGTGGGGTTTTTTGGAGGCTTGATCCAAAGTCTGTAAGTGAAAACAGGAGGAATCCCACCAATTTCAGTGATCTTTGGACAAGATTCTAATCCCACAGACGGTCAAGTAAAAAGATATCTCACGGAATTTTTTGCAAAGCTTCCTAAAATTAGGAAGATTTCTGTTCGCACTCAGAAGCCCTGCTTTCCATTTCATTCTACTTTGGGGATAAAAGAGAGACTTCTGAGTTGCCTGAAGATAAAAAGTAATGATTGTACTGGGATTTGTTTTTAACACTGTGCTGGTACGTCCAGGAGCTGTACTTGATTTGAGGTACCTGCTGGAAGCTAGCACGTTTATGAAGTCTTTTACAGAGCTGTTCATGACCTGTGATGTTACAGTATATTCAGAAAGCTTAAAAAAAAAAAGGTGAATTCAGAGTGTGACTGGAGTTTCCCGTGGAATCAGTACAGCCTTACATTGCAAGGGCTTCTTAAAAATAGCTAAGCCTGCTGATTGTAGACATGACAGACCAGTGGCGTAACATCCTCAAATTTCTTGGAAAATTGTGTATGCTACTTCTGCATATTATCAATTCTTCAGAAACATTCCTATGGGCAGTAGGTGAAGGGACAAGGGCATCTCCAGATAAGCAAACAATGTTTGTTCAGGGTAAGCTACTGGAAGATGATGGGGCTCAGGCTGTAATGGCCAGAGGGACATGTTTAATTGACGTCTGAGCAGAAAAAGGAGTTCCTGAAGGAATACAGCTCAGAAAATACAGCTCAGAGAGGGGATCTTATCAATGCTGATCAATATCTAAAGGGTGGGTGTCAGGAGGATGGGGCCAGGCTCTTCTCAGTGGTGTCCAGCGACAGGACTAGGGGCAATGGCTATAAACTGGAAAACAGAAGGTTAAACTGAACATGAGGAAACACTTCTTCACTGTGAGGGTGACAGAGCACTGGGACAGGCTGCCCAGAGAGGTGGGGGAGTCTCCTTGGAGACAGAAAGACTCCTCCGGTGGAGTCAAACGCTGCCTGGACTTGTTCCTGTGTGATCTGTTCTAGGTGATCCTGCTCTGGCAGGGCGGCTGGACTAGATGATCTCTAGAGGTCCCTTCCAACCCCTAACACTCTGTGAATCTGTAAAATGAGAGGGAAGACAGTGGGCAGATGTAACACTAAGTCAGGACAAGGGAAGCAATCTGACCTGAGGTCTGAGTGAATCATCTCCAGTGAGATCTGCTCTTTTCTGGCATCGCCACGCCCCAGATTTGGGCATGCTGAACTGCTCCCAGGTCTGCTTCATTTAGAGGTGCATGAAGCGTTTTACTGAGTTCAAAAGGACAGTCTAAGATCAGGTGTTTCCCTCTCTGCAGGGATCTGTTAAATCTGTTAAACTCTAACTGCCTGGCAGGCACGGCACTGAATGAGCAGCCAAAGTGGGAGTATCTGCACCCGAGTCCGGATAATGTGGAGAGAAGCCAACATGGAGCTCTGTCAAGGGTTGTTGTCCATGATGCACGTGGCTTCCAGGATGCTCTGCTGTAAGGCATGGTGGGACACTGTTCCCACCAATGTCATCCTCTGTTTTGGGAAGGCCCAGAGTTTACTCCTAGCAGCAGTGGGGGGACAACATGCCAGCAAAACTTGTGTTTGGTTGAGACTACTATTGCAACCAATTAAGGCAATACAATAAGATGGATCTAAAAAGACCAGGGAGATGCTTTTGTCTTACTTCAGCTCAATTCCTTCTGACAGGAAACCAGGCCTTTGTGTCTCATGGAAGAATTATTCTGAATTGTTAATCTTCTTCATACATTTCCCTGCTAGGTGATGACACACTCATTGTTGAGTTCAGCTGCTAACAAAATCATTATCTGTCGCGTGGCTTCAATTTGCTGGGAAACCAGTCCTCTTAGTGTATCTGAAACTTTGTGCTTAGAAAAGGGCATGCTGGAACATCCTTTTTTCTTCTTTCTTTGCACTGATATGATTTTCCCAAATGCTTGGCTTCCCAGTTGTACCTCAAAATAGGCTCTATCGTTCCCTTTTCGCTGATGGGCTTACAGGCTCTTTGCTGTACTTTGGCCATACATGTCTCACAGAGGAGGGGGAGCCAATTTCTAAGCCCTGAGCTCCTCAGAATTGAATGAAGAAGCATAAATTACATAAATTCTGGAGAAAAAACATTCGATCTTCAATTGGTGGAAGCAGTCTTCAGGCAGCGATGTTGAGGTTGGTGGAGGTGGGGAGAGTTGTATCTGACAGAAAGGGGGCAATTCTGCCCTTTGATACTGAGGCTGATGTTACTGACCTAAGTGGAGATAGCACCCATGAACAGGGGTACAAAAACAGGTTGTGCCTTAAAGAGCTGGGCAAACCCTGCGGTATAGGAAGGTCTCCTGCTCCTTATTCCCTCAGGTGCAGATCAACTGACCTGCTCTGAACAAGAGAGGGAGTTTAGTATGTGAAAACCATATGCTTCTGCTTTGCCTGTTCAGTGCAAGTTATTTAATAGCCTTTAATTTCTGATTATGTATTTGTTCCGTTGGGATAAACTGGAAATGCAATAGAAGGCTGGGGTCAGCAAAACAGCAAGGCAGGAGGGATTTTACTCTACAGGATGTATAATTACACTGACCAGATTTTCATAGCATTTTGTTGCAAAAATATAGATTACAAATGCTGAAAGAGAGCTGATGACCTATCTAATATGACACAGAGATGAGTAATTAATAGGATGTGCAGCTAATGGTGTTGGTTAGAGAAAAAAATGTACAAGCTATATAGGTGGAACAAGGGCAGCTCTAAGCCAAAATTTCCAGAGCAAGGTAACTTGACATTTGTGTAGTTCTCCAGTCAACACAGATTTTGTCAGATCTGTGAAAAAGGGATTGATTATCTGATCATTTGCAGGAAACATTTTTAAAGGACTGACTCATCAACACAGACACAACTGCCATGGCCTGCCTCTCCCAACACAGAAGTGAATTAAGGAGTCAGGGTGTAGGTCATTTCATTTATTCAGGGCAGTTTTGATTGAGACGGTAGAAAACCAGCTGGTTTTCCAAAGTACATATTTATCTTTTTTAAAGTAACCTTATTATCAAGTAAAATGCATTTTTATGAATTCTTATATAGAAGAAAGTTCACTCTGACTTTAGAAACACTATAATCTTGCTGTTAACATGATAATTGTTCAGACTGGTATGAATAAATGTCAGCCATAAATTCCCATTAGCTATCAGCTGGGAAGTGAGTGCATTTAATGTTTGAACAAAGATGGCCCTTGGTGTGCAGTGTGGACCACAGTCCCTGCCGCCTCCACGTGCCCCTTCTTATCCTCCCAGCAGAGTCAGCGACCTGCTCTGCACAGCTCTGCTGTCATGTGCAAGCCACCTTGGAATCCCTGGAAGTTAGTGGATTGGCTTGGATACATAGCCATTGTGCATAGAGGAGATGAATTTACATATCTATACTGCTCGGCAACAATTATTAAAATAGCAGCAGAGATTATTACTATAGTATCTTCTGACACTTTTCATTAAGGAAATGTCTGCTGCAAGTTGGACTGTAGATCCCAGCCACAGTTATCTTCAAAAGCACCCCATCACCTTTCACAGTGTGTGTCCCTGTTAACAGAAGTCCAAAAGCAATTGAAAATGGAGAAAACAGGACTGCAATTGTCTGTTCCTATACATGCTGTTCAATTAGGGTGCTTTTGGAGCCCATACTGGTTCTGCCTGTGGCCAGTTGAAGAAGACAAAGACATGTCAGGGAATACAATCCAGTTTTAGTCCTGGTCAGCAGCTCAAAGCCTTTCTCTGTACTCTGCACCTGCTGAATAATCTCTGGTCCAGTTAAGATTATGCTGCTTGGTGCTCAGATACCGCGATGCTGAATCTAATACAGAGCAAAAGATAATGATTTTGTTTCAAGGAAGCTGTACCTAAGTAGATCCACATGTAGCATTTTAAAGCGGTTTTGGTTTTTTCCCACAGCAATGAAATCAGGAGGCACCCAGCTGAAGCTGATCATGACATTCCAGAACTATGGACAAGCATTGTTCAAACCAATGAAGTAAGTAAAAAAAGTCTGTGTTGTAAAGTGAAATTGTGGTGGAATAGCCGGTTGCCGTGTTCTAAGGTGTTAGAAGTTTGCTGTAGTATCTCTCAAGGTTAGTGTGTCTGGTTCCCTAGGCTTGCTGCTGAATGTAGAGCTTCAGGGGCTGTTGAAACCTTGCCCTGCTAGACTGGGCTTTGGAAGAGTCACCAAGGAGGATTCAGATACATTGCAGTCTTCTCAGGAATGTTATTCACTCTGATCTCTGTGAAATCTCCCTTCATAAATACAGGATGTTTTCAGTGTTTGTATGTAAACTTACTCCACAGGTCTGAGCTTTATCTAGTGTCAGTGTTCCTCTGGAATATGACCAGACAAGAGAGATTGCTCAGAACAGCTTTGGGAAGAGCTAAATAGTATTTGTCTGATACATCATAATTTAATCCATTGATTTATTGTTGTTTGTATTAAAGGGTTGTACTGTTCATTTGGCTGTGGCTGTGCTGACTCTGTGAAAATTAATTTGTCTGGGAGCAGTACTGCACAGTAATCAATCTAGAGAGGAAGGGAAGGACTAGGATGATGCAGCCTTGATTTTCCCAGATCCCATTGAGATGAGTGAAGTTATTCAAACACAAAACAGATGTAAATGAGCTCTGAATCCTGACCTGTATGTTTGTGTTGTAACAAGGAAAATGACTCTTGTGCTTATCGTAGAGGGTTTAGTGGAGACACTTGGGGCTGCAAAATGTTTAATGAAGCTACTCAGTATCTGTGTCAAGGGTACCACTGGAATAATAAATTCATTTCCTTCTTTTGTTCCCACTGTAGGGAAGTTCAGTTAATTTCCTCTAAGATGGTCCATAAAAGACTAAAGTAACCGAGAACGAGTGGTTTGGAAATGTGTTGGCAGTGTGTTATAGCTATAGTGGGGAGCACAGCTCAGGGGGTAAGCTGCTGTCTGGAGACTGAGAAATTCCCTGTTTCACTATAGATTTTGCTATAGAATGACCTCAGACAAGTACAGACTTGACTTGATCTTATTTGACTGCCAGAAGGGCTAAATAATTGGTCCCACTGTTCTTCAACCCAAGTTTGAGCAGAAATCCTCCTTATGTGCATTCATCCTGGCAAAGACAAGGAAATCCTGTGAACTTCCAGGCAGCACAAGGCATTTGTGCAAAGGCCAAATGCCTATGTTATTTCCCAAAATTGCACTCAACTTTCTCCATGTTCCTAGTGGATCACTGGTTGCTGGGGAGATGTCAGAGGAAGCACAGATAACACTGGCAAGTCAGGGGGAGTGCAGTATCAGAGAGCATCTACCCAACATCTTCCCCTCTCTGCCCTCTCCCCGAATGCTCAGATCATCAGATCATCAGTGCTTGGGTCCATCCCCTATATCTGCAGGTTTGATTTATATAGGTACAATTCTTAATTTTGTCCTGTCCCACATGCAAGATCAAGAACCAGGTGGGTTCAAGCAGCCTTTAAGTGCTTGGCAGAATCGTGGTTGCGCTGTTGGCTTTTTGCATAGTGTGTGATTTGTTTCTTCTCCGTTTGCTGAGATGCAAGTAATCTCAATTTTTATCATTGGTATGACATTGTAATTCTGGGAATGCTAATGAGGTCAAATCAAAAGTTTACCGGTTCTACTGTACTGTACACAGGCTTGGCAAGATGATGGATGACAATAGAGGTATAGCCATGTTCTTGTGTAGAAGCAATTACTACCATCCACTAGAATAATAACAGAAAATGATGATGTCTTAATCATTCCCTTTGCTTGATTTGAAGGGCAGCAACACCCTGTTTTCTCACTGCTCTTTGCATTGCATACACCACTGGAAAAAGCAGCATTAGAGCATTTAGCAGCTGTGTTCCCAGGCACCACACCTCACAGTTGCAACACTACTGCCTTTGTGCTGAGCATCGCTGAACACATTAGTGATTTTGAATAAGGATGTTTGCAAGCATTTGTCTTCATTCTCATAACAATGAACAGGGAGCCAGATGCTCGGCTAGTGTAAATCTTCCTAGCTCCTTTGGCATCTGGTCCCATTGGCCTCTTTCACCAGCTTATGGACTGTTGTTGATGAAGCTCTTGGAGAGGTTTGCAGCATCATTTCTTTATATAAAAATAAGCAGCCTGGAACTAAAAAAAAAAAAACAAAAAAGGTTTTTTTAAAGCTATGAGGCTTCTTCTTGTAGGACATTTTTTAGTCCCTAGACACCCTCCAAGCTGTTTCTGGTGCTCCCTCTTTTCTGCATGGTATCCTTCTGACCCAGGCTTCACAAAGCTCCTTCCCAGGTCAGGAGGCTGTAAGGACCTTGCAGATCAGGGGCAGACATCTCTGATCATCAGGAATATTGGTGTAAAGGATGTTTTTTTTTTTCTAAATAGTTTAATTTGAGGACCATAAAATGTCACACTGTTGTCTACTTCTGAGATCAGGTCATTGAAGGAAGCCCTTGGTGGATAGACAGGACATCTCCATGTGGTGCATCCCATCTGTTTCAGTTGTTTCTGTGTTATCAGCTTCATGGCTTTTCAAAGCAGCAGAAATTATGCTTTTTATTCTTCTGACTTGATAAGCCTCCTCATGGAAGCAACCTTCTTTATGAACCCCGGGTAACACAGTCATTAAATAGTGCCGAGTGCCCAGCTGCAGATGAAAACTGGGACCTCAGTTCATCTCTTCAGTTCTGGAGGAGGCAATATGAGTTGCATCTCTATGTTAAACTGAACTGAGCCACAGTTTTTTAGAGAATATAGTTGGCATCAGTAGGATTTCAGGCCTGATCCCAAGGGAGGTTGATAATCCTGGGTTTCCCACCCTGTCTGGTATTTGAAGTACTGAAAGCTGAATGGTGTGAGATACGTAGAAGTTAATATGCAGGTGTGAGGCCAGTCTCTACCTGGGTTTGGTTCATCTGAACTACTTGGAAAGCTGTTTTTGCTATACATAGCCGTACTCAGCATTTTCCAAACTGAATTAATACTTGTTTGAGCAGGATTGCAGCGGGTAGGGGGGACCATGCAAGTCCTTCCCTGACATAGCCAGGCATCTGCTAGTGAAAGAGAAGGTCTCCGGACCTTTGGCAGTGACTTCTTTAGGGGATCACAGCAAAATGACGTGGCAAATTGCTTGAAACCCTGCAGAACTCATCTCACTTGTGGTGTCCTTTCCCAGCCTCCCAATTTTGTGTTGAATTTATCCAGGGAGCAAGCCAGCTCCATAAAAGGCCAGGCAGGATTTAGAAATGGGGAAACCAAAATCTGCCTTTGGCACCTTTTGTGCTCAGTGTTTGACATTAACTGGCAGCTCTTCATCTGGTCATTGATTCAGGCTAGCGGAGCAAATGAGAGGAGGAAAGCTTAACAGCCAGAGAAAAATGATAGCGGTAAATAAAGCCTGATCAGCTGCAATTATTTTATTTATTTGTGGCTCTGCATCTTCATTTCTGAAATAATTGTCCATAAAGTATTGCAGAGGAAGCCAAATCTATTTATAAATCCTATGGCCCAGTGTAGATTCCTTTGCTAATTTCAAATGCATCATAGAAAAAATGAGTATTTGCTAAAACTCCAGGGAAAATTTAATGTATTTGCAATGTATCTTACAGTTAATGTGTGGTTTTATTTAGCTCATAACAGTTCAATCATACAAAATTATTACCATATGGGACAGGAAAAAAATAGCAACCTCCCCTTCTCCCATGATTAGTGTGTCTAACTCTATAGAATTGTACAGCATAATAAAATTTATTTACATGATGGCTAATATCTGCAGCCACAGCTATCTGTATGACTTATCAGGTAGGGATGGTGCAGAACCATAAATTTCAAAGAGTTTTGGCTTATTTGTCCAAAAGGAACATGCGCTTTATAGTTTTATTTGGTTTCCCTTTGTTTCTGCTAACTGGTGGAGTTAAATAGCTGGCTCAGCAACAAAACCAACACGCTATTTTTTTCCTCCCAAGGCATTATTCTTCAAGGGGGAGATTCTGCTCCAGCAGAGTCAGTGTTACAATTCCTATTGCATATGCTGGTGCCAGGATTTGGAGAGAGTTTTTTACAGTTCCTTATGGAAAAGCCAAATAGGATCAAATAAAAAATGATACCTTGTTATTGGAGTTGTGAGAAGTGTCCTGTGGTATGTGTTTAAGAATGACATCTCTCATTCCTGGTTTTATAGACTGCTTTGTAGAAATGTGTAGAAAGAACATGCATTATAAAATCTTTGAGGTTTATTTGTTCCGTTCAAAGAAATACTACCGTATCTAGTGAACTCGCTTTTGACTGAAACCAAGATAAAAGCCAGTTCTGCTCCAACTTCAGATTTTGCCTGATATTTTTAACATCTTTTTTATTTTCTTCTGTTTTTACAAGTCACAGTACAGGATTGGTAAGAGCCTCATCGCTGTTTCAGTAGCTGAAGTTCACAGTTAACAGTCTTTATTAAAATAGAACCAATTTAGCATCAGGGTGATACCAGGCCAGAAGAGACTTTCGGGGTCACAAAATCCAGTCTCCTTGAATCGCAGGTGATCGTCCCATGAAATCCTGTTCATTAAACAATCAAACACTGCTGGCCACGTTGTTTGTACCTTTTCTCCCTGCTATCCCTCCTGAAACTCGCTGCTGTGGAACTAATGTTACCCACTGGGAGCATCTTCTGGTTCCTGCAGCCCTCAGACACGACCCATCCCAGAGCCAGCCACAAAATAAGCTGGTAGTCACACTCTAGTGCGAAGCTAGCACTCTGCCCGAGTAAACCAAGAACACTCACCTTTCACCTTCTGTAATGGCCCTGTAGGATATCTTTTGGCGCGAAGACACACGTGCTGTTAGCTGGGCTGAAATCTAGAAGCCAAGGTCACGGGGAAGATAGTATTTTTCTTTTGATTGGCAAAGCAGAGCTTTTTACTGGCCTTTAAATGTCATATTTAGAGCGACAGAGGATTAGCAACGTTCTTTAAGTTTCTCTTTGATTTCCTTTTAGGATTGCTCAACAAATAACATGTCTTTTGATAGGGATATTAAATAGGCCAAACAATCCTCATAATATAAACAACTGTTAATCGCTCTCATTTCCTACAGTAATATTCCCTTTTCAAAGCTGCAGTGTGATTGTTGTACCTGGGAAATGCAGCCTCCAGGCCTGATTATCATATCAATTAGGCTGGTGTAAGTCTTTGGAATTGGTAGCATTGCTTCCAAGTCAGAGGAGTTGACATGAACTTCAGAATCGGGGCCACTGGAAGATTGCTTCCCTTATTACATTGCCTATCATGCTGTTTTGAGGAAATACATTTTGCAAACCTGTTGCATTTCAGCTGGCAGGCATCCAGTATAAACATACTGTTATAAGTCAACATAGCAATTAAATCAAATTGCAGTGTTTTCTCTGAGCAGCCAGAGAAGTGAGATATGCATACAGTAGTTGCTATGCTAGAAGCCTTCCAGGATTAACACTTCGGCACACTGGAATGTGCTGTGTGAAACCCGGCTGAGCAGCCGCTGGTCAAAGTACAAACCCAGCCGCTATGTTTTGTCGCTGGGCTTAAGCCGTGTTACTGTGCCGGCCGCTGGAGAAGGCTGGTTCTGTGCTAGGAGTGTTGCTGGAGACCCAAGGCTGAACAAACTGGTGGGAAAGGCCGAAGCTAGTAATCCCAGTATTCAGTTTATGTAGGTGTTATTTTTAAATTGCAAGGAGTGCTGTGCCATTGCATCATGAAGAAGAAATGCTTTCTTTGCTGTTGGAAGTAATAATCAGTAATCAGATATTCTGTGGACCTCATCCATGAGATTTTGGGCTTTTTAAGGGCCTTCAAATCCTTACCTAGTGAAACCTTGCTGAAATGTTTACCTGAGTGAGACTGACAGGCTGATTTGATTGTACTTACACCACGAGTAAATCTGGAGTAAACTGGATGAATTATATCACTTGATATTTAAAGTACATGAGATCTGAATGTGGTCCTAAAAAAGGACAGCAGAGGTTGACATATAGTATTTTAGTTCTTTAACTTTCGGTATATTATGCATGAACTGGTTTTCTCTGTTATAACTAATCCTGTTCATCACATCAGACTTCTTCAGTATTTCAATACAAATTGTGTTTTAGGACTCAGCAGTGCCTCTGGTCCAAATCTTATTTATGCAGATTGGAAAACTTGCCCTGACATCAAGGAGAGCTGGACCAGGATTGAGGCTGACTGATGGCCCTGGACAGCAATGAAATCCAGTCTTCTGTCTGTCACTGTGCACTGCATTTCCCCTTGCCATAGCTCAGCAACTGCTGGCTGAAATATTGATCAATCCAGCCCAGGAGAAATGTGTTCTCAAATTCTGCAAGCATGTTTATGAAATGACTCCAGAGTCAAAGTCTGCAAAGTCCAGGTAGCTCAAAGGTTGTCCACTTAGATTAGGATCTGCAGGGATCCATGACAGCAACGTTTCACCGTGCTGACAGCCAGGAAGGGGAAAACAAACCTCTTTCCCTCTCTTTTCTGCACCAGCACTATTGTGCTGTCCCAAGACGATCTGCTCCGAGTTGTCCCCTCCTGGAGCCAGGCAGGAGCTGCTCTGAGCCAGGATGGGACAATATTAGTCCCAGTGGTGGGGGGTTTGCTGGATATCACCAGGTCTGTGGAGTTCAGCCCCATCCTGTCCCACTTCCCAGCACCGGGACATTGCCATCCACAGCTGCCAGTAAATTTTCTCCAAGATGCCTCCCCCTAACTTCCTCATGGCGTCTCCAGCTCCTGGCAGGAGAATACTTCACTCCACAGGTCTCAGAAACATCAGCCCCATGGTGTCTGTGCCTGGGGCTTTTTACACAAATAATTCAAGCCTCGGATTTTTCTTCAGCTCATTTGCTGGGATTTCTCTGGCAGATGATAACATGATGTTCAATACCAATTTTTGTTCTTTTGTTACACAGACACAAATGGCCACAGGTACTGACTGTACCTGCCCCTTATCACTGTTTCAAGGGAGAGCTGAGTGGGCAGTCATATTTTACAGTAGTGAAGTGTCTGTGCTTGATTAACTGCCTTCTATCTAAGTGCTTATAGAATCTTGCTAATTAGTCTTCAGGAACAAAGACATGCTGGTGTTTGTTTTTTGTTTAAAAGCCAGTTATTGCAGCAGCTAACATTTTTTTTCACGTTACCATAGTGTATTAGGAAAGAAGCATCTTCAGTGTCTGATTTTAATCAAGCTACTTCTTCATTTAAATTTTCTACATACCAAGAAATGCAGTCCTATGGCTTTGTTTTTTAATCAGAGACCCACTAAGTTCCTCATTTTTTTATTTCTTACCCTGTGTCAGCAGTGCAGAAAAGCAGCAAACGTTATCAAGGGAAGAGCTGGCATGAAATGCATAACCTGTAATTTACTGCTAAGTAACAGGGCTTGGCACACAGGGGACTCATTGGCGTAGCAGTGAGGTAAGACGTCCTTAGTAAATCTAGGCAAAAAAATATGTTCAAAATGATTTCAGTGGGATATGCAGATACAACTACCCTGAAATATTTCATGGGAATTTGTCTCAGTTTCTCTACAATTTATAATCCTTAAACTAGGCTCAAGAGACTGAAATTCAGGGAGGGAAAATGATTGTGCAAGACTTGTGGCATAAACCACAGGCTAAAGCTGTTTTCTCTCTGGAGCAGCATGCACAGCTTTATCCTGGAGATGAGTTGCACCATGCTCATCTTCCCCCTTGGGAGGAGTTATTTTTGGATGTTTTATGGAGCTAAATTGCTCTCCCTCTGCCCCTGGACCTTATCTCACGCAGGGATAGCTCTAGGGATCCCCACCGCTTTGGAGGATGCAGATGGGGATTTGACCATTCGTGCCAAGATTTGTTTGAAGTTTGTTTGCTTTTATAACACCCAGATCATTAAAGCCCTCAACATTTTGGCAGGTTTCTTGAGTTAGAGCTGCTGGATATTGAAGGGGCAGATTAGCAGCAGTGAAATGGGTCTGCAGGAACAGCGTGGCTGAGGACCCATGTCCACCTTTGCCGGAGGTCAGCGGTTCAGACAACACAGTCCCGTGGTCAGTGACGATGCGATAGCTGGGTGACATTCAGGAAGGATCCACAACCAAAGTAACAGTGTCTTGCAGATCGAGACAGGAAGGTTTTGGCAAAGCTGAGAGGCTTAGGAGAGAGTGCACAGCGCACGTCCGAATTCCGCCCTTGGCGTGGTGCTATTGGTGACTCACTGCTGTAAACAAACAAAAAAAGTGTGTTTAAAATAGCCATAATAGCTGTTAATAACACAGCTTTAGGACATGCTGGACATTTCTGACTTTTTTCGTTTTCAGTGTCTGGTTCAATAGTGTTAGTACTTTCCTTGGTAACTTAGAATTTTCCATCCTGCTGTAACATTCTGCATGTGGGTAAATAAAAGTGAGAAAGCCTGTAAGACTCATTTGCATGTGAAGAAGTAGCAGAAACCCAGAGTAAATAGCATCTGCAAATGTGTGGGAGCTGGAGAGTAGGGGGGGACAGCAAAACTGTTGTAAATAGAAGCAGTTTTAAGTGCTGGATTATGTGCCATGGATAATAAAATACCCCAAGCCAGCACCTAAACTAGATACTGTTCTCAGCAGCAGCTTCCAACTGATCCTGTTAGCACTTCAAGCCTTTTTTTGTAAACCTTGCTAATCGGTGGTCCAAATTCTTCATGCAGGGGTGGTCACCCGGCCAGAGGACAAAAAACACCATGCCGATGCATGGAGACCTGTAATAGCAGAAATATCGCACACAGCCTGCAGATACACAGTCTATATGAATTTTGAACTGCTTTGATAAGATGGTACGAGGCAGCAAAAGCAATGAAGATGTTAAATTAATCTGTAGATTTATGAGTAAATCTAGCAATGATTATTACTATTTTCTTTAGTTTTCAGTATGACTGACTTGTATTTTTTTATTCTATCTCATGATACACAAGAAGAGTATTTTGACCCATCATATTTGTGTTTCCCTCTATTTTGTGCCTGTTTGAATCGCTGCAATAGGATAATCCAGCCAAAATTTTCAGACAGACCTCTTTTGCATCTGATTCTTTAAGGGTTTATTAAGCAGAAAATTATTCCTGGGGCGTAAAACCCAGAGGTTTTTCAGCCTTTCATGTTTCAAGCCCAGGTTTTCTGTCAGGGCCCTGAGTGAGCCCCAGCCAGGAGGAGGGGAGAGCAATGCTGTGGCTCTGCCTCCTGGGGCTGACAGTGGCAGAGACAGCTTAAAGCAAAATCCTGGTTTTCTCCATAAGATTGAGAAGGATGGGATGCAATGAGGAGGGCTCATTCCAGCCCTGGGCAAGGGGGACAGCAGCTGTCCCCTTCGTCATGGACTCAGTTCAACCACGAGCCTCCGTGTCTCCCCACATCCTCAGCAGCAGCCAACCTGACATCTCTGGGCTCTGACACCAGCAAAACAGGGTGCCCAAGGAGGACAGAGCCTGCTTTCCCCATTGCCAGCCTAATTTTCCTAGTCCCAGAGACAGCTCTAAGTTGAAACCATCTTTTTTTGCAGCCTCCTAACCCCAGGTATAAGAGCTTGATAGTTGGGAATTTAGCCCAAAACATGCCCTTTTTGCTCTGCCTGGCCTACTTGTCACTGCCCGTGGGGAGCCGCAGGGGTTTCTGCTCCTCCCGTGCCTTTGCTTCGGAGAATCGGGCTTTTGTGCTGCTGATTGTATCACGGTGCCTTGAAGTTGTCTCGGTGTGCACTGGGTATTTTGGTACAGAAGCCTTTTATGTGCTTCTGTAGCACTCAGGGCACTAATGCTTCGCCCGAAGCAGTGGTGAAGCCTCTGCTTTCGTGCAGCGGTACCACGGGGCAGCACCAATCCAGAGCGAGTCCACAGCTCCGGGCAGTGTGAGCACAGCCGAGTCCTGCTCTGACAGCAGTCGGCGAGGCCATGCAGAAGAGATGTGTTTTGCAGCATATCCAGGCCACCTATTCAAATCCAGGCTCTTTTGGCACCCGTGAAATTGTCTGACAACTTGTGAGCGGGCACCGTGCCATGCAAGCAGATGGGCATGAATGTCCCGGCAGCCAAGAGCCTGGGATGTTCATCTGGCAGAGGGGAGCGAGAGCAGAGCTCCTCGGTGCTCATGTCCAAATGCCCATCCCTCCTGAAGTTACTATGGGAAGAGCGGGCACGACAGTGGGGTGTCTGGTTTGAGCATGGAGTGTTTCACAGCAGAGATGATACCCCCAAATTCACTCCCTGGTTCCTGCTACTCCATCGCCAAGGACAAGGCAGTTTCTGAGATACTTTCAATCCAAGCTCGCTGTTTTTTAGGGACAGCCAGCACCCAGCACTGTCCTGTGTCCCCCAGCGACTAACTTTAAGGCAACAACACAGCCTTTTTTTTCTTAACTACCTCAGCTAGATGGTTTCCTATGAGAGGGTGGCTCTTGCCAGAAGTGAATCCTGAGATGGAGGGATTAAAACATCCTCTCTGGGCTTCACAGAAATTGTCACAAGGGCTTTCTTTAAAACATAACTCCAGGGAAGGCCTTAATGCTTATCGCCCCACGGGGCAGCCTTTCTCATACAGGCATGCACTTCGTGATTGACACATCATTAATTAACTGTTATTAATTAACCCTCTAATCTGAAGGGATGGGGGGAAGAATTCCTTGCAGGCTTGGATCCTGTCATTTCTTTGAACACACGTGTCCCCTGTTCTGCTGCACTCCCAAACCCATCTGTCTTTGGGACTGAAGACGCTCATAAAGAAGGCAGGACTAATGCACAACCTTCTGTAGCTCCCCCTTCAACTGTCTTCATTTCCTGACAGCCGCAGTTCAAACATGATTTGCAGGAGCGAGACTATCTGTATCTATTACTCTGAGATTAGAGGAAGAGAAACGTGAAGACCAAATCAGTTGTTGCCTTTCAGCCACCCCTTGTTCCCTGCTGTGTAGGATGTGGTGCTGTGAAGGATACAGGATCTGTCTGTGATATAAGGCTGGCTGTGCATGTGGATGGTCACATACTTTCTTTTAGGCTGGCCGTGATGCAAAAGCTTTCAGCCCAAAGCTAGGAGAGCAAACCACTCTTGCTTCTCTGGTTTAGCTCCGACATGATGACCTCCTCTGCACTCTATAGCCCAAACCGTGCTAAAGTGCCAAGCTGCACCCTGAACAGCAGCAGAAAGGACAAATGCGTCCGATGCTGACTTCATCTGGGCTTTGCTGGTGTCCTTAAAGACTTTATTTTGCTCTAATCACTTTGAGCCAGCCCGTATCTTCTGCCAGTTCTGCCTAGTGGCCTCTAACAATCTCATATGTCAGGCAGCAGCATTACTATAGCTTTATTTAACTTACTTTGTCTGCATTTGCCTTTCTAGGAGCAACAATGCAGCAATTCTGTAGATTAACTGTGGCCTAAGGAAAGAAATTGTCCTGTTTATCTGCAAACATTAGATTCTTGGGGTGATGCCAGTCTCAATAAGGCATCAGTGGTGCTGATAAGCCAATAGTCATAATCACTGATCAGTGTTTTCCTGATGTTTTGGCAAGGCTTTGTGTCCAGTATTGTTGACCCTATGCTTTTCCTATTATGTGCTGCATCCTTTGGCAGGAGAAAGACCTTCTCAGGGATCAGAATGGTACCTATATTGCAGGAGGTGCCTGAAACCCATTCTGTTTGGCATGGCTCGTTCCTTTTATTCAGGCTTGTATAGCAGGGTTCATCCCTCTCATGCAATTTCAGGCACAGCAGTATTAATCCTGCCATTTTGCATCTCTGCAATTGGGAACACACTCATAGTGCTGACATCTGAATTACGTTTTTAACAACAATTTCCTTTGTTATATAAAAGGAAGCCAAAACAAACACTGGTATTGGAGGCTCACTTTCTGGTTTAAATAACACAGACCTTTAAATGGATGAGGGCTATGAATCATTTCTGTGTAGATACTGGGTTTGGGTTGTTTACTTGCTTGTTTGTGGAGGATTTTGTTCTTTCTGTTTGTTGGTTTTTGTTTGTTTGTTTTTTTTTTCCCTGGCAATGTAACTCTATCACTCTTGATGCAGTAGGACTTTTTGGAAAAGCTCCCTGGTTCCTCTTATCTAACTGTACTGTTACTAGATTATTGGATTCTCTCTTCTCTCACTTCCCCTAAAAATTCACTCACTAAAAGGGTGAAATTGCAGTGTATTGAATTGCTTGATATGGCACCGGTTCTTTATTGCAATATCTTCTAGATTTTAATAGCTGCAGTCCTTGAAACTATTTCGGTGTTACCAAAGACATTTAATATCTGTGAACTTATGGAAGGTATTTTCTGGCACTCAGCAATGACTCCAAAGCCCCAAAGAATTACACTCAACAGACCTGAATTTCAAAGCCTGACATCACTGCAAGCCAGGAATACAAATCCATCAACAGGAGCAGGATTTTAATTGCTTTTGAATGATTCTATAGAAATCTAAAATTGCTTTGTGGGATGAAAAAAAAATCCCCACTTTTATCTGTGAAGAGGTTTTAATTCTGGTGAATAAAGTAAGTGGCTGCTGTAATAATACAAGGTTTTTCCCTCTGACTGTGTAGCTGTTCCTTCAGCCCTTGCCTGCTGGGGTTTTATCCTTGAGCAGTGAGACATCGGAGTTCATCAGATATTGTACGTGGCAATTGCCAAACCAGGAGAGGCTCTTTGGTGGCTGGAAAATTTGTGCTTCTATTACGTTAGCTGTTAAAAAATGGGACCACCTGCATTCTTTTGCAATGTGACCTTCTCTAGCTGGTCATATGCTGAGTTTTGCCTGTGATCTGATCCGATTTTAAAGGTAATCAAAAGGCCAACAGTGCTTTAAAGCCCAATAATACCTTGACTCTTGCTTTACAGTTTTCTTTTTTTCCCCTCTTTTTTTAATGAAAGGAACGAAAAACCTCTGCAAACGTTTCTACATCTGGCTTGGCTTCTGGTTAAATGCATCCTCAGGGAGTGCTGGAAAATATTACTTTTTCTGTTTAGGAGAGAAGTAAATGAGTCATATTTTCCAAAAGAGTTTTCCAGGAAAGGGGTATCAGAAGTTGTTTGTATTTTTCTGTTTAATAGATCTCATGAATATTTAAAAATGGTCTGCATTGCAAGAGAAACAACACCAGGGTGTGAATATTTCCGTGGCCTTGGCAAATGGCAAATGCCTTTACAACTGGCAGGTACCAAGGGAGTGTGCATCACTGAGCTGCCTTGGGGAGGGTTCAGGTTGTGACGGTCCCTTCCCTGTCCCACCCCACTGTCGTGTGTGGGGTCAAATACTGCGGCTGTCCCTTGGACAGATGTGGGGATGGTGCCAGGAATCCTCCTTGTGTGAAGGGTGGAGGAGAGCAGCATGTCGCCTACCCTGGGTGGTTTTCAGGCAGAGCAGAAGGCTTTTTCCTGTTCCTTCATTCCCTGAGAGGAGTAAGAGGGGTCACGTTGATCTCTGGGGGTCTGGGACTATCGAATCTCGGACAGCGTAGTGGGAGGACTCTCCTGGGATTCAGAGGGAACCAGATCTGGCCTCTCATCTCAGCATTTCTGTTTGTGAATCAGCTGGAGGAATCCCCTTCCCCTGACCTAAAATATTCAGGATGCCCCAGGGAGGAATCGCCCATAAGGAGATATTCAGGGACCCCAGACTGGAGATGACAGTGGAGATGGGGAGATGTCCCATCTATCTCCTGCCTCTCCACGTGGCTTCTTGTCAGAGAAACCCATTCTAACAACCTGAACAAGCCACAGCCCAGTCCAGGGCATGAACAAGGTGCTGTATCCCTCATATCCACCCAACCAAACAACACTAAACCTTTCCAAAGGCTCTCAAGGATATTAGCAGTCATCTCCCAAGTGGAGTCATAATAGCATCTAATACTGGTCAGCAATAACATTTCCTTAACCAGGTATTAAAATTACCTCCCTTGGTTTAGGGAGGCAAAAAAAAAGACAACGTAGTATTTCATATTTTAGTTAGCATTAAACTTGCAAAAAGGTGATTGGTTGCATCATCTGAAATTTTACACCGATATTTGTCCTGTCATTTGAAGCATGCTGATACTAACATGTATTAAAGTACAGAAAACCTTCCTACTGGGGGCTTTAAAATATTTTTAATTGTTTCCAGAAATCAACCTAGCCATTGCTATATTTTTGAAGGACAATTATTTTGTCCTTTCTTGCATAACTGCACATTTTAAAATACATTTAAAAATAATTATCTTAAAATTGTTTTTCTTCAAATTGACCATAGCCAACCAGACAAATCTCTTCAGGATTAACTTTCCACCTAGCTGAAGAAATTAGCTATTGCTTTCTCCCTCCCACCTCAAAGCCGTGCTAGAATGGTTACCTGGATACCCTGCCTGTAAAGGATGTATGTGCTGAAGCAATTTAAATAGCCTGATTTGTCATCTAACTGCAGACATCATTAGCAAAGCATTATTTGGCTGGAACATTGTAGGCTGAACATGGATAACTCCTCTGTGTTGAAGAGAGATTTAATTTAACCACCTTGTGACCAAATATTGCCTGTCTTGAGTGTGGAGCTGCAGCAAGTCTAGTGTGAGGAATACAAGCTGTATCTGGGTGGGAAATTATTTTATTGTGGTGTATAGCTACTGGAAATGGATTCTGCATCAGGATGCAAACAGGCTTTTGCAAATATGTCATTTCAGAATCTACTGATTTGTTTATTTTGGGGCAAGGAGACAATTTTGTAGGATGGGGAAGAGGGAAGGGAAGGAAATATATGGCTGGGTCTTGCTTTTTTCTCTGTAACTTTTCTCCTTGTCACAGTCCCCGTTTCAGTTGATTCCTCTGGTTATTGTCTCTACTTTTAAAATGTCAGTTCCATCAGGATGGAAGGACCCTTATAAGCAGGTTTTTAAAAACAAGCTGGTGAAATTACAAGGATGACTTGAAATTAATTTTACTGAATATCATAGTATGTAAAGCAGAAAATAGTGGCTTCCTCTGATAAAACCTGCATGTCAAAAGGCAGAAATAGGCATTTCCCTGGAATGTGACTATTGAGGTGGTCAGGGAGGTAGTCTGTGCATAACAATAAGGAACCGTAAAAACAAATCTGAGCTTTAAAAAGAGGGTTTTCTTAGTTCTCAGATCACTTTTTAGGTGTGGACTGAACCTAACCTATTATTTTAAGGCTTTAACCAAAATCAGGTTATTTATTGTTGATTCCACTATGACTTGGAAAACTCAGCTAGAGTCTGGAGATTTGTCAGACAGGTTTAATAGACCTGCATCCTCCCATCTAAGCTAATTCTGCAGCCATAGCTGGATTGCAGGAGCACCGCAATTGCATAGCTGCCAATTACATATTCCTGAACATCCCTCTTGACAAATCAACTCCCCAGTCATGTTCAGGAGTCATAGTCTTAAATGAAGCACGGTTGCAAAATATTCTGCTGATCTACGGTGCAAGTCCTTTTCCTTTAGTCGTAATTGATGTTACAAAATATTTTATGGCTTCTGTCATTAGTATTCCCAATTGGCTCAATCTACATTTCATGCTGCAAAAATACTAAGAATTTACTGATTAGCAGCAACAGTAGGGTATGTTTCTAGATTTATCAACATGGGATATTTTTGGGTGGGTAAGGAGTCTTTTATCTTTGAATTAAAATGTGTCTAGACTCCTTTTTGTTACAAATCTAGCAAAATGAAGATATTTTTGAGGTGGGAATTAAATTTTTTCAGTGACATACTATGCACAAGGCTCCAGTATAAAGGATATATTTATTTCCAGGAAATCTACAGTATTTTCCTTGTCATTTGCAGGACTCAATATATAAATAATGCAGACCATGCTGTGCTGCTTTTCAGTTCATCCCAGGGAATTATGCCATTAAAAATGCCACGGTCCTTTCAGGCACACACAGACACAGCAGGTAAAGAGAATATTCATGTGATGAGCAGTGACAGAAGCAGCATCATAATGCATAACCCTGTGAAGCACACTTCAGTCGATGAAATTGTTTGCAGTAATTATAGCATGGAATGAGACTGATGTTTAACGTAACATTATGGCAGTCAAACTGTGATCCACCAAAGTGGGCTCTGAATTTGTAATCCAGGGTTAGGACTCAGAGGTGCAAAATAAGGTGAATTGAAATGAATAGCTCCTGTCACCCCAAATACGCACAGTCGGTAAGTGTAATGAAAATGAAACTTGAATAGTTTTGGAAATGAAAGGTCTGTATAAATTCCTCACAGACTTGTTTGTGAGCACATTTTGCTATTTGAAATCTGTAATTGAGATGTTAAAATATCTCCTCTGCAAAAACAGTGGTTGCTTTTGCAGCGTCCAGGCAGCAAAGATCACCCGGTGTATAAAAGCACAGTTGTGTCCTTTTGCCCTGTAAGGTAAGAGTGTTTTGTGTGTTTAAGAAAGAAAATTTACAATCTACCATTCATAGGCATTACTTATGCACAAGAAGAGCTTTAGTACGTGTTGCAAATGGAAATCAAGTACATGATGTGCCTGGAAGGAGTTTATCTGACTATTTATGGGCTGATCATATTTTGAGCTAGAACTGGCTTGGTTATTTTTAGTTAAATAACGTTACAGTAGTGGTTGCATTTATACAGAAGTAAGAAAATTCTCCTGCAATTCACAGACCTTTCCTGCTGGGTCTCATTTCCAACCTTAATGTCCCCATGCTCAGTGTCCCTAGGGGAGAAGCTGAATCTGTAATGCCATGGGGATTCTGCCCAGCTAATTGTGGATCAATGAGTTGCAGCTCAGAGGCAGACTTTCAACTCCCACAAAGCAGCTTTGTGTGTCTTTGTGTCTTTCCTTTTTCCGCCCCAGCTGTCTGCAGAGCACTCGAATGGGTTTTGCCATCTTGGAGCCACCCACTCTGGCTTGGAAGTGGACAGTATCTGCTCTCTGGCAACCCAGGTTAGGTTTTCCCATCCCTCAAAGGTGGTACCAACGTGCAGTGCATGTGTTTGCCGAGAGGTTGTGGAAGAGATTAGTTTTCAGCGTTGTTGTTAGGTGTAACTGGTACCAAGGGACTTTGTACAGGAGTGAATTCAGCTGAGCACAAGGCTCGTGTGTGAAATTTTTTGCCAGATCTCTTAGAATAGTTCAAAAAGCCAAAAAAAAAAGTCTGTCTTTGAAAAAAAAGCTTTCTAGTCTTTATTTTCATAATAAAAATCAACAATTTCAGGCAGTTGCTCTTTGATATGCTTTTAGAAAGAATTTCCAATAACTTTAGGGATCCAGACATAAAACATAGCTACAGCATGTCCTTAGCATGAGTGACTGACTATTCCTTCTTTCTAATAAAAAAGGAATGGAAAACCATTAAAACTCAGGAACTAACAAGGCAGAAGCCTCTAATTTAATATGGTCATCTATTTGCAAATGCACATTGTGCATAAATAATCAGACGTATCAGCAGGGAATCTGCAGCTGTCTAACAAGTAAGTTATTTTGCAATTGCCATCTGACCTGTAGATAAGTGGAAACAATGTCTTCATTAAACTTATAAAACCAAATATTAATCATTAGCAAAACCAGTACAGCAAGATGCAGGGGAAGTCTTGCTGTGTCCCCAGGAGCTGTGTGCATGTTCCTAATGGCAGGATTTAACTATTGAGGTCGTATCAAAAATAGATGTTCTATTTGGCCACAGTGCTTACTGGCCTGTACAAAGGCAATCGGATTTAGACAGAGTTTAAAGACTTACTGTGTGTTGGGGGAGGAAAAGGCGTATCTGGAAATATGTCGTGAAAGACATTACTTCCCAGGTGGTGTCCAAAAGGTGTCTTTAGTGGGGATGACCTGGGTTTTTAGTGGGGATGATCATTGTACACTGAATGCACTTCCTTAGGGACTGACTCGCGCCTTCGCTCCCCTATCCTTTCCAGCAAGCTGTGAAGCAACCTGTACTAGTGCAGAACTTTGGAAAAGTGTGTTTTGCAACCCTGCCTAAGACAGCTTTAGTCGGGTCTAGTCTGTACAGGTTTGTCCAGTGCCTTCCAATGGCACTGAGCCAAGAGACTGATACCTGCGAGTCATTGTTTGTTCTCTTTTCTTCACCCCCAGGTGTAAAAGATGGAAAACAATGGAGTGTTTAATCTTTATAGGACTTTATAGAAGGGAGTTTTTTGGGTTTCAATGTTTGCATTGCTCTGTTCTCTGCTCCCTGTTACTGGAGGTGAACCAGAGCTGGGTGTTGGGAGCAGGAGGTGACAATTCCCAGATTCCTGGGGCAGTCCATCTCATGCTCACATACTGCACAGTAATTATGTAGGTGAAATCCCTAGTTTTAAGAATGTGACTGATGTGATGGTCTGGCACCAGCGTATGTGATACTGGCAGTCCAAGGGTGAAACTAATATTTTTTAAGATGTGACTTTAAAGATCTATATATGTGTAGAAAATGGAATGGCAAATTTAATCCTGTTTAGCACCCTTGGGTTATTTTGCAGGTATTGCTGTAGGTGAGCAATGAACCCACTTAATTTTGTTTCTTTTGTTTTCCTCTTCTACCTGTTTCAACCAATAAGCCGATTCAGTCAGAGCGTAGTCTGGCTGTCTGTAACTAATCCTGTAATACTTTCTTGACAGTCATATTGCTGTTGAGCATTTCTGTCAATACAATCATTGCCTGTGAGCTGCATGGAAAAACAGTGCCCAGGAGAAAAGAAAAAAAGAACAGGTTTCATTCTTACCAATATTTGTGATAAAATGAAGATCTTCATTAAACTTTATTGGAATTTACTCAGACATTTGGTAATAGCAACCTAGTGGAGATTGCTGAGGAGAGAACTCGAGGGACATGTAATAAAACACAGGAAGATGGCTTGTGTGTTCTCTTTTATCCAAGATCTCAGTCCTGAAAGTGTCAGACATAGTGTGCTTTGGACAGAGTTGAAATTCCAATATTAATTTATGACTCTTCTACTCCTGGTCTTGCTTAATCCTGCAATATCCGCCTTGTTATTAGCAAGAGCTGTGGAAGATGTCATGGAGGTATTTAAACACTAAAACCAGAGGTTATGTTTGTCCCCATTCCAGGCATGGACCAGAACGGGGTGTTTGCTGTCACAGATGTCTCATTTAGTTATTCACTTTAATCTTCGTCTGCTCCACCCACCACTGAAATTAACAGAAGGCTTTTCCTATGGCTTTGCTGGCCTTTAAATTTGAGTATGGGCGGGTTGGGTCCCAGTTTATGGACTGGCTCTGTCCTTCCTGATCCAATTCACCTTGAACTCCATGGGACACCTTCCACTGAGCAGGAGGAATGTTGGATCAGACCCAGAGAAAAACAGTAAGTGCTGAAGGAATGAGATGACGAAGTCAGATGATTAAATCATGTGGTCACTTTGCTTCACCATATACTTATCATATTAAAAGGTAGGAAAACTGAAATACAAGTGTCCTTAGCTTTAGGAAAAACATAGTTCTGTCTGTGAAACCAGACTCCCACAAAACTCCTGTGGGCTATGCTCACACATATCTATCGCACTGTACAGTAGATAAGCTAGATAAGTAGATAAGATATTTTGTAGACATTAAAAACAGTTTAAAATTGAAGGAGAGGTAACCAGATGTGCATTGTTAGAGAAAAGCAGCTGCATGTCATAAATCAGCTCCATAAAAAAAAATTTTGGCAACAGTGCCATTTCACTAAAGGTTTTACAGCACATCTTTTGCAGATTTTTCCTCCCTTCTCCTGTCCTCTCCTCTCTTTTTTCTTGTGCTGTTTCTCTAAGCTCTGCTTTTATTATCAACCCTTGCATCCTTTATGTAGTCTCCCATTATTTTACCAAGCAACCTCAACATAGGTAGGCTTTTAAGTTTAAATTAGCCAAAACGAATTTCCAAGTCCTGGGAAGGGGAGGGAGCACACCTGCTTCACACTGAACACTAACTCAGCTGAGCCTCCCCACTGAAAAGCATTCCCTGCTGTATGTCTGTACACACACACACACACACACACACACCCCCCCCGCCCTTCTTTATCCTCACTCCATGTTTGGGTGGATGTGTTTTTGCAATCCACCAAGCATGAATATTTCTCTGCACCTCGAGCATGGGAGTTGACTGAATGCATTGCATTTGATGGGAGATATTTATATAAAGCAGCAATTGCCCTGAGCAGCCAAGCCAGCGAGTCTTTCTTCCTTTGTAGTGCTGTGCAGCAGTCCCCCTAACATCCTTCTGCTCTTTATTCTTCCATATGGGGTATTTTTCAGATGTTTCCATAGGTCCTTTTTTACTTGCGAAGAGCAAGGGAAGCCAATACTGAGCCCTTTTGAAATCCTGTGTCTGCTGTCCTTGTAAGTGATGCTTCTTAAAACCTTCACTTCCATTTTTTTCCTAAAATGCTGTGTCTTTAACTAGGACGAAAGGAGGAGAAGGATAATGCTCTGCAGAGAGCAGGGGCTGCGCGTGCTTCCCTCACCCCTGCAGCCCCCCGCAGCAGAGCCCATGTGGAGGCCAGGAGGTTAAAATCCTCCTTCTCAGTGGAGATGCAGAAGAGGGAATAGATGCTAATACAGATTGATTTGCCCCTGGGAGTCGCACAGTGACTCCCTGTGGGCTGTGGAGCATTAACCCACCCTTTATCCGGATGGTTGCAAGCTATAAGGACCCTCGTGTAGTTTCCAATGTAATTTGTGACTCATGTGGTGCCCTTAATATAAACTGCAGATCAGCAGCGGGGGTTTTCAGCGTGGAAGAGAAGTTCAGAGAGAAAGTCAAGTTTTTTGTAGGTCTGTAAGGCAGCACAATTGATCTTTGAAATGGCTACAGTAAGGGTTTCCTGACACAGTACATCCTTACTTATGCAGTAAATGAACAACCAAGATACAGTTAGTTCAAATTTAGCCGGGGAGTGGCTAAACATTTGGGTTAATACTAAGACTATCCACAGATTCTTTCTTGAAGAGTTAGGGCATCCTCTGACCGAGGCTGAGAAACCCTGTTCCCAGGTACTCAAGATGTTTAGGAGCACCCTGGAGTGTTTGCGCTTGTAAATCACCTTGGCAGCAGCTGGTCAGAAAGTAGCTGCTTGAGAAATGCTCAGAATGGCAAAGTGGTGATGTCAGCACATTCCCAAACGTGTAACACTTTGCAGATGCGAATAACCCAGGTGCCTGTCAGGGAAAATCAGCCTCAGAGACTGTGGATCAGCCACTGGTTTCTGCAGCGGGATGGGGCCTGTACCCATGCACCTGGGGAATGGCAAGCAGTGAAGGGCTGTTCTCTGTTACTTGTTTAGGCAAGATTCTGGTTGGGAAGAAAACACATTAAAAAGTGGAAGTTTACCTGCAAACTGCAGCACCAGCGTAGGGCAAAGAGTAAGTTAGACACCCTTCACACAGACTGTGTTTGCTGACAGGAGGGGTAGTAACAAGACAGGAGCAAAAATAAATAAATAAATAGAGAGGTTGTGTATAAATAAATAAATAAATAGAGAGGTTGCGTCGTTTGCTTTATTAGAGCAATGAAATACCAGACCACATCAAAGCAATTCCCATTTCTTTTGTAACCGCAAAGTACTCCGAAGCAGGCAATTACATCTTCTTTCCAGCTCAGAGGGGCACATCACCCCTTGCCACACATGAAGGAAGTTAATAGCACAGTAAGGTGAGTTCAGGGGTGCGTGTGCTTTATTGGGAAATCACACCTCCGAGGAATTAGAAACACTCAGCCCTGGGGAGCGATTATCTCTCAGCAACCAAATGCCTGCTGTCCTTTCATAATTATGGAAGATTCTCAGGATTTGGGATTGAAACAAGCTTGAAAAGCAACATTTGCGGTTCTCCTGGGGAATATCCCCCTCTGACCATCGAAAGGACTGGGCACCAGCAGATCCTCTGGACCTTGTTGCGGGGCACTCCTTGTGGGGACTGATGTGCAGTGACTTGAGCTGAGCCATGCACTGGCACTCAGAAGATCCAGGGTTTGCAGGAGGAAATTGCACAAGGCTCTTCGCTGTTCTGGTTCCCTGTTTTTCATTGTGTACTGGATGTGACAGCAGTAGTCAGGCACTGAAATCCATAGCTGGTAAAAGCAGCTTGCTGTACAAATGAGAATTTCATGGTCTTTTTTTTTTTTTTAATGTATTGATTTACAGATACACACTGTTTAGGTTCTGTCCTATTAATGATTTTGATGTTAACTATTTATCTACAAAATCTTGGGCACTTGACTCAGTGCAATTCAGTTTCCAGTATCTCTTGAATGGTAACCTGTAAATAAAAAGCCAAAAATGTTTGACTTCTGCAGGGGTGGGAGGGAAGGGAGGAGGGAGCATGCCATAAGTTAGCATGGTTACTCCTTTGGGGTCCTTGGGAAAGTGGAGCTCCCCTATATAAATGCAGATATATAGGTCACCCATGACACAAAACTGTGAAATTTCAAAGGATTTTTCACTTTCGTAGCTGAAGCCTAAGCATCCTTTTATTTATTCTTCCAAGCCATGTTAAAATGACAGCCTCATTGTATGGCTAATAGAGAGGTGTGATTGTATTAAGTTTTATCCCTATTACACAATCTTAAGAAGTGCAAACATTTCATTTGAGAGAGGGAGAGAAGAAAGTCAAACTCTGAACTACAAACTGAAAGAAGGAGCTTGTACCAAATGGCCTGAATACAGAGTGCAAACACTGTTGTGCTTCTAGTTGCCAATATTCAGTCCAAAAACCTCTTCCACTTGGGCTGGGAGGAACATGTTGGGTCTGTATTGTTCATGGTCTGTATTGCTCATGGACCTCTGCCTGTGGTCCTTCTGTCTGTTTCTGTACCTGGCACAGATCAAACAGCGTTTCTGGAACACGAGAGCTCATTAAAGTTGTCTGAGCTTTTCTAGATCAGTTCATATTTCCCCCTGTGGGACACATTGAAAGCCAGGATTTGAGTCTTATTTCTGGTTAGTCTGGCAATGTAAGTAAGGAAAGTAATTCTTTTTTGTTTAGAGGAGTTGCAGTGCTTTGCATGGTGCAATTATTTAGGTCCAAGGAGTCTTGAGCACACCTAGGACCTGCAGACCTCAGTGTCAACCTGAAAGCTGACATCTGGGATCTACCAAAGCCCATGGCCAAACTGACTTGCACTTTTGGCAGAAGGACACATTTTTTCCCAAAGTAGTTGTTGCTGTGGGTGGACAAAGAAGAAGAAAGAGCAACTGTGAGTCTGAAAGCGGACGGGGTGAGCAGCCAGAGCTGCTGCAGGGATCTGATGCTCATCACTGGCTTGTTCTTGCAAAGCGCTGAGCACAAAAGAGCTCCAAGGAAATATTAAGTCTATGCTTGACTGTCAAGGACACACATAGTTCACTGGCTATATGTGTGCCCAAAGTTAAGCATGTGCTTAATGAGGCTAGAGTGCTTCGCTTAGGGCAGAGCTGAATCCTTAATAGCTCCATGTTTTGCAGCTTTTGCTGAAAAACGGGGCTAATATTTTCCTGCTTCCTGGGAGATTCTGAGGACAAGCTTACTAGCATTCATGGTTCTCATAATGATGGGAAGGTAACCCATGAATAAAAAGGAAGAAGTTATGTATCAATACATCAGATTCACAGTAATTACTTTCTCCATTTTGAACTGGATCCTATTGTGAACCCTGGAATTTCAATGGCATATACATCATGTACAGTGAAAAGGAAAAGTCCAACAAACTGAAAGAAATTTGAGCTCTGCTATGCTTCTAATATGTTTAATGTTATTGTTCCGTTAAATCTCTACCCTTAATGACCCCAGACATATTAAATAACATTCTTAGGGCTGAAGAAATGCTTCGGACTTCTAATCTTACACATATTTTTCCTCCTACACTCTCGGAGCTCTATAAATGCTATTTATTGAAAAACCTCTGTAGAAAATGTTCTGCAGTCTTTTTTCCCGAAGAAAGGCTGAAGGTACCTGGGCTCGCACTGAGTTCTGTTTGCACTGCCTGTTTTTCAAAAATAGTTTTTGCAGCTGTATCCTTTTTCACGTTTGCAATTTATGGCTAGCAGACAATGTACAACAGAGCCTCAAAGGGATAAATCAAGGGGAAAGATGACAGATATCATGGGCTTGGCATAGCAAAAATGCTCACACCACTTGTTTAAGAGCACAAAGGAATCCAAGCCACACAGGGGCAGAAAATATTGATAGTGATACAGTTTCTTAATGAAGATATCTTGAAGAAAGGCACAAATTATTGTAGCACCTCATTATGATTTCCCCTGCATATTTAATTGCTGTGAGGCTTTTTTCTCCCTGCTGTGGCAACAGCATTGACCATGTTAATGTTGGCACTGGGAACTCTTTTGTTGTGCTGTCAAGTACCTCTTAATCTTTCAATTCCTGTATGTCGTCAGTTTTCTATCTTGAAGATGAATCAAACCTTATTTCTGGCTTAAGAATTTTTTTATCTGCAAAGTAAATTAGTGACAGGAGCTTCCCAGAACTTGCCTTTCTCTTCATACCGTGACTCATTTGTTTTTCTGCATAAGCCCTGCTTTTTCTGGATGATAGAAAAAAAAATCTAGCCAACAGGCACCGCCACTTGGCCAACGTGGCATCAGTGTTCATCTATTCTCTGTCCCACCAGCATCCCAAAAGAGGGAGATGAAGATGAATTTGCAGCACGTCCCACACATTTGCACACCTGAAGTATGCGTGTGCCGCCTCCTGTGCAATCAGCATACCAGTATGGATTATATACCTCCCGCTGAGCTCCCTGTACAGAGGGTAGGCTTCTTTAAATCAAGGTATGAAGACCTGAGCTTCTAATTTTGGAAATACACACTTCAATCACCACTACTGACCAAAAAGCAGCTGTGCGTGTCGTTAGTTACAGCAGAAGCAGCCCTGTACACAGCTTACAAAAGCAGTCGTGAAAAGCATCTGTATTTCACTTACCCCAGCATTCAGTGGTGCTGCTTTTCAGTACTAACCAAGATCAGACTCTATCCCATAATGCTGGAAAAACTCACCTCACCTCAAGTATTTTGAACTCGCATGCTTTCTAACACTGTGCCTGCCTCTTAAATTTGAGATGTTTGTGGGGTGCATGGGAAGTACAGGCAAATATTGTAAAGAGTGATCCTACTTGTCTGTCTGCCGCATCATGTCCAGTATCACAGCAGGCGGTAGTAGATATCGTTGTGTTGGATTATATATTAAGTACACCTATGTACATCCATCTAGAGTTTGGTAGCACTGGAGTTCATCTGCCTGGTTTGGGATGGCTTTCTTGTTTTGTAGCAGCATTTCATTTTGCCTTCTTTTCAGTCAGCTTAACAATAATAGTAATAGTAATAATAATACAAAATCATAAACAACCTGTGAATCTGAAATCTGACCAAGCTGAGTGCAACCCCCAGCCCAGGGACCACCTCTCTTTAGCCACACTCTCAGGGAGCGGGAAGGGGACCGCCGGCTGTCATGCCAAAAAGCGCGGGTAGGGAAGACATCCTGACAAATGTGCTTACGCTAATATTTTTTTTCCATTTGCTTTTCCCATGGTGACAGGCAGCTACTTACTAGGCAGAGCTGGAAGTAATATTCTGAATTGCTGAAGGAAATTTTCCCAGTTGATCAAACTCTTATGTGTTTTGTGCTGATCAAAAATTCTCTTCATGTCTTATGTATCTGAAAGTGCAAAAGGATGAATGAAAAAAAGAGCTATTCTTCTGTGCTGGTAGACAATGAAATGAAGATTGGTGAGATTATGCCTTGATTTTACTGTCAGCACAATGTCAGTGAAGGCAATGGTATAGAGAGGGTACATTGTGAGATATTAATACCAAATCCAGATCACTAGAAGGAGCGGAAAAGCCCTAAAGAGGAGGAAAATGTCTGGTTCCATTATTACTTTTATGTTTTAGTGGAGAATAAAAGGAATCTTTCATATTCTTGGGTCATATTAGTTACCTTGATTATTCATCCCTTCATATACAATCTGCTTGTGTAGTCAGGAGTGGTAATGCATGTTTTGCTCAGGTGAAAATATGTGGTTTTATATATATATACATACATATATATACACGTCTTGTGCATGTGACAGCAGGAACCTTTCACTGGTGCTGCTGTGAGCAAGCAATTGGTTTTGCACAAAACAGTGCAAAAGTTTGCTTTTCACAAACTCCCAGAGATTGCTTCATTGTCTTCTAGAAGCAGTGCTGGTTTTAAGGGGAAAGCCCAAAGTAGGCTTGCAAAGCTTTGAGTTGGTTGGGTTTTATATGACTTAAAAATAAATTAATTGTGCTTAGTAAAGAAGGGACCTCTGAGCTGAGGAATCTGCAGTCTAAAGGCATTGAGGAGTAATTCCCAGGTCTTGTCTTGGGAATGGTCTTTTCAGGAACAGGAGCCAGTTGTTCTGGCATGTCTGTTGCAAGTACTCCTTCTCCTCAGAAAGGCACTCAGGTCGGATCCTGTCATGGTTTTGCCTTGATCGTGGAGAGAGGAGGAAAAGCGAGTCTTGAAATTAATAGAAGAATAAGGTCGGAAGATGGGGACAAGGAGGAGAGGGCTGTAGCCATGGGATTGCAAAAGGATATTATGAAGATCACGTTACAGCGACGTCTGTCAAGAATGGTTTAGGTCTAGCTGATCTCGCCCTGGGGCCAGGGTATGGGTTAGATGACCTCCTGAGCCTTTTTCTCTTTGACTCTGCAACTGGAAATGGAAAGAAAACCCACCTTAGTATACCGTTTCCCTGTGGATTTTCTCTCCCTCTTCCCCCCACTATCCTCCTGTGCCAGTTAACAAGAGATTTACATATACAAATGCTCTTTCAAAGGTTTATTGTTATTCTCTGCATCAGAAGTTTGTGGTTTATATTAAGTTAACTGGTCCTTGAGCATGTGCTGTTGTCAAGCTCTCTTCATCTGCTTGGGAGAAAAGGACTCTAGGGCTGGCATGCAATAGCATGATCTCGGTATTTGTCCTTTAGGCAATTTGCTAATTATTCCTATTGCTATCGCATCCCTGTGTGAATTTCTGTCTTTGTGCCACAGCAAATATTCTCTCATTTTGTATAGCTGCAGAACTGCTAGTTAAATGGGAGAAGCCTGAATATCCTGCAGAGGCCCATATTGTCATTTGGATGATAGCGATGAAATGGGCCAAATATCCTTTCTGTACCACTTAAATTGCATGTCTTTGCATTCCTGGATTGGCCGCTCATTTTTTGGACCATATTCCGTTCTTGTAAACAGCTCGTATCATTCCTGGGAGTGCTCTTTGTAGCAGAACGCTTTGATAAAGCCAAAGCCATCAGCTGCCAAGACTCCATAAGGAGTCAGAAATAGGCACCAGATATCTTCGCTACTGTAGATGTAGCTGCATTAGCAATATCATTTATCTTCCTAAGGACTTACTAAGCCAATAAAATGTATTAAAAAATTAAGTGGCATTTTTTTCACCTGTTCTAACTGGTGCCAAACACGTAGAAAGCCCTCCCAGATGATACGACTCTGCATACACAATCTAAGTACCCTCCTAAGGACTGCAGCTGCCTCAGAGACATTGGTTTTTTTCCACGGCCTGCCTCCTTCACTTAGAATAATAAGCTTTAGTTTATCTCAGGGCACTGTAGATCCCACTGCTGCACAATCCAATTTGACATAAGGGTTGCGGGGGGTGGGGCGGGGAAGAAAATCTTGCAAGCAGACACCAGACTTGCAGACTGAGTTTTCCACTAGTACAAAGAAGTAGTTCATAGGTGAGAGCTGGGGAGATTTCATGCCTGTCTGTGTTGGAAGAAAGGTTTTCTGGGCTTGATGGAGCATCTGTGCTTCAGTTGCTTGGCGGAACAAGGGGCTGCTTGCAAAGCCCTACGGTGGTGCTTCCAAATGCAAAAAGTCCTCAAGTCCCTCCTGTGCTGCAAAGTATTTGAAACACCAGCCAACTGCTGAGTGGCAGCCTTTTAGTCTTGTATTAACTGTATTTTATCATCTAGGTATCGCTGTGTATTAACTGTTGAGCCTGCAAGTTGGCTCCAGGACAGGTATTTAAACACCTTAAATACTGCACGGGAAGAGAAGAAAGCTGCTTTCCGAAGGAGAAGAATAGCGATTTATAGCTGTGGGTAGACCCAAATCATCTCCAGTTATCTGTTCCAATAGCCAAATTACACTCATCAATGTTACTAGTGTCCCTGCCAATGCAATTACCATGCCTCGTTGGCCTGTTACGTTTCTTAGTGGTTTTGCTGCTGCTGAATTTTCTGGACTGGAGAGGGTCAGGGTCGCAGTCTACAAAATGGTCTAACCCAAGCAACTCCCTGCTGCAGCAAAGCTCGTTGTTGTGATCCATAATCATTCCTAATCCTCATGGTTGATTCCCCTGATTACGTGTCGTAAAAGGAGTGCAACCTATTTAAAAGAGGCTGTTTTCAAATCAAGGCACGTCCTTTCATTAGTTAAGGGTTTGACACAAAAGGTGTCACTGAAATGTCTCTGGACTGCAGCATAGGAAGACAGCATGTGTCTGTCAGGATAACACTTCACTCAGATTGGGCTGTTTGCCCTATTTTCTAGCTTTTTGGCTGCTGTACAGATAATAGGACCCCTCCAGAGCGGAGGAAGTCTGGCATCGAGGCAGGATTCTTTCGAGTAATACATGGCCCTGGTGGGTATTAATCCTGGTAATTTAGGCAGGTGTATGCGAGTGATCCGGGAAACTAAATATAGATTTCCATGTTAAAGGTTTATTTTCTATAACAGCGTTTTCTGAAATGCCAGAGTCTGCAGAGCCTGCAGTTGCTCTGTGGTGATGAGATTCATGAATGGCAGAAATAAAGAAGCCCAAGAAATTATTAATGTTGGGTTTTGGGGATCAAGCAATTGGCCAAAAAATCTTTACAAAAACATTTAAGAAGAACTTGAGGCTTTGCAATTATTTCTGCATTCAAATCACTATGTTATTTTATCCAAATACTACTGAACAGCCAACCATAGCTAGAATGGAGCTGATTCATCAGATTTATTCATGACTGTTTGTTTATCAGAGTGGCTTTATTTCTTCTGTTTGTAAGCATGACTTGCTTTTGTAGCCACAAGATCAGATCACAGTTGCATCTCATCTTGTGTTATTGCAAACGTGTCCCTGTCCTGTTTAAAATCCGTCTTAACTTGCCGTGTTTTCTCTGAGTCGTGCCATGGTGGGGAAATTTTCATGGGCTTTGATTTCCCCTTAGTTCTTATTTCTCCCCTACTAGTGTTACCGTGCTGATTTGTCTTTTCCTCATGCTGTAATTGGTCTGGTGCCACTGTGTAATTTTTAACTGTGTGCAGTATCAACAGACCTCCATCTGTCTCTCCTCCAGAGCTTCCCAGCCTGCCGGTATAAATATCTGCCAAATCCTTCTCCAAAGAGAGGATCACTAGATTCCAACTGTTTGCAAAATAAGAGCCGCCGCCAGGAACCCTCTCCCACTGTCGGCAACCTGTGCAGGACCTGTGTCCTGCACATTGTGAGATGTTACCGCTGGCACTGAGGAGCTCTGACCATCGCTTTATTGTTCCTCAGAAGCAAACACTACTGCAGAGGGTTCAGCACAGTGGTCTGTTTGCTCAAATATCTCCTTGTGTGTGTCATTTTGTTAGAAAATAATCTTCAACAGCCATCAGGTAATAGAACCAGAATAACTTGAGGGTTGGGGCTTTTTTCCCCTTTAAAATGCAATTCTGATTTAAAACATGCTGTGAGATTGATCGATTCCAGTGCTGTTTTATAAGATACTTAACTTGACCTGAAGGGTCGCAGTGCATGCCCTTTTCCCAGCCTGTCACTAAGAGACTGAGGGCCAGTTACCACCGTCTAAACCTGGAGTTACTGGTATGACTTGCTGTCTGTACGCCCGTGTTGCTGAGAGCAGGGTTTGATCTTCCGTGCTTCTATACATGTACATCAGATAGGTCATTAGAAGATTTAACACCAAACCAGGCAATGCATTGATTAGATCACGCACACTAAAAAATAGCAAGTTTTCTCATGTGGATAAAATACAACTATGTATAAATCATAGAATCATAGAATGGTTTGGGTTGGAAGGGACCTTAAAGATCATCTAGTTTTAAGCCCCCTGCCATGGGCAGGGACACCCTCCCTAGACCAGGTTGCTCAAAGCCTCATCCAGCCTGGCCTTGGACACTTCCAGGGATGGGGCATCCACAGCTTCTCTGGGCAACCTGTCCCAGTGCTCCCCACCCTCTGCGGGAAGAATTTCTTCCTGATATCTAATCTCAATCTCCCCCTTTCAGTTTAAACCTGTTACCCCTTGTCCTGTCACTACAGGCCCTTGTAGAAAGTCCCCCCCAGCTTCCTTGTAGGCCCCCTTCAGGTACTGGAAGGCTGCAATAAGGTCTCCCCAGAGCCTTCCCTTCTCCAGGCTGAACAAGCCCAATTCTCTCAGCCTTTCTTCATAGGAGAGGTGCTCCAGCCCTCTGATCATCTTCATGGCCCTCCTCTGGACTCGTTCCAACCGGTCTATATCCTTCTTATGCTGAGAGCTCCACAGCTGGACACAGAACTCCAGGTGGGGTCTTACAATACATTTGGATAAAGTAAAAAACCATAGATTACTGTACAGTTGCCCTTTTAACGCTGTTAAAGCCATTCTCATAACAGCCCATTGAAGCCTGTGATTCAAAGGTGTTTGAGGGTCATGTGGCTTTTTAAATTCAGTTGTGCACGTTAGGCGGTGCTCATCACACGTATGGCTGTTTGCTGGTGGTACAGCAGCTGACTGTGACTGAGGAATTACCAACGAATCTCTTGAGGTGCTGCTGCAGTCATCAGACTAATGGTAAATGTATGTTTGAATAAAACTCTTTTGTCAGCTAAAGTCAGATCCAAGGAATGAGGTTGCTGTTCTGTCTATGGGATATGGGAATAAGTCAGCAGAAAGGATTTTTCAGGGTTATTTCAGGAGAGGGTTTCACGCTAGATCTGCTACATCTTAGTTCTGCAGAGCTTTGCAAAGAAACATAAGGCATGTAAAGCAGATTGAGGATTTAATAAACACTCCTTCCAGTCTACGTTCAGAATAGCCCAATATTTCCAAGAGACAGAAAAGTGGAAGTTGTAAATGTTTGACATGGGCATGGACCATGGGGACCATGGCTGGAGGGTGTTTTTCTATGGATAAGTATTGGGAAGCAGCTGAAGCACCAAAGAAACTTGGGAGTTTGTTTCATGATATATAGTCAGGTTTAAAACACACCAATATTTCCATTGTCTAGATTGCACTGTGGATTTAGTGTCCATTTTTGAAGGTTTTAGGACAGCCAAGTTCATGATATTCTAGGAGGGTGTGTTACCACTTAATAATATGTTATGACAGGAGAGAAAGATGTACAAACAATTCCAAGCCTGCAGGACAGCTGTACTTACTCCCAAATGAATAATATCCCCAGCTATTGCTGGGGGTGGCAGGGAGCAAATAGAAAAGTGAAATTAGAGAGACTGGACTGTCCTAGCAGTGATGTACTGACTGCCCGGCATGTCAAGCTGGCAATGCAAAGGAGCTGGGTCGTGGGTCTAGCTGTGCTTGCAAGATTGAGATCTGCCCTTTATTTAAGTCTGATTTTCTGGAGCAACATTTTCCTGTAAGGGAACAGCCATGATTTGTTTAAAGTCTTTGGGAGATAAAAAGCAGATGACATTGGTTAGCTAATTAGTAATATTTTCTGCAACTTCCCAGCTGTGCTGATATGTGTAAAGTTTGCAAAAGCTTGGAATGAATCTTTCTCTCTTTGATTTGTTGAAGAAATTGAATATTTTAAAATCTGCAGGGGAAGGAAAGTTACATAGAAATGTGCAATTTTTCTGCCCCAAAGAAATATATTAATCTTTTCCTTTGAATTTATATTCAGAATTCATTTCTTCATTTTTGAGGGGAATATGCACAACAAGGTTGCAGCTCTCCTAGCTCTTGTTTTGACTTCATGGTGTATTGTGTGATGTGCCACAGGTTTCTGGCTCCCCCATATTCCTCTTTGTGGGTGTGCTCCTTTTCCTCTTGCATTTATCATGGAGACAAAGCAAAATAGTATTTTTTATTTTATGCCAGGCTCACTTTTAGCTTGTCTCCTTGTGAACACTTAGCAGCCACAGCAGTATCCTAGCAGGACTTATGACAAGTGTTGGCCATCTCTTGATCACTGACTGTTACAGTGGTTGGTGCTGTTTTGGCCAGAGCATCACTGGGGTGTTAGAGAACACTCCGACCTTGAGTTTACTGGACACAAGTCAAGTATCTTGATGTTGTTGGTATGATGGCAATTGTGCATCATTTAGGACAAGACAGAGTACCTCACCAAGATGTTATTACGAAGAAGAATGTCTGAGAAAGGATAGCTTTTCAGACTGTGGTGGTTGCATAGCGAATTCTTCATACAGCCAAAAAACACGAGACTCTTCTGGTTTCTTCAGCAAGGTGGATACGGGAGGGCTTGTGGTCATGTAACAGTCCTGATAGTCATGGTGATCTTTGTGGGAATGAGTGTGGATAGACACAGCTTTGGGTTCCCAACCAGCCCCGTAATTAGGACTTGCTGCAAAGGCTCTGGAGGTTTGAGCTCTGCACCCACAGCACCCCAAAGCTTTTCACGAGGCAAGGTCCCAGTGTAGAAGCTGTATTTTAATTACCAGTGCGTAGCATGGGTGACACACGAGCTGTCAGCTGGTCACCTGTGACACCAGGGGATGAGAAGGAGGTTTGTTTTCCTCTTCTGGGGAACTTCCCTCCCTTGCAGATGCTCTGCAGAACAGCGTTGCTGTGCTTACCTCCCATTTGAAACTTCAGAGTAGGGCATGATGCAGGTGAGGTGGGGCCCAGACACTGTACTGGCCAACTGCCGGAGCTGTGCTCCACCCAAAAGCTGTCAGGACTGGAAAATGCCTAAGGTGAGACAGAGATTTGCTCCTCTGTTATATAGAGCTTCCTATTTTCCATGGAGTTTGGTGTCGAAGCTTTAGCCTTTCTGTTTCCATCAGAATGACATTTTTTATTGGTTCTCAAACTGAAGAAACAACAAATTCTGCATCCTCTCCGGAGCACGGTCTTGTTAATGTTCTTTGAAACATGACATGTGTCGTGGCCGTCAAACTGCAGTGATCCCATTTCTTCTGAAATGCGAAAAACATGTCACTTTTGGCTCTAAGTAATACAAAGGGAAAGTCATATTTTAGATAGGAGCTGCATGGCTGCCAAAGGTGAAAGAAAAATGTTATTACTTTTGGAAATTTCATAATTACAGTTAATGATAATTTAATGAAATTACATTGTCTTCACCTCTATCACTAATGAAATGTTTGAGAGTGATAAAAAAGATTTTGTTAGAGTGAGAATCTTGAGTGGAATTGCTTTCTGACAGCAGCCTGCATGCACAAGTCTTGAATTCCTGTTTTTTGTTACAGTAGTTTAAAAAAGAAGATAGAAAATGAAGGCTACATGGCAAATAATGCACACATGAAGTATTTAAAGGCCTTCCATTAAGCAAACAATACTGAACTCCTGAATAACATGCTGATGATTGAGTATTGCTCTTTAGAAATTCTAACCCTTCATTAAAACACTTTCCTTGTTTTTCTTTGCAGACAAACCAGGGAACAAGAAACCCCGCCTGACTTTTTTTATTTCTCAGACTATGAAAGACATAATGCAGAAATAGCAGCATTTCATTTGGACAGGCAAGTAAAATGGATTTGTATTAAAAGAAAAGTGGAAATATTGTGATAAGTTCCTGCACTTGGCCAGCCCTGTAACTGAATTACTTTTAAAAAAGGGGAAAAAGGAACAAAGGTGGGCAAATGCCATGAATACATGAAATGGCACATGATGAAAGGGTAGATTAATAATTAGGAAATGCAACTTGCTCTGGGAATAAGAAACCTGGCAATGAGTAATTCTCAAAAAGAAAAATAAATTATATTGAAGAGAAGACGAGAAATGAATTTCCCCTGTGATCTTGAAGTGCATATGGAGAGGACCCATCTCCTGGGGAATGTGTAGCACGTGACGGGACTCTGGCTCACGCCAGTTAGCTCCAGGGTGTGCAAATCTGAGCGAGACACAGGGAATTGTTTATGTATTCAGAGAGGAATAATTGAGATGGGGAGGGCGTTCTGGTTTCACAGCAAAAAGCTGGGTCCGTCCCGTATCAGGAGCATATTTAGGCCACAGGTTAGTAGGATGGAGAGGACACTGATGGTCATCCCATGCTCCTGTTAACTGGAAATGTCCCCAGGCAGAGCTAGCCATGGATGTGGTGGATACGCCAAGGCTCAGTATGGACATCAGCCCTTCAGCCTGCCCAGATTAGGAGCAGGAATTAAGAATCAGCCAGGAGCTATTAAAAGTATGGATAGAAACTATGGCGTTTCACAGGCTGAGATACAATTGAAACATCTTTCACACACTGAAGTGCTAAGAAACATCCTTCAAAAGCTTGAAACTTTAGGGCCACAAATTATATGTGGGTATGTGTAGCATTGCTGCCTTCTGGGTTGATGTTTAGGATGAGGGAACCAACCTATCAGTGGGTGGCACAGGGTAGATTTGCCATTAAGAGCCATCCTCGTCAGATCTTTCAAGGATCTTCTATATTTTATTGTTGTTGATGTTGATCCCTTCTGCTTTATATTTTGTATTGCCATTTTAAGCAGATGGTGCTGTAGGAAAAAGCATTAATGGAGCTCCTGCAGGGAGGTAGGTTAAATATCCACACGCTAAGCAGAAAATACAGTTGCTACCCAGTGTAGAAAATCTTATCAGCAAACAGTGGATATAAAAATCCCACCTATTGAGAGGCTTTGTACAGGGACTTTGCTCCTTTACACTATCTAATAGTAATGCTTCATAAGGAGTTTTTAATGATCTACTAAGGCAGGGGAGTTTGGGGTAGAGAAAGGCTCTTCACCCAGCCTTTGCCCATGGGAAAATTCTTAGTCTCAGGGAGATTGTTTAGGTTGGTGTAAGGGTATTAAAACAGAGAGGAGCAAAAGCAAATACATCAAACAAATACTAAGACCATCAGGAAAAAAAAACCTCACTGAGTTTTAGATCTATTAGATGGTGTTTATGGAAGAAAGAGGCTGAAATCCTATTCATCAAGTCACTTTAAAAATTGGTGAGCAAGATGCATGTTACAACAATCCTAAAATATCACAATGTCAAAAAATAAGTTTCTACTGTCTCTTATTTCTGGAACTCTTGATTTTTGTCATGGAACAATGTGTCCCCATACTCTTCTATATTTTGCATCTGCTCTATACTACGCAGGCAAGTCAGAGCTGATCATATTCAGGGCATATTTCATAATATATTAAACGAAGGATTATCCAGTTTAAAGTTGATGGGCTTTTTACTCCTTAAAGACCACAGATAAATGTGCCTTCAGAGTGTAATGAACCTTCCTAAAACCTATCATCATCATGATATTTTAATCCTTTACATAAACTCTGTCTTTTCTTTCTCTTCTAGAATCCTGGATTTCCGTCGCGTGCCACCAGTTGCAGGTAGACTGGTTAACATGACGAGAGAAATACGGGATGTTACTCGTGACAAGAAACTGTGGAGAACGTTTTTCATCTCACCAGGTAGTCTTGGAAATAACACTATATTCTTTCTATCCCGCCAAACACGTACTTAAGGGAATGATGTCTAGATTGCTTAATTGCTCAGATATTTCTAATAGAACTGTCTTCTAAACCTTTGAGTAAAAATAAATGTGGAGACATAGCCTACAAAGAAGATTTTATTGTTTTGAATTGAGTGCCTTTTCCCCTTGACAAATTATCCACAGAGACAGGTTTTTATGTTCACAAAAGCAATGTATTCAACAAATGTTTTATGTAGAGTAATTTCTAAAGCAATTTCTTCTGTTGCTCTCAGTTTACCCAAAACCTTATTACTTAGCCCATTAGTTATTTAGACTTTTTTTCTATTGCAACGTGATCTGTCACTTCTGTTGGTCAGATGCATTTATTTCTTGGTTTTGACTGGAGGACCGAAATCTAATTTTCTGAGAGTCATGAACCTCAGGTTTTGTTACAACAGGAGTTTAAAAAAAATCAAGCAAATAGATGTATAACATATCCTGCTTCCAGCTCACATTTTCCACTAGGTAGAGGCCAGAGTAGAAGTGACCTGAATTGTTCCTAGTCCTCATTCTTGCTTTGAGGGCTGACCCCAGGAAGCGATACTACTATATAGAATATATAGAGAGAAAGAATATAATATTCAATGTAAAGGATGTAGCTATGTTCCAGTAAGCTTAACTCATATTTCAGCTGCGTGCAAATGTGTTTTGCTGAAGTCGGGCTGTGACTTGTGTAACAGGCAATCTGGAGCAGAATTCTCTGGAGGTCTCTCCCTTGCTCTACATGTGATTGGCCAGAAGCTGTTTATCCCAGATCCCTAAAGTCAAGATCCAACAGCTTAATTACAGTTTCTCCTGACATAACTGTAATTTATTGCTGTTAGCTAGTAACCAGAGCCCTGTCATTGCAGAGCTTTCTCTCTTAAAATGTTTATCACACTTTTGTGATCACCAATAAAGTCATTATTATGACTGTTATTTTTAGCTTAATATTTATGTTCAGCTCTGCAGGACACACAGTTGAGCAGACAGTTATTTATTCCAGTAACTCCACTTGTAAAATACCTTACATAATTACAAGAGGTTTCATCTTACCCTGGGTTATGAGCGCTCCAATTTTACATGTGCAGTCGTGGTGACAGTACATGGTGACAGTCTTCACCAAACCTGATGTGCAGACATTTCTGCATGCTCCAGCTAGGCACTTGTGCCTCTGTCGTTTTCTCTCCTTCTCCCTCTCTGTCTCCCTATTTTTTTTACTTGATTTTTTTGTAGGTAAATGATCACACACAAAAGATGGCAAAAAAAATCTTCTGACTGTTTATGTGCACAAGGTACTTTGGCTCATTTGAAATATAAGCCATTCTCATTTTAGCAAGTAAGACACGGATTAGTAGGTTTGCTTGCTTTTTAGTCTTCACAGGTTGTATATCAAGGCTTAGGGGTGAACTTGAGCAATTTCTGCGAATTACAAAACTGTACTCAAGTACTGAGCAGCTTACAGCAGCCAGAGCATGGCAATGCAGAGTTAAGGCTGCCGGTTCGGATGAAGATCTTTATCTTGTCATTATGAAATTCCAGACATCCAAGGGATGATCCAAGCATAAGCCTTTATTCAAATTTATTTAGAGGCCTCAGATAAATTCAATTAAAATATTTGATTAACTATGAATCAGGCTTTTCTGGAAATAAAACGCTTAAGCAATTAATTTTTCTTTCAATTTTACAATTCCTAAGTCAATGTACATTGCTTAAATCATGTTGGTTATTTGTCAGAGTTCTTCCTTACAAGTCCCCAGTTTAATTAGTCAGATTCTCATTAACATATGCCCAACCTCCATCTTGTATTTCATACTGACCTTAAGAGGCAGGCATTAATTAATGCTTAATGAAAAAGTAATAAAGATCCTAAATTAAGCATTTGGAAACAAATTCACAAACCTCGCAGGCAGCTCAAGCAGCGGATTAAGGGCAGAGAGGGAAAAGAGGAGGGTGCTGGGACAAGCCCCATGACCTGGGGAAGTGGGGATGGAGAGGGACCAGGGAGCCTGGGGAAGACTGCAAGAGGCTGACTCGTCCCGTCTGGCAGATGAGGGGCACCGAAGTCAGTTGGTTTTGAGGGAGAACACGATACAAAGCTGAGAAATTGAGATGTCCCATATGGGTACTTGCAAGAACTGGTCTGTGCACCCATATTAGCTATCGAGGTGCCTCTGGGGCTCTCTGCATCTCTATCCCCAGCGGTGCTCAGTGACAATGGTCATGGGGACACATTATGTCAGCTGGCGATTGTGTCTCATTGTGACACTCATTGTGCCTGCTGTCTTCCTCTCCGTGAACTCATATACATCTCTTAAAATTAAACAAGCACTAATTGTAATTGATTTTATACAAAGCTCATCCCCTCAGGCTGGGAGACCACTGTTTGCAGTGGAAGTCCTTACAGGGTAAATATTGATGATGCTTATCAATACACCGTGTTATTCCCTGGGCCAGAGTGGGGATGTGTCAGAAGAAAGCTCACTGCATTTCCATGCCTGGGCCATTTCACTTGTCCCACGAGGCGTGGAAATCACTTACTGCCAGGAAGCTGCAGGCAGACATAGCTTCAGAGCACGCTGCAGAGCGGCATCGCTTCTTCCGTTGGGAAGTGGAAATGGCTGCGAGCAGACTGGTCAGTGGGTGCATTAGGCTGCGTTCAGAGAGAAAGCAGATTGCAGGAAAGTGCACTTCCAGGCAGTTTGGACTAAACATGAGAAATGGAATTAGGTCAGTAATTATTTAAATTAATTTTACATCCTTTGCAGTAGGGCAGACTGCAGTAGGCCTGCTACTCTTACAAATGAATGGTAATTTGGTAAGAAAAAAGAGACATATTAATGATGTCAGTCTTCATTTTGAAAGTAATTGAGGCAGTAGCTTAAGGAAATCAATGTTACACAGCTAGTAAGCACTATGTTTTTGTTCATATTAACCAGTTCCAAGGGATTATGGATTTTTTTTTCCCCTCTCAGCAAACAATAGCTGTTCTGAATTACCTATTATTTTGAGCAGGTAAAAGAAAGATCTTTTCATGCATTGCTTTAGTAAATATTCCAGATTCTTTCCAGTACTCCAATTGCATAGGCTTGCTAAATGTCCTCTGTTAACAGTCATGCAAATCTCAATAAAAGAATTGCTCTGCCAAGCAATTTGTTTTAAGGTATCTCCACTTGTTCCTTTTCTTCCAAAGAAGAATTATTTTTCAGCTATCAGGATGATGCACAGAAAATGTGCAGATGAGTACATAGATGCTCTGGCTCTTAATCGTTATAATGAGTTGGAGTTTCGATCACCAGTCCAGGGTTTCTGCGTGGATTTCATTACGAAATGTATCCATTCATCCTCAGATAATGATAATCAGACATTTGCAACACCGCTTGGGATTCTCTTGCCTCCAGTGCTTTGGGGAAACAATTAAGGTTTTTAATGAAGAAGGAGTTTACATGTTGCAAATTCGCAGGATTTGAACATTTCGGCATGTATAAACATCCCTCCCGTTCTGGTTTGCCAGCACTGCTGCTGTTGCCATTTCTACCCACTCTGCAGAAGCACAAATTCCTGGTGGTCACTTCTTTTGCAGGTCTGCTTAGGGACAGGGCTCTGTACAGAAACACCTGTATCGTATGGGCAAGGAACATACGGACTGGGCCATTTTAATGGGAGGAGAAGGGCCACGCTCCATTTAGACCTCACCTTGCCTTTCCCTCTGATTTTTGCCTTCGAAAGGCCGAGCTCTGCTCTTAGCATGGGATTGACGGCACAGCACTGGGCTCGTGTCTCTAGCTGGAATTTCATCCTCAGCCTGCTGTGCAGAATGTGGGTCACCTACTTAGGTTTCAAAGAGGCTTTCTACTGCACCTTGAAGTCTTAAATGAGAACTGTGTTTTTCTATATTTGGTACCTCTTTTTTTTGTGTTTTTAAGAAACCTTGAAAGTGAATGTTTCCGCAGATAATTCAGGCTGCTTCATCTCACTGCTGTATATAAAAACTATAGTAGACATATCAGGATGTCTATTCTGTATCAATCAAAGCAGTTAATTTCTATAATAGTAACTTGAGATACAGCATCCTTTAACCTCCACTACCCCCAGAACACGACAGGAGCTGTGGAGAGAAATTACCACAGGTCTGAGCCTGCAGGGAGAATGACAGATGGCAGAAAGAGCTTTGCTATGGAAAGTATCTTCTCACCGAGAAACACACCTGTGGTTTTACCGCAAGTTTGCTGTCTTAATGACAGGATGCATCCTGACATCGCTCAGAGGACTCACTCCCATTGCAGGCGCTGGGGGCTCTGTGGGAAAATCAATAGCTGGAGGAGCCTGGCAGGAGCAGGGATGCATGGCCTGGCGTGGTGCAGGCAGCACACGTGCTAGCTGTGTCACTCTGCAGCAGCGAATGCCATCACTGCCATAGCCTCCGAGCTTTCCTGAAGATTTATCTGGATATGAATGTGTGATTACTGTCAAATGATTAGTCCCAGTTGCTTTTGCTGACAATACAGAGCAGGGTTTCATTGTTCCCAAAGTTAAATTCAGAAGCAAACTATTAAACACAGTATTTATCTTCCCACTGTGCAAAATGCTGTGTTTAATATAATTCCTTTTTTGAAAGGTCAGATTTACATAGTGAGCAGCAGAGGCTGTGATAGCGTGGGAAAGGCATTGCTGGGCCTGTTGCTTTTTACAAAACAGTTACAGCAGCAGATAACCGAGCATCGGCTTCCTGCTGCCAGATGGAAGTCAGGTCATAGAAACCCTGGGAGATAAATTGTCTCAGGCGATCAAGATAAATCTGCATAGGTTCCCTCCCTCCACAGACGAGCAGGTGATGCTGACACAGCTGAAGTGAAGCACAAGCCCCACTGCAGCTTCAAATCACTGGAAATATAAACCCTCACCTTGCCTCCCCCCCACAAGGCAGCAGGCATCTGGGAAATAAGGGATTGCTTTGTATCTCCTAACTCTCCTCTGCTAGCCTGCAGCAAACAGCATCTGTATGTGATTTCTTGTAAATCATCCCTTGTGGCAGCCTGGAACCCCTTGAAATACTTGATCTGCAAGAATTTTTTTTAAAGGTATAAACCACAGATGTTTTTCCCATTTTTATTGGCTGAGAATATCCCAACCTTCCTAACAGTCCAGTATGGTCCTCCTGTTTGCAGACCACCTGCAGCTGCCAGTGCTGCCCACAGGTGCTTGGACAACTCTTCACTTGCAGCCTGAATTATGGATGAGTTTCACAGGGAGGCATGAAACCCTCCTGGTTTTGCCAGGATGATCAAAGGCGAAGTTGAGGCACCTGCGTTTGCCCTGCAAAAGCTATGCCAAGTCTATGCTGCAATAGCATTTTTGAAAAGGAAACTCATGAGAGGTTATAAACTGGAGGGCAGCGTGCCCAGGGCTTGGTTTAAGTTGGGTTTGTCTAGATGTTAACTTTACACTTGATTTTAGACTCATTAAATAAGTGAGTCCGAAGGAGGGCCATTGAGATGGTCCTAGAGCATCTGGTACAAGGGGAAGCTGAGGGTTTCAGGTTTGTTTAACCTGGACAAGAGAAGGCGACGTTGGTCTGACTGTGATGTTACTGCTGGCCTGAAGATCTAGCTTGGACCAGAGGCCTCCAGTCCCTTCCAACCCAGGTTTTCCTAACTGTTATTGCTCTTTTCCCATGCAATTGGTAAAAAGGTTTTCAAAACTTCACACTCAGAGATATGAGTTACATTACTGCATTGCTTAAAAGGAAAAATGAGTAGGGTTTCTATTTAGACGTTAATAGATGTATCTTGTGATGTATAGCGCCAAGATTCATGCTGGGGTTCATAGGAAATAGCCAAGTCAAGCGGCTTATTGGCCAAGGACATGGTCACTTCTTAGCTCATGGGAAGTCTCAAACTACTGTTCCTTAAATTAAAATGTTAAGGGACTAAGTATGCCTTATATGTAAGAAAAAGCTTTTAAAATAATTTTTAAGAAAGGATATTCTGCATGGTAAAACACTTTAAATCACAAAATTAAAAGTACGGACATGCTGAGTGCTCCCTTCCTTCCTTTTGTAATTTCTGTTCATCTTCTATTCCCTGGAGTACTTTCTGTCAGTAACTGACAACGAGGTTTTTGACCACAGGGTAAATATTTCCGGACTGAGTCAGGATGTATTTAACTGGTATGAGCCAACCCCATGAATGTAATTGTACTGATCAGGTTGGGGTTGTTCCTGAGCACAGAGAGATGGGTGACACTTATGAGTCAGTCATAACTGAGGGTTTCGAAAAGGCTGTGTCCAGAGTAAAGCAGTCACAACTTAATGGACAAATCTGACAGCCATGAATAGGAGCTTGGAAATGAAGAGCTGAGGCAAACTGTCAAGTCATAACACATCCACCTTTTAGTCCAATTGCATGGTGTAATTCTAAGGTTAGCAGTTGATCTCGCATAATACAAGATAATACAATTAATACAATCAAAAACATGGCAAGACCTTGTTGCTCTTCCACATTCTTCCCCTCCTCCTTCCCCAGTTGCAGCTGCTTGCCCTGTTTCTCCCTCCTTCACGTTACCTCCATAGTACTGGGACCGGTATTGCTCCCTGTCCTCTTGACTCATCATCTCCCTTGCACGTCCCGCTGGCACTCTGCCATCTCCACCAGGCACTTTGCCAGCCGTAGGCTGGGTCTGGACCGGGGAGGGAGGACGTTCCGGTGATGTGCAGGGCAGCGTGCTGCCCGGCATCGCTGCGATGGAAACCCGCCAGCTTACCCTCCGAGCCACGTGGTCTTCTGTGGTAGGCAGAAAATCACCTCCCTCTATTCACCAGCGCTTCCCACCTCATTTATACCAATCCTGCCCAAAGCAATATTTGAATTTAGAGACCTTGAGGGGAATTAAGAAGCAATGTGACTTCTCAGCTTCATGCACTACCATAAGGAAAGGGCGCAGTCGTCCTCTAATGACAATTTATGTGCATAAAGCAATGTCGAAAGAGGTGTAGCACACTGTCAAGATGATCAGCATTGTGCTTCTGTTCTTGCTCATAGTCCAGGATTGGTGGGGCTTGGGGATGAGCGACTCTATCCCACCTCCAGTGAATTCCTGTGGGAATGGGGTTCTGGTAAAGAAGTCCGTGTTGCTGTTGGTATAGAAATAGGTAGTGGCAGCTTTGGGGAGGTTTTAAGGTAACACATGCTCCAAAACCTGCTGCAGGTTCTTTTTCTGTGGTTGTTGGAGCAACGTGATGCGTAGAGCTAGAAATTTGTGTTTGAGATGTGTGCTGACAGAGTTACATCTGTGCTATTTCCACCTTCTACACCCCCCACATGAGTCTTCATGGTAAATAATTCTCGTTAGTAAAACTGCCAGTTCTTCTCATACCAGCAAGTAAATGAATGAAATGTTGCTGTGTGTTCTTATAGAAACGAGCCAAGACTTTGAAAGGTGACTAAATTTTGGTCATATGCCACTTGTTCCAGCCTGGAGTAATGAGTATATCCCAAAGGATGTATCAGTCTGGGAAAATGAAAGGAGAAGGGAAAGGATTTAAAAAAATAAAAATAAAAAATTGGAGGTTTTGGAATATAAATAGACTGGAAATAGTCACAGAGAGCTCAGCACAGGGTATGATCCCAACCACTGAAATGAATGTCTTTCTGGTGGTTTCAGTGGAAGAAAACTATGTGTGGTAACAGGGTTTTGGGTCTGAGATTTATTCCTGCTTATACATACGTCAGTGCTTTTATGAATTCTTGATTTAAGGGTATGTTTTAAGACTCTCTTCCTTCATTTGCCAGCCAACAACATCTGTTTCTATGGGGAATGCTCCTACTACTGCTCAACAGAGCATGCCCTGTGTGGAAAACCAGATCAGATCGAAGGGTCTCTGGCTGCCTTCCTACCTGATTTGTCTTTAGCTAAAAGGAAAACCTGGAGAAACCCTTGGAGACGTTCCTACCACAAGCGCAAGAAAGCAGAGTGAGTAGTGGTGAGCAAAGGGTTTGCCAGATGCAAAGGGCGATAGGAAAATAAAACAGTGCTGCAGTTACTGCCCTTGCCTGATCTAAACACTGAGGCTTAGGAGAGCATCTGCATTCCTTCAGTGAGTCCAGCTCCTGGGAAGGGACAGAGTACTTACGCTTGCAGGGAGCTCCAGCTTATAGTCCTGAACCTGAAAGGACCTTCAGTGGCATAATTCCCTCATGGGACAGATGCCTCCTGTGGCTTTGACAGGAGGCAATGGGACCTGTCTAGGTCCTATCAGAGTGAGAAAGATTTACTGCTATCAGCAGCCCTGAACAAATCTCAGACGTTTTCATCATATGACTGATGGTGCAGCTGGTCTCCTAAATCTTGAAACTGTTAGCCAGATAGTTTTCAATCTTGTGTTTTTCTTCTTTTTTCATCAGTCACAATCTTTATCAGTTGCCTCCATTATGGGAAGCAGCCTGAAGAATTTGCTGCCTCTACCTGACCCTGCCCTCAGTCAAACGTGATACAACTAGATCTTTGCAAAATAACTTTTTTTTTTAATACTCAGTGAGCTTTGTATGTTACATAAAGTATCAAAATATTGGCTTTTTCAGATGGGAAGTTGATCCAGATTATTGTGAAGAGGTTAAACAAACACCCCCATATGACAGTGGGACCAGAATTCTGGATATAATGGATATGACAGTTTTTGATTTCCTAATGGGTATGTTACATCTCTTTCAAAAATTAAATGCAACATTTAATTAGAATAAGAACCATTTCTTTCTACATAGCTCTGCATAGCTCAGCAGTTTGCTAAAGCGTGGTTGAAGCTGCATTTACTGTATGTGCCATTCTAGATGATGATGAGAAAATGCAGATTTACGTGGTTATGTATTCCCATCAGTGCAGATTAAAGGAACAGAAATGTTCAGAAATGCAAAGTGATGATGAACTCAGGTCAGGCTAGTCTCCTTCACAACAGTTAAGGACTTCACAGTTTCCTTGTGTGAGTGCTTTACCATTGTAACCTATGGCTCCTGGATGCACATTCAAAGGACTATTCATTATCGACGCATTGTTTTCAACCTGCAGTACTATTCACTGCTGCTTGCTCCATGAACTGTCAGAGGAGGAAAAAAAGGTATTGCTTTGTCACAAAGGCAACTGTGGTCTGTATCAGGAAATTTTTTTCTTTTTATGTAACCTGATTGGAATAAAATCATTATTAACAAGCAGGTAATAGTAACAATTACTATTCCAAGCTTACTCACTGGTTAACACTGAGACATTCTTATATGAAACCTTTTTTGCTGCCGCTAATATACCTGTAAGGTGCCAGCATACATACTTGGTCCTCGGACACATGCCAGCATGGACATATCCTCTGCCATTGCCACTACTGAGATTTCTGCAATAGGCTGCAGCAGGAGAGGCCAAATCACAGCTCAGGAGCCATATGTGAGATCTAGAAGTGGCTCAAGAGCACCCACCATGAAGACAAAATTCATAGCTTGGCACCAGTACTCTGCACATTGACCTTAAAAAGCAGATCACGTGTCTGCCTGCCATGAGTGCCCAAAGAGAGCCGTTCAGCTGTACCACTGCAGTAGCATCCTATTCTATAGGTTAGAGCCGTAATACCCTTTTGGCTTTCCAGGCAGCCAGAAATTTGGACCAAGTTCTCATTAGAGGAAAAGCAGAATATTTGGTTGTGGTTAAAAAAGTTTAATACAATATTAGCAAAGTTTTATGGATTAACATCGCTGCTTGAAGGATGCATTTTCCCCTCCCTAGCTAAGCCTTGCACCTGGCACACGCACTGTGTGTGTGCAGGCTTTGCACGCCCTGCTGACCCAGGGCTGGAGCAGCAGAGCTTGTTCTCACCAATGAAGCTCTGCAGCAGAGCGCAGGACATGGCTACCTCATGGATGATCAGGCTCCCCAGGCAGTTGAGATGCCATCATACTTAAGAGGGGTTTTCTTGGTGCATCCCTGGAGAGGTTACTGGAGGGTGGGAAAGGGTTTTTTTGTCTCCTGATAGTTCCTTTAGAGCTTAAGTATAAACACTACAGAGTTCAAAAAGCTCCCAGAGGCATAACAGCTTACCTTCCAGCATCATACACTTTGGGCTTTACTCAGTAGAAGGAACTTACCTGAGCAGACCTGTTGTTTTCTCTGCCCTACACAGCCATTGTGTTTGGGGAGCACTGGTTCTCAATGAACTGTAGCTTTTATATGGCCCTGACCTGCAGGCTCAGCAGCAAGGCAGAATGAGAACAGTCTTTTCTTCTCTTTATTCCATAGGTAACATGGATCGACATCACTATGAAACCTTTGAGAAGTTTGGAAATGAAACATTTATTATCCACTTAGATAATGGAAGAGGGTAAATACTTTTAATGATCTTTCTGGACAAAAAGAAAGAAAAAAGTTAGTCGTTAAAACAGCTTTTATCATGTCCTTACTCTTATCTTTTGACAGGTTTGGAAAATATTCCCATGACGAACTTTCCATATTGGTGCCTTTAAACCAGTGCTGCAGGTATGTTTCATCTCCAGAGTAGTTTCCCATTTTGTACGTTGTTTTCACTAATAGGATTGTAATGTTCAAGTGAATCTTTTCTCGCATGCCATGGAGAGGAGGAGGTGTTAGGAGCCTGCCCAGTGAGCCTGACCCGAGCTAGCCCTGAGCCTTGGCACTAACCCGTTAAGTGCTTTGCTGAGACCAGGAACTTGCAGGAGCGTGGCTGTTGTGAGAGAGGCTTTATTAAGACAAAATAGGTGTCCCATGGGAGCCAAGGGGCACAACTTCCCCCAGATTGTTCACATGCTTCACAGCGGCTTTCCACAGTGCCCACGGCCAGGATTTTCAGAGAGGACTGGTGACGTCTCAGCTTTGCAGGCTGGGAGGCAGGGTGAGCAGAGTGTCTGCGGAGGCTCTGGGTCCCCAGGGGACAGCGATATCCCAGCTCCATCCCACAGGCATCATGCATGTCACTGCCAAGATAGGCCCCACAAATGCTGCACCAGGTCCAGCTGGTGCCTTACCCAGCTGAGGAATGTGAAGGCTCTCTGCCCTTGACTGTAGAGCTGTGCTCCAAAACCTCTCCACTTCTAAGGGCTCCCAAAGATCCCTGGCCAGGTGACAGCACCAGCTGCTCGTTAGGACTGACGCTGCCTGGTTCTCATCATTTCAGATCACATAATAAGGTTTTTCTGCTCTTGTCGCTATGCTGACTGTAATTTTAGCCTTGTTAAAATCAGTAGTGATGAAAATACTGATTTGCGTTTTCTTTTCTCCTTTTTCTCTTAGAATAAGGAAGTCTACCTATCTGCGATTACAGTTGTTAGCCAAGGAGGAATACAAACTCAGTCTCTTGATGAAGGAATCTTTACTAAAAGATAAAATAGCTCCTATTCTCTATCAGCCTCACTTGGAGGCGATGGACAGGCGGTTGCGGATTGTCCTCAAGGCTGTTAGTGACTGTATAGAAAAGGATGGTTATGACAATGTGGTTGAAAATGACTTTAACACTGATGTTAACACTGTTACGACCGAGAGGTAGTGAAATCGCAAGACTACGTTTTTACCAGCCAAGCAAAGAAGATTCAAAGAGGAAAAACAAATAAAAAGTCTTGCAAAAGACTGTGTATGCCACTTTGTGAATTCAGTGAATTCAGAAATAAGATATAATTGTTCCCAAAGTAGGTAAAGTATAGACTCTGCAAAGGATTAGTTCATTAAGAAAAGTAAGTCTGATGTGATGCTTTTCCTTAGTTCCTAAAGAGAGATTATGAAAAGATTCAGAAAATACTCAGATCATTGACAGACAACAGTCTGATAGCAAAACACCTCCTGTCCTTTTTGTATAGAAAGGAGGCCTTTACTTAATATTTTGTATTTATATATGGTATATCTATGAAACCCCAGACCTACCTACCAAATTTAACTAAGAGGGACGGCATAGTTTTGTGACTCACACTTTATTTGTGGTGACAGTCCACTTAGTATTTTGTGTTAACCCTTTAAGTGCTCTAATCCACTGTATCTTATTTAAATTGAATGCTTTTTTTTTTTGCCAGCTACTCAGCATTTAAAGGGTTAAGGCATTATGAACTTTTAAAGGCAAAAAATAATAATTATTATAATAATAATAAATACAGGGGTAACCAGAAGGGAATTTCACTAATTGTGCATTGACAGGAATACTTGAATGTTGGTTTTACAAAGTGATGTAAAATGAGAAGTTGTACTATTTGTCCATAAGGAGGTGGCAGCTCTTATCTTTCTAGACTATCATAGCTGAGCTGCTACTTTTCAACTTTGCTTTTGATAGTTTTGTGTAAATATATACATATATGGGTAAAAAGCTGCTTTCGGCAGCTCTAGGCTTACTTTTGCAGCATTTTTGTGGAATTGTTTGCAACGTGGTAAAAGTGCAATAAAGATATGGCAAAATGTGTAGCCATCATGTCTAAATGGATTCATTTTTCACTGGAAATCTTGTTCAGAGCAAAGCCGGGCACACCAGCCAAGTCTTCCAGGAGTGGTTGTTCAAACTGTCATCCCCTTTTCTGGCAACAGCCAGTCGAGCTAAAATAGGGAATTGGCGATTAATATGTATTACAACTCTGATAAGGACCATGGTGGTGCTGAAAATGGCTGATCTTTCATGTGAAAACATTGTTTTGACTATCAGCATCCTTTCCTGATGCAATTATAGCAACACCTCTAAAGGATTATGGCTTGACACGCTGCCCAGACACTTTAGATACATCAGTTCCTCTGACTTGGGTAGCAAAAGCCCTTGTACAACCAAGAAAATCTCAGCCTAAGTTATCTAGAAACATAGAATTCTCAACCACATTTTTGAATCATTTACAGCTGAGTTCATGTAATGTATGCAGAGACTTTCAACCCAAAAGCAAGCTATAAATCGAACAAGTGGCTGTATTAGACTTGTGAAAACATGGTGTGGTACAGAAGGAATCCCTCATCACTCTTTTGGGTGGAGGAGAGAATGTATTATGACAATATTCATCACAGCTATAATTCAGAGCTGTCATTTGTTTCATTTTATGTCTTCTCAAGGATTTATAAACATATACTTTAAGAGCTTGTAGCCAGATAGACTAAAATGTAGGCATTTCAGCATATTAAAATTATGAATGAAAGACTTGCTATTAGTCTCATTCACTTCTCAGGTTGATATATTATCATTAAAAACCATATCTTTTACTATTTCACTGCCCACTTCAAATTCCCATGACACTTACCTATGTGGCATACAAAGACAACATCTACGTTCATGCAAGTGTCCAGGATCTTGGGAAACTTCTGTGTTACCTCATGGCTTTTTTTTTTCCACTTTGCGAGACCCACCTGTGGCAGCAAGGATGTCCTCTGTAACACAGCACTTGCACTGCACCTCTCTCTTTCTCTGTTAGCCAAAAAGCCCAAAAGTTTGGAATGTTAAAAGGTGAAAAGGGTGATGTTATCCTTGCTTCATCCTTAATGCCTGGCTGTGGTTTTTCTGCAGGTGCGGCTTTTTCTCCCTGGTATTAGGCCAGGACAGCAGACAGAGGCTATAAAATCACTGCCCCAGCACAGCTCTGCTTCTGGGGTCAGGTCAGCCAGGGGCTCTGGGTATAGCACACCTGGTTTGCTTTTGGAAAGCAGCACTTGGCAGCCCCTTAGCTCAGAAAAGAGCAAACACAGCAAAGGCCTTTGTTCTTCAGAAGGTGGGTTGTAGGTCAGGAACTCCTGGCAGGGTGGTTCAAGCTGAAGGCCTCTGCAGAAGGCTGCCTGGTGTAGTCAGGGATATAAACTCACTGTTGTGAGCCCAATTCCGAATTTCTATAAGCAGAATTAGTAGTGTTTTTATAGAAAAACTAAAGATCACTCACCCTGGCCATACTGTAGCCGGCGCTGTAGGGTCTCCAATTTCTTTCCTTTCCTGAACTTCGATGCTTCCCCTTGCAAGCTCTAGACTTACAGAAGTTGTTCTTGTTTTCAGCCCTAAATTAGACAAAAAAGCTGAAGAGAAGGTTTTTCTTTGGGATAAGACATGCAAGCATCTTGGGAAAAGGGAGATACTAGCTAAGAAGCAGAGGTTTCCTTTCCTCTGTTCTCTTGTGAGAAATTGAGGTGAATTAACCACATGTGAGCAGTGCAAGCCTAAATACACTGCAGGGTGCTCAGGCAACAAATCCAAACAGCTGAGTTCAAGCCTTTTGTGTGCCCAGGGGAGCTGAGGACGTGGGGTTGATCTGGGGGTTACTGCAAGATGTGGAAGGGCTGATTAATTAGACAAGCTGTGGGATTGCTTCTTGGTATCTAGCAGGAGCCTGTGGTGTGCTTGCACTCACGCGATCAGGTAGGTACAGCTTTGACTCATGTTCATTTTCTAGGTGTTTGGGAAGGGAAAAGAATTATTGCCTTATTCGGATGTTTCTTTTCTATGTGCACAGGGGTGAGTGGGTATGACACAGGAGACTGGAGCGGGGAAGTGAACTCGTGGCTCTGCCTTTCAGCTCCTGGGGCTAACACAGCCTTGAGAATAGCTCTGTACAGCCCAGGGAGGGGCAAACCTCTGCTTTCGGGGTGCATCTGCATTGCCCCAAAACAGAGCTAGCAGCTGGCTTGTATTTCTTCTCCTGAAAATCTCATGGGTTTTTGAGAGCCTTTAGGGAAGGGGTTTTGCTCTCCAGGGGTGGAATGCCTCCTTCTGCAGGCAGTCAGGGCTTTCTAAGCTAACTCAGCGATAGGTACAATTTCGGGGTGCCTTTGGACAGGGACAGCTTGTTCTTGGGGGTTCATGTAGGGGGGACAGCATGGGTTTGCTGCGCAGAGGTCGTGCACTTGGGCACGCACGTGTGACAGCAGATTACCACAGTGCGTGAGGGTGGCTCTGAAAGGGCTGTCATTGCACATTAGGTCAGTAATCCATGAACTAAGGAGGATTAGCATGACACAGTGTAATGTCTCTTTAGGAGTCCTACATACCTACCAGACAAAAAGACTCTCTCTAAGAAAATAAATAAATGTCAGGATCCAATTGGTTTGTCTCTGAATCTCCAAAATGCTTGTAGCAGCAGCACCTAGGCAATAACATACCAAGAAATCTGCAGTAGTCTCCCAGGGGCATAACATTCAGCACAATAAATACAGTATGCACAATAAATACCAGATAAAAATAGATATTATACTTCTAAAAGCACCTAATTGCAACTGTATCTGACAGCCTAGAATAGCTTACTGTATTCTCCTGAGTAATTCGGATGAGAGCCTAATTGTGTTGTGCTGTTTTCCTGTTATTTAAGCATCAAAGGAAATTTACACAAATTTAAGAAACAAAAAAGCTCTCACTGTTTGAATTAGGTATCAGTGTTGTAATCAGCAGTACTGGGCGGATCCCGTGATGTATACACAAGATGCAAGCCTGAAGGAGATCGCAACGTAAGCAACAGCAAGAAGTGTTGCGTAGGAGGAGGGAACCTGGGATTTCAGCCTGGCTGTTGCCTTCAGGCGCTGAACTGAAAATCAACGTGTCTTATGCGGGCATTAGAGGGAAGAGTGTCCAAGGGCTATTCTGGTTCCTGCTAGTGAGTCTGTACATGGTACATATAGGTCCGAGGGGGGTGTCCTGCTCCCTTCCACTGCAGCAACTGCATCATCCCCTTAACGCATCCAAACTCCACCTGAAGACTGTCGCTGTGTCAGTGCTTTTGTGGCCCCAGCCTGAGCGTACTGTTTCCAGCTTGGAGCTGGGCATACACTGGGGCCTTGATAATTTGCATCCTGAGGGAGAAAACTTTCTTCTAGTACTGAATGTATGACCACAAAATTAATTTTCCAGATATTGGTTGTTTCTATGGACTTTCTTGCCTGCAGTTGTTTACTAAAATATTTAGGGCTCAATATGCAGAAATGAACATGCACAAGGAAGGGCTTTTTTTAAACTGTAAATTGGGTGTTTGAGGGAAATACTGAGTTGCCTGGGACAAGTTTTCACATGGAATTTCAAGTTATTACCGGTTAGAAGCTGCTGGATTTCTTGAGAATACTTTATTTATGCTAAAAGCAATTCATAGGTAGCCTCCAGCCATAAATCAGTCTGTGACCAGATCAAACTAAATTATTTGCTTGCTTCTACATTTGAATCAGTAAAGTATCAATCTAATGCTTTTGGGGGCTGTCCAGAAAAAAATTAAAAGTAATTCAGTCTGGTGAGTCTAAAGACCTGAGAACTGAGGTCAGACCAGCTGTGGTCATGGGTGAAATGAAGCATAAGCAAAAAAAGAGGCTTGATTTGGTACCTCTTCCTCTAATGCCAGGTTAGAGCTTAAGTTTGTGTTTAGAGAAGGTCTTCAAGAGCTGCTGGAACACATGCTCTCTGCCGTTCCATTTAGAGATATTAAATACCTTCTAAGGTTTTCCATTTCTGCAACTTTGATGTAGTTCACACGAAGAAGTAAGGGGATTTTGAGCAGGATCAGGGGAATGCCCGCGTCTGTATCCCATGTGCTGTATGAAGACTTACGTGCTGGGAGATGAGTTCCTATTTCAAATGACCTTCACACACAATCCCCCCCTGTCCCCTGTCAGGGGTAGCATGTGTTATGCCTTGAATCTTGCTCAGGTACAGGTCCAAACCCAGCAGCTTGCAGATGGAATTGGCAGCTTGAGCTAAAGCAGAGTATCTCAAAATGAGAGGGCCTATCACGGCACTCTCCACTTCTGTCAGTGTGGGAATGTGGGTCATGTTGTGCCTTGGCCGCAGTAGTGACTGGCATCAGGATCCCCACATAAATTGCTCTGCCACTTCTTCTAGAAAGGTGCTCACTGATTGATAGGCATATGTACAAAAGCACCTACGTGCTTTAGTTGACCCTGACATAACTTCAAAATGCATCCCAGGGTGGCTTAAAATAGATCCTACCCAAAAGACAGACAATTTAAAATCTCGTCCCTTCGACTGCGGGTGTACACACGCCAGCCATGTGTCACTCCAGAGGTGGTGCTGGAGGCTGCTGAAATACAGTGATCTCTGTACATCGGAGTTGCTTGCCGGAGCACCTGGATGCCTGCAGTAGGTGCCATAAATCAAGCGAGGACGACAATCTGTGTGCATCTTCTGAGCCTCATGCACAGCTAAGTGAGGAATCAAAGTTAAAGCTGTCAGCAAGAGGCAAGCAATGCAGCTGAGGGAACCCAAGCCTGGGGAAAAAACCAAACCCTAAATGACAAAGGCCAGTCGATGGCCAAATCCTTTCTTGCAGACACTTGATACATAAACCAGGAGCAGCATTTAGTGCTCTGTTCTCAGGCTGAGCTTTGGAAATAGAGGACAAATCCTCTTTTGATTTATAAACTAAACAAATCAGGCAATCCAAAATCACATGCAGCTTTCCTTCTAGCATATCCTCCTTGGTCCTTCACCACAAAAATTTGCGTAGCCTCTTAAAGTAGCACCAGGAATCTTTCCCACAGGCAGCACTTTATAAATAGTGGCGATAAAAGGCTTTTCTCGTTAGTCAATTGAGTGAAGTTCTCATTGTTTTCCAGACCGAATCAAACCCCTTTCTGCTGATTATTAAGCAACTCCTTCCTAATCAGTGAAGTCACTGAGAGTTTTACAGAAGCAGAATTTAGGCCCGTTATTTTCTTTCACTGCCCCATTTACAGCTGAATAGACTCCCTCACTTCCTCATGGCTATCTTAGTTATAAGCTTAAATAATTTATTATTATTGTTTCTCTCTTCTCTATATTTCTAGCTGTTTGCTTCACTGAATTTCACTGGATTTCCATTTTTAATGAATGCTTTTTTTAGCCTAAATAAGCTCCAAAATTCATTATTATAAATTGAGGCATCTACAGCCAAGGTTTTTGCATTGTCATTGGAGCCTCGGTTAAATGCTGGCAGTGGCCTTCAGACTCGACTGTTTGCAGCAAGTATCCTTACATTGGTCATGCCTACAGAACCCTCGCTTTGTGACACATCTAGTAGAATGTTATAGGACCTTGCATCGTAATTCCTGTTCAGAAGAGCCTGAGCAAGTGCTTTACCCTCATAGTCCATCTGAGGGCTGTATTTGTGGGCATATTCTGCACTATCTGCACCTGCACAGATGGAGACGCTGCCTATGTGCCTTGCTGAACTTTGTTCCTTAAATTCAGCATACCAAACCCCTTCTTTTCTTCAGCAGGAGGGACTGCAAGTGTTGTTGGCACAAGCAAACCGCTTGCCTGGTGTAAGAAAGACCAATTTGTACAGATTGAGTACCTACAGATCCTCCTGACTTCAGTAGTTACCCCAAAAGTTGCACTGAAACTGGTGTTTTGGTCATTCAGCACTGCCCTAACACTAAAGTGTTTGAGGGGGTGGTTCTGCCATGGCAGCTGTTACGCCTTTTTTCCTCCATGCGTTGGCAATAGATGAAGTATAAAAAGGAACTAGAAATTCAGCTGTCTGAGTCCCCCTGATTCCTTGCTGTCCTACAGGCTCTGAACTGATGTTAAGCCCAGGGTAAGCGGGAGGAGCTGCTGGATATCTTCAGGTTTGATGCAAGAAGTGGAAGGAAGCCTTTCTCTCTGAAGCCAAAATAAGGTTAGGAAACCTGTGCCATGACTCAGGAGTATGAATAATAGCTCCAGTGGAAAACCAGGTTTTGTAGTGTCCAGGATGTGTGGTCCTCCCAGTGGATTTTTTCACCTCTTAAACAGGCAGTGGCAGAGTCATCCCACAAAGCCTCCACACTCACCAGAAATGATCAGTCTAATCTAGTGAAGTTAATGGAAACCTTCCCAGTGGTTTCAAGTTTCATTGGATCCAGCCCAGAGCAGCTGCAGAGGACCAGTGGTACAGAGCTGCTTGCTCGAGGTTCTGAGAAATAAGGATGTTAAAAATTAAAAGACCTTCATGGTTGTACCAGTGTTTTATTTGACCTGGTGGTGGTGTATGTGGTTCCTGGTTAAAGAGTAACCCCTTAGCTATTTACATGGGGCTCAGTTTTGCAACAGGTGAAAATAAATGTTACCTACCAAGGAGGAAGGTTAAGGGATCAGAAGAACAATATTTGGCCTATACAGTCCTGTGTAGTCTGCGAAGAGAATGCAAACCAGCTGGCAGACTGCTGCAGATTTATAAGAGCATCTCACACATCCTCACTCCTATTAGAGCATCCTACCTCAAGCCTGTCATACTTGATGAACATTTCAACAGGTTCAGACACTTATTTACCAGGTCTCCACGCTTCACACCCCAGACTGGATGATTCAGACGTTGAATGGTAGTGACCCACAGGTATGTTGCCTGTCTACCAGCATCCCACGGTGGCCTGAGAGCCCATTTCTTACACATTCCCCTGTGTTGCTAGAAATTGTGGTGAACTGACTGCTTACACACCACTTCAGCCAGGCAACAAGTTTTTGTTCATTCATCAGCCTTCAAACCCCTTTGCAGCGATTCACCTAAACGAGTACAACACAGAGGGATGGGTTATCTGTGCTATTGTGGCACATCATTCACTTTTCAGCCTTCACTACAAAGCTGCAGAGATACCAGGAACAGCATCTCTTCCTGCAACAAGGACCACTGCAGTTGTCCAGCTTAGGTCGGAACCCAAGTAAGTGGGTTAAAAAGTGATATTAATCAAGGAAACATGTTTAAATAGGGTCATTATTTAAATAAGGCAAAGGAACTAAAAGGTCAGCGATGCACTAGTACCAGCTAGTTTTAAAGAGCAGGTCCTACTACGACAGTGTTCATGCTACATCGGCACAATCTGCACACCCTGGTCCCCTATTACCAGGCCCAAGTGAGTGTCTAGGTTTTGCAAATGAAGTCATTAAGAGGACTACAACAATCACCCTGGCTACGAATCACATCTCCTTACAAACATCACTTGAAGGAAAATATCAGCTATATCAACCTGTTAGCAAGTGTGGAGTTTGGTGCTACCAGACCCTTCAAAACCTACAGGCTGGTGATATTTTCCTGGAAGACTGGCCTCATTGCAGTGTTGAGAGGTGTTGGTGCATATGGTGCGGTTATGGAGCAGGTTTGGGCAGGCTGTGGAAGGCGTATGTGTCACATAACAGGCATAAGTCATTCTGCAGGGATGCACCCTATAGGTGCTCTCCTGATGGCTTTCTAGCATCTGAATTACTTTATAAAATATTATTTTTTTAGAACTATCCTCTGAGTCATTGAAGGGGGAAATAAAAGCTCATGATCTGGTTCGCTCGAGCAAGAAATGTCATTTTCCTTTCAGGGAAGGATCGTGTCTTGAGTTCCAGATAGTTGGGTCAGGGCTGATGTATGTTGTCCATGTTTATCGCTGCTGGTTTGGACTTTGCTCAGTATATGAGGCCATGATGTGGCAAATCATATTTAGAACTTCAGCCAGCAGCCTCTTGTCTTCCTGTAGTGTGGATCTAGGGGAGCCTGGATAAATCCCCTCCCCTGCATTTCTCAAGGCAACTGTCCAAAACCATTTTTTTCTCTCTCTTTTGGGGAATGTACGATGGAGAGCTGCATTTTCTTCTTTCTCTGCAACATGTTCTAATTTATACAATGAGATTTGTGATAATTGAGTTCAGAGCTGAATGCTGAGCCTTCTCCATATCCCCTGGGGATTTCCTGGGAACAAGATGGATTGCCCAGTATGCTTCAGGCAAAAAATAATGAATGAATAAATAAATGCATGAATAACAGCATGCCTCATTTTGCCTATCTCTTAGAGAGAGGAAGCTAATTCTTTAAGTATCAGGAATGTGCTCATTATGCAAAAATGGCAGAGCAGATGCACATATTCATAATAAGTATATTAAAAATCTCATTTTAGCTCCTAGAGGACGAATGCAAGTGCAAAATTGGGTGCAATTATATTTATCTTCCTACCTATGGTGTGCTCTCATTTGAATATGTATTTATTTGAACTGGCTGTATCTAGAAGCATGGAGTTTCCTGTGATTGAAAAAGCAAATTATTATGACTACCAGCCTATGATGCTTCATATCGGAGGCTGGATCCAAGGTCTTGTTGAACTCTTGTTGAGTTGAGCTGGCTTTGCATTCAGGCAAAGGCTGGTCTCTTGCACAGCCAGTGCTAAGTGTATGTTAATAGGAAGACAAAAGATCAGAGGACACAATACAAGTGGGGCTGTTCATCATAACTATCATTTAATCAAACTAAAATGATGAACTGATAATTGGATGTCCTTGCAATGACTGCACAGAGCCAGAGCCCTGGGTAGGGTCCTTTTCATAATAGAAATAAATCAGACAAGTAGGCTGCTGTGGGCAAAGAGATTAATCTTTGGCATGAGCATGAACAATAGTGGAAATAAGTGTTGCTCTTGAGACCATCAGTCTGTGCCTGACGGCCATAATATGCTTGGTGCTTGTGAATGAAAGAAGCTGCTCTTTCCTAGCCTTAAAGTAGCATTAAAGACTGTTCAAGCTCTACATGCTCAGGTTTATTAAAAGGCTGTGATGGTGAAAACCTGACTGGGTCTAAGGCAACTAATTCAATAGAGAATTTATTTTATCTGTTGCTGAAGTGAAAGCATATAGAGAGGGAGATATAAGACTAAACCTGGTATAACACTAGACCTGGAGAATAGTCCCATCCAGGCAAGGAAGACGGACAAAGTTTTCCACTGGAAATTCAGCAGAAGAAGTGCCCTACCATATATTCAAAATTCTTTTTAATTAACAGTAAAAGTGGGATTTGTGTTCCCCAGAAATCCCAATCCCTGCACCATCTGGGAAAGTGTAATTTTTTTTTTTATTTATTTTTTTTTAAATTAAAGAAAGTGTTATGAAAAACAGCCCTCCAAAGACCCAAAGTCAAATGAACAGTAAGAAAGAGGTTTTGTTTGGGATTTTTTCCACAGAGGAAAAACTAACAAGAACAAGAAGAAAATTCTGAAAATGTCCATAAATACAATTAAAAAGTGGCCTTACACATTTTAAGTGAAAACTGTTACTCTTCTGTTCTTGCCTATTCCTGCCCAGCCTGCTCAGCTGTGCTGCTGCAGCGATGCTCCTGCTGCCACTGTGAGAGAACCTGGGCACTTCCCATCCCTGCCCTGCGTGTTGGATCTCCGTCACGGGTGGTTTTCCTCAGCCAGTGCAGCACGCTCATACCACAGTATGTATTTTGTCTGGGGATTCCCACCCCCCCTCTTTCACTGATCCCATTACTCTGATTCCACTGGAGAAGGCTAAGCTTAAGTACCACTTCCAGGCCAGGATCAAAGCAGAAAGCAGCGGGGTTTCCCACAGCCCCTTTCTTCTGTCGGAGCACAGTGCGTAATCCCAGAGAGAGCTCTGTCTCTTGCACAGATGAACTCTTACAGATGATTTTGCCAGAGGAATGGGGCCACTGACTGCCTATTCCAGGGTGCTATGTAATATATATCAGCTGAAAATCTGCTTTTCAAGCTTTGGTGAGCCGGGATTAATTGCAAACAGTTTGGCACAGCAGGTTCTGACTTGGCTCTGTGTTTTCAGTCACATTTTACATGTAATCTGAAGCCAGTGCTTTTTCCATATTTCTTTTGCAGTGCCAACAATAATTCTTTTACTTTTTTCCTCTTTCTCTCAAGCAAACAAGTTAATAACTACATTCACAGTTCCATTATTCCTAAAATAAGTACAACTATATAATTTGAGAGTTGGGCTGTCTTTAATTTTGTAACAAGTGCAAAGTTAAAAGATAAAAGCAGACAAAACAAATTTCAGCATTGTGAATGGTGCAAAATTCAGCATTTGTCTCTCTAATTTTATTTCTGAAATGAGCATTGAAAGCAGGGTGATGGGTACCAGTAAGACACTAGAGTGAGGATGCTAGTTAATTATATGAAGAGAAGGATCTCTGTTACATTATTCTGGGGTTATCATAAACATATCCAGAAATAACATAAGACAATATTAGTTGCAATCATTAACAGAGCAATCTATGTGGAATAGGAAGGAAAAAAATACTGTGCTTCTGGGACTATTTTTTTTTTCCTATAAGGAAGACTTCAGCAAGTGCTTTCATCCTCCCCAACATACAAGAGGAAAGGTTGTCTGCTTTCCAAGATTTAACGAGCAACACTTTTGAATACTGCTATGGACTTTGAGGCAGTTTAATGAATATGGTGCCAGTGGAAAGTCGCCATCGTCCAAACTGAAAGAAAACATGGCTTAAATAACAGAAAATCCAACGTTCAAGATTGTGACTGGGGAATACAAAAGCCGAGTCTTGTCACAGGACTATGAGGCTGACACAGAACAACACCTTCAAGGTATTTAATTGGGTCTAGTTCTGCCCCATAAGATGTCTAACGATTTGGGTCAAGCCCTGTGTACAGTTCTTGTTGGGTCTGCTGGGCCAGATCCTGATCTCTCTTGATTTGCACACTGGCATAAATACAGATGGGATTTGTCAGAAGGGAGAGGTTGCGGTGGCAGACATCAGAGGCAGACTGCCATCCTTTACGAAAGGTGAAAGGAGGAAAGGAGAGTGCAGCTGAAAGCAGTTTTCTAAAGGAAAATGAAACAAGATATATTTCTTTTTGCAATCTATTCTTGATTTCCTTACTTAGACGGAAACAAAGGCAACACCACAAACAGAGAGTGTGACATTTAGCTGAACAAAAAGCAAGATGGACTAAGGTGCTAATTATACCTCCTATATGAAGACAAAAGACATTTTCCAAAATAACTAAATATTGTACCTTTATCCATAATTAGGACAGGATATTGTCAGAGAGAAACATAAAGGTAAGAAGACAAAGACAGAGAGAGAGGTTTTTTATAGCTTTTTTTTTTTAAAGGTCGTTAAAATTGCCACCAGAAATATGCTGAAAAAGACAAGTTTGTGGGCAGAAGCACCACAGAATGAGGAAGAAATGCCACAGGAAGGAAGAAGAGTAATTCTAGGAGTAAACAGCCACTTTTAGAAAATACCATCTGTCCTGAATACGAGTTTGCCATATATTGTGACTCAAAAGGCATTTTCTACTGTATTCCCACTCTGGTTTTTTTTTTAAATTTGAAAACATGAACCTGGCTCAGATAAGGTCCCGTCTTAATGGGATAAATGTGTGCCTTTATCTGGAGTGAAAAGTTACTGGGTAAGAGAATCTCCAGTTCCAGAGTTCATCTTGATTCCTCCTGTGATTTCATGATGTCACTGCATATTTTTGCCTCAATTTGTCCATCTATGGAAACTGAGATGGACCTGTCTGCCTTGGGAAGTTCGTGGGTTAATCTGTTCTCACTTGCATGTGGAAGACAAAGCAGTCTGTAAACACCAGGGGTCATCATTGCAGTAGATGGTAAAAATCTGATATCGCTTAACACTCGTCAGGACACAGACAACCTGCATAGAGGGGGTCACATCTGTCTTATGCATGGGAAAGAGCCTGCGATGTTTAAAATGCACAGAGAAATGAACTGTTATAGGTAATGGAAGAAAAAATACATTAATAAGCAGCTTTGCAAGCCATTTATACTCAGTCTTCTAATTACCCGCAAACATTGGAGGTGGGAAGTTGTCTTCTGAAATTTGTTACTCTCCATCAAAGATTGTTTTCTTCAGGGCTTTCTGTGATATCAGTAGGAAATCAGAAAATGAGGGGGAAAACAATTAATAGATATAAACATCCATCAGGCTGGAAAACAGGGCAAATGGATTTAATCCTTTGAGGGAATGAGGCAGGCTTTCATGGCTAAGTCCTAGGCAACTCCTACAGGATGAAGAACTGAGCAGAGAACGGGAAAAGAAAACCAGATCCAGTTGAAGATTACATGGGAACAAGCTTTTAGGCAGAGACCATCCCCAGATAGTCTTGTTAGGAAGAGGGGCTTTTTCCCTTACGTTTCCCTCAGCAAGGCTTCCCTTTGGTAATAAAGCTGTGCTGGGGACAAAACCAAGCAGGAACATCCCACACAAAGAGTTGTATTGAGTCCAACTAGTGACGTTTCCCTGCCCACTCCCAGTTGCAACAAGTGGGACTGTCACTGTCCCATCTGCCTTTGTACAACGCAGCCCAAGTTGCTAATGCCTCTTCACCCACCTGAGACAGTGGCAAAGGGGAGGGATGAGTGCCTAAGAGGGGTACGCCCAGCCGCAAGTCTTTCACAGCTTATTGTGTTAGTGCAGTTTTCAATAGCACCCTCTGTGCCTATATTGATGGGGAGAGTGGGATGAAAAGCATGCATCTCTAGAAAATGAAAACGAGGATGAAAATGCTGATTTTCAATAGAAAATAAAGCAGTAGATGCTGACTCATTTTTTGAGGTAGCAGTGACCTTGTCTGGAGGTTGCGAAGTGTGACGTAGCACATCTGGGACATGGGGCCTGACTGACTCCTCTTGCTCTGGTTTCACTGTGCTCCAACTTCAGTGCTTTCCATGAATTTTCCACCTGATTTATCCAGCCTTAAGTGAGGTTACAATTTTTTCTTCATTTCTCTATGCAGCCTTAGCTAGCCCTGCTCTGAAGCTCTGCTAGTGGGCAGCACTTTCACCCACAGGTGGCTCTCTGAGTTTAAGAGGATTACTAGTGCAAAGAGCCTTCTTTATGTTGAAGTACTGGATACTGCAACACAATCTTGAATTAAGGGAACGAGTCAGGCATGCTGAGTTTTCCGACAACAGATGGAAACACTCTTTATACTGGTGCTGCTTTGTTGAGCTGGTGGTCACTGACTTGGACATTCAGAGTCAGATGTCCATGGAAATTCTCCAGCTGTTTCCTATCAGCACCCACTCTTACCTCCTTCTGCAGAACATGAACGCACAGCATCCACACCACTACACAGATGTGGACAGGGACATGTAGCACACACACACGTTATCATTGTATAGACACTGATTATCTCCTCCTCCAGTGGCCTGCACAGCAGAAGTGAAAAACAACAACCTGCCACAACCTGCTCTTGAACACCAGTGCGCAGAACACGTCATATATTTCAGCATGGGTAGAAAGAGGGAGGGAAACTTCAGGGAGTCAGAGTGCTCTCAATTAGCAGTTATCTCCAGCAGTGCTCCTGATTAATGGCTGCACCTCACACTGTGCCTATATAATAGGTGCAGGGAAGGTGCTTTGCTCCTAATTACTGTGGAGACTGAAACGGTGGGTATCTCTTGTTAGAGTAAACATCATCTCCGTCCTTCTCCCAGCTCAGATCTATGCAAGTGCCAGTGCTGGGCCTGGACAAGCAGACCACGGGCAGGTGAGAACACAGCTGGCTGGGCTCAGCAGGAGTGTGAGCCTGATGGACTGGAGTAAATTATGTGCTGCCATCATCACTAAGCATCCTCACTTCAGGGAACTTTGTGTCCTGCACCAGAACCTTTCTGCCTTCATGGACCAGAGTCCAGCTGTTTTGGAGCTGATCCTCAAGGTGCGACAACACCAACCTGTCATAACAAGCATAAGCCTTCCCCAAGCTGGAGAGCTGCTACTTCTTGGCGTAATGCATTAGCACCGACAAGATGTTGCGTCAGACCTAGCTTGTGGCTAAACTGTAGTCCCATGCTCTATTCTGCCACAGACAGTGACTTTGGACAAATCAGTTTAGTATGTCTGTGCAAGAGGGCTAAACCAAGTATGCACATACTGATGCGAGCTGAAGTGTGAACAGCTATGCTGCACAACTGGGTCTGAGCTGCTGTGACTTGGTGTCTGCCCCAGCTTCTCAAGGGCTTGTTCGCTCAGCTTCTGGCCTGCAGTGGCCTGCAATGTGCTATAACTCTTTCCTGGGGATGGCTGAACACCTGCCTGCCGATGGGGAGTGGGAAATTAATTCCTTGTATGCACAGTTTTTGCTTTACCTTTTAAACTGTCTGCATCTCAACTCACGGGTTTTCTCACTTTTACTCTTCTGATTCTCCCTCCCATCCTGCCTTCAGTGGGGGATGAGCAAGGAGCTGTGTGGTGCTTGTTCCTGGCTGGGCTTAAACCACAACACGCTCTCTCCTACCCACGTATCAACAGGTCTTTGTGCTAGGTTCAGGTATTTGGACACTTTGGTGCACCTTTCAGGCCAGAGCAGTCTGCTGAACTGTTTTCAGCAAAGTGGGGCTATGGCACGTCAGGGATAGAGGAGAATGACATCCTCTCCACCAGGCAGCTCCTTTGCTTCAGGCATAAAGATGCAGATAATATTAGTCACCAGACAAGAATTTGGAGATCTTTCCAGAAAACTCTATCTGCCAGCGTCAAACCCATGGCTGTACTACAAACAGGAGCAATGTTATTTCCCAATCAAGGCTGAATTACTTTAAAATTACAGTCAATTTATGGCTATCTGGGTAACCCTATTCTAAACCTTGCTTCCCTCTCCTCCTCTTCAGTAAGTTCACTTAATCACACATTCACTGCAAAGTAAAGAAAGGTTTTAAAGTACATTTACCTTGTAAAAATATCAAATCTTCTTTAGAAATGAGCACTGGTGAATTATGAATGAAGGCATGCAGTGCTGAAAGTCCCTGCTTATACATTTTTAAATGTAGCCTTTCACTTCTGATAATACTTTTAAAAACCCACTGGACTGGAGTTTAGTCTATTGCAAAAAACAGCCATATTTTTTGCCACCACATTCCCTGATCTGCAAAAGTCCCAACTGCTCCAGTCACGCTGTCTCCCCTGCAGTCTGGAGAAGAGGCCAGCAGGTCTGAGCAAAGGTCGCTTCAAAGGGCAGCAGCAGAAGAATTCATTGTAAATAGCAATTAGACACTGAGAATGTAAAGACTGAAAAAAATAAAAAACCACAACCCATACAGAACAATTTCCTGCACCAGAGCTCTTATTTTGATGCTTTAGTGGGCAGGATGGTTGCTGGTGTGGATGTGCCCAACCCCACTAAGGGACATCCACAGGCAAGTGGACCTGGGCACAGACTCAGATTTGATGTCTCCATCCCCAGCAGTGGCACCTTGACCTGCCAGGTGTTGGAGGGGCTGTGTAACCTTGCTTACACATACAGGAACCAGCCTTCCAGTGTGGCTTCTGAGCTCAGGTGTAATGTTGTGCCAAGGGAGCTGTATCACACCCAGATGGCAGCTGCGTCAGAGCTGGTGCTGGATGTCCTCAAATACTCACAGGTACTGAGTGCCCTTAAAAACATCTCAAGGCTTTCCTTTACAAACATTGTTATTTTCTTTTGCAGAGTAAGAGACCTACCAAGCTTGAGATAAGAAGCAACTAAATTCAAGTTATGTGAACAAAGGAGAAGAAAACACCCAGCTTATCCTTTCCTCTCACACACTGTCTTCATCAATCTTTCTTCAGAGACAATTTCCACTACTTCAGGGTTAAAGGCCGGGAGGGGACCTTAGGCCTGACCTAAACCTGATCTTCCTTATGTCAGCATTTCACCAGGTATCCCTGACTGAGCCCAGTAATTATCTGACCAAAGCAGTTACCTGAAAGGCAGCTACAGTTGATTTGAAGCCACGAGAAAATGGCAAAGCCACCTTTTTCCCTTAGCAGCTTCTCCTGGCACCCTCCACTTAACATGGGGGCCTTCGCTCCAGTCTGAATGTGTCCCTTTTTTGCTATGTCCTTTTTCACCACATTATATATATGCTGCAGTCATGTTCCCTTGCAACCTTTCCCTCAGCTAAGCTCTTTCCATTTGACAGTGCACTCTGATGAGTTTTCATCAGCACTCCCAAACCCTTCAACATGTGAACAGTCCCATCACTGGCGTCACAGGTGCTTGAGCAGAATCAAAGTGACCTTCTCCTATCTACCTACTCTCCCTTCCAGCAATCAGATCACATCTAGGCAATTACTAACTTTGGTCTTATCCAGAAGACCTATTTTCTGTTTGTTTAGCATTAATTATAATCATGTCTGTGCATTTTAACTTCATAGGATTCATTATCTGCCTCTTGGATGTCACGATGTCCCACCAGCAGGACCAGCTGGCCCCACTCAAGTACTGACACAGCAGTAGCATCCTTCTACTCCTGGACTTCACCACATTCAAGCTACACAAAAATTCTCATGGGCCAGAAATTTCCTTAGCAAATTCTTCTGGGATACTTAGTGGCGAGAATAATTAAGTCTGATTTTCTCACTAGCAGATAATGTCTAACATCCTCCTAGCTGGATGGACCAGGAGGTACCAGCCAAGCTCATGTGAGAAGACAACTGCTTCCCAAATAGAGAGGGTATCTACTGGATACCTCTCCTTTTCCCATAGCTGTGTCAGATTCAGTATCTCCACCTAATATTAGGCCTTTGATGTTGCTAGGATAAGTTTTTGCTTAAAACCAAATCTCCTCTTTATTTTCCTTAACCCTTCCTGCTCTGAATTTTTGGATATGTCTCTCCCCATGACGTTCATTTTCTGCATCAAATTATCTCAGTTTGTGTTGGCTGCTCCCCACCTGTACGCACACGCTTTCTCATTTGCTTTTTACATTCCAGTTGGTGCATTTATTTCATCACTGAATCAAAAGTGACTTTTCACCTCAAATTGCTGTCCTCTCAAGTAGAGTTTTTGTGTTTTAAGAATTGGCACGGGTTTAGACCAATTTTCTTCCCCCTCCCCCCCCTCCCCCCCTCCTCCAATCAATTCCTCTTGACAGTGAACAGCTTTGTGAAATATCTGCTTTGCAGCACGACTTATATACTACTGGTTTTCTTCACTAAAAATTTGCAGTCAGGAACCTGTGGTTCTGAGCTATAAATACTCAAAACCCTTAAACCAGGTCTCTTATTCAGCTCTGATATTTCCCTGTCTGACCTCTGAAATGTTATGCATTTCCTGACACAGACTCCAAAATAAAATAAGATAAAATTAAACAAAATAAACTTTAGAAATCAAGTGGTATGGTTTAGGTAGAAACTTAACGTGGAAAATATCCCAAGGTACAATGCAGTGCAGCCCCTTTTTAGGAAATATGCGTATGCCATATGGATCTGGCTCTCTTCCCAACACTTAAGGGAATTGCCAGCAGTGCGGTGTTCCAGTTCCCAGTCACTGGGATGTGGATATGCCCTCCTGTAAACACAATTTTAAAAACCTCTGCCCAGAAAAAGAGAGAGAGCCCCAACCAGAGCAAATTACAGCCTTTCCTTCCATTTTTGGTCAGGCTGCTCCATCTAGAGGGCAGCGGCAGCAGCACAGCTCCGGCCCGGGCGCCGCGGGGGGCGCTGCCAGAATACTCCTCTATCCCACCGAACAGAAAATATTCCTACATCCCCACTGCCCCCTTGCCATAGCTGGCTCAGCTCTGCAGGAACGTACGCTGCTGGAAAGATCTTCCTGGCTGCGTGCGAACGGCTGCCCGGTGCGCGACGGCAAGGGGCTGCGAGCCACAGCAGGAGGAGAGCCTGCCCGGGCAGCGCCCCTGCCGCGGTGCCTGCCCTGCTCTGGGGAGCATCAGGCTCTCCCTTTGACCCTTTGTTATTATGCTCTATCTCTAATTAAGAAGCCTTTATACAATATGAGGTATACAGACCTCTTTCATGTCTGCAGGTTAGCAGCCCACCATCTGGAGCCAGTGGTTGCATGTGTGCTCTTATTAAATTCACATCCAGTTTGATAGAGACCTCTTATTCAGCAAGGGAAGTATTTCCTGGTTTGCTGTCTGACAACTGATTTATCAAACCATTAATCAGTTTATTATTAGCACTTAATACTGTATTAATCAACACACTGTTCAGAGGAGGGTGAATTTTTTTGCCAGGGTACATAGCAATCCATGGTATCTTACTAAAACTGAGGTCATCTGTGAAACAAACCCTACTCTTAAACACTCCAACAGCTGGAGAATATTTCTCTTTCAAAGAAGAAAAACCTGTTTCCTGTCCCTGGAACGCTTAGCTAGAAAGGTGGGCATCTAGTGGTGCAGTGGGAAAATAGTACTGTTACTGACTTGTTGCATTATCAGTCAACAGCTGATAGGTGCTACACAGCTGGGGAGGACTGGGGTGCTGCTACGAGGGCCAGGGCATGACGCAGGGAGCTGGGAAGCTTGGCAGAGCCACCAATTTCTGACTCCCGAGTGCAGGTCCACGTGCATGTCTATAGCAAGAGATGAATGCAGGCTCAGCTTTCCCATCAGATAATAAATCAATCATTAATAAAATTAATTGAACAAAATTCTGAAACAGTAAAAAAATTCTATGAAATTGGCCTAGAGATTTAGGCGAGAAAGTGGATGCTGCACATAGAAGATGTCTTGATGTAATTCTCATTTCTAATGCAACCAGCCTAACAGCAAGAGGTTGGGCAAGTAGGAAGAAAATGCGCAAACTAAATGGCCAAAGCAGTGATGATCATCCTCATTTTACAGTCAGGTAATTTTCAGCATCAACCTCATTTGTGCAGGACCTTGACCCTCCTCCTCTCGTTGGGGAGCACAACACAGAAAAGGAGTTCAACCTTTAAATCCGTTTTGCACCAAAAGCCCTTGCTGCTCGGCTGTTGAGAAGGGAAAACGCATGAATATGCACCATGAAGATTTTAGGCAGCTCTGCTTGGAAACGGTCTCTCTAATGGTTTCAGCTTCGCTCCTGTGTGATGAAACCAAGAAGGCAGCATCTGGGGTCTTTCCCTCCAAGGGATTAAAGGAGATTTGATCCCAAGCAGTGAACAGCCGCTGACCCTGGAGGATTATGCAGCAAGCGAGTCTCCGCTCTTGCTCCGCCTGGCATACCTTGTGCTCTCTCCTTCGTCAAACCTGCATGAGCCTGTCTGGGTCACCCAGATAAGCACAGAGGGGTTAAAGCTGGCAGCGAGCCCTGCCCTGCGCAGGGGAGCAGCAGGGCAATGGGCTCTGCGCTTCCTCACCAGGTCCCCACATCCTACCAGATCCTGGTGCTCTGCTGCAAGTATCCTGATGCCAGGATCTGGGATGCAGCTGAGCCCTTTCCGGAGACATTTTTCTGTTGACAATCTGTACCAGCATCACAATACAGCCAGTTTCTGGTGGCATTTTGACATTACAACTTGAAGCCAAATTACTGTTGATGACCTCATGTAGTGAAGGTTTTACAATGATTTTATTAGCTCCACTGTATTAGTTTTCTCAGAAGGGATGTTTGTTATTTCTTCTGAATATCAAGCATTTTCAGCAGTTCAGCCCCTTTGAACATGCTAACTATCCCCTGAATAGATAATCACCCATATATGTCATATTTTGCCTTCTGTGGGATCTGTGGTTTGCCTTTGCCATTGCAGATAGAAGAGAGCAGGAGCTTCTTGATGTAAAGCTGCCGGATCTGTCCCCATCATCCCCATTTCCCATTCCAGCATATCACCATTTCCCCTCCCATTACAGCTTGTGCTATCGAGCACCACTGCATGGGGGAGCCAGTGCCAGAGCGGGGCAAGAGGCTGAGAAAACTTTTTAGATGGGTACTCGTACACAGAGGTGTTGTCCTTTGCTTAGCAACCCCAAGGAAATTCAGAGGTTTCCCAATCTACCTCCCATCTAGTAACAAAATACATTGACAAGCTGTGAGAAGGATGCGTTTTTAAGATTCAGATTGTTCAAACAGCTTTATGCTGTCCTAAGGAAAATTTGGGACATCCCATGAAATCTGTGAACAGTTGCTCTCCTTTGCTTCCAAATAAAGATTAAGTTCTCAATTGTCCAAATCAGATATGAATGCCTCAGGGTTGGAGCCAGGCGACATGTTTCAGATCCAGACTCCAGCAACCAAAAATAACCTTGGGAAACAATCTTCTAAACTCCAAGTTTTAATCAAGAACATGTCCATCCCCACCCGTATTCCAGGGGAATGAATCTACATACATCTCTGGCTCTCTGCTTGATGCTCTTCAACCCTGTACCAAACAAACAAACATAAATAGTTGTGATGGCTTTTTTTAGACGTAGTTTACCCCACAACAGCTAGCAAGGGATATGTAGGCCCTTAACCGCAAAAAATGAGATGAATCCTGCATGCTCCAAATGTAGAGTTATTTGGATCCAAGATTTCTACTGAGTTCTATTGCAAAATGCAAATAAGATCAGACAGCCCTTCCACGATCTTCTCAGCCTGGTGTCTGATTTTTACTTACTAAATAAAATGCAGAAAAAGTAGTGTTCTCTGCCCAAGCTTAGTTATTGCAGAATAGCTCAAAAGTACATTGTATGACCTGTAAAACTCCCATGCTCCAGTTTCCTCAAGTGCCAACGCACAGTGATGCACTGCCAGCAGGCATCTCTGCAGTACATGCCAGAATAGGATTCTCTGCTTATTTTAAGTGATAATTTGGCTGCTTTGAATCCCGCTTCCTAGAAATCCTAATTCCACCTCAATGTCCTTTGTCAATAGCAATGCATCTCTCCATATCTGAGCAACTTTCAAGACTGTTTCTGTTTATAAGCTGCTTCTGTGGTATAAATTGCCTTTAGCAGCCCAGAGCCTGATGTCAGGTAAGCAGCTGCTTCAAGTCTCTCCAAAGTGTGCTGAATATTAACACCAAGTGCCACCGAGCCTGCCTAAGTCAGCAAAGAGCCATGCTTATTCTCTTCCTGTCGGACACTGCATTGGAAAAGGCAGCTCACATAGCGGGGATGCTTCTACCGCAGATCTCTGCTTCTCATTTAACATGTGCACAGTGTTGTTTGGTTGGGTTAAAACTAGAGGCATGAAGCAAAATATCCAGGATCATCTTATAGCATTGCTTTCTTTGAGCTCAATTCTGTGTCTTGGGCAGTGGCAGTATGTGTTTTGGAGGGTCAGCACGTTCCTCAGTAGTCTCGGAGCATTTAAAGTTCCTCTTTGTGATTGTGCCTATCTTTTTCCAAATTGACCCATATTGAAGAAAAAAGAAAAAAAAAAGAAAAAAGGGCAATTTCCAACGCTCCCTGGCAGCTATAAAGAAAGAATGGTTGAAATCATGCCTTGTGTCTCACCTCCGCCCACTGATCACCCCTTTACGGGCCAGTCTACAAATGGTACACTGAAGTTCCTACTTAAGACTATCAATAACAACAGGAGCTGCAATTAAATATAGATATGTTCCTCGTTGTTTCCTGGGTCATGTCACTACCTTTGTCACCACCCACATAACTCCTCCTTCTCTGCTCCCGTTCACCCCAAGCAGCTGCTGGGTGTCGATTGATACCAGCCCTTTGCTTGTGGCTGTTTTACAAGTACAACTTTGGGTGGCCTTGTAATCGTGGCTGCAGACTGCGTGTGAGCAGCAATGGGGGCACGAACCCAGCTGTGTTGCTTGTGAAGCTTCAAGTACCTTGTGTAATAACATTTTCACCATACAGCTTGGTAGCAGCTGAGAGATGTTGTGCTTTGTTCACTTTGGGGACTATTCACCAGTATTAGAGCAGATGAGCGCATAAGCAGTTGGATTTAGGAGTATCTTTTGCAGGGTAAAAGTGCTGACTTTGCTCCCCTGTGATTTCTGAGATCCCATTTGCTTGCTTTTGAGCATAGCCAAATACAGAGTAACTAAATCCTTGAAGTTCCATAAATTGCTGTTTGCCTAGAAATTCACACCAGCAGTTAAATATATGTAAGCTATCTTCTATTATTTCCCCAAAGGTATTCTATCCAGAGCTCAAGAATTAGGACCAATATTTCTAAATTCTGAAGTCCTGAGAACTATTCATAGGAATTGATGAACAGCTTAGAAAATAAGGAAAATACTAAAGAAAAATAAACTACTCTCACAAATACTTATTAACTGAGAGGTACGCTTATAAATAACCACCCCTTTGCTGACACACCTGGTCTAACATGCTACCAGAAAAACAGGATAGTCAGAAAATACACAGCACATGACTCTCAAATAAGGAAATCTTCAACTCTTAACCAAGATATGCATCTTACTGAGAACTTACCTCCATATACGTGACAGCACCACACACCAGATGAATGGGAAGAAGCTGAGCTTCCGTTGAAATACTCAGCTTCTTAAAGGTTTCATTTTGTTAAATTCAGCTCTCTGAAGCTGAGCATAAGGAAAGTGAGAAAGTTTTAATGCTACAAGTTGGCTTCAGATACTTTTAAATACCAAAGACACTTCAAATTGATCAAACTGAAATGCCAATGAAGAAAAGAAATCTAAGGTCAAGATGTAACGAGAAGAAGCAGAAACAGAGCTGGCTTATATTTATATATATTCTTCACATTTACCCAGTTCAAACATAAAATATGACTTCACAAATAGACACGCAGCAAAGCTCCCAGCCTTCCTCGCTACAGCAGAAGCAAGGACTAACATTACACTACAAATATTTTCACCTGAAATTACTAATAGTGAGAATGTGCTTCAGGTGGCAGAGATCAAAGCTTGTTTCTCTTTAGACTCTGCTGTGTGCATTGAAAAGCCTCTCTAAGATGAAAAGGATGGAAAAGGAAGCAGGGAGCTTACAGCTCTTTAAGGAGCTATCAGTGGAAACCTCAAAATACCATGTTAGTTGATGGTTCTCTGTTGAGAGTTGCTTTCATGTGATAGATAGCCAAATACTTGAAGGATGATAAATGATGAACTGTGAACGATTATTCTGATTCAGGGGAAGAGAAGAAGGCTTATGTCTGGCATTGAGGAAAATGTAATCAGATGTCCCTGACACATTAACCATCAAGTGTTTATCCTGGAATGAAGTCAAGTCATTTAACTGGTATTATCAAACCATGACTTTTTTTTTCCAGAATGAAGAAAAGCCTTGACATTTGAACTCACTTTTGGGAAGAAATACATCAAATCAGACCTATGAGTTAGGAGGGGTGGGTTATGTGAAAAAGAAATCATACTGGTAATGGGGAAATGTTGTTACCTCTAGGCAGCTAGGAGGTGGGAAACATCTTAAAATGTGATCCTCTTTGAAAGATAGGTATTGTGGAAAAATGGGATATCCTAGGATTTTTATGCAGCCACAAATTGCACCTTATTGAGAAATTAGGAAGGCTTATGCCTGAAGGGAAACTGGCAGATGGAGAACCTGTAAAGAGGTAATCCTGCAGCTCATTTATGAACAAAGTTGGAGTCCCTGCCTACCATTCCCTTCTTCAGTAACAGTACTCACTCACAGACCAATTTCCAGTTACTTTTGTCCTACCAGTTTGATCTGCATTGTTTTGGGATTGTTCATGCAGCTCCCAGAATATTTCTGCGTGGGTGAGTTATGAGTAAATGAACTGGAATGAATTACTACTTTCAAATGAAAAAAAAATCATCAAAACATCCCAGTGCTGCCTCTCTCTACCCCTTTTGTTCCCCAGGATGCAGGATTTGTAATGCTAAAGGTGCCAAGAGGGCTCAGAAAGAGTCAGTAAATTACCATCAGCTGCTCAGCCTGCCTGTGCCCTACAGCTGTGGGTCCTGGCTCTATCCACAGCTCTAAACCTCACAGACTGGTCCAAGGCAGGAATCAGGAGGCTCTTGATTCAAATGTCCTCTTGATTCAAGCTTGGTTCAAACAGTCCCTGGAGGGTCATAGCTTCTCACAGTGACCTTCTCTGGTGGTTAGAGACATAGGTGACAAGCTGTGTATGTGCTCCATCAGCACAGAGCCCATTTCCTCGTTACCTTTGCACTTAGAGGACCCCATGTGTTCAGTCAGCTTGGGCACAACTTGCTTGCACCTTGTACTTGCTTGCCTTGTATTTGTCTATTTTGCAATATCAGCTAATAAAAAGTCCCTCATTCACTGACTGAGCAAGGCAGATGGGAGAGACAGGATTGAACTGGTTTGAATTTGCTGTGTCGCGGATCTGCCAAGTGCTTGTGTGACCCCCCAAAAATCCCTTAAACCAAAGAAGGTGTGATAGAGAGCAGACAACTCCATAGATACTGGCCAGGACCTCTAGCCCCTGAGTAGCTACCAAACCCCTAAATATTGCAGTTTGTGGCTGGATAAAATGAAGTTCCTCTGCCATTTATATTTACAGCAGTAGGAGAGCCACATTGCCTACGGGATATTTGATAGGCATCTCTGAGGCCTGTTGGTGCCACAACAGTAGACCTTAGCTCGGCTGGGAATTAGCTACTCTGCTTCGTTGTTGCTCCTCCGTGCCTGGCTGACTGTTGTCCTTTCTCCTCTGGAATAATTATGATGGTTGAAAATAAATGTGTGGGACAACTTGTGCCAGTTTCCACAATTTAACAGCACATGGACATTTGTGTGAAAGTGTGAGCCAGGATGTTTGTGTTCATTCTCTAATTCTCTCGACAAAATGGTTTTATAAATAATCAGGCTTTAATTGTGTGATTCCAGTTAATGCAGAGGGAGCTAATTAACATCTGGAACAAGTTTCCTGGCCTGAGCTATTAGCTATGTCTGGTGCAGAATTCAAACAATGTATGAAGTGAAGCCTATAGGCAAATGATTTTGTACATAGCTGAAATGAGAAATGACCAAAGATGGATGAGGTATGGCAGCTGCACCAAGATAATGTCTGTTTTTGGTAAACAAGGGTAGACTAAGTCAAGGCATGATTGTTCTGCCAGTCCAAGAGGTGCACTGTAATGAGAGCTGGCAAAGAATAGGCATGACCTCTCAATCTATCCCCTCTTTAAATCCTCCAGCTCTTTCTACCTGTCTCCAACAGCCTCCTTGATCAGTGATTCTGGAGACTTTCACAGCTGCAGGAGGAACAAGCCCACCAACATAAAGGACATGCTCCTGTGCAACCTTGCACAACCCTACTGTGTTTTATCCCATCTATCTGCAGTGTGAAAGAGGAGGATTTAATTTTATGCCACTGAGAGGGAGAATACCAGATTACAAGGAGGCAAACTCTGAATCTCTGCCTCATGTATCCATATCAAATAAAGAAACAGGGATATGTCCTTTTAACTGCCAGCACCACTCCTGCAGAAAGGTGCTGGGAAAACCAAGAACAGAATGTAAAACTTTGAAAATCCTTTTAGCTGAACCCAGACCATTTTGTCCAACCGAAACTTTTTTTTTAATTCTTTGTAAAACTTTTAAATTGTCTTTACACCATTTTTGATTTTAAGTAGAAAATGAGTAAAAAACCATCAAGAATATTACTTAGTAAATGGCTGAAATCTAGATACCTGCCCATGTTCTCCCTCCACTGTCTTTGAAGCCATGACCCCATGGGACCAAATGAGAAATAATATGTTATAGTGCTAATTTGTGCCATATAACTCAGAGTCAACCCTCAAGCATCAGCATGAACAGCTCCACTAGGAAACCCAATGCTCCCAGGAGCTGGTCTCACAGACCTGCAGCCTTTCTCCACAGCTCCTGGCTTCTTGCCCACTTAGTGGTTGTCACTTCATTTGTTTGAGAGCATCTTGCTAGAACAGGGTTTTCTATTCTCTGGGAAAGGTAGATAATGTTAGAAAAAAGAACAGTCCATTGCATTGGAGAGTGATGGAGAAGGGTACAGGATCTGCACACTAAGCAGATCAGAAAGTACCATCTAAACTCTTCCCTGGCCCAAGGGGAAATACAGTCCATCCTGGTGACAGTGTGGTCACAGGGCTTCACAAGTCTGTGGGAAGCCCTCAGCTTGGCCACCTGGAATTTCTGGGGGGAAAAAAAAAAATTTTTTTTTGACCAATAGTCACAACCCAGGAGTAGGTAGGAGAAATAGTTTTTCACCCTGAAAACCTTTCTTTTCCTTTTTTTCGTTACCAAACCACACCAAGCATCTCCAGAAATGGATTTTCAGGTATGCCATGTGAATCTCCATATCTAGCTAGGACAGGGATAATATGTTTGAGCTGGTTTATATACTTGCTTTCTTATTTACCACCTCTAATGTGATGGATTGTTATAGAAGGTTTCTTACCCACATTCTTGTTTCAGTAGAAACCCATGCTGTGATTTATGGATGAGCTTTACACCACTGCAGCTAGAAGGCATGCAGATGAGGAATGCCTCTTCAAATAATCCTCTAGCTAGGAAACATAAACAATTCTTCCTGAGCTCCAGCAGAAAACGACAAATTGTGGTGCAAATTGTATTTCCATGAAGATGTATGTATGAACACAAAAGAGAAGCGGAAGGGAAAGCAATTCAACTGATGGACATGGGTGAAGCAGAGAGCAATTTAGGATGAAATGCAGGTGGCCAGTGTGGCAAGACTCATTGCTTTCCTAGAACTGAGGGTCACTGAGTTGAATGTCAGAAGATCCCCTATGTGGGGGGTCAGGTGACATCTCAACCAAATAACCAGACAAGTCTGGGGAACTCTGCTTATCCCATGTCAGAGCAACTGGGAGCTTAAGTACCACCACCTTCATATCCCCATCCTCTTCTTTGTTTGCCAGAGCTACAGATCTTGTACCCAAAAGAAAGCAATTTGCTGGGGACCACCACTTCTTGCCACTGATTTAACATGAAAGAGGGTAGATTTAAATTGAATATAAGGAAGAAATTCTTTATTGGGAGGATGGTGAGACACTGGAACAGGTTGCCCAGAAACTGGGAATGCCCCATCACTGGAAATGTTCAAGACCATGTTGGATGGGACTTTAAGCAGCCTGATGTAGTAAAAGATGTTTCTGCTCGTAGTGAGGGGGGACAGGACTAGCTGATCTTTAAAACACCCCCTCCAAATAATTCTATGAGTCTACGATAAATGTAAAAGGCAAAGATAAAGTCCTAAACTGCAATGAGCTCTGCCTCTCAAGTCAGTGAGAAAGCAGGAGAAGCCATGCTGCTAGGAAATACCAGTCTACACCAGTAACAGGACTGGGATGCCAGTGTGCAGTCCTGCACGCTGAGGCACCCACTGATATTCCAAGCAGCTATAATGATCAGTAATTCATCCCTGTTTGGATTTAAGACCAGTCTGAATTTCATATACAATTTTCATATTCTGTGTCATAATTACAAAAATTGCAAATAACTTTTTAATATCAATGTTAAAAAAAATACGCAAATCTTTCACAACATTTTTATTGCCTATTTACAATCTCAAATCAAATGGTTTACAACTTAGTGTTCTGAAAATATACAACATAAGAAAATACTAGCCTGGCAAAATTATGTTTTTATGATAATGACAGGGATGAGTTATAGTTACTCTAGTTAAACTATAATGGCTGCACAGATGCTAGGAAAAAGCTATTGTACAACATGTTTTGCCACCATAAGCATGGCACCTGCTAGCTCCACCACGGTACATATAAAAGCATGTTAGCATTTCTTTATGAATATTATTTTCAAGGATTATAATTGGACCATAAACATTTACTTGGGGATAAAATATCAGTATGCAGGCTTTAAAGATTACCTTGAGAAATACTCAGCTAGTTTTTCATATCTGGATTTCAGAAGCAAGTTGATGACAGACAATATATAATTTGTTTCTGATCTCATAGGACTCAAAAATGGTCTGTGTTCTTCTGATGGTCTACATGAATTTGCATCAGGTAAATTTAGTAATATTTACAGAGCTTGAAACTAAATCCTCCAGCCCACTGGCTATTAGGAAATAATAGTATTTATCCACAGATTATGTGTGACACAAATGGCAATGGCAGGAGTTTCCTGTAGTTCTTGCCAAGCTGCCCCAGCACACACCCTTGGTCCCACTCACTCCTGAGATGCTGCTCAATGAGACCAGCACTGGCTGCTCTGACCCACCTCCGTTTGCTGAATTTAGTCTCACACACCAGCCACGGACACGAAAATTTAACCTATGTGTTATTTTCCACAGAAGCGGATGAGGAATACAGTGGCCATGAGCTCTTGCACAGAGTAGAGCTAACCACCAGCCATAATGCATATTATAGATGTGTTAGATGTGGACAAGCTGATTACACTCCCCACAGTAAGAAAATACAGGAATTGAGGTAAATAACATTACTGAATATATGGCACTACAATCATTTCCTCCGATTCCCATTATAGAAAAGTAATTATGTACTGTCAGTAAATATGAGAGAATTTTGGCCAAAGCGTATTGTCTGTCTTCCTTAGCAAGGCAATTTTAACAAATAGCTATGAAGAACGGAAAAAAGGGCACTAGCAGGTTGTGTAAAATCAGAGTCAACTAACCCAGTTCTGCTTTTTAAAATTTGTTATAAATCAGAAGCAAGGCTGTTTGAATTACTGGAATTTCAGTGAGGTAAAACACCTCCAAAGAGAAGAACCACTGCTAAAAATCAAAGTGGACATTTGCTTGTGTGTCAAGGATTGCAGTTTTTAGTAAGGGAAAAATCTTCCCAAATCTGTAGCCCAGCTTCTTCTCTACTTCAAACCTTCTCAGTCCAGCTGGACAGAGTATGAATGACGATAAGACATTATCTATTTAATTATCCACCACTGAATCTGCTCTGTCTTACTCAATATTAAAGCCCTGCTAACGCCTTAGGCAGCAGTAGCTGACCCTTTGTATTAAGACCTCCTCTGCAGTGGATGCCTCATGCATATGCTTATTGATGTATTTTAGAGTGGAAATAATTTTTTATTTGGAGTATCTGCTCTGGCTTCATATTCCCAAGCAAACACCTCTTGTATCTATTTTTTTCACACCATGTATTTCCCCCTACTCCCTGTTATAACATATTGTTATATTCCACAGAAAAAGCTTTCTTATGTCCACCTCTTCAACAGTCTGGGAGCCACTCAAACTTCACTTTAAAGGGCTCTTTATCGCTCGGATGAATTTTCCCCTAATTGTATCCTTTAACTCCAAAAGGGGTTTGGGGACATACTTTGTGTGAAAGATGCTATAGAAAACAAAAGTTGCATTGCTAGTGGTTCTGCTTTTATATTTCCACCCAGGTAACTCTCTGCACACCAATTTGCTTTCTCTTTTCCAATACCAATTTCCTCCTGGGGCTAGTTCCTGGGACAGAGCTGTCTTCAAATAATTTAATTATCATGTGGCATACACCTTTTTAGTCTCCCCTGAAATGGTGCGTGATGCCTTTGGTTTACATCACTTGTTGGAAAACACTCCAAAGCATTGAAAAACTATTAAATTGTTACAGTATTGGATGCCAACACACAGGGCTATTAGTCTAATTCATCCTTCAGATCAAAGCCCACACAGGCAGCTCTCCTGCCTACAGCTATTTTCCTTTTACTTTCCTGCTTGACAGTAGTCCCTCATATCCCTCTGTTCTACTTTCTTTGAACATACACATTTTCCTTTAGTCATGGAAATATAATTTATGTCTATTATACTGTATTATAGATTGCAGATCAGGACAAGCGTGCGTTACTGCCTGGAACGTCTGTTTATTGTACGTCGGGTTTCTAAAAATAAATAAATAAGAAAGCCACCCTGCTTCGCTGGGGAGAGAAAAATATGAAGGGGGAGGACTCGGGGGCTGGGGGGAGCTGCACTCTGTTCTCAAAGTTTAATTTCCAAGTAGAGACCTTGAAGCATGATTTATTAACATCATGCTGTTTGCTTTTGTCACGTTGTGGATGTGGCGGGGGGGAGCTCTGGCCCCTCTCCAGCCCGGACCACCCAGCGAGCTGAGCGGAGCTACCGGCGATGCACACCCCGGTTCAAAGGTTCACCCCCAATTCACCATCTCCATCAGTCACTACCCCATTGGAGGCAACAGCAATAACAACAATAACAACCCTGCTCCCTGCCCACCCCCCCACCCCCTCCAAAAAATCCCTAACAGACAGGCTGTCTGGGACGCAAGAATTGCAAAAACAATCCCCACCCCATCATGGAGAGTATGTGTGCACGGAGGAGAGGGAGCATGAGGAGGGGGGAGAGAGGGAACGAGACAGGCAGAGGGGAGGGAAGAAGGGAGGAGGGAGTCCAAGCTCTGAGAAACATCACTCCATCTCTCTCACTCCACAGGAGCTGAGCAAGGAGCAGGACGATGTTTGACAACACGCAGTACCCCTATAACTGCTTTAATTACGATGGGGATGATTATCCTACCTGTAGTTCTGATGAAGAGAAAAAATTCACCAGACCGGCGTACAGGTAAGATGAAGTTTATCCAAGTCTCCCCATCTCTGGGGAGGCTTTGAGGTCTGGGATGGTGGGATCACAGCTCTTGGGGGACCGTGGGACCTCTCTTCAGGTGTGCACCGTGGGTCTGGCCCCGCCGCTGGTACCGCAGCAGGCAAATTTCCCCCCCTCTCCGTGCTTGAAGTGTTCATGATTTGTTTCCTCCTGCACGGGGTCACAGCAACTCTGGCATGCCGTTGAGCCACCAAACCTCAGCTGGTCTCCCCTGACCTCCAGGAGGCCCAGGAGAGGGGGAATTAAATGTGCAACATGCCAATGGGTGTATCGGGTTCAGATAATCCCTGGTGTGGTGGGAAGATGCTCGGTGTAGATGTTTGCTGGGGCAGCTAAGGTTCTTTCCACAAGCAGACAAGGTCTCCAGTGACTCTGAGCTTCATCTGTCTCACTGCAGCCTTCCAGCTCAGAGAAACTTTTCTGACAGGGTTTGAGAGATGGATGATCTTTCTGTAATCCTCCTGTATCTAAGCACTCTCCACTGAGGGCCAGGGCAAACAGCCCAGTTGGGATTCAATTGCCTGGAAGTAACGCCCGCGTGTCACCCCGGGGGCTCAGGGCAGAAAGGCAGGTCTACGCTCAGCGTTTATCCCTGGGACATCTTGGGTCAGGGCACAGATCCACTGGGAGAACTTTTGTAAGCGGGATGTAAGCACACGTACCCATGTGGTCCTAAAATACTGAGTGTGTGAGTGAGGTGACGGTGTAACAGTAAGTTTTCCTTTTTTCAGCTACATTGCCTTAATTGCAATGGCCATCCAGCAAAGCCCTTCAAATAAAGTCACCCTCTCTGGCATTTATGACTTTATAATGAAGAAATTTCCTTACTACAGATCAAATCAAAGAGCCTGGCAGAACTCCATCCGACATAACTTGTCGCTTAACAGTTGTTTTGTGAAGGTAAGATCAGTAACTGTATATTTACATACACACTGTGCATGGCTAAAAGAATATATGCAGGAATAATCTCATCACTAGGAAAGAAGGGAAACAAACAGCTGAGCTGCAAATCACTTAAAATCTCTCTGAGTTGTCAATTACAGAGATAAAGAGTATGTCCTTGTCTGATGCATGCTAATAGATAACAAATTGAAGAGGAGACAATTTACATCCTATTCGTATAATGAAAGAGAAAAGGCTTAAAAGTCTTGTCATATGTGTTTACACCATTCTTGAATGTAAATGAATGCAGATGTTCAGCAGCAGCATCTGTAACACATACAAATACTGAACTGCCTTTAAATAAATACAGGTTCCCAGAACAGAAGGGAATGAGAAGGGGAAAGGAAACTATTGGAGCTTTGCAACGGGATGCGAATCCATGCTGGATCTCTTTGAAAATGGGAATTACAGGCGAAGACGGAGGAGGAGGAATGTGAAAAGGGAACATAAGGACCAGAGACCAACTAGAGGGAAAAGTCCTTCCTCCCCCGATATGTCTTCTATGGACTCTGCTTTAAACAACATTTCCTCTTCTCAAAGCAAACACGAAAGAATTGAATCAGGACAAAGACTACTGGATCCTCGTGGGTTTGCTCCAAACAGCATGACCAACAGGCAGAGCCTAAGCAATTCCTCCTTAGCAAAATCGGATTCTGAAATTAAATTCAGCATCGATTACATTCTTTCAGCCCCCGACCCTTTGCCTGTCCTGAGATCTCAGTATAACATGCAAGAAAACAAATATCATCTACTGGAGGGCCAGCAAATTAATCTCCAGTTCTGGACAATGTGATGCTAGTTATTCGTGGTGCCGAAGTCTGAGTTGCAGTGTATTCAGCAGCCTCATGTCACTGAAAATCAGCCGCCTGCCTCCTTGTTTTCTCTCCGAGCAGTACTCGGAAAGGGTTACTGATTCACCAGCTGATATTCTGTCTGTACCCAAAGAACTTTGCTAAGGTTAAAGCATAAGTAACAGTTACTAATGTCAGTTCTCACTATGCTGAAATTAATGAAATTCTGCTTTGTTTTCTAAACTGTCATGGACGTAATTTAACACCATTTAACACCACAAAGAATTTCCTTTCTCGAGCAGAATCCGATAGAAAAGAGACTTGCTTATCACCCATTGCTTTATTAAAGACAAAGTGAATTTGACTCCACTTTCACTGGTGGAAATTAGGATTAATTCCACTGAAGTATATAGGTCAGAACTTAAGCTGATCTAAACCAGTGTAATTCTATCGACTTACACTGGCTGAGAATGTAAGGGGGGGGGGGGGGGGGGGGGCTTTGTTTTCTTAGAAGGACTTACAGAAAATCACTCTGTCTTCCCCTATTTTTTATTTTAACATGTTTCAAACTGTTGTGCAGCTTTGATTCATACTTAATTAGAAAATGCAGTTATTAGTAAGTGCTTAAAGTATATTTTTATTCATATTCAGGGCAGAGTTGTTTAAACTGTTGAAGTGAAGTTGTATTCAAAATAATACCAAGAAAGCTTATTGCAAGGTTATTGAACTCTGGTAGACTTTGAGGGATAATGTGACACAGCTATAGGGACTCTTAATGCCTTGGGTTAAAAAAACCAAACAAAAAAACCAACAACAACAAAAAAAAAATCACCCACAAAAATCTCTCCCCTAGTACTATCAGAAAGCTTCCTGGAATGCTGCAGGAAAGTCCTTGGACATATTTAATTTAGCAAGTGTGAAGGGAGACACAGCTTTGCAAGAAGCTGTATCCAGTGTTGACCAAAGCCAGAATTTCACCTACCTGCTCTGAGACAAGTTATAGATTCCTATTAAATAGATTTTTATTGATCCTTCTTGCAAGCAATTACCAAAGTGGTACTTGATATGATTTCAGCAAAGCTGGTGAGATCTATAATTTACAGGTAGCGTTGTTGGATCATGAGCTCCATTCCTAAGGAGAGCCGCTTCATTACCATTTACATGCAGCAGGGTATTTCAGAACAAAACCTGATGGACAATGATGAACTGTAATGAGCATTTAGGAACTTGCTTTTCTACAACTTGTCCATGAAGAATTGTTTCGCAGTACCTAACAGCAGCATTAGTAGAGACTCCACAAAACCTTGGGTTTGGCTCGGCTACTACAATCATCACCTACTGCAGATAAAGGAAAAAAACCCAGGATTCTGGTGGTTTTAAGCAATTATATACAGAGAGATAAAATTATCTGTGCAACATGAACTAAAGGTAAATGAAGGTATATGAGATAAGATTAAGCAAAATTGTGCTAGGGGTATGCTCAGGCATGACTTGAATTTTTATGCAGAAGCTTTGACATTTCACTAAGTTATTTTACATTGTGTCTAATATATACTGTACATTTATACTATATATTCTTATATAATGTTACTGAGAAAGGCAGCAGTATCACTGCACTTATATGTTGTAAAAATGCATGATATATGTTGTCATGATGCTGAAACTCCTGCCATATACTTAAAATTTACCATCAGTGCTATTTCACACTGATTGGTAATAAATGCTCATTTTTTGGAAAATGATAAAACTTGCTCACTTCAGGCATTTCCATAGCATGCAAAAGCCTCTGCTGTTTCTTCGGAAAAGACAAAATGGAAAATCACGTCAGTTACATCACTGCATGTCTTCCAAACTTTGAAGGGATGATTTCTTGTGGCCAAATTCTGCCTTCAAATGGGAGCTTTCAATTCTCTGTGAATCAATGGTTATTCTGGGAGATTATTTGAAAGCAAAATTTGACTCATCAGACCTGATCGATCTGCTGTTTACATTGATGATAGAAAAAGAAACCCTCTGGGGTCACTGGACAGAGGGATTCTCATTTGAAGAGGGATGAGAATTTGCTCCTTTAGTATTTATGCTCGGTAGTAAATAGGTGTGGGAAGAGCATGTCCTCATTTAGTACTTCAATGTATGCATGCGCTCACATGTGGGTTGGTATGTGCGCACCTCTAGGATCCTACCTACATTTATATATTCATGCTTTATACGCAGATTTTTTTTTCTTGGTTGTTTCCAACATGGCAATGCTGCTGTTAGGTTGGTAGTTATAGTACACAAGTGCAGTATATTTGAAATATATATTTTTTGCTGTGAAACGTGTGAGTTTGATTGTCCCTATGTGTTCTTTGTTAATGCTGTTAGCAAAAGGTAACTCAATGGCAGAAGTTGCTACTAAGCATACACCTTACCTAGGTGAACTGCTGAGACCAATGGAGATACAGTTATGGCTTCTAAGCAATATAAGATAAATACATTGGGAAAGGTAAAATGCACCCAGCCGGACTTAGAGCAGAGATCCAAACCCATTTTCAGTAAGATGAATTAATATTCACAAATAGCCATGTCCTTTGCTCACAGTAAAGTGCCTGCTAGGAAAGACTGTCATACCTGAGTTTCCCTAACATATAATCAAATAAATTTGTGTACAAATAGGTGTTAACATTTGTTTTGCAAAGGATATCAATCATATTTCAAAAAATGAAGGGACATATTTCAATTTACCCAGTATATTATATTCTGACGACTCCAGAAAGGTTTCCAGCACTTAAAGTGAATGGCATTTAATATAGAACAACATAACAGGGGTGAGGGCTAGACGTGACCTTATTCAAATGTCGTAGCCATTACAAAGCCATTCCCAATGTAATTATAATTAAATACTTTATGCCTTTCTTGCAAATCCTCTGATCGATCATTGATATTAACATTAATATTGTATTACCCCCAAGCAAATGTCTCCCACACAAGTGTTATGGATCACCAGGTTTCCATTAACAAAGTTGTGAGCTATTGCCGTATGCTGGTCGTGGATAAATTTACGTAAATTACCTTTTCTCAGGGAAGGGGGGGAAAAGTCTATTTTTTTTCTTTTTATCCCTGCACTCTGAGTCTAGAGCTATTTCTTCAGCTCCATCACAGCCTGTCAGCCACTTACATAAAGCCATAACCAAAGAAACAAGAACATCTAGCAGTAACATTCCTCTTTGCCCCTGTGTGGAAGCAGGTGAGTATTCTCCAAACGTAGCTGGTTTGGTACACAGGTTAAAAGCTGAAGACAGGGCTGAGCAGTGCAGGGCAGGGGTCTGCACCCCAACAAAGCCATCACCAAGCTGGGTAGGCTGTGCACAGCAGCCAAAGTGAGAAAAGGTGTTGGTGTTTGGCTCAATTCCTCATCTCGAGGGCTCTTCCGAACTGCAGAGAGACCCAGAAAAAGCCATGGATTTCCTAACCCCAAAAGAGGTGTTTCCTTTGCAGGGCTGACACTGCCTGTCCCAAGCCCGGGATGAGGCAGGAGGCAGGTGTGGGAGAGCAGCTCCTCCCTGCCAGGCTGGTGGGCAAGGCAGAGGGGAGAACAAGCCTCTTGCCCTCTCCTTCAAGGATCATAAATACCTTTGCAAAGGAAAGATGAAAGGTTTCTTTCTGGGGAGAAGCTAGGCTCAGTCTCACTGAGGGACCCTGGGGTGTTTTGTTTATTTATCCTTTGAAAGGAAGACTTCCCATGATAAAACAAAGATTTTGATGGAGCTATGCCAGGTTATTCTGCAGCGATTTGACTTCTAATGATTTCATAGGCTTTTGTCATTGGTGTCACAGAATTGTTATTTGCACAGCAAGATGATGCTCTGCCTCAGAATGAAATTCAAAGTACTTGGGCAAGGATACAGCATTTTTTTTCTCACCACCAGTGAAAGAGAGGCCATACAACACCCAATGGAGGCCAGTAGTTGACCTCACCTATGGGAACCTCTCTCCCAGCAAAACCTACTCCTCATTATGGGAGAGTTAATGCAAATTAGGATAGCTGAAAACAAACCTTTTCTTTGTCAGTAAAGCCAAATTCCCCTATTTTTCTGCCAATCAGATCGATCTTATTAGTTGGGACCCATTAACTCCCCATATAAACAGAAGCTGTTTCAAGGAGCATTTGAAGGTCAAACCATGCTGGAGAGCTGGCTCTTCACATGTCTTTGCTTTGTTGTCCTCCATCTTGTTGCTTGGGCTGCCACAACCTTCCTCAGCTGTGCAGCAGGTTGCTCCTCAGCTACCTTGCAGAGCAATCTGCATGCTCCCTCGAAGCTGAATCAAGAATTTTGCACTATTTTCTTGTCACAGAGCGTTTTCCTTTTGGGTAGTGATTGCCTGTTCAGGTCCAAATCTTGTGTGTCCTCTCCACTCTCTACCGATAGAGGGGACACACTGGGGGGGAAAGGGGTTTGGAGGAACAAGGGGAAAAAGTTCTGCTACGTGTCTTCCAGTAGTACATAGCTGGTTGGGACTCTGCAATTGGTACAGTGCAAGGGCCTTTGGGTTGTGTGTCAAGTCTCTGTATGGTAAATCAAGGGCAGCATCTCCCCAGTGTCCCACCACACTCAAGCTCTGGCAAAAGAAACAATCTAGCCCACACGCCCCTAAGCAAACAGGGTTTTAGTCTTCACCTCTGGCAGTGTAACACAAATCCCTTTCCGTGATCAGCACTTCAGATCCCAAACCCAAGACATGGAAATCCTGCACTGCTCATTCCAGCTGGCCTCTCCCCTCTCTGTCTCCTCTGGGGTACATTCTCCTCCCTGCTGTGTGGGTGTAAATCCTTGCAAATCCATTAACTTTGGTACAATTACTTTTGGAATTGAAATAGCACGTATGAAACTGAACTCCGCATATTATACCCAACATCTCTCCTCACACAGTCATCCAAACTGCGCCAGCAACTCATATCCTAGATAGAATGCTCAGAGCAACAGATGGTCCTGCCTCTTTATTTTGCCTCAGCATCCAGCTTCTAATTGCTTTCTCCAGAACATGGGTACCATATGCACAGCAATGCACAAAGAGTCTAGTACATACCCTCTGTCTCTGTTTTACTGGGAATGTCTTTCTTATTGCACTTAGGGTCATTAAATTAAAGAACAGGGTAGGTCCAAGTCCTATGGAACTCACACTGGAATTTTTTTACCCAGAGAGCTAACATAAAATAACAAAGTAAGTTGTGCTCCCTCCCACCCTAGCTACAACGGTTGGAGGCAAATCCAACTGCGAGAATTTTGCCTGAGAAAGAACTGCTGGATTTCTCCCACTGTGAAATCCAGCTGTTAATTCAAACAGAAGGGATGGACCTGACCAGATAGGCCAACTGGCTTGTTTCCATCCTGAAGTCCATTGTGTTCCACAAGTTCCTAAATTTATGGTTGTGAAGGTCTTCCAAGCCCTGTAACGAAGTATGGCATGCAATGTTTTTGTTATGGAATGTGTGCTGCAAAGGAAAAACAAGGTTTGAATTTATCTTTCAAATGAAGATCCTGGAATCTCTCAGGATAAACAGGCTAAATTAGGAATCAAAATACACCATGTTTCTCACCATAACTATGAAACTGAAAATAGCACTTGCACAGTACTGTCAGAGAAGAAAACTAGAAGTTGCAGTAAGCCCAACCAACTTTCTTTTTGTCACAAGTGTTTCTCTGTGTGTTCATTGTCACTTCATAGCAGGGGTCAGCAGTGTGCAGCAACAGGAACAACCTTTCATCTTTGGGGGTTGTTGTTCTGCTGGAGTATTTAGAAAAAATATTTTCTACTTCAGAATTGAGCTGCCAGTCTCCATCATCAGGGTTTACAGTAGGCACATACAATCTTGTCTGGCTCTGAGCAGGTTGGAAGTAAGATACCAAAATGCTCTTTGAGTTGTCAGCCTGTATGGTGCAGCTCAGTGCAGCTTTCTCATTGCTACAGCTCCACAAATTAACTGTTCTGCACAAAAGCTGTTCCCTCTTAGGTCTTTGTTGAAGACATGGTGAAGACTTCATAGGCTTGGAAGTTTGTTCAGTTTCCATAGTCATATCGGTAGTTCTAATTAAAAAAACTAGTCTTCCTGAAATTTGAACAGCTACAAGAATGCTACTCTTTCCCTCAGTCATTGAAACCTTTTGTTAGTACTATTACTTGGCCTTACAGCCCCATCTATGTGCATATAACTGTCCCCTGAAGCCACAGTTTCCATAGCTGCTAATGGTGAAGCACTATCATGTTTTCCTTTGTCCAGGAAAAAAATTAGGATAGAATCAACTTTCCCCTTGAGCCCAAAGGCTCCTCTGACCATTAGCCATCTGTCCCAAGCAAGATCTGCTCTAGCTGACAATCCTTTTTGAGGTTTCACGCCACAGATATTTATTCCTACAACCAAATTGCTCCCCATCTTCCCCTCTTTGCCCTGAGGCATTACACTGTGCTAGTATTGACTGCAACGAGCCCTCTCTTCTGCCATCCCCTTCTTTCAGCATGGTCTCTCTGAGGCTGGGAAAAAGAAGCAATACTTTCCATAAAAGTAAATGTGGAAAATAACAGGTGCAATGAGCTGTGTTTTGTGATTAATCTGTCTCAAGCTTTTCCTATGCTGAGGGCTATATGAGCAATTATCAAGTCCTGGGAGGCATTTCAGTACTAATCAGCCCATAACATTTCTCTACATTGGAGCATCTGGGACTGGCTCCATGGGCTGAATCCTGACTCTCATGAAATGAACGGGAGTCTTGCCACTGGGTTCGAGGGACAAAAACTTCATCTTCTGTTGCCAGAACCAGATATTAATCAGATTAAAGGCCATGTAGACTGCAGAGAAAATTAAATACCTTCTAGCAGTTATGTAGTGTCTTCTCAAGACAAAATAGCAGCTTGTTTCCACAGGTTTCTTTGGCTCTTGTCTTTCAGCCAGACAAAATACTTCCTGAATTCAATAGGAAAGACATCCAAATAGGGAAGAAGTTCCCCAAAGCCCAAGGGCTGAACACAGCAGAACCAGATGTTGGCATTTGGGGTGAGATTCCTGGTGCAAAGATGTTTGTACGTTCTTTGAGAGCACCTCTGTTCTGGGGCTGGTGTACACACTCAAATAAACAAGTTACGCTAAGCTAATACCCAGACTTGGGATCTCAAATTTTCTTTCAATAGGAATATGTCCCAAGATCTGCTACAGTTTGGCAAAGGGATGACACTGTATTACTTTCCATTTTGTTTTGCTGTTGTTGAAATTACAGAAAAATAAATATTTTCAAGATGATACATTGTGTATCCTTAATAAATACCAAGGGCATTTAATATAAACTATGGACACATGGTTTGCTTTGTTGTTCTAAGTAACCATTTCCTTTTAACCAAATGAAAAGCTAGTTGTGCTGTGATGCTGCAGATTATAAATTAGCAGCTCTCATATGGTTTTGTGCAATTGTTTCTGGAAGAGCTTTAGGCTACTTCAGACAAAAATTTCAAATAAAATGTGAATTCATTGAACTGTAACTTGTGGTATTAGATTTATAATAAACAAAGGTAGGTCACATAATCATGTCACGGAAAACAACATTTTAAATTTCAAGCAGCAACATTTTAATCCGGTTTTGGTTCTGATCCTGAAGTCAAAATGAAGCTTAGCTCTTTCTGCTTCCCAGTGCATGAAACCAGACAAGCCTAGACTGGGTGGAAAGCACAGACCCAGATGTGCACTTCCAAACAGGTTTGCTGAGGTGGGACAAGAGAAGACAGATTTCCTGTCAAACAGAGAAGAAATGACCCAAAGGCAGTAGCAGCCTGCTCCCTCACTGGACCAGAATAGGAGGGTCAGGCAAAGAGAGGAGTGAGGCCAGATTATTCAGTCCTTCCAGCACTTCCTCACTACTGGTCCTCACCTGTGCTTGGGGGAGCAGCTGGGGAAGATCTGAAATCAGGGCTGGCTACAGCCTGAAGGCAAGCAGCCTCCCAGGTCAGCAGAACCCTGCCTGATTTCCAACCTCAGCTGCACGAAGGAAGGACTGATGTCAAAGTATCTCTGTCTGCTGCCGATTCACACTTACCTTGACAGAGCAGAAGTAGAGCCATTGTCTAGAAAAGATCCACCTTGCATTCAAGGGAACCTCACAGCTGAGATGGGAAACATATTCTCCACAGGCATGGTCTCCTGTGTTGTTTTATAAAGACACCTGACTTCTCTCCTAGGAGTGGATGTAGGGGACAAGCCACTGCTCCTAGGCAATCCCCACTCCCAGCAGCCTGCTCTTTCCCATGCCCCTTCCCATCAGGTGGCAGCAGAAGGGACACAGGACTGCTGGGGAAAACATGCAAGGAGCAGATCTCATCTCTGGAGACCACTGCCTAATTCGTGCATGGCTCTGAGTTCCTCAGGGAAAATGGAAGCACATTTTGCATGGTTGAAAACAGCGTAGGATCTTATCCTCACAAGGCATTTGCTGCCCATGTGCTGTGCAGCCCCTGCACTGTCCACGCCCATGATGGGGACAAGCAGCAGAGCTAGGTGTGTGTACCACCAGCATGTCCACTGACACTCACTGGCAGGGGAGGTTCTGTAATGAAGCACTCTCACCTAAAACACTCCTTGTTTGACAGATGTTTATTTGAGAGGAGGCTCATTTTTCTTTTTGTGAATGTTTTCTAAGACAAAATGAGTAACCATGGCAGGTCTGTGCTACAGCATCATAAAGCTGTGACTTGCTACTTAACACCAGGCATTCGTTTCAGAGAGAAGAAATGGATATACCTTAATGTATAGGAATTTTTTTCTATACTCCTAAGCCTGCCTGAATCTGAATCTTCTATATCATGACAAGAGCATGAGCTGAATTTGGAGAGGAAAGACTATACTTGAGCTGCAAGCCCAATTGCAACTTATTCCTCTTTATTCCTATTAGCAAGTGAGTTTTCTGTGTACTGTGCTCTACAGGCATGTGTATAGCACATATAAAATTGATATCTCTGTCTTAATTATGGGTTGCAATTACTGAAACTGAAGTTTAAAATTTTTCCAACTGCTGAACTCACAAGCTAAATGACTGTATAGCTACTGAAATTGATTATCAGGCTTCCTGTTTCCTCGCTCATGATCCAGTAATATTGACATACGGTACAAGGAAATTGCAATCTGAACTACTAGTAGCAATAGCTGGAGGCAATTACAAAAGGAGTATTGCTGGTGGTGGCACATGGCCTCCTATATTACATTTAACCATATTTGGATTATAATGCACTCGCTCAAGACAGCAATAAATTCTATAATTCTTTTTTAAACTGCAGTCAAGAAAACATTTTTGTTTGCTTCTGTATTTCAGCCTTTTCTCTGGAGTAGCCTAAGAAGAAAACCTCCTGGCTCCAGAGATTCATCTCTGTTTTGTCTTCAGCATGGGCAATGCTGTAGGGCAAGTCATTTCATGTCTCTATGCCTCCACATCCCTATTTGCAAGGCAGTACGGAGAGTTCACCTTTGCAAAGCATTGTGTTAGAAACATGCTACATCAGCAAGCTTATGTTATTGACCTTCTACATTCTCTTCGTTTGCTGTCACCTTTCCTGTCTCTGCTTTAATCTTCTCTAGTGCTTGAACGTCTCATCCATCCTGCTACTGACCAGTTGCCACAGATCAGTTTTGCAGAGGGCTGAGTTGTGTATGAATGTGTAAAAACTACCAACTCTCCCACTTTCACATGACTCCAGAAATGGGTATTTAAAACAAACAAACAAACAAACAAACAAAATTCCAAAAAATTAAAAGAGGACTGGGGTCAGGTTACAAGGCTTGGAAATGTTGTTATATTTTAAAATAATCTTGTTACTCATTTTCAAAATGAAGTAAAGCATACCCTTGTCTCCAGCTAAATGAAAAAACTTTCCAACTTGCATCACATATTACTCATACCACCACCTGCATTAGCAAACATTGTGCAATTAGAGCAAGTAGAAACATTTTACAGACAGTTCTTTCCAAAAATGCCCACTAAAGAATGTTCTACTGGCAGTAAAAACAAGAAGAGAATCCCTGGAATTTCAAGAGGAGTCTCTAGCATCAGCAACGATGATAGTGCAACGAGTTATTGAACCACTCTCGAAAGGATCTCTATACTACCAGGATACTTGTTCAAATCCAAGAAATCTATGCAGGAGCTTAAAATAATTTTGCATATTTGCTGTTCCCCAGATTCAAAATCTCCTGGATGATCTAGCTTGGCTCTTTTTGTGATATTCCCACCCCTATTTGGAGGGAGGTAGTATTCAATATGCCTATTATACAGGCTTGACAAGAAGGCAGCTTTGATTTTGCCTTCAGAGAAATTTCCCAGGCCAAAACAAGCTCATTACTTAGCATTTGCTACAAACCTAGTCTTGGTGCCATCCTGAAGTAATGATCCATGGCCATCTATTACACAGAGGCTGAGAAAACATGGATTGTCATGGATCGTGGCTTCTCGACAGGCCAACCTTTTGAGAAGAAAAGTTCAGCAGAAGTGGGAAAGTGGTTTGAGTTTGTTTGTTTTGTGTTTGGTTAATTCACTTGCCTGTGTGACTTGTGAGAGAAAAACTTTTACTAATGAGCTCTGCCCTCCTCTGTCCTTCAGAAGTCCCTGGGGCTTTGCATGTGTGACTAAGCCACAGCAAAAACTAGCTGTGAGTGTGAATAAACCAGATAAAACTGCACTGTAATTACAGAGATCCTCCACCTGCCCCCACTGATGAAGGTGTAAGGTAGCTTCTGTTGGGGTCACTATAAGCTGTAAGAAGGATATAATAGGACTTGCTGTCTGTTTGTAATGCCAGATGTTTGCAATTCAAACAAAAGCTTAGCTATAATCAATTCTGACTTTTAAGGCTTGGAAACCTGTGAACCTTAAGAAAAATTAATATATAAGGTAGTGAGGAAGCAGACATGCCAAAATATGATGAGACTGACTTTTCTTAGCTAATTTTCCTTCATAAAAAGGGGACAGGGTGGAAATTTTGCTGCTACCGTGAGATGTTTAGGACAAAAATAAGAGAAATTCAGAAGAGTTGTACAAATGTAACCAAATCTGCCAATTTTCTCAAAACTCTTAGTCTCAGTCTATCTTTGATCATGACAAAGTGGAAGACGTGTATCTGGCAATTGGGTAAGCCTATCATATCTTCTCTATGGCTTATGTGAAGCCAGACTGTGTTATACTCAACCAGGTGCTAATCCCCTTTTGTTTGCAATACAGAAGTTAATGGGAATTTCATGTTGATTAAATATGTGTAAAATGATGCTTGAAATGAAAAGTCCCCAGTTAACTGACTTTTCATCACTAAAATCAGTTTAAGTTGTATAATGTTTTTCTTGTTGAAATAATTAGTTCTCAATCAGGGTAATTTGGAGGACTAGCTGGGTTATTTTAAGGCAGTGTTATGCTTTATTCAAGAAAGCTCTTTTGGATTTGAATTATTCCACAAAGTGATGCAGATAATTGCTTAATGCTTTGTCATTCTAATACATAATCCCTCAGCATCTGAACAGTATTAATGGGAGCAGAACTTGGCAAAACTACCTGTAATTTTTTTCTCAATATCTTTTTCATGCCAAAGAGAGAACGTCTCAGACAATGAGGTATGCAAACTTCCTATTTTTTGCTTGTAAATTGATCCTGAAATAAAATGTATTCCTGTGACTGCTGCTTTGGGACTGCTTTGATGTCACTTTGGTTTTAATACATTACGTTTTAGCCAGGTTTAACTCCGGTCAATAGGCACACCTTGGTTTCTGAAGATAAATAACTTTACTGGGCAGAATCAGGACCCAAGGCTCATTTGTCCTTCATAAAGGTTTGTTTTGTTTGTTTAAATATTAGCATCCCCCAGCTGTGCAGTATAGACCTTTTTCATTAGTTGTTTGATCATGGTGGGAAAAGCTATTAATTTAGTCACTTCCCTGCAATGAGCTCTGGGGTTGCTACCAAACCAGGAACTGATGAAAACAATAAATGCTGGACTGTATTAACTCTAAAGGTTAATCCATAAATCAAAGGGAAATGTCAGATGCCTTTTAACATTGATTGAGATGTAATTTGGTGTTGCTAGTGATATGTTTGTTACATAAAATCACAAATGCACTCGATTCCTGTTAGGAGTCCAGATCTTTGTAAGCTAAAACAAATTATGTAGATTGTTTTATTTATATAACCGTATACAGATTGATTACCTCATTCTGTTTAAGTTACGATATATCACTGATTTTGAAATAGGTGAATATTAACATCCAGATCTTCTTCTAGGGTACATTTGATTTAGTATGAAAATGAATATGTTGTTGTTTTTCCTGAAAGTATGCCATTACCTTAAATGTGTCTAAGGCAGTTGTTCCTTTTAATTTTTTATTTTAATTCATGTTTTTCAAATTACTGCATAAGAATTATACTTTGTATAAATGTGCTCAGAAGTATACAACATATTTTCTGTATTATGGATACATCATATTTAAATATATAATATAAAACAACAAATATGAGGAGGAAATGCCACAAATTAGATCAGAATGGAACACAGTAACTGTTGCCAAAACAGCAAGGAAAAGGTCCTTACAGTCACTCATGGAAATGTTTCTTTCCACTACACTTCATGAAAGAAATGTGAAGCCAGGGAATTCTTCACTCAGTGCAAATGAGAATCAGGTCACCAGACCTCAGAATACAAACAAATGAAAACAACCTTTCTAACTTTACCTATCCAAGGAAATTGCAAAAGAAAGTCCTCGAGAACAGGAGCATCCATCCCAGGTCGCTATTAGCCAAAAATGGAAGCTACTGGGCTTTTTTACTAGCTGTCACTTGGGTGGGCAGGGTGCTGAAGGCTGCCAAAGCTGGGAGTACTCTCTGCCTCCGAACACTGCAGAGTCCCTGGCTCAGTCTTTACGTCATATATCTTTCATAGAGAGAATCACAAATGATAAGGTTTAAGAGGGTAATCACAGCAAGAAGTACGTGGGAGCAGTATTTTAAAGGTAGTCAGGCACAAGATCGCAATCACTTTCTTCTGCTTAATTTAGCAGAGCCTACAGTGGGAATGTTTTCCCCCAAATTCCTGAAGGGCATCCATCCAAACAGGTAACCAGACTGGTTCTAGTGAGATTAAAATGTGGAAGGACACGCTACTCAGGTCAATCTAAAATACCCCAAAAGTTCTTCATTCTGTTGTAATGGGACTCTGAAGCTCAGCGATGGCAGCCATGTATGTCATCAATGGAGATGGGCCAGGCAGGATATGCCAATTAACTCCTTATGGCTTTAAGCTCTGAGCCACCACCTGACCAACATGAAAAGGGAGATTTTATTGTCTGTCTCCCTCTGTCTGAGCACATTACAATTAGAGAAAACACATTCATGGCTTTCCTACTTTTCATATTTGCTTGCAAATGCCTCATGAATGTAATGAGACACTTCAGTAATGTTTCACTTACCTCCAACAGATCTTGATCTATATATGAAATTTTAGGAGGGAAATTCCAGGATACATGTGAATTCCTCCCTGCAACTCCTGATGTCCTGTGCAGCTCATTGCATAGGCCATGATGGGCACAGGTTAGACACATTGATAAAAGAGCAGCAAATAAGTGCAATGTCCTCAAGCTCAGTTGGCTGCATCTTCTGCTTCTGCCCTCCCATGGCAGCTCAAAGGAGCTTGTGAAGGCTGAGAGGGCTGGGAAGAAGGCAGAGAGCATGGGGACAGAGGGCAATGTGCTCTGGCTCTGCAAGCAGGGTGGGAGATCTGATGGTGCTAGCATTCACCAAGCCCTGGGGACAGCCTGCCGTGGCTATCTAAATTAGGTCCTCAGAAGAGAGCAGAGAAGGAAAGATGCAGAAGGAGATTAAGACCACCCTGACCTCCAACCAACTCCCACGGCTCTGTGTTTTGTCCTCAGAAGGAAGTGGAAAAATGTCTTTGTAATCTAAAGCAATGCAGTCAAAATGAACCACAGATCCACACACAGGAAAGGCATTCTGATAAACATTACAACGTATTTTCCTGGGAAGAGCAAATCTCTATGCTAACATAAGTCCATCTCTCATCCACACTCTGTCTGGGGCTTTCTTTTATTATTGGCTTTTTCTTTTAATATAAGATTACAATTCACAGATTTTTCAGCTACATTTGCCCTTTCTATATACAGCACTCTAATCAAATGTTCAATACTCGTCACCTTCAAGAATGCCATAGTAATGAGCGTATAATGAGCTACTCCACAGCCACTAGTTCACATGCCTTTTAAACTAGCTTCAACAACTCTGAAATCTTCAGCGTAGATTAGTGGAGCCCTGCTGATTCACATGGCTATTGTCTCTGAAAATAAATGAAAATCATATTAATATTCACAATGTCATTCACTCGTATGCTAATTGGAAGGATTGCGAAATAAACTACAAAGACAAACACAAAACGGCGTGTGGCTAGGGTAAATCTCAAGGACATGAATAATTAAGAGTGTTGGATGGAAAGGGACCTCTGAAACCACTAACTTTTGGGAATTCTTCCTACAATCTGACTGTCACACAGATGAAATACAGAGACCAGCTCTCTTACCAGTTATCATGGTCATGTTCTTGTCCCATGAGCCAGAGAAAATGGCAAGAATAACACAACCAGGGCAAGAAAGTCTGCTGAGGTTGAGGTCCCATTGTAGGTGGGTAGAGGAGGGCCTCACTGGGAACCCAGCTGCATCTCCACCCCTTGGTGATGAGTATGGCCACAGGCTTGTGTTGTCAAAATTTCATAGCAGTTAGCTCAAGATGATGAAATATTCTTTCCTGCTTTGTCTTCACTCCTGGATCATCTCAGATGAAACATTTTGATTGCTGTAATGCTTCTGTGAGATTTTACAAATTAAATGTCACTGAACTTTTTCTTTGATGTGCTTTCTTTTTTTTAATTTTTGGAAAATTGTTTCCTTGATTTCTCTGGTACTGATTCAAACCCTTGGATTTGCCAGCTCAGGACTAGAAAGCATAGATCCCTCCTATAAGGTTCTGTACCCTCTCTATTGCTTACATTTGACCACTTGTAAAGAAAAAGAACTGTACAATAAACCCGACAGTAGTGCATGAACTACTCCTCCTATCAACCTCACGTTAGACACCTGGAGTGATATTGCCTACTTTGCTGAACATGCACTGGTGTGACCCCCTTTAATTATGTACAGAACTCCCCACAAGTTTTATATGGTGTGGCAATAACAGCATCAGCAGAGTGTAAAGATAAGAGTAACTAACAACTCTGGGATTTGCCCTGCTGCCATAATCTTGGGATGCTTGAATATAAATATCCAGAACATTTTCCCTTTAGAACAAACCATGCATTCCTTTGTCTAGCTAAATTATTTTCTATATTAAATAAATCAATGAGCAAAATAAAAAACCACAAAAGCCCCACAAAGGAAAGAGAACAGAACGCACAGACACAGAAGCTAGGAGCAAGGGGACTGCTAATTCCCCATTTATTTTTATACCCTGATCACAGAAGAGTTGAACTGGATCTAAATAATTCATTAGGAATTACAAACAACTTGTATTTTCTTTTTTTTTTTTTTTTCTTTCTATTTGCTAATTATTTTCTCTGAGCTATTTTTCCCCCTCCACTGCTGATGACATGTACAGCACCAAAGACCAAGGTCAGACCAGGTTTGAGAGGGCACCACCATACTGAGGTCCAGTCCCTTTCTCCATGGCTGAATTTAGCACAGGGAGCTAGGATATGTGAAATTTCACATACACTAAATATGTGAGACAAATTAAAGGGATGGGGCAGGACAGGTATGCTATTCTTTAACCTTATAAATTTTTTCTTTCTGTTTTAAACTAATTCCCATATACTAATAAGCTCACATCCTGGCAGAGATTGTCTTTGCTGTGAGCAGAGCTTACTGGAGCCTTCCCACACCTCAGGCTCTTTCTTCTTCCTTGCCAGCCAAGAACCCCTCATAGAATACCTTTTCAGCAACTTCTGGGTGAAATGTTGTTTTCCAGCTAAAGGAAGCTATCTGAAGCAAGATATTTATGATTCAATTCAGTTAGATGTGATTTAAAAGCTCTTGAGTTCATCTGTATGTTAACTGGTCCAAGGTCATATCCCTTAACCCCTGGCTAGCCTCATAGAGTATTTCCAAAATTTGCTATTTAGTGGGGAAAAAATTCTGACTCAGTCTGGTTTTGGTCCTCTCCTTGGCAGGAGACACATCCAGTCTCCTCTGCTGTAATGTGCTCACAGCTTGCCAGCACTGCAACCTGGTTCAGGCAGCAGCACAGAAGTCCTGGAGCAGAGCTGACAAGTATAAATAAGGGACAGTTGTCACATTTGGTTACAGGAGGGCAGCAGAAAGGAAGGTTGCCTGCAGCAAGAACAGCCAGGCTGAGACAAACTCTCCCATTGTTTGGGGTCATCTGGTCTACAAACTGTTTCACATGAGAAAATTAGATTATGCCAAACCAACTTCTTTGGAGTATTTTTTTTTTAATCCAGCATTAAAAGGATGGAAGTAATCGTAAATCTGGAAGTAATCACACACACATCACTTAGAAATGCTCTGCCTCAGTGCAAGAGAAACAGAATACATCAGTGCTGATTGGCCTGAGGTATCTCTCCCCCCACCAAGCCCATGTCCCAGACAACTTAAATGTTTCATTAATTAGGCGCTAACTATGGTTAAAATTAGGAGAGCTGCAAGGATCTCTCCTCCTCCCTCAGACTCATCCTCTGATTAAAAGCAGGGCACCCCAGTTTGGGCTCTCAGTGTCACTCCGCATTGCTGGTTTGCATTTGCTGAGTTTGGGTTTTGTGTCAGCCTGGTGGGGTCTGTGGGGCAAAAATGGATTTGGGTTTGGTGACAGAGCAGGGGGTAAACAGTGGGAGGCAGGCTGGAGGAAAGGGGTGCCGCTGTTAGCATGCTGTGTGTGATGGATGGGCTCACTCCCGACCGCTCTCGTGAACCAGCAGTAAATCCCAACTGTGAATGAAGAGAAACTGGGCAAAGCCCACCATGGCCCTCAAAGGAAATTATCTCCAGAGAGATGGAGATGGCCACTTTGGACATCCTTCATGTCCTTTGCCCACGTGTGGAGAGGTGGCAGAATCCACAGCGCTCACATCAAGCCCCCATAGAGTGACACCTCACAGGCACCCATCATCCGTCTCCTGCTTCTCCCCAGCTCTGCAAGGTAAACGCTAAGAAAGGCAAAGTTTCAGCCAGGAAAACTCTGGTTTTGAGGATGCTATCTTTCCCTGAGAGAGACTGAAAGCTCCTTACTCCTCCCACCTCTCGGTTTTGATTTTGACTGTATACAAAGCTGGCTGTTTTGCAGCACTGTTACCTGAAAGGGACCAGCGTGGGGATTTCAGGGCTGTTTTCTTTTTAAGAAGCAGAGAGAAGATCTGCTCCATCTACCCATCCAAAGTGCTGTCAGACTGCGATATTAATCAGAAAACAATGGTTTTGGCAAGCCGTACTGTCAAGAAACAAAAGCAAACCTGGCCACTGAAGACAAACGGTGAAGGAAGCACACCAGAAAAGAAAACAATGGGGACATTCCATAGTAACCACAAAACCCCAAGTTTTCTGCCATATTCTGTTTTCCATAAATGTTGGCCTCACTTTAATGTAGAGCAGACAAGAGCTGCTTGTATGAATTCAGCCTCCCTAACCAAGAGCTTCAGTCAACTATAAATAGTTACCATGACAGACAATAACAAATATAAATCAACCATGCTAAGGTATGTCCTAGCACCTTTTAACAAACTAGAAAACCAGGAAAGGCTGCTGAAAAGCAGCCTCTTTCAGTCAAGCAACCAGTATCACATTAGGTGTAGTGAGCAACATGTACGGAACAGCCAGGGGAAGAATGGAGTGCTGCATCCGACACTTCAAGAATCAAACCCAAAAACTGGTTAAAGTACCTGCAGTTTTACTCAAACCCTTCTCCACATTTTGGTGTTTCTCCATTTGCCATCTGGCTTCTGAGCATGGGAGACGTTGGGACATTCTGAGCAAGGTTTGTTCCTCATAAATCCAGAGGGTTGGAAATTATGTTCTTGACATGAAAAGCTGAAATTGTCACATGATGACTCAGCTTCAGGAGCTGGGGCATTTTTATACATCAAATACAATGCGGTTGGCATTGAGATCCAAAGAGCTGGAAAGTCTGGGGATGTCACAACCAGGCAGGATACCAGAGAAATGCCATGAAGCCCTATCAGCAAATACCTATCAGCAAAGAGCACCTCATTTCTAGCTTTGAACGGCAGGTATCAGGGAGTGACTTCCCAAAGCAGGGAATCAACATTATCTAGGGGAAAATGCCCACTCACCAGACCTCCAGGACTGTTCCCTGTGGGCAGCAGGACTGTCATACAAAGTTGTAAGAAGGAACTTCAGATTGTTGACCAGTCCTGCAAGACGATTTTCCACCTGAGTTTTTAACATACACAACTGGAATGGGGGGAAGGGGACGAAATCTTAAATTTCACTCAAACAAAGCATTCCAAGCAAAAATCAACCATGAAATATTTCATTTCCATTATTACTCTCTCCTAGAAGCACAAGCATGTCTATATCCATCTCTAAACAAAAGTTCCAACAAAAACGTTGGACTCAAAGCAAAGCTTCATCTTGAGTACCTTGCAAAGGAAAGATTAGGGCATTATGAATTATTATTTTGAATTACTGTTAGCTATCTTCTCTTGGCTGAAGTACCTGAGAAATTTCATTTAATTTACAAGCCTGTCAGAGGGACTCACATTCACATTTTTTTCTTTTTTGCTAATAAAATATTTGGCCACAAACATTCACCCAGTTCACATCCCAACACCTCACCAGCTTTGACCCTGTTTACCTTGTGAGAGCTGATTCCTTCCTAGTCTGAAGTGGGGATGGCTGGAGGCAGGAGAGATACCAAATAAACAATGTTTGTAATATTACCCCACAGCAAAGGGAACTATGATACATTATTTTAACTCTCCCACTGTGTCAAGGAACTTCATCAAAGTGCGTGACCTTGGTAATCATATGCTTTGGCACCCTGCCAGAAACAAACAGTGAGTTAAAAGTCAAGTGATCATTTCAATGCTGATTTTTTGTTTGTTTGTTTGTTTATGTTTTTACTGGCATTGAACTCAACATTATTTTAACATACTTTTTGTCTCTAATATTAATATGTACAGATATTTATAGAAAAAACAGGGTGAGTTACACTGGAAGGGAAGATGCTGGAGTCACACTGCTGAAGTTCAGCTCGTAAAGAGGAAAAATAAAGTCCTAATGTTATTTCAGCTGGAATAGCTGCTAAAATCACTACTCATAGCTTTCCTTGCTGAGAACAGTATCTTTAGCCTGGTCAATGCTACTGAGATCCTGGGATAAAATTGCCATTATTTACAAGGAACCTTTTCTCTAACTAAGAATCTGGACCTGAGTTTCCATAGTGAACATCAATGACTGTCATTACAACCTACCTAAAATCCAGCCTAAGACTGTCTAAAGCCTGGAGAAAACCACAGCTCTCTCATTACCATGTATAGAAAGGGAAATATGTTGTTTCATTGACTGCTTAATAAGTTCATACACAGTTTGGTATCTGGCAACTAAAGATTCTCTCTCTCCCAACAACGGAGCAACAACAACAAAAACGCCTCGTAGTAAAAATCCCATCAGACTGACAGAGCAAGAGCTCAGACTCACGCTCGGGAGGCCAAGACATGGAGCACTCTGAAGTTTTTCCATGTAGATGTGCCAAAGACTGTGTTTGCCTCGTACTTTTTTGCTCAAGAGTGCAGTTCAAAAGGGTGAGTCTTGCTGTGATTAAAGTCCTATTATCTTTTGACGAGACTTGTGGCAGGCTTTCTCTGTAAATTGATGGGGTTTTGTGGTTGTTGTAAGTACTCAGGGGGTTCCATGGATACATTTGATGAAATAAAAGGAAAAACATTCAACCCCCACCCCAAGCTTTGGGGGTGGGGAGCTGATTTGGGCAGAAGTGTGATTGCTGGTTGGCAGAAGTAGCAACATAACAAGTCATAAAAAAGGCACCACTGGTGTCATCAGACAAGGGGAAGGTGAGGGCAGCAAGGCAACTTTTTGGCCAAATGGCTGTGAGTTAGGAAGTGGGTGAGACACCTGCTATGGCTGAGAAATGGTCAGTAGCTTTAAAATAGATGAATGAGCCAGCAGAGACAAAGGTTGTTACAATAGCAATGGTGCAAGGGTAATAGCATGAATCAATAGACAGATAAATACAAGATAGTGGAGAGGTTTTCTCTTCCCCATAGCCTATTCTTTTTCTCTTTTGCACCCATTACCACCTACAACACACACATCTGGCTGTTTAAAAGGTTTAGACCCTCCCAATCTGGTCATTTTTCAAACAAGTTAATTACTATTTTTTCAATAAGTAAAAAATAAAATACAGGACAAAAACTGTTCTGAAAAACTGTTCTTTTCAGTTAAAAAAAAAAAAAAGGAAAAAGGAAAGAGAATAACTTAGATGAAATAGATTCTTTCAATGTTTTTTATATGTAATGTTTTATTCTGAAAACCTTTGCAGTTCATGTTTTGAGGCTTTGTAAAGTTAAATTCTTTGACTTTTTGTTTTGCAAACAGTGGTGTTCTTTTCATAAAACTCATTTGACAAGCCTTGAGAAGGATAAATAGCCTGAAAATAAAAGCCAACACTGCATTTTTAGTCAAACAAAACCATGCATAGTTAACAAAAATGAAAAATTTCTGGAAGAGGGATATTTTACTTCATTTCATTCAGAAATCTCCACAAGCCTCTTTCACTTCAACCAGCTTTTGCCTTAGTTTTCTTTGCGTTTTCCCAGTTTGGCCTCAGAACCACTGCAGGTCCTTGATGCCCCCTGTGTATCAACTGGGGGCTCTTCTCCCCCATATTGAACCTTTGGAGAGGGAAGGAGGGCAGTCACTGGAGCTGTCTGGCAGTGAGAGGAACAGGCTGTTCCCACTGCGGGCAGGCATGTGGCAGCCCAGGAGCCATCCTTGGCTGATGCCTGGAGGAACTCTTTGTTCAGGAGAGGAACAGGCAGCTTCAGCATGATCTTGTCTGGTCTGAGTTAAGCCAAAGTTGAAGCAGACAAGATTCCCGGTGATGTCCCTCGTAAATGATGGGAGGAGCAGGCTGACTGAATATGGGGCACACTGCAGTGGACTGCATACAGATATGTATATACACATGGGGCTATATGCATCTGTATGGTGTCTACATACAAGATTGCCCTTTGGGTTTCCTTTACTACCAAGAAAGATGTAGTCAGGATAGTCACTGCTGTCTAAGCATGACTTGTCTCTATTGATGCAGCTTTCTCAATCGGATCAGCTGAATGGTGCCGTAAGTGCTCATTCCTATAAGCGGACAGTGACAGGGGATGTAGGGTGACTAACTGTAGACACCAAACATGGGTGAACTCAGTTCCCACCCTAAAAAACCCCCTAGGGAACCATTGAATAGACCCTCAACCGGAAATAGGCTTCAGTAAGTCTGTCTTGTGAATGGGGCAAACAGCAGAGGCATTAGAGCATCTGTAGGGATAGGGGCATCGGACTCATTAGATGATAGTTGTATTCTAAGACACGTAGGGAAATATGGGCACTGGCCACAATCTCTGCTCTCACCCTTGCTCTTGAGACAGGACCTCAGCCACACATAGAGAGAAAGACAAATTTGGTACCGCAGTTTTAATGTTTTAAACCAGTCTGGTTTAAATGAATAATGTAAAAAAGGCAGGACAGAGGCCAGGATTACCTGTAAGGAAAATGGCATGAGGGTAGGTATGGATCAAATGCTTGGTGTTTTATCTGCTAAAATGTGCTTAATAGCAATGGAGGAACCAGACCTGAGGGGAAATGGATGTGATAGTCCAACTGGGGCATACATTGTTGTATGATTCCCTAACCCATTGGTGAAAATATTAGGCAAACTGCTGAAATAACTGAAATACAGGCTTTGTGACCTTAAGAAAAAAAACAAAAGCCTGTAGGTTTACATTAGTAGTAAGGCATGTGGCTACTTTTTGAAAAATCTCTGCTACACATATTTCATGGGGAAGCAAAGTAGAGCTCCACAGTCAGCTACCAGAATTGCCCTGCGTTTCAGTCCCATTGGGTTACCTTTCATCCAATGTCTTTTCATCCAAGCAGCACAACACAACGTTGCGTGTGATGGGGGTTATTGCATCAGCTTAAACTCTCCAGCCTGGTTACAACTCCCCATGATAGGTGCCAGGGAGTTAGCAGAGGAACGGCTGCTTGCTGTGTATCTGCATCTTCAGGAAAAGTAGGTTAGGGGAGTTCTCCCAGATGGAAATACATTTTTCTGTTGCAGTACTCATGACATTGGTGGTTAGAGAGGGATTACTGACAGCCTGAGACACTTAGGAAGAGGCTGGGAATGTCACAGGAAAGCTGGAAGGTCCCCTGTCCCCAGACCTCTAGTCCAGCTGAAAGTGTCAACTCCTTTGGAGCAACTTTACTACAGATGCTGTGACTTAAAGCACAGAGGAACTTGCTGCGTCTGATGCAAAACTATCTCTGAGAAGGCAATATAAAGATTGTAATTCCTGCATTATTAAAAATATAGTGGTCTCTAAATCTCTCCAAATACAGTTGATATGAGACAAATCATATCGAACGAATGTATTTTGTGGCAGCTAGAGGAGCCTTTTGTCGTGATTCACCACATGGTGGCAATAGCAGTAAAGGTTTGACGCAGAAGATTTTTCTGGAAGCTCCCAAGCCATTTAAACTATAAACTGAGCTGCTGTTCAGTCTACCTTGTGGTATAATATAGCTCTATTTTTCTGTGTGGAGAAATCAACTGTCCCTTATTAGAAATTGTGTCCACTTCCCATCTTCATGCATCTGGTCAGGACTACAGCAAATTCTGGGATTTCTTTGAACATCTTTTTCACTTCTTTTTTTTTTTTTCCTTTCCCTCCCACCTTTTCCTCATGCAAAATACATAATTGCAGCTTCTGTGAAATGTTAATCCACAGAAGGTTGTATTCTCAGAATTGGGAAAATTGCAACATTCAAGATTTCTTTAGCAAACGAGGGAGACTTCAAAAAACAAGGGTTGCCTAAATCTTCCAGTAAGGTCAGATATTTGTCTACCAGTTTAATTGCTAGCAGAAGGAAAAAAGAACAAAAAACCAAATAAAAAACAAACAAACAAAAAAAAGCAATCAAACAACAACAACAGCCAAAAAACCCTAAACCAACAAAAACAACCAAAAAAAAAAATCAAAACCAAACAACCAATCAAAAAACCCAACCACCAAACAGTATGAAAAAACAGTATTTCAGAGATGAAGTCATACTTCATCTCTAAAGTACTGGTTTGCCATCCAGTCCTCCCAAAAAAAGAAAGGAGAATAAATCCAGAGTCAGTTGCCAGTAGTGACTGACCACTATTGCAACATCATTTCTCAAGATAATAATAAATTCCTCTCATCTTTCATTCTGCAGGAGTACAAACTCAGTGCTGACATTCACACACCTCTGGGGTGGAGCAGGAGAGCTGGTTTGCACCAGGCACAGTGCACACCTTTTGCAGGGTGGGAGACAAGCCACAAGGAACAACAGGGTGTAGGTCATATTTTAGGTAGTCCAAGAATTATATATATTGTGGTTCATCTGAGAAACTTGTGCCCCTTACAACCACGTTACAGCCATGGGGAAGGGCTCCAAGAGTGCCCATCATAGCCACACCGGTACATCAGTTGTTGCATGCGGTGTACAGAGCAGGAGCTCTCTCTCATTCAGGAATTACAACATGACAGCACACACATAAGAGTTAACACCCCATTCCTCTGAGAAGTGCCAGGGATTTATGGCTCTCCCAGAGGATTTGCTGCCGCTGCAGCCGTGCTTCAGAAGCCCCATGCAGCGTTGTCTGCAGAGCTGGATCAGCAGCGGCATTTCCTGGAGCACCTGTGTTTTTCTTGGAGGTCTCTCATCTCCGTACTGACCAGACCTGACGTTGCTTATCTTCAATGATTAGATCAGCTCATATCTCCAGGACTGGAAGGAATGACACAAAAACATACCATCCTACACCATCTCAAATGACCTGCCAGGAAGCAGTATATTTACATGTTCTAGGCACTCAATCTATATAGAAATGTATAGAAAAGTGCAGATATAGCAGGAAAGCCCCCAGGAAAGCACTTTAACCCTGCTGTCACCCATTTGCTTTAACAGGGAGGGCAGCACACTCTGCCACATCACTCAGGACCACCTGGCAGCTGCCCAGTCTCTTTTGCCACAGTTTGTGGTGGCCATGTACATCCTGGCTAGCAGGATATTGTTGTCACACCCTTAACTACCATCGCCTATGGGTGTAACCAAGGTGCTTGGGTGAAATGAGATGTCACCCGAGTCAGGCTTTTAAAAATGGCCATTGAATAAAACCCAGGAACAATCATCAGAACGTGCAGGACTGTCTGTCAGTGCTAACACCTACTGCTGCCTTTGCTTGGAGGCAAACACATGAACCGACAGACTGCACCATCCCAGGCAACTCCCAGCACATTGCTCCACTGTGACGATCCACCACTTCTCTCCCAGACCCCATGCTCAGACCTTCCTTCCCCTGGCTGTCCCAAAGTAGTCAAACGGCCACTGTAATCTGCAATAACATCACTCAAGTGAGTAGGACTGTGGCAGGTTACCTCAGCTGAGCACTCAGTCCAAGCATCTGCCACTGCATCATACAGGAGGCAAAGCCTTCCTTGCAGTAGCTATGCGTGTGTGTGCTGCTCGGGCCGTCCGGTGGCTGTGTTTCAGAAACAAAGCTGTTTGCAGTTCAAATGTTCGATGCAACATGATTCCAAGAAAGGAGCCATCAGTTAAATTGATCTCTATGTCTGAGGAGGAATCTTGGCTGAAATCTTTCCCTGCGAGTCCAACAACAACAGCACATCAGTTACTTCAGTGAATTTCATTTCTCAACCCTTTTACATGTAATTCCTGGACAGATGCCCTAAACTGAGAGAGTAAAATACTCTGCTCTTGGCCACTTGAATTGCGTAAGAGGGCATGCCCACTGCTAAGCCATATACAACTAGTTATTTGTACTCTGCTTGAGACTGCCACAAGGCCTGCAGTCTCAAGGGACCAGTATATTTATACTGGTTTTCCTGAACAATTATTATAAATCACTCAGGAAGAATCAGAAAGAAACTGTGTTGGGATCTCTCCCTGAAACTCTCCCATTTGACCAGGTTAACAATTATCACACATGAAAACGATATGTAAGAGCTGAAACTCTGGGGTAACCCTTCAGGATTTTATGGTTGCTTTTTGAATAAGGAGAGGCAAGATCCTACCGGGCTTGAATATCCCTGGAGACATCCTTTGCTTCGGAGTCCTGGAGTCTTTCATCCTTGCTTAGGACACAACAAATCCCTCAGGCACATCTTTCCTGTATGCCCTTGGTCTAGTATTCATGTTTTTAATTGAATCCTTTCTTTCTCAAAGGACTGTAAATATCCTGGAGGATCTACATGGAAGGTGTTCAAATAGCAGAAGAAGTCAGTAAGGCAATTTAGTAGGCTGTTGCCTTATATTGCACTTTAACAGGTGTCTGATGGTCTATTCATCATGTGGCTAACTGAAAAACGCATTCAGGGAAGATGTAGACCTTATGCTCATTTCCTCCTTAGACACCTTAATCATTACTGTGGGGGCCCATATAAATTCATCAAGAAGAAAACTAATCAACAGTTGCAACCCAAATCATATACAGAGTAGCTTGCCAGGCAGGTGTAGTAGGAACTGCCTCATCCTTTTCCAGGGAGAGCTAGATAAAATTCAGCCCCCAAAACTGGGTAGCAAGGGGGAAGTGAGGGTTCAGCTGCTGTGTCTACTTTTTTTTTATTTATGCATTGAAGTACATTATGCATTGAACTGATGCTTGCAGGAGCGACAGTGCCTTTATATACCTGGAATATCCGTCTTTAGTCCTTCCACCACCCATCAGTGTTGTTAATCAGCAAGGTGCACACATTTTCTGCATCCTGGCAGAAAGACAGTGAGGGTCACAGAGCCTCACACTGCCCACACCTGCAGCTCTCCTAAGCAGTACTTAGTTGAATGTCATTTAAATCAGTCCTAACATGTGATTTGTTGGTGTATATGTATCATTAGCTGTGCTGTTAGTCTGCTTTACCAACGTTACTGCTGGTCTTTGAGTAGAGGAGTGACCCCTTCCAAAAGATTTCACTTTTCATTCATCAAATGGTGTAAAGCAACATCCAGTCTTCAGTGCTACATCCCTTCCCAGTATGCAAGACCTTAATGAACACCTTATCCGATTGGCCATCACATGGGGTATTAGAAATTCCTAATTTCTTTGGGCATTTCTTTTACTTTTGCTCTTGTCTCAGCTGCATTTAACAGAATTTCAGGCAGCAGGAAATGCTTAGATGTATTAGAATTTCCTCACAGTAAATATGTTTAGTTAACACAGTGATAAAAGAGTAAGGAAAGGAGGGTCAGGCTGACACCAGGAGCACACGGTGCCCGGTTATTCCCATTGTTAGTAGCTGGTGTCTCAGCCAGTTCCTGCAGGGACAAGAGACAAGGCTGTGAAACCTAAACAGGGACAGTGTGCAGATAAAACCTGATTACCATGTTTCCCCTGAACAACACTGGCTTGTTAACACAGTTGTTACTGAACGCATGCCAGCGCATACTATTCTCTCTGACGCTGTGATTCCTTCTACCCCGTGCCTTGTTCAGCTGCAGAGCCTAGCATCTCCAGTCATTCCTCCTCACTCCGAAGAATGGAGATAGAAGTTGCTGAACAAAGCCAAGCACAGCCCATAGTTCTGCTTTTTATCTTGCTTTTGAAGACTTGCTGCTTAATCTCTTTCTGAACAAGAGCCAGTTCCAAGAAAGCAAGACAGCAAGGTCCTTAGGACAAGATGATGGATGGAACCATGGAGTTCAGAGCACTTTGTTCATCCACTCAAGTTCTTTCTTTAGATAATGATAAAGTTAACTGGATCAATTTTAGAGCTTTATAACAGCAGAATGACTATGGATTGACAAGTCATGAAGTGCATAACCCACTTAGATGTCATCAGGCTGACACAACACAGACTGCACCTGGAATATCCAGTTCTAGTGCATTTTTAATAAACTAATTATCTTGAAGATTACATGTCTTGAAAATACTAAAATCATGGGTTACCTGTTCAATGTTATCCTGGGTTTATTTTTAATATCACCACTTGGGTGGTGATATTCAACTGTAACTGGGACCATACTCAGGCTTTCCTGAGTCCATACCAAAGTGCCCATTAACTGCTGTGAGCCGATACTTCTGAGAACAGGAGCAAATCCCCATGGAAGTGAATTAGTGTAAGTCCATTAACTTGAATGGAGCTTTATTTTCTCACAGCAAGCAACTCTCTCCCTCGGTTTCTGAATTAGTCCCACATGTAAAGAATGTGAAGTCCCATCTCTTCAATGAGTTAAATTGTTCTGATGCAAAATTGACCATAGAGAAATGGTAGATCCGTGTTAACTTACATTAGACTATGGACTCCAAAGACACTTTCTCTTTGCCATGCTTGTCTCCAGCGTGTTCTTCTAGTGAATGTGGAACAAGGAAACCATGACAGAAGCTGCTACGGGAGTGTATTCTTGCAACTTGACCAATGTTTTACCTGCCCTACCAGAAACTGAGGTGTTCTATAAAGAGATAGTAGCCCACCTTTCACAGACTAATAGTATTTATGGCCCTTACCAAAATAGACAGGGCTAGAGTGCTGTTTTGCTTACACTATTTTATAATGGTTTAATTTCAATTAATAGAAGTAGAATGTCTTGCCTCTCAACAGTGTAAACAAGATCAGATTTGTGTCCACACCATGTATTTTTATAGTTTAAGGTAAACTTGTTAATTTACGCTGCAAAGGGCGTTGGGTATTCTTGGAAGAGGGCAGTGCTGTATAAAGGACATGCAGTGATAGTAGTTTTGATGTCTGGCAGTGAGACAATGTTCTTCAGATTTGCACTCCAGATCCACTAATTTGTCCCCTTTTCTTGGTGTTTGCAGTCTCCTAAAAGAATCCACCAAAGATGACCATGAAACACAAAGCCACATTTCCAACAGAACAGTTTGTGAATCTGAGATGCCAAAAGAGATGCAGATATATAAAAAAGAAAAGTTTTGTGATCCACCAATAGAAAATCTTGAAAATTCCTCACCATTGAAGTATACTGGTGGGAATTGCCAAGGATGTGGTGCAGAAGAGAGATATGAAGGAGCCTTGGTGCAAGTGAGAAGGGAAGTCTTTGGTTTTAAACTAAAGCACTGCAAACTGTGCTGTAAATTGTGTTGTTTGTACAAGTTTGTACAACTTTTCATCTTTTAAGTAGTCGCTTCATTGCTTCCGGAAAAAGAAGCAATGGAGTGAAACTTTGATATTGTTTAACAAAGCAACTGGTGTGTGTGAGTCAGGGTGAGGTTTTGGCTTTCAATTTGGCTCCTGGAACGCAAGGAAATCTGAGAAAAGGCAATCTTTCCCAAATCAGAGGATTGCTGCTGAATTTCCAACCCTGATTTTGGAAGAAAGATATATGCCTGCCCAGGATTATTTTATATAACTACCCTGATTATAGCAGTTGTGTTACAATTCAGGCCAGTCAAAGTGAGATGAGACCAAGGCTTGCTGAAACCCTGTACCAAAATGGTTCTGATTATTTCTCGTGATGGAGAGAAATGACACAGCAGATTAGGTGCAACCTTCACAAACTGAGAAGGTATAAAATCAATATATTAAAATGGTACAGGCGACTTCTGATCCCTGTCATAACCGGCGAATGCTGAAAGCTGAAGGAGCATTGTGAAGGCAGCATATTGCTGATCCAAAGAAAGGCCTTCTTTGGATCAGATGGTCTCATCTTCCCATCTCACTTGCACACTGAATTTGTAGTGGTGTCAGTAAACACCTGAACTCAGTTCACTCGTTTGTGCTCTTTCCAGCCTCCCATATCGAGCCAGAGGAGGTCACTGGTTTTTTTGCTTGTTATTATTTCTTGGTTTGTACCTCTGACAATTTCATAAACCAATATTGAAATTAACAGATCAACTCAGAAAACAAAATTTACATAGTTTAGCAAGTTGAAAAAGCAAATAAATTTTACAGTTAGCTCTGAGACCAACAGAAGAGCTTGCCTGAGGCAAAATGTTATGTTTCCCTTCAACTTTGAGAAGTATTATTAAAATTTTATTTTTTTAATTGACATTAGGGATGGTGGCCACTGTTAAGATACTTTTTCTGACAGGAAAATGAAAACATTCTGTTTTACAGGGTGCTTTTTCTGAATGTTTGTTTGTTTGCCTCAGCAGGAACAATTCAGCAGAAATGAGACAAATTCACAAAACGTTTTCATGTTGCTGAATTTACGCTTTTGCCAAAAATAAATAAAAATACTCCAACTAGAGCTTTTCCCAGTGCTACTTCCAAACTATTACAGAAATTAGAGTGAAATGGTACTGATTAAAGGGGGTGTGGGGGAGGGCATCACCCTTGCAGTAACTCTATCCAAGGCAACGAATTTACATGAGAGCTGACTCTTGGCTCTTGGTATTTATAAAGCCTATAGTCTTCAGCGGTTCATTTTCAGAACATTCTTCTTCAATGACATGAGGATGGAATATTGCAGATAATAGCCCCAATGTTTATAAAAGACAAAAGCAGCAAGATTTACTCAGACAACAGCATGCATCCTTGGCGATAATTGGGTGGGGGTGCAGATGGGCAGTAGATTCAGTGCAATCTGCGGCCAACTGTTTGGGAGAACATCAACTCGTGCCTGCTAGGGGCCTGTCTTCTGCTTCCTCTTGCTCCTCTCAGTTTTTTGTTATTTTTGTTCATTTGGTATGCCAGGTCCTTTAACTATTAATGTGCCATTAACTCATCTCCTAGACGTTTCACCCTTTCATTTCACCAACCGGTGGCAGCTCCACTTCCCACACAACCCTGTTAGGTTATCCGGGAGCCAAACTTCATACATGGGAGTGAATGAGTGGACAGTCATGTGAAAAGCCCATGAATCTTTTGGACAGGGGCATGTGTCCTTCCAAAGACTTCCCATTGTTCGAAAGGGAACACAGAGGAATTAGCATTAAAATAACGTGTCAGTTATGGGAGTTAAAAAATACACATAGCTGGAAAACACTCTCCCCCATAAACTGGAAAAATATCCGATATTGTGGGCTATTTGCCAAGGATTTAAATTCTCATGAACAAACTTCTCTGAGCTCATTTGAAAATCCTCGTGAACACTGTTGCCATTCACCCATTAGGTTCAGGAAGAAAAGAAAGCCTGGAAGCTGCTGAGAAACCAGAGGGCTGCCAGCCCTCTCAAATCCAAGTGTGGGACTCAGCTAGGCTCTCCCCACCCCACGTGAAGCAGATGACATAATGTTTGGGTTCATTCTGTCCATCACTTGTGTGGTAGAAGCAGAGGCAGGAATCAGCTTGCTTTTGTTTGTGAGCTTTCACAATATGAAAGGGGTTGGGAGAAAACTAGGTATCTACATCCATATTTGCAAGTAAACCCAGGTCCAAGGCTGCTCTCTGGTTCCAACTGGCTAGTTTTCCACATCGTGAGCACACAAACACACAGCCCATCTGGATGGTCTGGTCATGTGGTGAGTTCAGCACATCTTCAGGTCCTTGAGCCCTTTTCTTCCTGTGTCCAGCTTTTGACAGAAGCTAGATTTGGCAATGTGCTTCAGAGGCAGATGGATCATGAGGCTGGATGAAGTGAAAGCCTTTTCCAGGTCCTCACAGCATGGTCAGAGATGTAAGAGCTGGATTTGCTGTTCTGTAGATCTTGTTTTTGTGTGAATCACAAAGATGGGGTCCCGCTTATGTCCTGCCATGTGTGACACTAAGGTAATCAAAAATATGCTTTGGGTTTTACATTTTGCTTGGATATCTGTCTATCAGTATAACTGCACCCACAGCCATCCTTATCTGTGTTCAGATGATGGGAAACCTGCTGTGGTGTAAAGCTTTGAGCGTGGAAAATACATGTCACCAGCCATATGCACACGTGGCACGTGTACCTGCTACACGCAGGTAGATGTGTACATGTCAGCCTTGGCAAACTGATTCAAGCGTGCAGCAGCAGGGCAAACGCTGCACATTGCACAACCTCCCTTAGGTGAGGAGGGAGTGTAGGACCCCTGCCACAAAGTGCTTATTTGATTTCATTTTAGATAAGGACATTCCAAAGTTCAAATCCAAACCTTGATAATGGTGATGAAAAATGAAACTAGTGTTGACTACTCACTGCCGTTCTGGGTTTTTTTCCCCACAAATACATGAGCAAGATCTTTCTAAATTAAAACTAAAATATTATACCTAGGCAAGAAGGAAAATTTAGAGGTAAGGCTCGCTCAGCCTTGTGACCTCCTGGCTGTGCAGCTGAATAGCCAGCCCTGGGACATGATGCAGAGACAGTCTGCGGGCATGCCCATAGCTATGCACAGCTGAGAAAATAAAAGACTCTCAGCTAGGGCAATAACCCAGACAAAGCATCACCTTTCGCCCACACCCCACCAGCCAGGGTTGTCACTGATTTCCCCAAAGCCACAGCCCAGACTCCAGTGTCCCCCCTCAGTCATGGCAGTGGGACGCGCAGGTGGCAGTAACACGTGCCTCTGAGGTGTTCTCATAAAGCCAGTCACCTCCTGGCTGTCTGTTGAGTGGATTTTCACAACTCCAGCTGCAAAAGCCAAATGTACTGTGTGTGTTCCCCTGATGCAGGATGACACTGGGGAGCTGGAGGCATGATTGAGGCTCTCTGGGTACCCTGGCTGGGCCATTTCTGTTAACAGGGGGAAGCTGCCAAGGAAAGGTTTGTAACATCCAGCATTCATGTTTGGATGTCAGTGCCCAAGAAGGCAGAGCCGGTTTGGGGGATTTGTTTTGTTTGGTTTAAGAGAAACATTCTTTTAATTCATTTTTTTGAAGGGCTGCTGATAAACCTCAACACTGAAATCCAGGTTAATGGAGGAGGGGAGGTTTGCATGGGAGAGCCTGAGTTTTGGAATAAAACCAATAAAGATCAACCTGCTTTAGCCACAAATCTCACATGGGCTTACAGAGAACCATTTCGAGCTGCTGTCTGCACAAAGGAGATTTGATATTTCAAACCTTGCTTTGTCAAAATCCCTTTCCCAGTTTGCAAGGGAAAAGCAATGATCATTTTTGATGTGGACTGCTGGGGAGGCCACAATCACCTGCTACTCTTTTCCTCTCACCATCCTAATGCACAGGGGAAGGTAAATCAGGGAGAGGGATATTGGTGTTTTATTTGCTGTTATTTCACTGTGTGTTTTGCAAATCTTAATTCTAGTGACGGCCTGATGACGATGTCCAGTGACACGCAACCAGAACCGTGTCATCTGCAGCAGGGGTAGAAGAGCCACTTGTGGAGTGGCTCTTGAGATGTCCCATGTTACAAGTCTACAAAATCACAGTGCTTTTCCAAACATGAAAAAGTTTGAGTGATTTAAAGGTAAGGTCTAGACACTGGTTCATTCAGGGAGAACCACTCTGTGCCCTCCCTAAGCCTGCCTTTAATATCTAATTATTGGGACTAATGACTGATTATGTGTCTCCAGTCTTTTCGACCTTTAATAATTCTGTACCAACATGCTTTACCGCTTTCCGGGGGAAATGTTATCTGAAGTGTGAAATTAACCATTCTTTTGTTATGAACTCACCACTTGGCCATAGCTACTAAATAGTTTCAAACCTGAAACATATTTGAACTGTTTCCAAGTTCATCTAGAGCGTGACCTTGTGTGTTTTAATAATTATAATTTCCTCAGTAAAGTACAACTCTAGAACCAGAGAAAAAATGTACAGACAGCTGCAGGGGTGGGGATGGTTGACTGTAATGATGAGCTTTACAAATATAGCAGGAGGAAAGCCATAAATCTCCAGAAAGAAAGAGCCTTCTTATTTTAACCCCTAGTATGCAGCCATGCCCTGATGGTACAGAGGAGTGCAGACCTTCTCACAGGCTGCCCAGATGACACTGGAGATGGGAAATGTAGAAGGAGAATAAGGAGGAGAAATAGGTATCAGGTTGATCTTTCTTTTCCCATTGAGCTGCTCCTGTTTCAGATTTTTATCTCTGGCATACTGGTGTAAATCAGCTGAAAGCAGCAGGATTTACCCTTGCTTTGCAGAGATGTGAGCTGCAATCCGGCACATAGTCGTGTTATGCACGCACATGTGAGTAATCCCATTGGAATCAAGGACTTGAAAGAGGAGCGCGCACATGAGTAATGTTTTGTAGATACAAGGGCTGGAATCTGGGCCACATGGCTCAGGACAAAGAGACGTGTCAGTTCTGCATAAATAACACAGGCATTCAGCTTCCAAGCTCCAACCTACCTAGCAGGGGCAAAAGTCCCCCTTTCCATCTCACATCTAGGAGAGCGGGGACCAGGACAGAGGGGTGACCTTCGCAGCCATGCAGCAAGAGCTGGGATGAGCCCAGGTATTGGGTGCTCCTGGTGACCAAGGAGGGGTGGGTGCACAGCAGCCCTTTTGCTCAACACCTGCACGCTGCGATGAGGCAGGGAATGGGATCGTCACTGTGCAATCAAGAAAATGCTGTGTTTTGTAGAGTGATCTTGCTTGGAAGAAAAGCCTGGTGTATCCTGCTGTAGGTACCATCCCCGCTGCAGGGGAATTTGGACCATGATGAGAGGAAATAGCCTCTTTTTCCAACAGCTTTCCTTCTGTATAGTAATCACCTCCTAAAGTCTCAGTGAAACAGGGTTAAAAAACAAAGAAGAGAGCCAGTGCAACAGACCACCCAGGTCAGGGTGCGTTTATCAGGCATACATCACTCCATGCAATGTAAGGCTTCTCTCAGCCACTTCTGGGAGATTTGACCAGGAATATAACTAACACAACACTTGGCAAAGCAAAGACTAATAGTGTGATTGTTCTGTCGGCTTCTTCCCTTCTTGAGTAATATCATGCTGAGCAGTGTTCAAGTTAGCGATCTGAAAGGCCTTTTCATTATTGTATCGAAAACTCCTCTGACTGCAGATCTCTTAATCAAAGGACTTTTATGTAAAGTCACATTTTTTCCAAAACCAGAAAAGTTCAGGCTCAGAGCATAAACATTAGACTCATTATTTAGAAATAGTAAGTAAGTCCTTTGGGTTCTGGTATCAGATCAAAGCTAAAAAATTAAATTGCTTCAGAAAAAAAAAAATTAGTTCGTTTTGGGGATCAGCATATTTCTTGTTTGCTTTTTCATTATGTAGCTAAAAAAAGGAATAGTGATATTCTGCCGGTGGTTTTCAAGTGTTTTCCAAAACTGGATGGATGCTGCATGCTAAGTACTTTCACAGTCTGTGGAGGCAGAAAATATTTTGTTGACATGACAATAAAAACATTCTGCAGACTTATCGAATTATTTTCTCCTTCACCATCCGTAGCCACAAGAAAGCAGCGTGATCACCACAGTCCTGTGGAATAGAAACCTGCGCTTGGCTTACATTGCCTTTGAACTGAAGTGCTGGAGCCTGCTCCGACACGTGGAGGAAGAGTTTTCCAGCCAGGTTGTGGGTGAGACTTGGGAAGTGGCCTCAGCTCAGCAATGACCTCTGCCAACACATAGCCTGGCCATACTCTCCCAAAGGAATCGCTCCTTGTGGGGCTGTCCAGTGGTAACTGGCTTACTAACGGTGTTTGGGCAAAGATAATGACTATACTATTGTTAAGGGGCTTAGCCCCACTACTCTGGTCACCTGTATCTTCCACCAATCCTATTTATCCTCCTATCTTCTCCCTGCTTGTGGCCTTCATCCCATTTTTTAGGCTGTGGACACACAAATGATGGAATTGACTCTTGGCAGAGGAACAGGATGGAGATGTGGGGACCAGGGAAAACCATGTCAGACAGATCAGCCACTGCCAAAGCAGACACTTTTTCCATCCAAGACAATCCCACCCTGCAGAGCCACTGCTGGTGACAGTGGTTCCCACCCTTCTGCAGGTGGTGAATCCTGAATCCGTGGTACTAACTGCCAGCAGGCACCTAAGGAGATGGGGGAGTAAGGGTACAAGCAAGACTGATGTTTAGGATTGCTTTTTTTTACCAATTCCTTCCTGATTATTTCTTCCCTCAACGTCAGTTACCTGCTGTGTTCACAAGACAAATGTGACCAACCTTAACTCCCACTAATTTCTGTGAACTTTGCAAGTGCTTCAGAGAGAGGTGGGACTCTCGAGAAGTACCAAAGAGCAGGCTGCCAAAGGCTGAGGAATGGCAGAAATGCCCACATGTTTTCTGTTTGTGACACTGCCACTGACGGGAATCGTTTAATCACACAGTGAGACTGACTCACGCTACCTTTACACCAGTCCTCAAGATGTTTCCCTTATCTCTGACTTTCCATGACCTGCTAGGGTTTTCCCTGCCCACCTCCTCTGTCACCTAGAAATGGCTGTAAGCATTTATTCCTCGGGGAATGTGAGTTGTCTCTGTGACTTGGCCACAGTTTCCCTGCTTGGCTGTCATACGCCATTTCTTCTTTTCACTTCTCAGGTCCCCATCTGTACAAAGAGGTTAATAATGAGAGAAAAGCAAGCATAACAGGGCTAGCTACACACAGATCCCCAAATGTTGAGGGGCCATATAATTTCTTAAATGAATTGGTCACATGATATTCTTTTTTCTCTTTACTGGGTAATTGAAACTTCATAGACATTAGGAATCTGAAATATGCATAGCAGTAATTTATGTACAAATAGCCTTTTCACTGCAAACAGAGGTTCTTGTAGGGAAGAGAGTCCTTCTGTGAACAGTGGAGGGAACAAGCACCTGTTTCCACAAATGTTATGATTCCCACAACTGGCATGAACAGTTGACATTCAGGGTATAAACACGTTTTCCATTTCTACTTTGCAAAATTATCTGTGTTGTTCCCAAGCAAATCTCTTCAACCAGTAAATAAATAAAGTTTTCCAAATTACAATACCTCCTCCCTCTCATAAGATCTGCGTTAATCCAGCCTAACTTCTACCCAAGTCTTTGTGATGAGCAATTCCTATGGGCTCAGCACTTAAAAGCATCCAACCAGTCTCCTAGACTTGAAGGTCTCCAACTAGTAGGAGACAGGAGGCCAAATAACACAGGTGGATTAGGTTGGTCCTCCAAGTCTTATCGCAAGGGAGATGCGTGGCTGTCAGAGTCGGCACTGTGCCAATGGAAACTTGCCTGTTAAGGCACTGGGATGTAATTTGACCTTGTAAGTTCAGTAACATGGGAACCAGTTACACAGAAATCCAAGCTTCAGCACACAAGACTGTGCTCTGATGTTAGTTGATCAATGGCTGGCTGCTCAATGCACAGTAAAGGTTAGGACTGAGCTGATGCTGAGTTGGCAGCAATACTGATTCCTCTGGAATTCATGTTTTCTCTTTGATAAGGAAAACCACAATATATAGAAGTCTTCCGGCAGCCCACTTCCATGCTCCCATTCAGCCCCTGACCCATACTTTGGGAAACTGCTGCTCAAGAAGGCAAAAGATAAATCAGTGTACAGTAGAAAAATAACTCAAAGCTCTGCCTCAAGGCGGGGAATCAGAGGACAGCAGAGCCTAACGTTAGCTGCTAGTTTAGTAAAATGGTGTGATAATGTATATTAAACAGGGGAAAGGAGAAAGACAAGTTCTCCTGCAGGCATTGCTGGGCAAGGTGAAGAGACAGGCTGGGGGGAAGAACTGGGCTCAAGGAGGTATAAGTGGTTCTTTCTTAGATGTGATTTCCCTAGCTACATGCAACGTGGTCTGATGAAGCTCTCTGATCATGCCATCAGGTTGCTTTTCACCACAGGGAGGTTGTGTATTAAAGATACGTGAATACGGTGAGCTGGTACTGCAAGCCAAGCAAGCAGCCAGTAAACCCAGCATGGATGAGGGAGCACTGCACAGTACCACCATCCTCCATGGGGGTCTGGCTGCAGTGCCCCAGCCTCCATTAGCCCCTGTGCCCCACTCCAGTAATAACACAGCATTGCGTCTGCACTGCCGCCTTTATATCATCACAGAAAAGCCATTTTTGAGGAAATGGGAATAACGTCACCACAAATCCCTCCTGTCTGAACTGCGCATGAGCCTTCAGACACCATCAAAGTCAGAAGCACAGTGTGTTCATGGCCAAAGTCACTCACTCCGTTCTCACAATGGGAGAGGGAAAGGTCAGCAGTCAAGAGATATTACTCTGTGTTTGAAGGAAACACTCAACCAGAGACCTATTTTTCTTACTATAGTGGAGTAAAGTGGCCATAGCTGCAAATGAACTGCAGCAATCTACATCAGACAAGATTAATTTGATTTCATTTTAATCAGAAATTTCAGAAGTTAAGGATTAGAAAACTGATTTAAAAATGGAACACTAAGATTTTATAAACTTAAAAGTGTCTGTCTGTAAAGATGGAAAAAAGGACATTATGAGCCTTTGAGGAACACACAGGAGTATATGATCCAGGGAGACTTCTGGTTCTCTGAAACTCTTAAATGGTCACCTAAATATCTCTAAGTCTGTCCTGTCACATTTTTGCAGGTGACAGAGATGCTCCGGTTGCTTTTCAAGTCTGGGCTTCACCCTTCAGTCCCCCACTTGTTCCCTGCACACCTTGAGTCCTGAAATTCATTCTTTGCCTCTGCATTCTGAGCCCCTTTCAGCAGTTGTCATAGGTTTCTGGCTATAGTTGCTCTCTGTTTCATATCAGAACCTATCCCTTCCTTTCCATATCTACACTTCTACAATATCTCTTCTTTTCTGGTATTACTTACTTCTAATAACACTATAATTATATTATGGAGCCCTGTCAAGCTTTTAGGAGCAAAGCTCCTATGAAGGATGCTATACAAAATAGACCTGTATCACAGGGGAATTTGCACTATGGCAAAGAGACGAGGAAGTTGTTTGATCATTACTCTTATCTAGAACAAATTGCACATAATAACCTTTAATATTTTCTATCAGATTTTGTTCCTCAGACAGACACAATTTTTTTGAAAATTAATCTGTATTTAACTGAATCATCTGTGTATATCTGAGTCCCCAAAATAGGATACTTAAATATGCATTGAAAAAATAAATAAATTACTAATTCACTGAATGCAGCTCTTGTTTCACTGCCCTTGACACAGGCTTAGGAACTCAAAACTTTTGTATTGACTCAAGATAAATGCCACAAGACCATTAAGCAATCCATTGTTCTTATGGTACCCAATAATCTAGTCTTTTTATTTAAATATGATAGGAAGTAATCCCAGAGCCAATGAAAGCATGGAACCAGGTGCTACGTTCTACAAATACTGTCTTGCATAGAAGAGTTTAACTCCTTATCTGAAAACAGTTGGCTGTGACCATATTAACAATTATATATTATCAGTTTTACTTGGCAACATTTATGTGTCAGAATGTATCATGGCTTTCACAGCTTAGTTCCAGAAATAGGCTGTGATGTGGGTGACATCATACTTCTCCATAACCCCCTTTTTTTTTTGCTTTTCTTCCTTCCATAAACACTCATACTCCCAGCCCTACGTTGAATCGACTCAGGCCATTAAGACATAACGAGATCTTCCCACCAATCAGCTCTACAGCATGTTGGGAGGGTTGAAAAGTTTACCAAAACAGCATAGTTTGCTGCTGGAGAGAGGGCAGGAGTGTCTGTGGCTCTGCTATGGTAGGGCAGGAAAAACGTGGAGGCCGTATTAAAACCATAACTGCTGTGCAATGAAGACACCGAAGGCTGTCAATGCCTGAATCAGGCTGTCAGTTCGCTGCATGATGTAAAAGGATAAGAATGTGTTATGATTGAGAGGTGTAACTCCCTTACTCAAACAACATCCCTGGATGAGTTGTGCAGATAGCTTAGCCTGGGGCAGGGAGGAGATGGAGTGCGGTGAAAGATTATGAAAAGCCAGGAGCAGACAGAACCAAAAGTCTCCTCTCAGAAGCCTAACAGAGATTTTTAAATAATAAGCCACCAGATTCTTAAAAACGAAGTGGTAGAAAGTGGCATTGTGAAACCACATTGAAAAATTCAATTAAGTGAAGTTGCAAATAGCTACGCAACTGTCTGTTGTGCTGGAGCAGGGAGTCTGGGTGCCATTTTGATGATTCATGATCAAATATTACACTGTCTTTTCAATTTTTTCACAAGTGTATATTAGGAAAAAAAATTGTAACAGTCATAGCATTCAAAGAAGAAAACCTATAAGGCATTCTGGTCTCTGTATGTTAATCCTTTCCCTCAAAATAATAATGAAGGATGGAGTATAATTAAAAATGTCTAATAAGTTGCCATGATCAACTTGGCATCTTCATGAACTAAGGCACAGACCATTAAATTTTCCTTTATTTGAAGGGGCAGTTTCACAGATCTCAACGTAACCGGGTTTTACCTTCAAAATATAGAAAAACATCCTTGAAGCTGTAAGCTGAGGAAAACATGTAGAAAAAAATCCCCCACCACTGAGCTGAAAAGCTGTTTCAGTAATCACTCAGGAAAACTAACTAAAAGAACCAATCTAAATTTTGAAACTGAGTGTTTGGACCACATTAAACTGTGGGGCAGCGTTACTCAACTTATAACCATTCCAGTTTTGATTTAATTTACTTTGGAAAAGAGTTAAGCAACAGTGAAGTTAAGGCACTTCTGTCAGAAGCTGAAAAGAAGCTTTATAACATACTTTAAGGATTTTAGGTTTTTTTGGATGTTCCTATGAGCTTCTCCACACAAACAACTCTTCACTGGACATACAGCATCTGAGTATTGGGATGTTCCTATCAACTCCTACAGAAGTCTGGAAATGACACTGGGTTTTTCTCTGACACTGTGAAGCCCAAAATAAGATGTATTTAAGAACTTCTTGGGGATTGGGTTTTTTTTCTTTTCCATTTCCTTTTTTTTTTTTTTCAAAAGCCAGAGGCAAAATGAAAAAGAGAGGGGAAAAATACAGTGGAATTACAGAACAAACAAGATGGCAAAATAACAGAACTATTTTTTAATAAGCTGGGAATTTGCCTCAATATGCAGTTCTTGGAGGAGAGGCAGTTTCTGTGAGCTGGCCAGATTCCCTGTTGCAGACATATGGACACCTGGAAGAAAAGGCAAAAGAAAGTTTTATTCTTGTATAATCCTAAGGTTACATTTTTGTGACAAGCACTCTTATTAAGGAACACTTGAAAGATTGCAGAACCTGTAAACTGCAGCTTTTACTGATCAAGTGATAAAGAGGTATAAAACTGGGATTTTTGCTCTCCCTCCAAATGCATGATAACTCTGTTAACTTTGATGGAGCTACAGTCAGAAGGTTGTTTTTGAAAGGATAGTCCAGCTGGTGAAAATAAAACATAGAGAAAAATGTAGTGGCGATGGGGAGGAAAAAGAGGGAGAAATTCTATAAATAAGGGCTGTATTTGAATTAAACTCTTCTTTATCTTTAGTGAGTTATACTTTCTAAGGGAAGAAAGGAATAAGAACTGTGATGAGGGAGACAAATACTTGAAGATTCAGAAGACATTTTGCAGGTTCCCAGCCTTGAGACTGAATAGAAACAGTCACTCGAGGAAAAATACAACATTACTGAGGAAAATTACAAAATCTGAAAGAGAAGGGAGATGGAAAGGTATGTTTCTCTCACTGAGAATGAGCAAGGGATAGAGGAGGATTAGAAATTAAATAGTATTCATGTGTCAGCTTTTTTCAGACCTAAGCTGTGGAAAGCTCCTTACCTCTGTGATGATTTTGCTGGTCTTTCTAAACTACAATCAGTTAGTTATTAATTTTCTATCATGATTATTTATTTTAATCTATTAAGCAAAGGCTGTGACTAGCTGTGAAGTTGATGGGAGGGAGCTCTAGAGCACCACAGCATCGTCTGGAGAGGTGATACAGAGCATGTTCCAGCAGCCTGCTGGAATATGGGGTACAGGAGAGGCTGGGCAAGGGGAAGAGGTAGCACTTAATGCAGTTTGTTCTGGACTGGTTTTAGTATGAGATGACCTGAATTATGCCTAATATTGGCAAGTGGCCTCAACTGCTTTACAGGGCTGTCTTGTAGCTCTGAGCACTCTTGATGGGGACATCTGTAGTGAATAAGTAAGAGCAAAACAGGCAGTCTGCTTCACCAGATGTTCTCTGAGCCATGTGGGCATTTATTCTGTTGGTCATCCCTTGTTGTTGGGATCCATCAGGGCACTGCAGAGAAATCTCGCTTTATACAGTGGGTCTGGAAGTGGACCTTTAGTGCTGCCTGTGACTTTAACAGGAGCTGAAATTCTAGAAACAAGTGGGACGGTGGGGAAATCTCAAGCCTTTTTAATGCATCAAAAATGAAGGAGGGAGGAGTATTTCCTTCTCTTCCTTTGCAGAGACTTTCTTTAAAATGGAGTTCTATTTTGGGCAAAGTATGTGCTAATGTGTATGGAAGTGCGTCACTCAACCTGATTTCATCCACTGCTTGTGACATTCATTTCTTAAGGGATATGTGTTTTGCCATCAGGACTTATAGCACCACTGTTACCAGTACTTCATACTTCATGAGCTGCAACTACATCAACGTAAACAGCAAGGTAGCTATTACAAGGCAGTATGTGATTATCTGCAGGCTATATAAAACAGTCATACAGGTTGCAGGTGTTTTATTGGAAAGGTTCAGAGGCACTGTCTCATTAGGGGTTGACACAGATGTGTTTGCACATTTCAGAATTCATATTGTGTTACCAAACCTCTTAATATGTGCTTGCCAGGAGATATTAAAAATGCTACCATCCCCCTAGTGAAACACTTAGGTAAGTTGTGTGTATGTCTGTGTGTAAGTACAGTTCCTGAGGTGCTGTTCAGGTGCTCCTGCATCAAGACTTAGACCCTCTTATGAAGATCTATTTCTAAGTCACCACTAGTCCATGTCACAAGTTTGTCAGAGCACTGCTTAGTCCTTGGGATGGCCCAAGTCTCTGGTACTGGTAAGGGTGGGGAATATGGCCACATAAATAGTATCTTTAAGCATATGGCTTTGTTTCTCATACAGAGCCTGAGAAAAGCACAGAATCTACCAGGAAAAGGCATTTATCTTTGCAGTTAGAAACAAATATTTTTATTATATCTTTTAAGTATATGGTGAATGCAAAAATACAGAATAATATACAACACTGAATAATGAGATTTTGAAGGCATCTTCTTCCCACTGGCACACTGGAAAGAAGCATTGTAGGAACTGGTAGGACTCTACCCATAGAGATAATATTCACTTTGCCACAAGATAGAGACAGAGCTGAACCTCTTCATACTCTGAGTATAGTAAAAAAGAAGGAGATGGAGTAAATTCAGATATGTACCCTGTCAGGAAGACCTGCCACATTGAGCTAAAATTTATGTCAGGCCCAGTTTTACTAAATCACTAATTTAAATAGAAACATGATGGTGGATATTGATGCAGAAGAGCAGTGTGTTTCTGCCCACCTAGTTACCAGTATTTTCTTCACTCCACGTCAGTTGTGTGGTAGGGCACCTCTGGTCCACACATCACTCCCACACTTAATGGCTTCTTCATACCAGAACTGGAGCTGGAGGGGACGGGTAACAGCACTCATGATCTGTCATGAACGTGGTTTACGTGGTCACATACATCCTGTCCTTGGATGTCACAAGTCAACCCGTGTCAAGAAAATGCATTTGTCAACACATCTGTTGACTTTTCTTAAGAAGTCGCACAGATGCTCACCTCTGCTTTCTAAAAAAAGGCTTGTGTTGCAGCCAACATTGCTATCAGACTTCAGGAACAAATAAATGTGTGGCTCCCCTCCAAGGGGTTTTCCCCCTTGTTTCTTCACAATTGACAAAGAATCCAATGTTGTTTAAGAGTAAGGCAAGATGACAAATCCATGCATGTGCTCTACTTTGTAGCTGCCTGAGCCTGCTGCTGCAGAGTTTTCTTAAGAATGACAGCATTATTATATATTTCCTGGCAGAGACAATCTAAACTGATGCCCATTTTCTTCCTTCTGTCCTGGGAACTGCAAGGGGAAAAAAAAAATTTAAAAATGTACCCCGGATGGATTAAAACAGGAAATATCATCTAAAATGTTGGAAAAGCTGGTTGACAAGAAAAAAAAAAAAAAAGAAAGTTAAGATAATAATTCAAATCTCACCCATGGACAGATTTCTGTCTTAGTTTCATAAGTGGATGTAAAACTGGAATAATCTCAGCAGAGCACTTGCATTCTGTCATGCCAAGTAGTATCCCAAATTACTTCAGTTCATTCAGTGACATTCTTTGGGATGTCAACCAGCAGTAGGTAGTTGAGTGGGGATTGATTTTATAGCAGTTTGAAATATTTCCAGAAGAGGAAACCTTAGCCAATTAGAAAAAAACCCAGACAGTTGCCCATCAAACAGCATGGTCTTGGTCTTTGTCAGGATTTTCCAAATAACAAATGAGAAATTAACCTAGTCCATCTCCCTTGGGAAACTGCAGGCCTTGTGCACAAATGAAACCAAGCTGCAGCACGGAGCAAACCCACGCAGTTCATTGCAGCCGGAAAGAACCGCTCCTCTGCCTCGCTACCTGCTCTCGTGTGTCTGAAATTTCCCATCTCTAGGGAGTCAGGCTTGAAAGTTGATCTGGAAGGGCTACAAGGAGTTTGCCATGGAAGCTGCTACTGTGAAGTTACAATCTGATAAGAGGGAGAGACAAACCAGATCCATCTAACAGCTCTCTTCCTCCTCCTGGTTCTGCCACATACCTCTAGCTGCCCTTCTCCCAGATAGTGTGTTAGGACGGAGAAATATGGATATGCAACTGTATGAAAACTCCTCGTAGCCTCTGACACCATTGCCGGCTTCTCATATCTTAGAAGCCTACTTAAATTACAATAAAACATTCTGAAAGTTCCCCCTCTTTCCTCCTGTTTCCTGTAATTAGAATTACGCTCTGCCCTGACTCTCATAACGACACTGGGTTTATTAGCTACCTGCACGTCAAGCAATTTCTGCTGGAAGATACATGGGAGATTGAGAAACAGCAGCACTGAGAGAGATGGAGAAGAGTTTGCATTTAGAAGAAAGGTCTGATGGCATCACCACTGAATTTTGATGGTGAAGACTGGAATATGTCCTTGGATGTTTCTGTGAAATGGAACCATCTGGACATAGTCCTGGGCTACCTGCTTTATGTGGCCGCACTAAAGCATGTGGGTTGACATGATGACCTCAAGAGGTTCCTTCCAACCTCAACCATTCTGTGATACTGTGAGCCCACTGATGAACTTTGTTTTGTCCAATCTGTGCAATTTCTCACTCCCTTGGTTACCTCTTTTATATATTGGCAGAAAAAAGAACTTCCTGCCTCACACACATCTTCTGCTGAGCCTTGCCTCACACATACCTTGTGCTGAGACAGACCAGTAAATCTGATGTCACTCTCCATTTAGCCCCTATCATTGGCTTGGGGAAGGGGGTTGAGGGGAGGTGGGGAGCTGAGGACTGGAATATCTTCCCTATTTTGCTTCCTGGAGTTAAATATCTTATATAATTTTCTCTTGATTTAAACTGGCAATTTTCCCATTGACACACTGGGTGGTAACATAGCTCCACTGAATTCCAACTCTTTCCTGTGCTCAGTGGAGCCAGAACTTCAGACAGTGTCTTCTGTCTCATTGTCCAAGGTGAGGTCTAACATCTGGGTCCTGTAAAACAACATGTAGGTTCCCTGAAGCTCCTCTTCCCACTGAAATAACTGATTTAGGAAGATCTGGTCTTTGGAAGATAGTATTAATTGATTAAACGGGCTGTATATTCTAATGACTGAAGATTTTGTTAGATGATCTGGTCTGATCTACCATATGACTCATTCAATGTCATTTCAACTACAGAGTTCTCTAATTCCTTGATTAAAAAACGTCTTATCTGTAGGCATCTAGTCACCAACTGAAGACCTCAGGAAACAGTCAGATAAAAAACATTCCTCTATCCCTTTGCTGTAATTTTCCTCTAAGATTTCGTTGTTGTGCCCTCTTTCCAACTCGCCAGTACATACAGTAATGAGAGAATATGAAATAAAGGGAGAGCTTAGTAATTCAGATTTGAAATTAATGATATCCCTCAAAATTAAGGACATGTGAAACTTATCAGTATACATTGGAATGTTTTTAATTTGAGGAGAAAGTTTCAGTAGGGTCATATGGGAAAATAAACAAATGTGCTTGTTTTCACATTGCTGAGATTTTAACTTTGTTTTTCAGTTATCAAAACATGTCAACCAGCTCAGAGCCTAATGAGAATTCCACCCACCAAAACCAAATTATGTTTATAATGAGTAGAAATGATTGAAAATCCTGAATTTTGAGTGCCTGATGAAAGTGCGTTGATCACTTCATTTTTCAAAAAGGAAAGAACAGATTCTGATGTAAATATTGTCAATGGCTCTTTTTCATATCAATTTTCTGAGTAATTAACAACATGTTGGTTGATTTTGTTCATTTTTTAGGTACAGAGGTCTCCACAAAAATTGTGGTTCTTCCTGAGGTAGGATATGGTTTATATGTATATCTAATACTCAGAGGATGAAAGCCATAAATCAGACAGCCTAGTTTATGACTATAAAGAAGGGATTACTTCTGCACTAATGCTTTGTCTTCACTAGAGGAAAAAAAGAACCTAATTTATAACTCAAGCTAGTAATTGAGTTCAGAAACCCATGGAGACAACAAAAATTCTTACCTCAAAGTAAGTTAGTCACAATCAGTACAACTACCCCAACTCCAGTAGCAGTTGATTATTTTGGAGTAAAAACATAATTATTTTTCCTCCCATTAAGACATACTGTAGGATCAGGATGAAGATATGGAGAAAGGTCAGTGAGGACCAATCTTTAAAAGGGACAGATTGCTCATTAGTGAATGCAATAGACTTATCACCACAGAAAGAATAAAATTTAGTGATTATATCTAAGAAGTATGAATGTTTTCCTTGTCAAATGTCATTCCCTTTAGAATCTGGCAATAGTAAATTAATATAATTTTCTTTCATGTGAAATTCAGCTGGGCTGTGACTCTGTGTATAATCTTTTTCTCATGATCGTAGTATAATTTGACATATCAACCGTATATTTATAATGGAAATAAACTTCATTATGACTCCCCAAAGGGATCTGATCTAAATCTCATTGAAAGAAAAATGGAAAGACTCCCATTGACTTCTCTGATCTTGGGTCAAACTATTGTAGCTGTAGAATTCTTTCACTTTCCCCCTTTATGCTTTGCATCCAGAAACCACCCATATTTTAAATCTGTGTATTCAAGTCATCTCTTGGTTTGTTCCTATTGTTTCACAAAGTGTTAGGGGTGCACTTACAATGTAAAACTGAACAATTTTCATCTTGTTTCAGTGTTATTATCTTGGCAGCAGAGTGACAACGCTAAAATCTCAGGATTACATTAGGTTGCATGGAGCACATGTTGCAGGAAGGTAACTGCTGACTTCTGTAGCATTGCAATCAATTACACAGCAGCCGCATTTGGCCCCATTTCTGCAAAATAACTGTGGCTTTCCTTAGCAGTCTGATCATGTCATAATTCACTTTAATGCTCATGTATACTAGCCCGAGGGCTTATATAATTATTGCGCCTGTCTCGTCATGAAAGAGGGATAAATCACACCTGAATACAAGAGTAGGAACTTGTTGTTTTGTTTAGATTTTAAACATTTTTAAATCATTATTAAATGAGCAAATTATGTATGCCCTGCAGTAGAGGGTACACATCAAAGCTATCTGGATAGTTCTTAGGACTAGTGCTATGAATTTTGAACAGTACAATCTTATTAGAAGGAAACATTGATTAGTAAAATCATGACGAATTTATCTGAATGTAATGCAAGGAGTAAAAAACAAAGAGAAACTCACTGGTCATAAACTTCAGTCTAGTTGGATTTTAGAATATTTCAAAGATCAGCTAATACTTTATCCTAAGCCACAAGTTATCAAATTCACGAGGAACTCTAATTATGCAGACATAGGTTAGGAGTGTATTTACAGAAAGATTTCTGAATAACCCAGATGAACATTTCTAGTTAAGAAAAAGTCCGAGAAGGTGGGTCTCTCCTCACTGGAGAAGCAGAGATTTCCACATCAGCTGGGTCTGGAACACACAAGGAAGTAACGAAAAATCAAATATTCTATGAAAGCAAATGTCAGGGTGATGAAGATATCTAGGGCCTGATTTAAACCCTCGGGAAGTGAGTAAAAAGGATCACTTTAACTTCCAATAGTATTATATCAAGGTCTTCTGAGGTATGCAAATGGAAATATTAAAACCCTGGAGTGTGGTAGAATGAAGATGATCCTGAAGACGTATTACGGGATGATACAAGATTTCTTATTAAGGAAACATGCCATGCTGCTGGAAAAGCACCCAGAAGCACTGAGCAAGCTGTTTCAAATCACTCCACCATTAGAATAAGTTACACAGCTCCCTCCCTGCATCAATTACAGATACATTCAGACATTTGCTGTTAGCAGGTACATGTTTAACTTTGTGATTTGTTTCTGATTCATTTAATACTTGTACAGATAACTCTTATAAACACCACAAGCTTTGGTTGGAACTGTAAGGAGTAGGAGTAGGTGGCTGTAAAAGGCAGTTTCTGGGTTGGTTTTTTTTTTTTTCTTATATTTTTATGTTAATGATCTTAATTTTGTTTCTTCTACAGCCAATTCAGCAGCATTTTTATTAGGATGGATACTGTATGACTGCATTATTCAGGGACAGTTCCACTCCTGGGGTCACTGTTATAGCTGACTAACTGTATAGTTATAACATTCCCTCTTTTCATGATGAACACGTGATAATTAGACCAGCTTTACCTCCTGTCAGGAAGAGGATGAGACAGGGTCTGGATAAGAACATCCTGCCTCCTCTGTCTCAGGCAAAAACAAGATTTGAGCTGCTGCGTCCACTCACGCAACTTCTGCTTTGTCACCAGGTACTGCTGGCATGATTTCAAATAATACTGAGGTCTACCACATTTCTTTTTCACTCACCATGATGGTAGATGCCATGTGCAAAAGTATTTGGGAGTTACAGATACTGGAAAAATCCAAATTCCTCCTCTGTTGCAAGGCTTGTGCAAGCAAAGAGGGAAAAGCTGAGGAGACCACAAGCCCTCCACTCCTTACTGTGCTGATTCAGTTATTCACATCAGCCAGGCTCTTGTATTTTCATTTTTTCATGCTAGGGAAGGCCTTTCCTTGTGACAACGGCAACCTGAGGAATTGGTACGTCTTTTCTGTGGTTCCTGCCAATCTTTGGACACCCTGAAGCAAAGCAGGAGGTGGCATGTGAGGGGAAGAAAAGGCAGATTTATCCATCTCTGGAGCGTGCTGCCTATTTGTTTGTCAAAGAAAATATATATAAATATATGCTGTTAGGTTGTGTTTGTTGCTAATTTAATTGAGGGTCCCTAATTTGGATAATAGAACTGGTACAAAGTGGGGCAAAGCAAGTCTTGCAGCATCAAGGAGAGGAAGGGGCAGAGCTGTGCATCGGCAGCAGGCAAGACCCCAACCCTCAGGGCAGTGGGGATGCTTTCAGGCTATTTGGGTAAAACAAGGATGAACATGGAGAGGAGGGACTGTAGGGAACTGGGCAGAAGGATTCACTCACTGTTTAGCACAGTGGCAAGGTTGTTACACACCCACATTAGCCCTGGTTCAGACTTCAGCTCCGAAACTGTCACATGGCTTTAGACAAGGTGTCTAAGACTCTGACCATGGTTTTAGCAGGAAGATACTTGAGTTGATGCTAATTCACTCATCCTGGATCCAAGACTTTTTTGTGTCAAAGCTACTCCTAAATCAATATCATGAGTCTGACGTTTACTTCCACCACAATCCAAAATGAAACCTCAGATATGGGTAAGGTTGTACTCCTCTGTAAACTATATTACAGTGTTCAGAAGGGCTACAAAAATATTTCTGAACCCAATTCTCTGTAAACGCTTGTGACCTGCTTAAATCTAAGTCAAAGTGAGAACTCTAGCATCTGCTACAGTATTTTAGACGTAAAACACAATAAACTGAGTTTATATCAGTTATTCCTTACAGTTTTTCTCATGAGAGTTATCTTGCATTTTTTCTGAATGCTCCCCTCCGTCATCCTCCAGTGGCAATGAAATGCAGCTTGCTTCTGTCATCTGCTTAATCTTTATCTTTTTCTACCACTAGAGTCACCTGCCATGGCTGACCAACCTTAATCCTTACCCTTTGTCAGTGAAATCTCTAGGTGTATCTTAGGAAACAAGTCCAAGTTCATCAGGATTTGTAGGAAAGCAAAGGAAAGATTCAGTCTGAAAGCAATGGAGATTCTGACTGTAAACAGGGGACTAAAGGGGGTCATTTGTCCCACTGATACATTTCAATCAAGTTTGCAAAATCATGGTTGGCAGCTGTGGAGGATGCAAGTATCAAAGGGAAGCATGGGTTAAAGGGAGAAATCTGGTAAAAGAATGTATCCTTTGTGCAGAGAGGTTATGCATTTAACAGATCTCTACTGAGTTACTTAACAACATACCAGATGCCAGCAATTTTACAGAAAAGCAGAATTACTTAGGATTTCAATGTTAAAATATTAGCAGGCATTCCTCCATATTCCTGACCATACATTGCTAGTGTATGAGATGTTACTTCTGCCACAATAGTTCAAGATTTGTGTTCTCTCTTTTTAGTGTTTTTATTGCTGATTGATGTAATTGTTCTGGATCTGTTTGCCATGCAACAAATGGACATTCATGTTCCATGAAATCACAAGCTGAGGACAGAGCCCTGCCATTTCACCACAGCTATAAATAGAGGAGTTTTTAGTGAACCCTCCCTTCTCGATCATCAAGTCTTGCACTCTACCAGGGGCTGTGAGTGAAGCTGAGGAGGACAAAAAATGGTTCCCTCACCACTAATCACATTAAGAATTTCAAGCCTGGATGCCAGGAGGGTGATGAATAAGAGCTAAACCACCTTGATGCATCTTGAAGTTTCACTGGAATTTCCCTTGCCTTGAAAATGGAGCCCAGACACGATAAGAAGTGCCACAGCTTTCTTCACTGATGGATCTTCAAAGAGGTTCCTCCTTTTAGCCATATCAGACATGAGACTCCACAGAGAAGGGATGTGCTGGGGTTTTGTTGAAGTAGTGGTCAAAATTTTAATTTTATCTCCTGTCATTAAGACAACAAAGCTGTAATAGCTGCACCGCTGACACAGCTCTGTCAGGACATTTCAGAGAAAGACTGGAGCTGAAGCCACCCACTCCATCTCCTGCAATCCTCCCTCTAAAAGTCTCTAGATCAAAATGGTGTGTGAAGCAGCTGCCTCAAGTTCTCCATCAGCACCTGGCCATTTTTTCCCTTAGCCCAGCACTTTTAGGAGCCTCTACAAATCTTAATGCAGGACTAAGCATCTGCTATGACCTTATTGGGAAACTGAACTTTAGGGAAGCTGAAATTTGTTTGCAATTTTTAAAATGTCTTTTGTACAGTTTTTGTATTTCTTCTTGAACCACAAGGCATTAAACTTTAATTGATAATGTGTTTTCTTGATGAGCTGAAGTGATTCACAGAAATGGTCAGGGGAAATGAAACAAGCAGACTTTTTGTCCTTCTAAAGTCCACTTAGTTGATAAATTGGCTTTTCTTCAGTAATGTGATGTTAATTTTCCAGCACACTTTATGAGACACTTCCATCAGTGCCTGCAAATACTTTGCAAACAGAACAGCATCCCACATGTGCAGTGACTGCTGGAGCACCTGAGAGAAGAGGGTGGCTTCATAGTTAAATTCACTGGATAGGGACCAAAAAGTTCAAAACCTGCAGTGATTTTATGCATGAGCCTGCACAAACCACTTAGTCCCTTTTCACCTCAGGCTACAACGAGGCCAAACCCCCAAAACACTAAAGGTATTCTCTGGCCAGCCTGTAACATCTTCACAGCCATGTCTCCAGGAGACTTCCAGTCCAGTCTGGGGACATGTGTTGAATCCAGTGCATAAATCCAGACTCACCACCACTCACCTCCCAGCCCTCCCCTTCCTGGGGAAAGATTGAGATTTATCCACAAGAGCTGACCTCTAATTCTGCAGCAAATCCTGTTGCAGCAATAGCTCTGTCCTCTGCTTTCAGCTGGAAAGACCTTTTTACCCTCACTCAGGTCTTTCCTCGGGACTCTGCTGAAATAAATTCCCCTTCAGTTATTGTTTGAGCTGCACAGGATTTCAGGTGGATTATGTTTTTTATTTTGCGACTTGCAGACCACTTTGGCTTTCTGATTTAAAAAGTAATCTAGATGGAGGTCCAGTGTTATTCTTGCATGGTTTTACCACCAGATTATGAAAGCTACTAAGCAAAGAGAAACGGTGTTAAACAAAAAATGAAAACTCCTCTAACCTCACATCAGCACAATCTCTTAAAATGTGCCTAAGAAAACACAGTTGTTTTTTATATGAAATAGATTGGTACATTTGCTAAAAGGAAAATTACACAAAATATGCATGCACTTCAAAACAACTGACCTTTGAGCACATCATCCTGTGGCTGAATACATGAAAGCAGGGAAAGGTGTATTATCTTCACTGACTTGACAAGAGATGGTAATAGGTACCTGGCAAACAAACCGGCACTCTTTCTTGGGTACTTCAAGCTCATCAGGGCTGGATGCGGTTCAGTAAACAGAGGTCTGTGGGAGCAGAAAGATTCCCAAATTTTCTAGCTTTTTCCAAGTGCATTCATGTTTCTCTTTAAATTCTGGAGTTCTCTTCTGAAAAGTTTTCAGGAAGAAAAAATGGAAACAGTATTTTATTGCAGACGAGAGAAAATCCAGACTAGACAGATCCCAGCTACCCTGTATGCTTTAACTGTTTTCTTACCTGGTCGAGTAACAACTCTGTTTAAGTAGAACCCTTGCTTGTGTTGTATTTGTGTTGTTGGTGAACCCTCATTGCAAAGGAAAAGCATGACTTATGTGAGTCATCACCTTAAGTACCTTAGTGGTTTAATACTTCCAAGTTGCTTTGGACCAAAGGTGTAAGGATCTAATTAGGTTTTAAATTTCAGTCTACTGACTGGAAGAGCCTTCTTGTCTCCTAAGCAATCAAAAGCAGTGGAACAATAGGAGTGGTGATTAGCTCTCCCCAGGAACAGCAGGAATATTATCTACCTAATGGGATTAGTATGATGAATACCTCTGCTGGTTTTAGTTTTTACCTTTATAGTGTAAAACTAAATAAGAAGATGCTGATACCATGACATAAATAAATAAATAAATAAATACATTTTTAAAGCGGCAATATGATTGGCGTAGGAATCTCCCTGGCTATCTGCACATTTGACATTATATTGCCAAGTGGTTCATGGTCCTGTGTTAAAGAAAGGGTTTTATTAGCTTTCATATCCTGTACATTCACTCTACCACCTCCCCAGCTCCTCACCTCAGCTGACTTAGAACAAGCACCATCTAACCTATCCGGAAGAAAAATAAACTGTTCTTGAGCTCTAGTGGTGCAAAAGCAAGCTTAGCTGGTGATCCAGAGCCCTGAACTGGTAGAAATGGATTGATTTACAGCATGAGGAATCTCACAAGGAGTCTCTTACATCAATATGTTGTAGATTTTATTCTATAATGTTCTCACCCCCCAAGCATAAATTAGTGAATCAGTAATTTACTGAGTCAGTCAAATGCTAAATCTTTCAATAGAAGGGGAGAGGTGAACAAGAAGTATGTTTCAGAGAAACACTAATGAGTTATCCTCTTTGTTTGGTGCAATAACACTAATTAGGGCAACTTCTAATTAAATTATTTTCATCTAGATTGACTCACAAAATTACAGTTATTAACAATAAGGAATCTAATGGCTCTTATATGCTGTAGTGTATTTTTAATAGCAGCCATGCTAACTACTAGAACTTGCACGCTTCAAGTTTTTCAGAATAAGCAAGTGGGTGTGTTGCACCCACTGGACTGACAGAAATGTCACTATTCTCCACATTGTTTGTATTCCTTCTCTTTCTCCACAATAGCCTAACTCACTCTACACTTGCCTTCTTTGTCTAGCTTGACATTTGGTCCCACACGACCAAATACTATCTGGTCTGAGGTAACCAAGTAGGAGCTGGTTGTGCTTTAGGGATTCTTTTTCTTTCTTTTCTAAACAGGTCCACTTGATAACAGAGCAGTGAGGCATTTCTGAATGCCACAGTGGCACCCACTGTGTAAAAGTAGCCCCTACCTACATTTTTATGGTCTGTCCGCACATGAAAAAGTGCCTTTACAAGATGTTCTTCTTCATACTCTAAAAATGAAACCTGTAATTAAATAGGAAAAACGAAGTTACCGAGCAGTAAGCACTAAAAAGGCTCATGCTTCAATAGTGTTCTGTTTCTAGGAGCTCAGGTTAGTCTGAAAGGATAGACATGGTGCAAAAAAGCAGCTCACAGCTATTTCTAGAAATTGTGGAAGTGGCTGGAGCCCTAGACGCCAGGAACTGGAATTTCCAGACACTGAAGTAGCACAAAGGTAGAATATATCTGATTCCAAAGAGCTCACAATTACCGTTAATTCAACCACAAGTAAGTGTATTTCAAGTAGTATTAAAAGGTTGAATTAAGACTACAGTATCAAGGACAGTCAGCTAAGGATGAAAGTCCGGGCTGACAACCCAAGTTCTGACCATCAGAATGGCTGGTGGGAAGGCAGCACAATGACACAAACAGAGATCAAAATGAATTAGCCCTTGAAGGTCTTGTTTTTCCTCTCTTTTGCAAATGAAGACACTTAAACATGTCGAAGTTCTTGTGATTAGATTAGATTAGGTTTTAATTACTTTTGCAGTCTTCCTTAAAAAGTCCTGAAATAGAACAATAACTATTCCTTACATATAACAGACATTTCATAGTCTTCCTAATTACATATATTTCACCAATAGCTATTATGTACAGTCAATTAAACTTGCAGTTAAAACACCTTAAATTGCATACCATGGAACATACTGAGTAAATAAATAATTATGGAGTTATTAAAATGCAATCCTAACATAAAGAAGCAATTATGGAAGAAAAAAGTCTTTTCGTTCATGACTTATTGACCATAGCAGCTTTTCTGGTGGGCCCTTCTGCATTAATGTGAACGTTGCACACATAGCAGCAAGATGGTTAATCTCGGTCAATGCCTAATTACTTACAGCTTTTAGATCCTGAGGTCTTGACTTAATGGATTGTAATGGCTCAGAAGGGAAAAGGAAGCTCCCTGCATGCCCAAATACTTCATAACATTCTGGAAAATAAATGTTTTCTTTATCTTTATGTATTTTTTCTGTATCCATCTTTATCTTTGACTATCAAAATTGGTCAATTTTTTCTTTTTTTTTTTTTTTAATTTAGCTAACAGAAAATGAACCTTTCTGTTTGTCAGACTCAGGTCAGTGAAAGCTGAGATCAAATGGAGCTTTGTTGTCAGAAACTGGCATAGATCCTATCAGGGTTGTGATCTTTCAAACTACAAATGAGACCTAGCTGATGCACGGACTCCTGCTTTGGCTTCATGGAGCTGACTTTCACCTTCAGCTTCAGATGTGCCTCCTGGCTTTTGAACACAAAGAGAAGCAATCTGACCACCCTGCCCAAGAGCCTATCCAAAACTACATCACAGCTTATCTCTCGTGGGCACACACACTTCAATCTCTTCAAGGATAAGTCATTCGATGTTCACAGCTCAACATGTCTTGCAAATACTGTCCAGGAAAGCCTTTGCAGTGTTTTTTTCCAGAGCCACTTGCGTCCTGTTTAAATCATGAGGAGGCAAATTACAGCTCAAGACTTGTTTCCCTTGGATCAGTGGAAAAGTTTGGCATATACATAGTTTCTCTGCACTAATAATCAAATACAGAAACAAGTCCCTAGCGCCACACAAAGCAGTGAGGGCTGCAAACCCTGAAAATCATTCAATAACCAGGATCTGTCCACTGGTGCCTATTAAACACAAAGGTTCACATGCTGCCAGCAGTCCAGCGGTCCCACAGCTGCAGCTCAGCCAAAACCTGAAGGAGAACTGGGGAAGGATGATGCCCTGCTCTGCCCTTGCTATGTGTGTGTTTGCAGGACACAACAGTGGGCAAGACGCTACATTTGGTTGTCTTCCACTGTGTGGGTGATGGCTACCCAAGGCTGGACTCGGGTCCATGGACAGGGCTGTCCCACCAGGCAGTGCTCATGCATCTCACATGCTTCTGGCTGTGTGGAGTCAGCAGCTGCTTTTCCATCATGATCTATGTTATTTCTGAAACACAGCACGTCTTGTTTGTTTCCGTGTCCCTACGGAGACCAGACCAGTTAACTTGATGCATAAATCAGAGAAACTGTTGCCCTTTACAGTATGTCCAGTGGAGCTGTGTGTGTGCATAACTACAATATATATACTTTGCCATCAGCTTCTTTTGTCTCTTTCCAAATGAAAACTAACATGTAATGGATTAAGGATAATTTTCCTTTGAGGTAAGGCATGCTGTGTATGCTGAATCAATTTTATTCATATACAGCATTGACTCAGATTTCTTAAACTGACAGTGTTTTCAGTATTACCCTAAAAGTCGTCTATAAAAATGTTTAATTTTGAGTCCTCCAGTTTCTTACAAATACATTTTTTTTCAAGATTTAGGAAGAAATTCCTATGCATTTCTGCTCCTAACAAATGATATTGGCATTATTTTATTGACATTGATTCCAGCTTTGTTGCAATAACTTTCTTCTGATGTTGTATTCTTTGCTATGACTTGCCTAGAAAATCAAAATTAGAGGAAGAGTTACAGTTCAGAAAATATTCATTGCTATATTAATTACATATAAAAGTATGTAAAAAAAAAAAAAAACCCACCACAAATAAACAAACAAAAAAAACCCACAACAACATAATGGTTGGAATAAAACAGCTGGTTACCTTTCAGTTTCATTGGCATGTGCAATGTGATTGCGTCAAGCCAGATCCTCAGCTAGTGAAAACCAGTGAAGTTGTATTGCATCCAGTACCCACTGCTTCAACCAGAAATAAATAAATCTTTAGCTGATTTATTGCGTGTAGAAGGCAGATAAAATTAGGGGTGTTTTTTAAAAGATCAGTGCTTAGCGAGGGTGAAAAAGACAAAAAATACTGGCTGGAAATATTCTCATTTAGGGAATTAATGCACTCCAGGGCAGGCATCTCACTGAGGTTTCTCAGCAGATGCACAGTATGGTGATTGAGTTAAAAATGTGGGGACATGGGACAGAAACTGCGCAATGAGTAGGACAGGATCACGCACCTCGTCAACCGCAGTCTGTGCAAAGCTTGAGAATGTTACCACAGTGTACTGACTATTTTTAATCTTTTCTAATTGATCCTGGCTATTCAAGGTCTCATCTTTAGTCAGTGGTGATTCCCCTAATTAAAACCAATGCTACTTCTTAAAGCCCCAGCAAGGTTGGAGATACAGGCTTAAGCAAGACAGGACAAAGGGGAAAACTAATTAAAAAGGAAAAAACATTACTTTGTACACACTGTTATCTCTCCAACAACTTCAACCTAACAAGTTTCAAAAGGAAACTTATCTAATCATTGTACATTTTTCCTGTTTAAAAAGAACAAATAGTTCCTCACAAAACCATGAGAATTAATTTTGTATGCAATGTAACCAGATTCAGTAAATTAAGCGAATCGTATGTGACATGATTCTGTGAAAAAAAATCCATATTCGCCACTCTGCTTTTCCTTAGCTCTCCATTTTCAGCTCTGCACTTCGAAAAACCATATGGGTCATATATAATTAAATGTGGACTCCTCTGACAAAGCATCTTAGCCTTATTTTAGAAAGCAGCAGCAGTAAGTAACGCTGATGTGATCAACTCTTCCAGAGCTACAATAGACATAACGTTCTGCAAGGCATGCAGGTTTGGAGCTTGGGAACCTGGATTCAGCTCCTAGCTGAGCCATAGGCACCCGGCATGGTTCTTGGGTTTTCCCCATCTGTAAAATAACTTCTCCATACCACAGTAGTATTGGCTGGCTGAAATCTGTTAATGAATACAAGGTGCTTAGATGAGTATATGGATAGATAAGTAAAAGGAGGATTAAAACTCATTTCATTAGCGTCCAAGTCTTTAACTGTCACTGCACACTAAGAAGTTAGAAGTACATAATGTACTCCAGCCATGTTATCTTGCCAGCCAATGTTAAAAGGATCACAGTAACCAATTTAAAATATGTGTGAATACATATAGTATGTTTACATTGGTAAACCCAGTCTGTTTGTACTAGGAAACATTTTTAGCAAATAATTTTATTTATAACTTCTGTGCAAGCATTCCACACATAGGTGGTCTGTAAATTCCAGAAGACACTATTTAAAAGGCAATTCTTTAACTGAAAATTAAAAGGAATAATATCCTCTTGAGGTGCTAGATACTGCTCCAGCTGGTACCAAGTGTTAATCTTTGGAGAAGTGAACTCATTTTTGTTTTGATGCTAAGATAATGCTCTATGATTTCACAGTGAAAACATTATCTATCCCTGCTCTTTCTACCTCCAATAAAGTTTTACAAGCAATAAAATGGCCTAGAGATCAGCTATATTCCTGTTGGTGCCTTTGAATGTTTCCTTTTGATGCCTACCGCACAGAAACCTCCCCGGTGAGTTATTGCAAGGAACACTTTAATACCACTTCTCAATTTAGGTATTTAGCCTGAGCTACAGAGTCTGCGGGATATACAAACACTGAGAATGGCACACTTGTTAAAGGCAAGAATATTCCCAGAGAGGAGGAGATCTAGGTTGAACTGGACTAAAAGCAACTTTTGCTTTCCGAGTTCTGGATGTTTTCTCCTTGGCTTCTCCCGGCTTGTTCCCTTCGGAGGCTGATAACGTGCTTTATTTATCCCCATGCTCAGACGCTGGTGCCTTCCCCAGGTGGCAAAGCAAGAGCGGAGGATCAGCTTCGCTCTGTGCTGGTTTGTAATAGGCTTCGCTCTAAACATATAATGACACTGGAGATGGGGGAACTCCCACTTCCTACCCTAAATAACTCTCTTGGGGACGATCCAGTTTGTTCTTACCCAAGCACCGCGTCCTTTCTAACTGGTATCGCTTTCCTACTAAAGCAGCAATTAGGAGAAACACTGCCAATTAGCTAATTGCATTTCTCACAGCTGACTCAGTACAGATTGCCTTATATGTCATAAACTTCTCTATGCTTTACAAATGACTTATCTCGGAAGTATTTTTTATAAGCAATGTGTTCATTTATATTTTAATGCCAGGAAAGTTGTTGGCCTTCCTGTTCCAGCCCTCATAGAACAATGCACCCATCCAGATTTCCTCACGGGTTTTGCTAGCCCTATGCTCAGAGAGACCCGAACCAGAGCCTCAGCACCCTGCAGCTCAGGAAATCCCAGTTGCTGCTGCACACAGGAGAATATACAGGGGGACACATTTCTGTAAAGTCATGCTGCTTCTATTCCCCCCTGAGCATATGCCTCTTCCCACCAACAGGAACAGGATGGGTCTACATGGCTTGTGAGAGCTGTAACTACCCAAAATGGCAATTTTTGACTTATTATGCTCTTAAGGCTTCAGCTGGAGTGCACCAGCCATGTTAGTCACTTCCTCCCCTTCCTCCTGGAGCCCATTACAGGAAAGGAGGAACAATGTGCCCTTATGCAATTCAACCCTCGCCCGGTAGGTGACACAGGGCAGTGGTGGCACATGTCCCCGGGACACTCGCCCAAGCACAATTGCTCGGAGATGGAGCAGGAGCAATGGTGGAAGAGCCAAATCTGGGGGATGTTCAAGATGATGTCAGACTTTCTAAGATTAACTTGAATTCGTAGACATCCTTGTATCTTCTTGATCCAGTATAACAAAAGCTGTGGTTGCACTGCTGTAATGTTCACAATGTGAAGTTGTAAGAATGTGGCATATTTTTAAACTGACATCTGTCCTAGTTCTGCTCATGTTTATTTACAATGTTGTGCAGAAAGCTGCTTCTCCAGAGAAATAGTCCCATCTCATGACTCCCTGTGGGCATAAAGCAGACCTCTGCAGTTCTGATTGTCTCGAGTCAGTGATCGAAGCAGAGGGATTGTACTAAGCTGCCAAAAAAATTAAGCTTCCACTAGAATAACATGGCCTAAGCTCCGTGCACGACAAAGTCCAGTCTGTGCTGCAAAAGGCTGCTTCAGTGACAGTCTAAAAGTAGGATTTTTTTTTCAATCTGTACCAGTGTTCACTCAAAAGATTTGAAATTCCAACAAGCCCAGGCCAAGCTGTAATGAAATCCAAATTTGGCAGGACTTTTTAGAGGATGGTTACGTATGGGCTGGTGACATGGAGTTGCAGGGAATGAGGGAAATCATACTTTCCTCCAGGTAGATAATAGAAAACATCTACTTTGCCTTGACCAATTGTGCTGTTGCTTCCAGTGGAAAATGCAGGCCTTCCCATGCCTTATTTCTTCTTTCTAGACTACATAAAATGGGTTATTATGAGGGTAGATCAAGAACCTCACATGAGGCATCATGGGGCAAGAAATACATATAAAGCAAGTGCCAGATATTGTTGCTCATTATCACAAACCTTCACATACCCATATCCTGAGAGAACTGGAGGAGAGAAATTTCTTTAATGAACCCAAGAATGAGCATAAATGGTCATCTTTAACTAATTTGTCCACAGATATATTCTTTAATTCCTGGAAGAATTTATGTTTTCCAGAATTCTCCTGCCTAGCCTTTTTTACCTCTTTGCACTGTATCTTTTTGAATTGCTTTTTAGTGGCAAAGATATTTTCATTATTTTGTGTGAGTTCAGCTCCTGCCATTTCAGTGCAATTGCTGTCCTGCACATACTTAAAATGATAGGCTTGTGCCGTCTTTCATCTGAAGCCAAATGGGTTTTAATATAGTTATCTATTTAAAAGCAGCGTTCTACCTCCTCCTTTCCTGCTTTACCAAAATGGAGTAGGCAGGAAATTCTTCATCCAGCTTTCATTCACGAGCTGGTTTGTAGTAGCTGTTGCAGATGACCAGATCCAAAGTCCACTGAAAGCACTACAAAAAAATCCTATTGGCTTAAATGGGTCTTGGATCAGACCCAAATAGCTTTCTGGACCTTTATCTAAGTTTTGGACTCTTCCAAAATATTTATAAAGTAATACCACTCCTTGGCTGACTGAAATGTAACCTTTCACATTTGTGGAGACTGTGTTCCTTACGTAGCTGGATAAAAAGTACTGGGGACCACACTGAGTTTTCTAAAGGCAGAACAGAGGATCTTCGTTTCAGACCTGCTTGTTAACAGGTAGGGTTTGGCATATCTCTACTCATCCTGGAGGAGGAGCACTTGCTACTGGAGCTCCCCAGGCTGAGTGAGCAGCCTGGGCCAAATAGTGCTGCTACCTCTCCAGACCCACTGATTGCCTTTTCTGCAAATATTTACCCTGGGCCAAGATGATGCAAAATGTCATGTCTCAAACCATCCTTTCTGCAATAAGGCCACGGAGGGGACACAGAAGCACTGGTGCTTAGTCTGATGTATTTCCACCCATTGTCTTACTCCATCTGAACTGGAGGGAGGGAAGAGAAGACACAATGATGATGATGGGGATGAGAAACTGTCTTGCTTAGCGAAGGGAAGCGCTGAGATAAACTATTCGCTTCTCACATAAGCCAGCTCATAAAGGGACCTTGTTTGCAGAGTTGTGTCATTGCAGAATCTGAGTAGCACACAGCAACCACAACCCCAGAAGAAAGGGCCTAAGCAGTAAAACACAAGAAGAATCTCAGTATTGTTTGGTTTTATTTTTACTGAACTGGGAGAGATTTTAAATGTGTCTGTCAGGAAACAGAGGACACCAATATCAGCTTATAGAATGAAAAGGAAAGGATGCCAAAGAAATGGTTGGCAGAATGGGAGGGAAGGAAAATGTCCTTAAAATGATGGTGTAAGCCCTGCTGCTTGCACTCCTTTACCCCATCAGAACCCAGACCCTGCTCCTTGCTCATCCAAGTCCAGTTTTCCAGGCTTGCAAAGGCTGGAGTTACTCACATTTGGATTTTTGGTTCAGATGACAAATTCCATTTTATTCCTGGGGTATATTACTAAATCACTTTGTGCCACATTCAGAGTGAGTTGGCCTTTTCAGACACCCTGAGCTCCAAGGAGACAGCCATTTGTATGAAAGTCTGTGCAGTGTATATAGGCATTTAGTAGGGAGATTAATATTAAAATACTGAGCTATCCAATGAACTTATTAGGATAATGCAATGACTTGAGTCTAGATGTTAGAGTTCACTTAAAGTTCACTGACTATTATGGGACTGATGGTATATAGAATAGCTTAATCTTACCGTGGGAAAACTAAAATCATGTAGGGGAAAATTAGGCAAGACATGGAGGATAAACTTCCATTCCTATGAGAGATACCACGGGACATGCCAAAAAAGGCAGAAAAGGAACCATTTACTTCCAATGCAGTGGGAAAGGCTACGCTGTTACCAACACATACAGTAGCCATTTGCAATCCTGGTCTGTTTTGTAGACAATTTGCAAAAGCAGGGAGGAGAAAAAGAGCTGCTTTATGTTTCTTTTTCAGACGCACAATGCAGAGGGGAAACCAGAGATTCAAAAGACAGCTCTGTTTTGCAGGCTAAAGATTCCTGCCTCGTTTACTGACAGGACCTTTCTGTGAATAAGAGGAGACCTCCCACACCTTAAATTACTGCACTGAATGGATTTACATTCTGCTTTATCCTCTACATTCCAGCTCCTGCCCTTAGCCTTGTGACTGTGTGCATGCGACTCCGCCAGCTGCACACAGCTCAGGTATGCCCCCCCCAATAAAACCCAGAACCAAACCCACAGGAAAAAAAAGAATCCTCATTTAGATATCCTTCCCAAGTGTCAGTGCTTCCCCAAGTGAAGTTAAACTTGCAGAAGAAAATATTTGAGAGAAAGTTGGAGCTAATGAAAGCTGCACAAGGTTCTTTGGCTTCACTCGCCTGGAGAGAAAAAGTATAGCTCAAGGCAAGCAGGAGCTTGTTGAGCTTTAAGAAATGTTACCTGCTCCAAGGCAGGTAAAATCTGGCATAAGCTGTTAATCCATCATTCAGGTTTTTACATGCCAAACTCCTGTAAATGTTTTTCTACCACATCCTGTCTCCTCCTTCCCCAGCTGAAAAATAATAATAATTTGGAAGGGCATGAATTAGGCCTGTCATTCCTTTTTCTTCTTCTTTTTTTTTTTTTCCCTTATCCTTAAACTATATCATACACACTCCCTGTCTCTTGGAGGACTTGAACCTGCACTCCTAGTCAGGGGGCAAAATTCACCACATTCTCAATTTGAAGTGAGACTCTGAGTTTCCTTCCAAGAAAGACAAACTGAGCCATCCTGCCCATCACATTTTCCCAGTCATCATCAAGATGCCATTTTGGTCAGCTACCAGTGACCCAGACGGGGCTTTCCAGCAAGAGATCCTGATCATGTTCACTCCAGGAAGAGGCAGAAGGGAAAGGCAAGGGGAGAGGGAGGTTGATACTGATATGAAAAATGGGGCAAGGCCAGATTTGAGTAACCTCAGCCTCAGCAAGGAGAAGTGCTGACAAAACAGTCAGCCCGCTGCCAAGGCATTATTCTGGATGAACAGTCCCTGACAGCAGGTTCCAGTACAGCCAGCAGCACGATGGGTCTCTTGCTGTGCTGACGCTCATTTGGGCGGCACTGATGTTGTGTCCTTTGGACCTTCCCACCTCCTGCATGTGCACATGCAAACACTTCCCTAAGAGGGAAGATGAATTCTTTTTTACTATGAATGAGAGGGATTTTGTGAAGGATTTAGCACCCTGTGTTTGCACATAGGTTAGTGGGGAGTCACCCACTGCTTATTACTCTAAAGTTATGCATTATTTTAGGGCCCAGTCCCACATTCCAATGGCAGGCTGGATCACTGATGATTTCCATGCAGAGACCAGCAACCCAGTGACTCAAGAGACATCCCCAGCTGGTCTCTACGGCATTAACTCTGCAAAGGCTCCATTTCCCTTTGCAGAAGTTGAGTCTTACAGCAGAGGTGTCACACCAAAACCAGTGACAGTCCCCTCCTTCCCACGTGTGGGCTACCATCCTTTCGCAGGTCTGGAGTATTGCAGACTCCCTGGTTCACAGCTCACCAGATGCAGGTAACCGCTGAAGCACATAACACCTGGACTTTGTAACACAATCCTGCTGTGAGCCAGACACTAAAAGAAACATGCAGATCTAACAAAACATCCGAACTCCCAAGTGCACCTGCAAGCCCTACGTTTCCTTATCCCTCCTTAGCATTCCTTGGTCAGAGTCCTTAAGGGTGCTTGTTGCCTCTCCACCTGCACAGGGCTTTCCCATCAGCTCAGCCCTACCTCATCCTTGGTTCTCTTTGCTTAAGGTTTCTGTAAGATAACTCATGAGATTTTGTTCCTTTCTGCTGTTCTCATAAGGAGCGTCACTAATTTTGTCTCATTTCCAGGGATGTGATCTGACATTTAATACTGCATTTGCCAGGCAGGCTGGTTTCACTGGAGGATTCCACAACCAATAGCACTTCCAAGTGCTCACAGCATCACCCATGCTTAAGGTCTTCTGCTGCTACAAGACTGCAGAGAAAGTCGAAGACACACATGGAAAACACAATTCGCAGAGTTGTAGAAAATATGCAGACTCTATTTAGATTTTCTGGCTTGTGAAACTATGCTTCTTTTCCATGAATTTTGTTTTCCTTAGAAGTAACAAAGTTATGTATAACACCTTTTACAAGGCATTTGACATTTACCATATCTATGGAAATATGAGTTGCCTCCCTGATTTCCTGTTTACAGTGTCACCTCACCGTGGAATGCACAATCTCACAGAGGCATTGGTCTGTTACAGAGTATTTTTCTTTAAGATTTGTACACACAGAGGAGAGCATTGACACCTTCTAACTTTAGGTCTAACTCAAGGCCAAAATCCCTGTAGTGTCAATGCAGCCTCCAGAGAGCAATTCTGGATACCTAAGCTAAAAGTCCTAAATTAAGCCATGTGAATACTTCCTGAAGTGTCCAGGACTCCACACTCAGTGTGAGGAGAGATCCCAGTATGAATGAATCAAGAGGAGTCATTGACCTTAAGAAGTCCAGGATTTTCATTCATTAATTTAATGACCTTTTGTTGAAGTGAATTCTGTTTTTTTAAGCCACTTATGAACTTCCTTCAGACCTTTATGAAGCTGCATGGAATAATTAAGCAAACAAATCTAGTCCCATGCTAAGTTAATTACATACCTTGTGGTTTCATATATATTTTTCTCCCTTTCATAGTTACCTTTTAATATCTCCTCATATTTCTTTCTGACTTTTCTGTATTACTCTCTTTAGTCTTCAGGAAACCCATTATTACTCATGGGAACAAGTAATCAAATAAGTCTCACTGAGTGCAATTAATCTCTTCAGCTAGGAGGCTGGCTGTGAGATGGCTTTCACCTTTATATTTTTCAGTTGCTATGGATCAGCATAGCTTCCCCCTAAACTCACAAGCCCATGTCCCTTGGGACACTGCGACACATCGGCCCTTATGCTGGAGACAGCTTCCAGCGCTTTGCACAACCATGAACTGACCCCTTAGATTCGACTGCATTGAGGAAGAAGGGAAGGGAAAGATTACTTCAGTATTCCAACGATATCCTTAATGAGGCAAATTATTTATCTTCAGGAAGGACAGATTAATGATAGTTCTATTAAATGTGTGGATTTGAAATGTTGATACTGCAGCAGAATTATAGCTAAGTGCGTTTTTATGCAGCTTGGCAGAGTCATCACCCTGGGGACAGGGCTGTTGGTCTGAGCTCAGAAGACCAGTTCTGAGGCCAAAAATGATCATGTGTCCTACAGAAACGTTAGAAATAAGAGATTTAAATCTTCCACACTATTTGGAGTTATACCTTCACTTTAGTGAAATTTTGACAGTGACTTGTGGTATTCTTATCGGCAAGTTTGAGAAACAGATTGAAAATAAACTTATGCAAGATGGGAACACAAAGTGTGAAAAACTGTTCTCAGGAAGACCTTTCTACAGATTACTCCTAGAAGAGAAGTGTAAGGGTTAGGATATTCTAAAAGTCTGTTACTGGTCTGGTGCTTTAAATAGTAACTCATACAATTGACTAGATAATATGCTTCTTATATTTGAAGATGGCATCAAGCTAGAAGGTCTGCAATATGCTGGAAATTCATAAATATCTTACAGTCTGGGGAAATGGCCAAGAAAGGATGAAAGTCAATAAGAACTAATAGACTTTTCTGCAATTCGATATAAATAACTGACTGCAGAAATGCAGGATGTGACTGATTGCTGACATACCAGTTCTGAATGCAAGGACCTGAGGTTTATAGCAGATCACAAATTAAGCATGGGGTAGGAACATCCATGCTGTTACAATGAATGCACAAATGCATTCATGAGATGTAATACCCACGAGTCTTGTCTCTAACACGCACACACACAAAATCATTTCCATCCACATGGGGCTGGGAAAGCCTCAGCTGGGAGATTTCATCCAATTTTAGCACTGCAGTTTAAGCAAGATGTGGGCCATTGGCAAGAGTCCAGAGGACAGCAGGGATGACCAAAGGTCTTGAAAACAGGGACCACTGAAGTTCAAGGATTGTTTAGTCTAGAGAAGGAGACAGAAAGTCTTCAAGTATGTGAGAGCTATAGGGAGGGAAGACACAAGTTCTCATCCTTTTCCATTATGGATGGAACAAGAAGAAACGTTCACGCATTGCAGCAAGGGACATCCTGTTTAGGCATTAGGAAAGCTTTCCAGTGTAAGGATAACTGGCACTGGAAGAGATTGCCTAGGGAAGTTGTGAAGTTCCCTTATATTGGAGGTTTTTTAACTGCTAGCGGAGCACTGAGGAGACTAATCCTGCCCTGGGGCAGAGGGATGAACTAGATAACCTCTTGAGGTCCTTTCCAGCCTGTTTTCTGTGCCTCTATGTAAGTAAGACAAGAACCAAATGAGCATGGGAAAATATCCTGTAGCAAAATATTATAGATCCAGTTCACATAGCTTTGAAGAGCAAGTCAGTAATAAATTGATCTTTAAGGAATTTTAAGCAAAAATTGTACTATTGCTCTCCTAAAGGTGTTGCATAGATTTTTCATAGCAGTGTAGTGCTTATAAATTATTCCACTATACTGTTGAAGTGAGTGGGAGGACAGTGAGAATATACAGCTACTCTGTGGTGTGGATATAGCCTGGGAATTTTAGTATAAAGGCAAGAATCAAATTCTTCCCCATTTAATCCCACAGAGCAAAACTGGCCCTTACATTTACAGGGAAGACACCTGGGTACGAGGTATTTTGAGATTGCCCTGCATGAGCCCCAAGCCAAGCGGATTTCAGCAGAGGGGTGAAATCAACTGCAGTGTAGCTCGTTTCCCTTTCTTGATGGCAAACAGTGCAGTGGACACCTGCTCACCAGGCAGGGCTCAGCCCAGGCTGCGAGACAGGGAAAACCACTGCCCTGTGCCAGCTTCCAGTGCTGTCGAAGGAGCTGCAGAAAGTCTGGTCTACTGCCGGGGCAGAGAATAAATTGCTATCTTCACCTGGAACAATATCCTCTACCGTCTGTTGCTGTACATACCAGTATTTGAGTAAGTATAGAGTATTTGAGTTCTTAGAAAATTATTCACAGGAAGTTAACCCGGGAGATATTTATAGGCAGAACCAGCAGGAACACCAGTCAGACACACAGCAGATTTAGGGTTTTACAAGCTGCTATGTCTGACCACGAGTAGTTAAATTCTGAAGATGTAACCTTTTCTGCATTTCTCTTGTAAGCTATTTAGCTGTATAAAAATTGAATAAAACATGAGTATTTTTGACTGCACAATCTGATTTTCATCTTGCCCTATGGGAAGGATAGGCTTGCAACCCTTTCTGAGTGGAGCTCATGCTAATTAAATTGTCATGAAGATAAATATTAAAGTAACAACTCAAAGGAAAAATTAAACTAGGCTGTTTATAGGTGGCAGCACACTGACTAATCATTATTTGTAATGTCCCCACCATTCCTACTGGACTAAATACCCCTGGAATGCTCTTATTCGTGCAAACTCACGCCGTTTACAGAGCTTTCTTGATTTAATGAGACATATATTTTGATAGCCATGTAGGGAAGTATAACAAGACAGAAGGAAAAAGAATATAATACAATTACAGGGATATTCTGAAACTGGAAAAAAGGGAACAAGAGAGGAAAAAAAAATCATCCTTCAGAATTACCCACTGCAAAGACAATGCTCATTTTGTAATTGAAGAGCTTGCTGCATTTCAGGCATTAAGGGTTTTTTCTTGTTTCTTTCTGCAGCAAATATTTATAGAACTCTCTTTTACTTGAAAGAACATCCAGTGGTATTTTAAAAGGATTTCAATAAGCAATGTGTCGCTGTTAATATCCACTTCGCCATCAGTTTGACTCAGTTTACTCAGGGAGTAATTTTTCTCAGTGATGGCAAATGAAGACTTCTGCCAGACTGAGATGGGAAGTGTTAGATGGGGTAAACAGAGCATCATGTTGACAAGCCAAATGCCCCTATTTGTATTTTAATAAACTTTTAATTCAAATCATATCAATACACAAGGTGAGGTGGGAATTGGTTCAGGTGCATTTTTAATTTCTTAACTGTGGACTTACAGTCATGTTTCAATGCTGTTCTGCCCTATTCTGCTACTGAAGGCTACCTGTAGAAAATAGACATGCCATTTTTTTTTAAATTCAGAGTCTTAGTTCCCTGAATATCCACCAGGCATCACCAGAAAATTAGAGCAGTGCAACAAGGGTGTGAAGAGAGGGGACCTCTGAAATTTGAACCCCATTTTTTTATGCACCTGATGAGTACCTGACAGTCCACACTGGGTTTGGGTTTTTTTCACATCTGGAAATCAGGCCTCTGGAGAGCATTCAGCATGCTCCAGATTACCCAATGTTTTTGAGAGCACAGGTCTAGGTCATGGGCAAATTTGGAGGTGAAAAGCAGACCCCTGTGTCCAGTGCCCTCACCAATCACTGCCTGATGGCAAGCAGTACTGAGGTAATGCAACTACTATCTGAAGCTCACTCACTTACACCCTTTGAGGATGGGATGTGCTAACCCAGACCTTTCCACAACCCATTTACAACCCTGCATCAGGCCAAGTGCCCATTTCAGGGATGTGCATGATAAATGGTGGTGATAGATCACGTTTCATTTCGGTATCAGGTACTGTACGAACGGCAAGTCAAATAGCATCAAGCTATTATAATTGTTATAGGAAGGTTGTTCTGTTTGGGAAATACGGTAAAACATTTACAGCATTTTAGGGAGGGCTCATTCGTCTCAATTTTACCACATAGAACTGGATAAATAATTTAAACAAACATTTTGAACAGTTTTGCAAAATGCACTTAATGAATTATTCAATAAGCTCTATTTGATCATCCTCAGACACAATACTGCTGTCAACAGCAATGCAGAACTTTCTAAGTAGGTCTTAAATATTCATTTTTCCCCATTTGAGAAATAATGTGTACTCTGTCCTATCACCCGTGTTAGCATGTCTTAGAGAGAAATAGTTTCACAAGTTGTCATCTCTCCCTGTATTTGTGTTAAACTTTAAATTTAAGATTAGATTATCTCTTACATATACTTTTTAAAGATAAGTGTAGGAAAATGTTTGCTGTGCCAGTTAAAACCATGTCTACAATGTAAAAGTGACTGCATCTCTGGATTCAAATAGTTACATAAAAACACAAGAGAAACAATGGAGAAGGAATGGCATCCCTGGAATGCAGTCCAGATGTATATGGGCTGGGTAAGGCTAGATAAAGTTTTAGAATAAACTCTGCAGTAATAATCACTTAAGACAAAAGGTCTCTAAAGCTCTAATTGCTGATGTAATCCTCGGGTCTTAAGGCAAGATGTCTGAAATTTAGATCAGAAATGAGTGCTATGTGATTTTGCTGACAAGTAGTGAAAAAAATTGTGGTTACTGAAAGGGGGAGCTTGAAAATGAATATTCCCCAAATTTCGCATTAGGGGTGAGAAGCTGCTAGAAAGGAAGCAAGGTTCCCACGAGGGTCCTTGGGCGCCAGGATTGCTCCAGATTTACATCCAATATCTGATGAAGGCAGTTTGATGCAGGATCCAGGAGCAAGGAGAGAAATTGCAATAAAGGCACAGATTGGAGAAAAAATATGGTGCTAGACTTTACCATCCACTGCAATCCCTTTTTCTTTAACTGTATGATAAAGCTCACTATCAAGGCATTTTCCCCTTACACCCCATTGCTGGTAGGGGGAAGGCAGAAAGAGAGGGAAAATATCCAATGTGCCAGCTCTGATTCGTGGTTCTTGGTCTGGTTTCATACTGGATTTGGTTTTGCTAACTCTGCAGCAGCTGCAGTGGATCAATTTGAAAAACCAAGACACCCCCACAGACTGCAGCAGCAGCAGGTAGGAAAGCCAGAATGCCACCTAGCCAGCCAACAGCCCCGGGGTCGTTGCCTTTTGTAAGCCAGAAGGGTCTCTAGTTCTGTTGCAATAAAATAATGTTATTCTTACAACATTGTTGATTCAGGTAAAATCAGATCTAATAATCTAATGTACAACCTCTTAATGCCTCTGGAAACAACCAACATTCATTTAACATCCTACCGCTGGCCCTGACTGCACCACATCACACTGTCAATATTTTCTTCTCCCATAATGTCCCATGAGCATCAGATGGAGAGATCTGCTGGATATTTGGCTCCCACCTGCTGCTGGAAAGCCAGAAAGGAACTAGAGCAGGCAACAGAAATCTGACTGAGACTCATGTAAGGAGAAAGCTTCCTTACAGGAACATTAACATTCACTATAGCCTTGAAGAGATATTATAGCAACTGGAGATCTTTGGGGGGGAAAAAGTGTATTGTATATATTTATACACAAAAATGATTTCATATACCAAACAATGGGGATGTTGGATATTACAGGAAGGACAAACTCATTCACGTGAGGACCCATATGCACTATTTCAACTTGTATTTTTCTAGCTTTAAACTTTCTGACACCTGTTAGCTTTTCTTCCTTAAGAAGTCTCTTTTCTTCTAAATACAACCAAGTTATAAAAAAAAAGAAAAACATTGCCGCTTTTACCAAAAACTCTCAAGCCTGTATGTGATGTGTTTTTCTTTCAATCTGAGGTGAAGTTTTAAAGCTTCTGAAAGGAAGTTAGTTTAACCTCAGCATCAGAAAGCTTTGTTTGCAAGTTAATGTATGGGTATTATTTGAATTGTAAGAGCACTACAGCTCCTACAGTCTAATGACTTAAGAGACTGAGGATGCCAGACTCCTGAGAGTCTCTGTTCTCCATCTCAGATGTTTTGTTTCAAAGTCATCCAAGACTGCTGTAGAGCCAGGGAAGGACCCCAAATATCCCACATCACCTTTGTCTCACTACCAGATGAATCATTATGCCTGGTGTTGTAACACATGCTGGTTCTAACAAATGCATGCTTCTGCAGCAAACAGAGAAACTGAAGATTACCCCACCTGGTGCAACACTGTCTGTGTTTTTTCCTACCTGGGTACACGGGTCATTTTATATTTGTGTGTCTTACCAGAATTTGGATTAATAGTGTTGAGGTCATGTAAAGACATCAGCTGCACAGATTGTTCATGATTTTTTTAAATTGGTGTTTAACAGGCAGCAAGTGGACAAGTCACAAGGTTCATTTCCAGTGCGTGTTAACCCTAGATTTAAATCCATGTCTCTAGAAGGTAAAGGCTGGAATGCTTTTCCAGAGTCCTCACTTTAAGAACCTTGCCATAAAACTCATAGAGGTGATTATGAATTAATTTTCTACCCAACCCTTTAGCAATGATTACAAAGCTAACTGGTACAGATGTAGCACTGATCTGTTAGTGCTTCAACAATCTGGTAGTTAATCCAGGGAGGCTTTCTTTTTCCCTAAGAGTAATGAGCTTTCTTGCTACATCTACATGTGTTTCTCTTTACCATACATGATTCCCGATTCTTCATCCATAGAGAAATGTGTCAAACGAGCCCTTGCTGTTAGGAGACATTGGCTACATCGTGGAGGTATTGTACTAATTGAGTTTCTGTGCATGAATGAACACATGTAGAAGCTACACATTACAGTAAGTGTCCCCTCAATATTTTCATTGGAATGCTCTGCAGCAACTCCTTACCCTGTTCAAAGACAAAATGCATAAATTAACAATTTACTCCTAAAGGGTATGCTTGACATCCCCCTCCACTTAACCCCGAATCACAGGAACCACGGTCTAAGGTAAGAGGGCAATTCAGTCCTGGTCCTCAACAAATCTTAATAGTTCCTTTTTGCAGCAAGCACTGCCAAATGTGGTCAAGCACATACCTGGGCGGCGGTTTAGAAGTGCAGTTGGCTGCCTGCAAAGCACTAAGTTGGGATCACTGAACTTTTTTAATTTTTCAAATGCTGCAGAAAGAACTCAGGGGACAAGGAAAAAAAAAAAGAAGAAGGAGAGAGGTGGAGAAACTTAAAAGACATCTGTCAACTAAACTTCAGGATCATCTGGGAGGATCCTATTGAATAAGGTTGGTAGTGAGATGTCGATGCACTCTCACCCATGTACCTTGACTGCGGAAGAACCCAGGGATTTGGCCCTGTTAGATTATATTTCCAGGAAAGATTTTAAAGCTAGCATTAACTAGAAATGTCAGGAAATGTAACATCTGGTACAGGACTAGGGAGTATTTTCAAGAAAGGAATGTCAAAATAAATGTCTTTGTATCTCTGTCTTCCTTAGGCATAAACTACTGAAAAGCTCTGTCTTTCTAGCTCACACAGCACAAGTTACAGCTCAGTAAATTTATAAGTCTGCTGCTTTTGCTGTCTTTATACACTATCAGTCCAACACCAGCTGATTCTGGACTGAGATTAGATACAGCCCTGCTTTCCATCTGTGCTGATAAAATGAGGGAAAATGAAATTATTTCTGCAATCTTGTAAATCCGTTTCACTTGCTGTTTATCAAGAGTTGGCAAGGGCAATGACAGAGGCAAAATTCCCCAGGTCACTCCAGCACACACTGTGCCTCCTTCTCCTGAAGGACTTCTCTTGCTCTCTCCTGAAATAGTTCATGTGGAAAAAGAAAGAGAGGGAAAAAAAAATCTTAAAAGGTGTACAGACATATCCAATGTTCCAAAAGAAAATAACAAGACCATGTCAAATTGCTTTATGTTCCCTTCTGAAAAAACATGCGTGTTCAAACAGGCTCTGCAAAAGTATTTGCCTTGCTCACTCTGAACAATGGGGAAGAAGCTCCTGTGTGCAATGGGAAACATCACTCAGATTTGGATCACAGGCTTCTCTTTTAAATCGGGAGGAATTTGGGGCGGGGTTAAGACCTACAGGACTTTGTAGGGGATCATACCTAATGCTTAAAAGCAAACTATATCTCCTAATGAGATCTACTACATAAGACCTGGACCCACTAGAGAATATGCTCTGTTACAGACTTCTCTGAAATTATTGTAACCTTTCTGCAAAGCAGACTGCTTTCCAGGTATCCTAATCTCCACAGAAATTGGATAATCCAGGATACTGTGATGAAATTATCCAAATCTCTGCTGATACAGACTCCCAACAGACTCCCATCTATTTTAAAGTCTGTTTCATATTCCATGAGATTTGTTTTCAGTTCCTGGTGACAACAAACTTTCTTGTGAAGTCTATCTAGGTCAAGTTTTCAATCTGCTTTTATGAACAAAATTTACTTGGGAACGTTGTGATGTGATGAATGTGAGTTTAAATATCTGTCAATAAAAGCCAATTCATTCTTCAGTATCAATATGGAGTCAGTTTTGCTTGCAAGTCATACTAAAAGCTGAATCATACTGAATCTTCAAGGTATACTTAAGAAAAAAAGCAGGTTTGCAGAAACCTGGGAGTAAAGTGCTTAAATCTTTAGTTTGTGAAGTCAGAGAGGCAAAGCCAGAGCTGGAGTTTTGTAATTTCTCCAGCCAATCAATATAAAAGATAAGCACAGAAGACTTACACAGATAAATGAGAAAGAGAAATGGAGGTGCCCAGCTCATCAGTTTTGAAAACCAAACTATATAATACGGCGGATTTCGATTGATTCCTTGGTCCCATGCCTGTGTTACAGCAGATGCCTGCAGGGTCAGGAATGTAGTCCATAAATAGGTCAGAAAGTGTGAACTTCTACTGTAATAGCCTGCAGGGTTTGCTGGCCAGCCACCACCAAATGCTGCATAGGCAAAATGCTGCAGACAACATGTTTTGCTGTCTTGATCACCAGCACGGTTGTGGCAGCAGCAGCTTTCCCTGCTTGTCAGAGCTCTGCGGTGTTTGCTTGCTCCCAGCCATGGCGCTGCTGGCTGAGAGGAAGAACACACATTTCCTAACTTGGCCCCGGCAGCAAACCCATACCTGTGGCTTGGCCAGAAGAAAACGACCATGAGGGAGATAGCCAGCATCTAGAAAAATCATGTCTGCTTGATACTCTCTGCATGTTCACATAAAAGGTTTTAATAAGGTAAGGACAGTAAGGATAATAGGACAGCTCCCTCTGTGTGTGGTTGAAGACTAGCCCAGAGAAATGCGGAGTGATCCATGTGCAGGCAGATAAATAGCAGCTGCAAACTCTGCAGACACCATCACAGATGGAGGTTAGCAACCTACGGGTGTCTCTTACAGTTCTGCAAGAAGAAGAAGAAAAAAAGCCTGTAAATTGGAGGATTCACAGTGAAAAAGGAGAAAATAAACACCAGAGATGGAAAGATAATTATGAAAGTATGTTGCACACACTCACAGCAGTGAAGCCTTCTCATGTGTTAAAGAACACAAAGTAAATGTTCACTCCAGAAAACCACAAGGGAAATGCCAACAAAGGCTGGTATAACACCGTGTCCTTCCTTTATTTGCAGTAGCATAAAGCCCTTTTTATCAGACGTTTAATCTTGCGTAGCATTTAATAGGACAGTGTGCTGGGATATCCACTCTGCTATTTACTATTTAATTAATTTGACAGAAGTCCAAAAATACTGAAGGCAAAACAGTGTATCAATATTTACTGTACTGATTCACTGGAATTAAAATACTGTAAAAACACAACTGTGCACAGACACCGTTTGTCTTGGCCAATAAAGTATTTTTAAGGTTCATGTTCAAAACACAGGTTTGGAGTAAAATTATCACTGAAAGGTATTGATCAAGCTGTTAAGTTCCTAGCTTTGTCTGATGCTACAAAATATTTTGAATAACTTCATTAACTATAGAATGTTAATGATCAAGACAGGTTAGAAAAACAAAGGCTGACATTGATAACTAAATAAATATTGCCACTAACACACTGGAATCTGGAATTTCTACTGGCCAAAGCTGGACATTTCACTAGAATTATGAAGGGAAAGGTGGAAATGCAACACTGATTTTTAATGTGGCAATTACCAAATTGGTTCTGTGCAATCCCTTCTCTTCTCTAAATGAGTAGAAATTATTAGACCTGGTGAGTGAAAGACCACATCGAGGTCTTGCAAAAGGCAAGTGATGCATCCAAATGATAGGGGATTTGATCTCGAGGATACAGAGAAAGTGAAGAAACTGTGTGGAGAATCTGGATGCTAAATGCTTTTGCTTAAACAAGCCACTGAAAATCTCCTCTAATCCAGGTTTTTGTCAAGAGCACTTCAGCCTGGGTTTCATTCTCAAGCAAGTATTACTGATTAACTGCATAACAGGAGCTCTGTATTGGCCATCTGTCCCCAAACTGAAGTGCCTGATTATAAAAAATAATAAAATCAAATGCAGTATAATGATACAATGGAGCATAGCTCCATGAAAAGCATTGGAGAGGGGTATGTGCTTTAAGGTAACATTGAGATCCAAGAATAAAAGGTTGGGTTAGGAGTGACCCTTATAGGAAAGATTTTTTTGAATAATCCAGCAACAAAGTCCTCAGCTAAAGTTTTTATGTACAAAAATGGCCATGATCCTTCCCTTGTATGGTGTAAGTACATCCAGTCCCCAACGCATTACTAAAGACATGATAACTCCACCTGCACACCATAGAGTTTATCTCTCTCTTCCTTTTCCATGCGCTGACTGATCTAAAGTGACATGTCCAGTCCCAGTGCTTGAGCAGAGGGGCACCTGGCATGAGTGGGAAGGTGCCCTTAACCAGGATGGCCAAAACTCAGGGGGGGTGTGAAAGAAAAAATCGACTTAACTCGAGATGGGAGAGGGTCACTGGTAAGTGCTAGAGGAAAAGTCCACAGGTTGGAGAAGCAAATGTGTGAAGGAAGGACCAGCACACAGAGTATATCATTACTTTCCCACTTTCTTAGGCAGGCAGGTTCTTAAAAAAACCAAAAGATAAGAAAGAGATATGGTATCTCTAAAAAAGAGACACCAAGGTTTCTGATCGCCCACAGTAAGGGTGAGCCACTGGACATCAGTCCACACGTCTGTGATGGCCTGATTTTGACTGTCAGTCTCTGCCTTTGTGGCGAGCACACATCAATGTTTTGCTTGGTTCATGTCTGTAACTTTGGGCTGTTAGGCAGGATCTAAATCAGGTCAGGGGAACTACAGTTCCCCACTGCCCTGGCTGGAAACCAGGATCTCCAGACAGGCAGCTGCAGAGAGCACGGGAGAGCGCTTGTTTAGCACATTCCTGAAGGGCACTGGCTATCTACAGCCATTTTCAAGTGGTTCTCCTCAAGTCGACCCAGGAATGTGCTGATGGGCTGTACAGGTAAGGCCAACCTCAGTGAGAGGATGCAGGACCTTCAGTACACTGCAGGGAATGTAGCGTGACCCTACAGTCCCTTGGAGAGCTGCAGGCAGAAACGTCTGCAATGTGAAGCATTGAAGAGCAGTGCTCCCCTGCCAATAGTTTGTTATTAGCTCCTAAATTAAGCACACAATTGCTTAGACCCCTTCTACTTCGTGTCAGGAAAAAATCTTGTGCAATCATATGAAATAGAAGGAGGTGACAGCAGAAGAGAGGGATGCTGGAGTGCTCTTGAGAAGGCAGCATTCACACCAGCTGGAGAGGTTGTGCTTTTAGCCTTCCAGAGCCTCTGGCCTGAGCTGAAGCAAGCAGCATTTCACTCTTTTGCCGGATCACTGAGTGTGAGGGAGGAAATGGGTTGGTTGAGAAACTGCTTTTCACAGAAGAGCCAACATCCTCCAGGATGGAGCACTTAGAAAAACTTTGCATGAATTAGCAAGCAAATGTGAGGCTGGAACAAGAGGGACAAAACTTGTCAGTTTGTCATTCATGCAATAATCCTGTCAAACGTGAGATTTACTGAATCGGTGAATTTTGGCTTTGTTTCTGGTTAAGGGAGGGAGGAAGAGGGATATTTTACTTTGTTTGTGCTGCATTTGTATTTTTCCAAAGTGGAGAAGCAACCCTTTTATTTATGATCATTTTTCATCTTTAGAATGTCACATGGCAATTTCAGGATCCTCCGTGAGTGCCACACTGATGTGCAGCATCTGAACATCCCAATTGACTATTTGCTTCACTAATGGAGAGAATACAAAACTTCAATGCTCATTACATATTCAGAACAACCACTGATGCCACTTTCAATTCTTCATGAATTTGAAACCTGGCTGGAATACAAATCAAATCGTAACCCTATCTTTTGTGAAACAGTGCACATTTTTTGCCATCAATGTCCAACCTGTTCTAGTCCTGGGTCTCTTAAAAAAACTTCATTCCAGAAAGTCCATTAGAGTCTTAAGATCTAGTGTTATGAAAGGATAAAGAACTGCTCAAATTACTAAAAAAGCTCTAAGAAGACTAGTCCGTCTTCTGATTCCTTGAGAAGGGAAAACTAAATTCATCCCAATTATATATATATTACTACAAGAAACACAGAAAAAATCATGACAGGTTGGTCTCGGTGCCAGTCACCTTATACTCCTACAAGGAAAAAGCAAGTAGTTCAGAACCTAAATTATTGCATTTATGGTGATGGAATAGGGACCCAAATCCAGAACTGGAGCTCTACAGAGCATGAGAAATGTCACCTTGATTGTCACCCAACAAAGCATCTTTGTTTGAGGGTTAGTGATCTCACTGTCAGGGCTCAGAAATGAGTCCAAGTTTTCAGATTTAAAACTGACACAGAAAAGCACATAGTTTCTGATCTGTGAAGTCAGACGAAGGAGCTGTTATCTGAAATAGTGCACAGCGTCTGAGTAATCTGCCAGACTTAACACATCCTGCCTCAGGAGTCCAGGTGGGAAACTTTACTATAAGGATCAAAATGAAATGCAAAAAATACCTGCTAATAGTTCAACTAGTGCGTCATCAACACTCCACAAATAAAGCTGTTAAACTGGATGTATCTCTACCAGTGTAACTTCTATGCCAGCTGGAAAAAGTCTGTAAGGATAGGTTTAGGGAAGTAAGACTTTCTTCACTGTCCTAATTAGGGATAGATCAAAAGATGGAATGATTTTTCTCCATTAAACAAAGCAAGGAGACAGAGTGGGTCATTGGTTTTAGAGTTATGGAAGAAATCTTGAGCCTCTGCTGGGTGCAATAGACTTACATAAAGACCGTCTTATGCAGGAGGAGCAAACAACATCCAGGCACTGATCCGGAATAGATAAACAAGCAATTTGGGGAGAAAAACACATCCCATCTCCCTGGGAGGATGTTGTTCCAAGATCAGAAGGATCCAAGTTCTCTCCTCTTCAGACACACTAAAGCTCCTTTGGCAGAGTCTCCCTCCCGTCAGCTGTGCCAGGTTCAACCACTTATCACAAACTGGAGGGGGATGTTTCCCCACATTTATTTTTGGCACAAGAATTTTCAGCTCAAAATGATGGAGCTGTTTCAGAGGTAGTGCTTATGAGAGCAACATCCTCCCAGATGGCCTCATAAAAGAGGGAGAGGATGAGCTTGCCTTGCTGACTTGGAATCGCCAAGTCGACAGAGCTAAAGATCAACTTCTGAAAAGAAAAGGTCACGTTGCATCATATAAGTGCCGCCCTCCCTGGGACAATAGACAGCCTTAAATCCAGCATCACTCAAATCAGCAAGAGTTTTTCCAGTGACTTGAACAGCAGCAAGATCAAACTTTGAGGACATCATCTAAGGCCAGGGAAGATAATAAGAATCTTTCTAATCACTGGGATGGGTTTTACATCAGTCCCTAAATGACTATGACATGGATCTATGCTTGGAGAGAATAAATCTTAAAAGGAATAAAAGCACAGTGTTGCTGGTAGATGATTTTACGTTGGTTTAATTTTCAGATTTCCTCGGTGCATGAGCAGTGGTGTCTTCTGCAAAGATTTTGAAAGCAATTGACAGAGTCAAGTGAAGTTTTGCCTGGCACAGATGTCTTTTTGTAAAGGTTTATAGATACCAAAGCCAGCTCAAAAACTGCCAGCAGCCTGCAGCAGAACCTGACCCTAAACCACACAGGTAGGATTAATACCACTGGCCTGCTATGCACCAGACAGAAGCTGAGATCCCATCAGAGTGGGTGTTGACCATGGGAAACTGGGACATATGTTTGGGGGGCAGTTGAAAAGGATGGATAATGAACAACAGGAGTGCCGTTTTCCAGCCAGCTGCCATCCAAACCAGGTACCTCTTACTGTTGCGTCAGCTCTTGTGAGATGCCGATGCTGAGCAGCCCCTTGTGCTACACAATTGCATAAATCTTTGCTCTTTAGTGACAAGGCTATGGAAGTTTTTTCTAAAATTAAAAAAAAAAAAAAAAAAAAAAGAAATCCAGACAATGTCTCCTCCCTCTCTCCTGCTTCCCCTCCCGCTGAAAAGCATGATCCACTGGTATGTGATAAAGGTTCAGCTTACAGCCAGTTAAAAATTGCCAGTTGCAAATCAAATCCAGACAAATCCAATGAAAAAATAAGACTCTTCTTTTAACCAACGCTAGTTAATCACTGGAACATCTGGGATCGGGCTCAGTATGTATCAGTTGACTTGTAATACACATTCCTCTGGCTACCTGCTAATACCTGATTTGGGAAGGGTCTAGGGTACAGGTTACAAAAAATATTAATTGATGATGGACCCTTATTCACAGAAATGTGTTTTCAGAAATGAAGTAGGTCTTCCTGCCAGCACTGAATTTCAACCTTCAGCTGTTTCACATAGTCTTTGTAGCAAAATGCTTGACCCATGAAATTCAGTATAATTTTCTCTTGGGCACAGATACCCTGAAATCACAGCCCATACCCTTGTGGCTGACATTTCATCTTGCAGTGGGGCATTTCAAGCCACAAGGATGCCAGTTTCACATGTTACTAGATTTATAGGTATTTCCCACTAACTGTCTTTGATGAAAGACTTACAGCTTGATTTTGTGGGTTTTATTCTGGTGAGTTCATTGGGACTATCTTAACAAATAGGGCAGTCATTGAAATATCCTGTATCAGCCATAAGCTACTCCAAAACTAAAGATGCCTATTGTCAGAGGAGTATTTTTTCTCAACTGTACTTTATACACAGAAGTTACTTCTTGTACTTGCACAGGAACTTCCCTACACTGAGGCAGATGTAACATGACTAATAGGCTCATCATGACTAATAAGTTCACCCCAGTTACAGCACATCAGTCAAATCAAGTATTGCCTTTCACCAGACATGACACATCATGATGTGTAAGGCTGGGAATTTTGAAAGATAATGTTAGTGATAGACTGCACCCTGATGCAACATCTCAAAATGCAATTTTAACTATTTCCGGGATAACCATGTGGAATTTCTGCTGGGAAGCCTTGGGCCAGGATCTCTGCTGACTCCCCTGAGTAAGCATCAGGTGTTCATAAGGTTATTGATCTGCAGTGTCCATGTCGTGTTACACAGGGGATGTTTTTAGAAGGTCAGTCAGACAGGTTGGTTCCCAAGATTATTGGGATTAAGGTTTGAGATGGAATCATGCCTTAGGTAAAATGCTTACAAAGATCAAACCTTTGAATAGCTTTTAACTAGGATTAAGAGGTGAATAAAACAGGAAAGAGCAAAAGCACCCAGCAAGAGGGTCAGTCAGTGTGGCTCTGGAGCAATGAGTTCCTCGGTGGCTGTCCCTGCAAGGCAGGGCAGTGAGCAATGACAACTCAGGGTACCTGTCTGATGTCATATGAGATGGGTGCATCTAACTGCACTTTACAGCAACACTTCAACTACTGCCACAAAAAGGGGGTTTAGAAGAAATAGGTTTTTTTAAAAAACATGAATTGGAAGCTCTGCAAAAGAGCTGTAGAGTGAGGATCTGGAGCTTTACCATGAGAGCATCAGTGTCTCTTAGACAGCTTTGACTCCCAAGTTTAATGTGAAAACCTCAGCTCTTCGGCATTTCTAGATACTAAACCCCAAACCATAGCATTTTGACTGGCACTAGTAGGCAGTTACTGGTTTGCTGCTAATTACAACCTAGAGGTGTCTGTGAAGATCACTCTAGCTTCTGGTGTTCATGAAATGTTTAGACTGAGAAATATGTAGGCCGATGGGAACATTTTCTTCTGACCTTTGCAAATTTAAATGGTCACACTGATGGTCAATTTGGTTTGGGGATCCTTTATTCATTATTTCTGCTGCTTGATGCTGTAAGGCTAAGTGGTGTAGAAGTTAATAGCAAAAAACTCTCCTAAGCTACAGTTAAGTATGACATAATGAGGACATCAATTAACTTAGGGCAACCATTTATGATTAACTACAAAATTCAGTAGCATTCAGTGGTGCATAACAGCAGAGGGAAGACAGTCTTCCAGACCATTATTTCACTAAAAGGTCATAATCTCACAGCAATTTCTTAAGTGTCCTGACTGAGAAAATACAAATTTTCAGTACAGCTTTTATTTTAGGTGTTACTGAACTCATAATTACATTACATTCATAATACCGTTACCTTTTCATACAACCCTCTATAGATGTGACTCTGCCTTCTAAAACTTTATTCAACCAGCAGAAGAGACTTTATATACTATAGACTGTGACTGCTAGTTGATAGTACTACATATTCTGGAGATAAATATGCACTCTATTCTGATATTTACCAAGAGCAGAAAAATTATCTACTGATTTGTGTATTTATAAACCATCTCACGGTCTTAGAAAGGGGGTCAGGGAGAAATCTTGATAGGAAGAGAAGATTAATGGATAGCTATGTTTCACCCTGGATAAGAATTTGCAAGATGATGAGGTAGCAGAAAAGTCGATTCTGTTGAGAGCTGTTTTCCTTCAGCAGAGACCTTGCAGGCATGAGGCAGAGAAAAAACAGGCTTTGTGTGTAGCTCTGATCTGGCCTCACCTGGCCAAGAGGCAACAACCAATACAGGCTGGCAGACCATATCCAGCCCAGTCTGTATTCTGGGCAACTAATGATGAGAAAGATAGTGAGAAGCTGGAGGGGTCCTAACAGAGACCAGCAAGAGTATCACAAAGTGAGAGGAATTGAATTATAGGGAGAGATTACAATAAAAATGAAATATTGCTCTAGGCCAGGTCTGTGCCTAAAGTAAAGCTTTACACATATAGAGCTGCACTGGTTTATATTAGCAAGGGTTTTAGCTACTAATGTCCTTATTCACTTTGCACAAAACATTTTGATCCTCTGATGGCTATATGGAAGTCAAAGGGAACATTGTGCCTCTTATAAGAACAGAATCTTAACAGATTATCAGCAGAGGAAGTCAGTTAGATTTTCAAAGTTAAAAAATCTGTAGGAATAGCAGAGATTTCTGCAGAAATCAAGAGGAAAAAATTATGCAAAGTGTCAGTTAAGGTCTCAAACACTGGGATTTATTTAAGGCCTAAATCAAGGAATGTTTGTCTACCAAAAGGTTCACTGACCTGAGTGAGAGCTGGGCATGCTAAAGGCTGAGGAAGGTATCCCATTTAGATCTAATTTGTGTAATACAAGTGTCAACCCAGCAACAGAAACACCTTGATAATGACAAAACCAAGAAAGGCCACAGCAGAATAGAAGAGAATACCAAGGTGAGAGGGAAAAAGAGGTCTGCAGCACTCACACGTCCAGATACTCATGGTTCCCCCCTCCCACCCTTAGCAGATTGTTACGGAGCTAACAGGTCAATAGACTGTGTATAGCAATAGCTTATCTCCATAGCCTCTGTAATCCACGGCTGAGCTTCTGATCAAATACTTAGAGTGCCTAATAACCATTCCAGAGCTCATTTCTAAAACTGCACATAACATTTTATAAATGGAAGTGTAACATAATGTGCCACTGCAGAAGGTGTCTCAGTTGTTCTGAAAAAAGGTCCACCATGAAGGAAACAAGTGTAGCTCAACATCTAAATAGCCCAGACAAGCAGTAACAGCCAGAAAAATGCATAAAATTCCACTTGCAACAGCTGCCAAAAAAATAAAATAAATAAAAGCAGACTTACTTCACCCATTAAATCCATCAACCCTTAGGAGAACCATTAAAAACCTACTCTCAACACCCCAAGGGTCCCACTCCCCAGGATGTTATGCGCTGTGGCCAGAACTGCCCTACCCAGCGCACAGTCACCTGCAGAGCTATCTCCCCTTGCTCATTCTGCGGGAACCGATTCTCTCCACAATGGACTTTTTTTGCTCCCTGTACTCTGGCCAGATGTCCTGCACACTGCATCTTTTCTGCACACTTCATCAGAGGGAGAGATGGCTGTGGCCGTGCCACCTCTCCTGTGCTCACATCCAGAGCTCAGGAGCTGGGAGCTCGAGCGCAAGGTGTCAGACCTGGCTGGGGAGCAGTGTTGGCAGCCTGCTCTGCTCCACTTGGCTAGCAGGAGAGAAAAGCTCCATTGGTTTGTAGCCCTTTTACAGGAATCCTACGGGCTACAGCCCCTCGGGAGACATGAACATTAGAAGTACCTGTGAAATGAGTCCCACACTGCCTGGTGGAACTGGTGTAGGACTTGTTGTGAACATAATTTTCCACAACGCTGGGACATTTTGGGGTAGGATAACCCATAATGAGTTGATGCTGACACACAAGGTGCCAGACACTGTTGCACCCAGGCAAAGTCCCCATCCTTTGCTTTTCTGAAGGACAATGTCATGAGTAACCACTCCAGCCTGATGTAACACCACCGCTTGTTGAACTTCCTCAAGCCTATGCCATGTACTAGTCTCCAGTTCATGGAGAATATCTTCTCTTTGTGCCCATGAACGCCTGTAATCATCCAAAAGAGCACTGCAGAACATGGAGAAAATGGTTATGAACCTGCTTATTAATGCTTTCCATTATGTTCTGTATAAGAATGGTTGATTCATGGTTGCTATCACATTTTCACTAGGTATCTGGAGATATATACATAAATCAAAGCAATGTTTCCCATGCTATAGCCAAATAAAACCAGCAATTATTTTCTCATTTCATTTTAACCACAGAACTCCTGTTTTATCTCCAGATAATGATGACTATGGTTCTGACACCAGAGATCCACACGCTCCTGCTCTACTCCTGCAGCGCGGAGCACAAACAAGTTACTTGATAATATATGAACTGTCATGTAAGAAGCCACAATTATGCATGATTCACCCCTACAAGCTATGAAAATCTGTGGTGTGTGTGTATATATGATAACAAATGAGTGTTACTTGATGGGAAAACACAGGTGCCAAGAACTAGGACTCTCTGTACTGAGGATGTCAGATACGGCATCAGTGTTAACACCTCCACTAACCCACTGCTTTCAGGTAGATGCATTTCCAAAGGCTTATCAAGCACCTTCTATCCCTCCAGTCTATCAAAGTGCTGGCAGTGAGCCAACCAGATCCTGACCATGCAGCCTGGTTTAGTGGGGGGGTACGAGAACAGAGACAACATATGCCTCTTTCCATACATCAAAACGTATGCCACATCTAGCCTCCCTGCTTTCAGATTCATATGGCCAAAATTTGGACCCATGCCTGCTCTTGCCGTAGCAGTTACTAAATGGTGCCACCTACTCATGGAGGAGCAGTCTCGTGAGTCTCACTGGAGACAGCCATTGGCAGAGAAGGTTGGAAACAGCATGTAACGAGACATCTCAACCAACGTGTCTCCCGATGGAGCTGTTTGTAAAGCTCTGGGTTGCTATTTCACACCTGGAGGGCATCTGCATGCATATCAGAAAAAGGTACACGTTGGGGAATGATTATTTTTTCTTAACAGTCCTGTCCTCCTCTGAGCAAACATCAGGCCATTAACTTGCTCTGTCCGTAATCCCGAAAACTTTCCCTTTGGTGCAGGTAAGCAGGACTGGGCACAGTGTGACACAAAGCAGGGCTTTGTCACATACAGACCTTTGTAAAAGGCACATCATTACAAGTACAGAAAGCTGAAGCACAACACAGAAAGGTTTTCAGTCACACACCCTCACCTCCCATTTCAGCTCCAACCCTGACATAGAATTTAGTATGATTTGTATAAAACTAGGTAATTCATAAAATCTTCCAGCATACAAATAAGTCATTACACATGTTAAAGTTTTCTGCTCCTCTTGCTCATCTTCCGCAGAAATTATCATCTGACTAACCTCAGCCACTGACTGTCTTTGGCTACGCAATTGGAGCGGGGCAGGGGTTGTCTCCCCTGTCCACTTCCATTTCAACCAGAAATGCCAAGTCCTCAAACATGTTTTCAGTATCAGACCTGGGAAACATTAACAGGTTAATGCCTTGAGCAGCTTCCTTCCCACGTGTGCCCAGCCTGCTTTCTCTCTCACGATACCAGTGAAAGAGTGAATAGGTGAGTCTGAATTATGGACAGAGCAACACTGCCAAATCGCACTCTTCATTCCAGAGAATAAATATACAAACCCACCAGTTTCAGGACACATCCTGACTACTTCAAAGTGAAATTAAAGTGTACAGGGGTGGAGAGCTTCATATCAGCACTATTTTTAACATCTTAGAACCTTGATGAAGCAGTTATTAAAAAGTGTTTTGTACTATTTGGCTCTGATTTATCAATATTATAAATTATAGTGTAGACCACCCTGTAATCAAGTGCTTGTTAACCCTGTGTGTAACACCTTGAAAATGAGCAAGTTGGCAGGTAACAGAAGCAGTTTCCTTCTTTAGATAAAAATGTAGACGTTTGAAACACAAGCCAAAGCAGTCCAAGGGTCAGAGTGAAAAAAGTGCTTTTGCTCACAGGTTTTGAATTCTTCTTCATGCCATTCTGTTAGTTATGGTATTGGATAACATCGTTGGTGTTTTCTTAGCCCCCAGTGGACAGTAACACACAAACCCAAGCTCCACACACAATTGGAATAATCTGTGCGGTTTGGAAACAAAGGGCTCCATTGAGTCACCGTTCACATGTGTAAATAGCAACAGGCACGGTGCCACTTTGCACAGGGGATGCATTTTGATATGTGTCCTTGATTCTCACCCACACAAAGAAAAAAAGACCACTTCATTTTTCCTGCTCCTTGTTACAATGCTTCATGCTGTAAAGGCTGAAAAAAAAAAATAAATCACTGATTTCTCTCCTTTGAAAGGAATAAAATGCTTCTAATTTGTACTCCCAGTAGGGGAAGAAACTGGTGGGCAGCATGAGTGAAACACTGATTAGACTGACGGTGCAAAGATACAGCAAGAAACTGGATATAATGCCAGACACACCGTGTTCATCGTAAGGTGCTATTCACAGGGCTTCTTACCATCTGTAAACATTAATTGCCTGGAAATGACTTATAAGTTAGAGTGTATCCAGGGCGATACCCTGACAGGTCAGGTATCTCTCTCAGGTATTTCTGTATTGTCAATCACCATAATATGCAGATGCCATAGCATGCCATAACTCAGTTTGATCTTCTTTTTCTCTCTCCCTCTCACCCTGCATGAGCAGGTGTGCAGAGTTGCTGAAGCAGGTTTCCCTCTGACTGTTCCTGGTGCATTTCCTTGGCACTTGATTTACAGATGAAAGATGAATATATATGGCCACATTCACACAAAGGAAGAGCAGATCTTTTGCTTTCTTTCTGCTGTACAAGTTTTGCAGGGCAATCTCTTGTCAATCACACTCCATTCCTGTTCATGTCCCTGAGGTGCAGTTTTGATACAGGGAAACACAATGTACTTTGCTCTGTACCCTGGGGAATAGTATGTGCATCAAGAAACTATCTCTTTATCTCTGTATTCATAGTGCCTCCACTTCCAGTTCCAGAGTTGCTCACAAATTCTTTAAGAAGTTTCTCCCTTCAGTACATGCTTAGTTATTAACAGCATCTTAGATTTACAGATTTGCAACTCAGACTCAGGAAAGAATGGAGTTTCAAAGACGTCTAGGTTTCTACACTGCATTATCTATTTTACTTTTAAAAATACTGAAGACCCAGATAACAATAACCTGCCCAAGATCACGTTAGGAGTCAGTTGCAGAGCAGAGACCTGAACTGCAGCTTCTGAAAAATTTGGACAGGACTGTCAATCCTTCCATAATATGTGCATGAAATGTCTAATAAAAGAGGCTGAAGAACCCTGAACACTCCAGCCTGCAGAAACCAGAGCATTGAGGCCCAGGTAAGCCCTTCCCAAAGTGGCTTCAGTGAGTCCCTCAAGTAGTTAGCTCACATATGCTGTACAATTGATCTTCCACAGGATGTCCCTTAAATAATGTCTGGCTGAAGGAGTTTTTTCAACTGGTTTGGGAACAGTCATAACAAGTGTGCTGCATTTGGCACACAGTTCCTGCTGATGCCCAGGGTGAATGTGCATGGGGAAAGCCCTTGTTCTGCAAGAAGCAAGTGAGAGTGAGGTGGTACTTAACTCCTGGAGGCAGAAAAACATACTAGGAAGACCATAGCAATGCACGACTGTCATTGCAACAACAAAGTCCTCTTGAAAGCAGCACCCTTCAAGCAGGGAAACCTGTTCTCCATCCCCCAAAGAAGGCAGTAGGGGACATTCGGTTTAAAGCCGGTGGTCCACAGGGATTGTGAAGCCATCAGCAGAGAGCAGTATGGCATCATCTCCAAAAGAGAAACAGCTGTCAGACACAGAGCTGGCAATTAAGCTGAGTGGGACAGACAAAAAGAGATCGAAAGATGTCCAACGTCCTGACCTCCTTTCTGAATTGGTAAAGATGTTTTTGGGTTTTTTTTCATGGCGGGGGGAGCATGGCAGAAAACTCACTGAGGTTAGTGCCTCTTCCTTGACTGTTTTTACTCTCAAGCCTGGATCAATGTTTTTGTTTGGAGGGCTTGCTAACAAGCTGAGGTTTTCATCTTAGTAGGTCTGCTAGTAGTACAGGACGTTCCCCTGGATTTGTGATTTCAATGCAGGGTTTTCTTTAGAGAGTGAGGAATTTTTTTTTTTTATGAGAACCAGTCAGCCTACAGAACTGAACTGTATCTAAAAATAGAAGGGATTGCTTTTTTTAGATGTTAAAAATAGAGATGTATAGAAATGGTCATGTATAGGCTGCCTTTACAAGAAGGCAGAGGTGTTCTGAATGGAAACATTTGCTATCTGCCATCTAGCCGAGAAATGTAGTATTTCACAGTGCCATGAGCTGCTTGTGAAGAACAAAGAAGAATATAATAACCTTGGATGGTACGAAAATGGAACTGATAACATTCTGGAATACATACATTTCCAGGGAGAGAATGAGACATTTGGTCTTGTGAAGCATAAACATGGGGCGGTGCAATAGGGTGGATGAAACAGGTTCATCCCATGTTGCTACTGAGCTCATCTCATTCTTCTGCCAGCAGAACCTGCTTTGGCCCTTGCTCTGAGCACCGTGGAAAGTGGTATTCCTTCCATTGCTGAAAAAAATTACTAAGCCCCCTTTTTTCCCCTGAAGAATCCTTCAGTGTCAACCCACGCTACTCAGGCTGAGCACTGAGCAGAACACATGGGTCTTAGCGGGAAGAAATGCTCCCACAGATGTTTTCAAAACCAAACAAAACTCACACCCATTTAGAAAGTTGCCTCCCCTGCTAAGCCCCATCTTTTTGGGTGATCTGGCGGGGTGAGGATCATATAAAGACAGATGGATTTTGTTTGCTGTGCTCTTCTTATTCCATGTTCCTCACAGTTAATTTTCTTAATATTAATCTGCCATATTATAGCTGAAATGTTCAAAGCTGTTAAAGTGATTTGGATAAAAAGTTACCAATAACTGGAATTGGAATTTGGCATCTCAATCTGTTAAACGGGGAAAAAATCTCAGCCTAGAAGACTATATGCCATTTGAAATCTGCTGCATTCATAGTTCTGTTAAGTATTATTAGGTTATTGCAAATGCAAAAAAACTCCACCCTTCTTATTTCAAACTTATATTTGCACTAACTACCTGGCCCTTAAAGACTTGAGGTAGATTTCACATAATGTGATATGTGATTACTTATTTCACATAAGTAATATGCTACCTCAACTCATCTAAATGAGTAACTGCCTTTTTTTTTTTTCCCTGAGCATTATAAATGGTTCACCAAGTTCTTAAGATATATTAACCATCACCTCCCCAACCTCCCACCACCACATAAATCCCACCCTGGAGAACCAGCTGTGTCTCAAAAATCTCAGGTCAAGCGTTCATGACATTTTACGAGATGTCAGCACCATGTGTGTCAAATTCAGTCCTTGATTACCTCCAGTTTAGAGATACTCATATTTCCATCAAAGGATCCGATACTCCTTGATTCAGTGGTGGGGGCAGTTAAGTTTTTATTGCCGTATAGATGTCCTTTCAGCTACAGTTATGTATAGCAGGCACTGCTCAGCTCAATCCTCTCTAATACCAGGAGAAGAAAGTGGCCAACAGCACTTCATGTGAGTGGCCTTGTGGAGCTCAGCATGCTGCTTTACCTCGTCGTCCATGAGGACTAAGATGCAGAGTAAGAGCGCCCTTCCAAGAAAGAGCAGAAAAGAAGCTTAAAACACACCATGGAATTTAGAAAACAGGGAAAACCTTCTGTCTGGTTTGATTCTCTTTCCCTTGCAAGACTATTCCCTGTAGAGATAAAAGAAGGGATAGATGCACAAAGAAGTGGACTTGGATCAAAGATATACCCAACAATCATAGCAGTTTTCCATATGTTCATCAATTATGCAGAGGAAAGACTTTAACTAGGACCTCTGAGGTGGAAGTCAGCACAGGGCTCAGCAGTTGGGCTGAACACCTGTGGATGGATTTGCTCAAGCAGGAAGCCCCATCCTTTGGGTTCCTACTCCCATAACACATTAAGTTGTTTTAGTAGTCATGCCAAAATGCACATCTGAATAAGTGCTGGCGGTGCCCATGCTATGTGGACCCAGGGTCTTCTTGCTATTTTGAAGTGAAATGTAAAACTCTTGATGATTTCCAGAAAAAATTTAGTTCATTACACTGTTTATGCATAGATACACCGTATATTTATAGCCTCATCCATATTCCAAAAGCAAAGCTGAGGCTATGTTTTGTTTTACATAACTATAGATAGATTTGGCAATGAATCATTACATGAATGATGTTCCTTCTGAAATGGCAGTGGTGCTCTGAAATAGAGTAAATAACAAACAATACTAAACAGCACATTGGTGAAGAAAAGTATGTATTCCCATCATGGACCGTAGCTCCAAACTGAATATCTCCCTCTTAACCCTGAAACTATAAGCCAAAGGGCTTTTCCTGGACTTTATGGCCACTGAGTTAGCAGCAGCTCTTGAGTAGATAAAGAAGGCATGGAGAAATGGGATCTCTGTGACTGAGTCCTCTGCTATAAAGTGTTTGCTCCCAAAAACTTACAAGGCAAAGGAGAAGTTTCCCCCTGTCCCCTAAACGGTGCCTTTGTGTCTACCACATGCATAATTGATTGTAAGCAAACCATTCACGCCAAACTGAAAGCTGCTTCATACACACAACCACATCAGAGGCCATGGGAAGACCAGAGCTGATTTAGGCATCAATTATGGATGAGAAACTTCTACAGTACAAATAAACTTGCTGGTTCACCACTGTACACAGAAATCTCGAAATAAAATAATTGATTATTCAGAGGCAGAATTCTTGCAGCTTGTCTCAAGGACATATTTTCTGTTTGAGTACATGCATGAACACATGAGACCATGAATACACACTTGGTGAAACTCCCACACCTCAACCAAACAGAAACCATACCTTAATCTATTGATAGACTCCTCTTTCGGGAATGGCTCTAATCCAAGGAAGTGCTTTATCTGGGTTCCTCTGAAGCCTCCTACCATATTTGCAACCCTGGATGTCCAACTAAATCCCACCATCCCTTCAGGAATTTTCATGAAGGGCAAAATTGGAATTATCCCTTGAATGTAACTATTCCACTTATTTGTTTAACTTTAGGGCATATTCAGACACACACACAGACAAACGTATATAAATATACAGCTTTGAAGGTGACATATTTTCCAGCTGCAATATACTGTCGCTATCAGGGGGTTTTGCCAGCTAAGAAAGGATATGAACCAGAGAGGTGCAGAGCAAACTGCAGTGTCTGCATTATTTAGAGGGTCAGCATGCCAGGTTCACAGGTGTTCAAACTACCCAGGAACGATTTGGCCCACTGTTATGGAAAACATGATATTAGAGACCAAAATCAGCCAGCAAGGAAAGGTGTTTAACCCACTAGCTACTGCAGGACAAAACAAAAAGTAAAAGTTTTCTTTAGGTTTGTGGGTTTTTTGTTGTTGTTGTTGTTTTTGTTATCCCCCCCTCACTCGTCCCACACCTGCAATACTTCTTGCCTGACATCTTTGGGAACTGCTGGCAGTGGAGGAATTTATTAGCAAGAAAATTCCCAAAGTATTTGTAGGAAATATTACTAACAGTTGCAACCTTAAAGACAGAAAACTTACAGGAGGGAAAAGGACTGAAGATCAGGTTCCGAGGTTGCACTGACTCTGTATATGACACAACACAGTATATTTTATATGTAGTACTTTGCTGAGGCAGTCCCAGAGCATTATTGCTGGGGAAGGAGGGCAGGAGAAAACAGGCAGGGGTCTTGCCCCTTCCCAGTGTCCTGCCTGAGAACTGTGGATCGAATTGGTGGAGTAGCAGCATCAGCCCAAAGCATGGTTTCCACCAGATTTCCATGCTGGACTGGGTTTAGGGGAAGAGCAGAGTCCTCCTTCAGCAGAGACTGAATCCCAGAGAGTATCAGCCCTCAACGGGATCACACCTGCAAGCAGGTAGCCAGAGAACATGTAAACACCAAGGAGCATTTCTTCCCTAAATGTATGGGACCTGTCTGACCTGCCTGGAAAGTACCAGGGCTACTCATGCCCAGTGCACTCTGTCTTCCTCGCTGTTTCCCAGCAGCTACAATAAAGCAAGTAGCTCTCCTGAGCTAGAAGTCACAGCCACTGTGCAAAACTGTGCTCAGCTCCATCTTTCTGCCCTTACAAGTCTGTTATTATCAAGTAGAGAGAGAAATATTATTGTAAATATCTTTCTGAATATGCAGAGGCATCTAAAAAAAATCTTTTGTCTCTGTGTTCCTTCAGTTCCAACTCACTGCTAAATATACTCCCCAAAGTATAGGACAAGTCTGTGTAAAATTACCTCACTGACTCTGAACTCAAAATCCAATTTCTAAGGGAATTTAAGACCTGGCTGCCAAAGAAATTTAGGTACCTGAAGTTGCAGTCAAGAATATTCCCAAATACTCAGACAGGGTCAAGTCCTATAATCCATTGATTTAGAAAAACTTCAGGCTCCTGTATCACCTTTGAGAATTGCAAGACTGTTTCTGCATTACTTCGACATTGCAAAATATGACCATATATTTTTGCCCACGTTTCCTACTTTGCAGAAACCAAATTATTTTCTTTCCTCTAAATATATATTTATAAATACACAAGTACACACCGTAGTTCTGCACTAATTGGTATTTGCAATGTAAGCACTGGCCTTTCCTTCCTTTTCATCAATGAAAGTAAACATGATCAAAGCCTGCCAGTATTTAATGATGAAAATGTACCGTGTCTCTACAGTTTTAATGTCATTGGACTGAACTTGAATATAGGTTTACAGAAAAAATAATTTTAAAAGGATTTTATAACAAATTCAGGTGAAAAAATCCATATTTAGCTTTTCTTTCCTTAGCATTTTTATTTTGTCTAAGAAAAAAAAAGAATAAATGAAGATGTTTTAAAATGACCTAGTGAGGGGCAAAATAAATGCATAGAGATTTTATCCAGCACTTCTAAGGATCTTGGAAGTGCTACAACTACACTGTAGTTTCTTTGTTACAGCTCTGTATACATTTATACAAAAGAAAGATGAAAGGGGGGAGAGAGTGGTTGATATGGGTTGTGAGAAGTTGGTGGAATTAGATGGCAAGGGGTCAGGTTACAGACAATGTAAGCTAAAATGCATCAAAGGATATGAAGCAAAGGACTAGATCAAAGTCTAAGAAGCCAAGTACAAGAATAAAAGAGTGATAATTGTAGGCAGCGAGAGAAAGCACTGGAATAGAAATGTGATAATGGTATGACCTCATGACTCAGTTCTTTTTTTCCAAGTCACCAGTTTCCTTGCACAAGGCACATGGGCTGGAGAGGGCAGGAGTGTGTGTGGCAGGAGGGAGCAGGGAGGGGGAGAAGGGAGAGGAATTCTGGGGTTGATAACCTTCTTGGGCTTTAGGGAAAAATTCACTCTGGATTTTGCAATGTGTTTCATTCATAAGTTTTCCATAGTATCAAGGGACTGTCCCCATAGGCACTAGTGTGAAACAGGGAGCATAAAGCTGAAGAGGGGTGCCTGGCAGGCTGAACACAGGCAGCCTCCTGATCTGAAAGTCAGATCCTGCTCCCCTGCAGCCCAGCAGAACATAGCAGACACCAGTGGGAGTGGGTCTATTTATAAATTCACAGTTGGGCCCTATTTTAGAGAAATTATTGGGTACTGATGTGTCTCTGTTCTGTGGCTGAGACATCATGGCTGGGAAAGATGGCATCATCCAGAGAGCTCCTAAATTACACTCACCTTCGGCTGTTTGTTCTGAGGAAGATATTTGCATTAGATATTTGCTTTGATAGGAGCCAAAGACATTTTATTGCCAAGAAGAAACTTCCCCCTCATATCTAGTGAGGTACCTCACTCCTTGCTGTTGTACAGCATGGAGTGCCAGTCCTTATACACCCAAAATAGTCTAGCAGACCAAGGGATTTCTCACCCTGGCTTGCTGGACTGATGACATAGAGTCTTCTGAGCTCTCACCATGCCCCAGTAGGAATCAATGGCCTCACTTCAGCTGGTTGCATCAAGGCTAGGATTTGCCCCATGATCCCCAAAAGGACACATTTCCCCATACACATAGGTTTTAGTTTGAGACTGATGTCTTTGAAGGCTGAAGCCAAGGCTGTACAGGGCTGTACACCTATGGGAGTGGATAACAAATGAGGACAGCCATCACAGACAAGTCTCCTTCTACCAACCACAGGGCGGAATTGGTGCCAAGACCCTACCCTGCTCCAGAAGCTTTGGGAAAAGAAAACTGTTGATGCCAGAGACTAGCAGCTTCTCTGTTGTCTCCTTCAGCAATGCAGACACCTATTTCAGTTTTATCTGGAAGGCAAAGAAGGCACCACTGTCTTAGCTCCCTCCAGCCCTTCTGTATGCAGGCTGCCTTTCTTTCTCCAGTGAAGCCTCAAGACATCTGTCTTCTCTCAAGTGAGTGAGCAAATCAAAGTAAACCACTTACTGATCTCTCAGAGTTCCATCTGTTGCTTGAGATGGGTGCACCATTTATCTCTTCAGCTCCTTCCTTTCAATGCATCCCACTCAAAGTAATATGGCAATGCAGTTGTTTATTTTTCCGACTTAGTGGTCAAGCTCAAACGCAGGACAATGTTATGGGACAGAGGAATCTGTCAGAGGGTTCTGGATTAGTGGATTTTGAAGAAGCAAAAAATAATCAGAAAATTCAGTAAATGTTAAAGTCTTTCCTTGCTGGGCAGCAGGTCCATGTTCAAGCCTTTCTTCCTTGATAAAATACACTATTGAGACATAAAAGTGTCAAAGAGGCAGACAGCCCCTCTCTGCCTCACTGAACTTTCTCTAAGCCTGAGTAGACTCCTTATCCCATCTTTGTGTACTATTGCTTTCCTGTTCAGCACTCAGGAAACTATTGGGTTTTCATTGAAATGTCTGCCTCTGTCTCATAGACATGCTTAACCAGAACTATTCTTGAATCTGTTGAACTGTTCTTTAGTTTATACCTGAGTGAAATAGCTTAGGAGACCTTCCAAAGGTCTATACCTTCTCCATGTTTGAGTCAAAAAACTTTCAATGCCCTGGGCTGGATTTTTGAAAGACACTGAAGGCAATTAGCATGTTAACTGACTTAATTAATAAAGATTCTTGCTTTCCAAAGCAGTTCTATTTCTCTGTGTATTTTGTTTCTTGAATTTTAGGCTTAAATAGAATACAAAATCTGTGTGACACATCTGTGAAATATTGCTCTTGAACAACTCAGATGCCAATCAATATTTCCAGTATTTAGAGGTCCCGATGCATTGACCCCAGGAGCTGGTCTGGCAGAGTTGCTGGAGGAAAAACTCATGTGTTTTGAGGACATGAGAGGGGGTGTAGGAGAACAGAGAGGAGTGTGACAGTTTCAGGTTCAAAGGGTTTGTCACAAAGCATGGGAAATTTACACAACAGTGGAAACTCTCAGTGTTGCATCTTCTCTGGCTCCCTACAGGCTTTGGCATTCAGGTTGATGGGTGATGCTCCTGAAGAGCAGGTCATATCTGGGGCCTGGTTTTGCCACCATATTACCCCAGCACACCTGTGGAACAGTAGCAGCAGGTCTTTAGCCAGAAGTCCAGTGGGCCAGAGCAGCTGACTAGCAGTCATGGCTGAATGCCAAGCTCCCTTGCAGATGCACTGGTGCTGACATGGACCAGAGGTAGCTGTGAAATATGGCGTGCTATGTGTTGCTCTCTGCCCTCACTAAACCCTCCTGCCCTATGCTGATAAAACAGCTCAGGAAACATTGCCAGGACTGATCATGGTTCAGTTGTGTCAGGCCTGGTACAACTGATGTGAGTCATGGAGATTAAGGGAGTAAACATGTAGGAACTTTTGCCTTGAAACTTGCTTAATGCCTTCAGCTGTTCAAAATTTAATATCAAGAAGCTGCAATCACAAGGTCTAAAATGTCTTCCAGAGCTTGAAAGGGACATCGGCCACTGCTCTACCCACTCTTGTGTAACCACATTGGCATCACCAAGACCCATATCTACCAAATATCCATACCACTGTGCACCGAACCACCAATGGTTCCCCTCTGAAGCCTTGGGACCATGCAAGAGTCTGGAGGAAGCTACATGGAGGGTAGAAGGAAGTGTGGCCTGCACAATGATGTGGAAATTGGCTTGCACATCAATAGAGAACTGGCCAGCAGAAAGAACAGAGAAAAAGCCATTTACATTATTTTTGGTTTAGGTGAATTTATGCTGTAAATTCTGACCTTTAAAGATGTATTAGAAATGCAAAACTTCATTCCTAATGGTCTTCATAAACCATTATCTTGATAATGTGTGCGTGCCAATTCCCAGACCCAAAGGGTGTGGAAGGAACAAGGAATAGTTGTTCAGGGATATTTAAAGAAATCTGAAGGAATGTATGAGAAGCTTGTCTGAAAGTTTGCATTTTATTAGGCAACTACTTGTTTATAGACACCTGTAGAGGTCCTGCACCCTAAACTGATGTCATACTGTGTCTTGTGGCTGTCTACCCCGGAAATGTGGGTAAAAGAAACTTCCTTAAAAACAGTTCCTGTTTTTTCTTTTCCATTTCCATTCTTCTTAGCGTTCTGCAAAATACGTGATTTGCAATGACTCACATCTTGATGAAATGGCAAATTCTGACAGGAATTTTCCAGAGTGCTGTTAATTTCGGTGTTTGGCTTGGAGTTGACCATACCAATGACATTCCAAAATATCAGTAGTTATCGATATCCCTGACCCTAGGAGACAATAGAGGACCACAGGATGACCCAGCAGCCACTGTGCAACTGTTACCCTACATCTGGCCAGAGGACATAACACACAAAGGCATTGACACTCCTCGTTACTCAAAACGATGTAGCAAGCAAGGCTCAGAGCTGCAAGAGTGGGGTCAAAAGGACAAGGAAGTCTGATGGTTTTTCACAGAAGAGCTGTGGGCTTTCCAACGAACAGGAAGGCAAAGATTCCTCTGACCCAAAGCAGCCTGGCCAGTTTCCTCAACCAGGAAGTCCCCATATTTTGTTACATCCCAGAGTTTTTACACAGATGTGGAAATTTTGTACTTCTTTTTGCCCAGTTGTTTTCTCATTGACACTTTTGGTCTCACATAAGAAACTGCAAGAGACAAATGTTTCTTACTCGAGGGTGTAAAGGGAGGAGGGTGGTCAGTAATGTGTGTTGGGTGTGCATGGGAGTGTGAAGCATTTGTAAGATCTTCCAAAGGCACTAAAGAGAAAAAAAGCTTTATGCGTATATCACTTCAAATGTCTCTTTAAAGTGTAATCACAAAAAAATTCTAATTTGGTCCTTGTAAGTTCCCTAAGAAAGAGTGTCTAAACCCATGAAGTAGTTTGGCCAAAATCTTCAATGAAATCTCTGTCGGGTAGTTAAAATCCATCCAGGAGGTCAGATAAGACAGTGACAGGGAAAGTTTCCTTGGCTGATGTAGTGCTGGAGAGATAAACTTCTTAAACTTCTGTCTGTCAAAGCCGGGGTGGGGGGGTGGGGGTTGGGGGGGGGGTGTGTGTTTGTGTGTAATTTCAGTGATTTAAGTAATTTTATGACTTGATATTCCTTCAGTGTCTTTGTTCATCTGGACTATTCAACCTCAGTTAGAAAGCAGAACTCTGTTTATCTGGCTTTGGACTAGTGTAGTCCTCTCAGCACCAAGCATCGTAAGGTCAGAGCTGCATATAGTTTCCTCCTAGGCATCTTGTCAGTCCTACACAGCTTTTGGGCAGCCCAGCAATAAATAATTTATTTAGCAAGGCCCCTATTCCTTAAAATATTCTAATGTTTCTTAAAAGAAGACATTTTGTTCAAATGACAAAAAGCAACAAAACCAGCCCTGCAATGCCGCTGGGTTAGAGATAATTTAGGATGAGGGGGAAAGTTGGTAACAAAATTAGGGGAGACTCAGAAATTTTGTGACTGATGCTTTAGACCAATTGACCTCTGTTAAAGGATGTTAATGCTAACATTTTTTAAAACTTCTTATACAACCATTTCAGTTCAGAAAAAATCAGCAGCAACCTGCAGATGGTTCAGATTTTCAACTGCAAGAGGAAAGTATTGTTAGAAGACAAACCCAGGTCTTCTACAACCCCAGTAAGATGTGAACCGAGAACAAACCCAGGGGTATTTAACTTCTGCTCTTCCATTAAGAATCCACAGCTATTAATGAAGCCCATGATTTTTAAGGGGCGCTGTAAGTTTCTAAGCAAAATATTCTAGAAAGTGAGTGCTGTGAAGTGATTCTAAAACAGGTTTTTTAAGCTGGTTGAAGATTTTCCCAATGCTTCCATGATTTAAGAGCCTTATCCAGCATGCTTCTCTGTGTGACTGCTTGTGTATTAAAATACACAGATGAAAAGCTTGATGGGGCTCCCACTTCTGTCTATTTGGAACTGAAACGTCCCTTTATCTTGTCTACACAAAAGTGTCTGCAGTCTGTGTTCCCGAGGAGCAAAACTACTTTTTGGGTTGATCCATCTTTATGAGTCAGCTCAATCCACAGGGACTGAAGGTGCCCAAACACATCCTAAACACTGTGAAGTTACTGCTTTGATTCAGATAGAAATAAAAATAATAACACAGACATTATAGAGTGAATCCTTACTCTCTCCTCATCTGCACCCAGAAGACCTTTTAAGAAACTGCCTAGCCCTGATGTGTTCTCTGCCTGCGAGGAGATGACACTGAGCCATGGGGAGCAGTGAGCAGCAGCTCATGGGGCCAAGCCAGGAAGGACACACACTGCCGGGACAGTCCTCCAGACCCCCTGCAATGGGGCTGGCAGGTTGTGTGTGAATGAGGCAAAAATGCTTCCTAGGAAGTCTTTGGAGGAGGGATGTGAGCAGACTCCTAATAACCCTCGACATCCATCTTGGGGGCTGTGACCCAGAGATTTATAACCTTCTGATGCATCAGCTGTGGTGACACATACCCTGTGCTTGGAATCACTCTCTCTTTCCCACTGGTAGCTGTGTTTTCATCATACACCCCATATAGATTTTCAGATGCTCCTGTTGTTTTAGGGTCTTCTCTCTTCCCACTCATTCCCCTTTGCACCTGAGCAACCTCATTAGCTATGGACCCCCTCACAGTGAGGAGACCCCCACTGGGAAACAACAATCATAAACTTTGCAGATTGATTCAAGGTATTCTTCACCTCCTCCTCCTTCCTCCCTTTATCCTTCGATTTTGGGGATATTCATTCCTTTGAAGGCTTGTTTGCTTTCATACGCCAAGAATGAACCTCTCCCACTCAGGCTGCATTAATGGCTCATCCTTGTGACACTGAATTTTAGACCTAAGCTTAGTTCAAGGTCATGATTTCTACCATTTTGCAAAAAGGTAGAAAACACAAATTCCATAATGGCTTGTGACTATGAGTTAAGTTCAGTATAGCTGGCAGCTTCTCTTAGGCAGATCTGCAGCAGAACTGACCTCATTGACTGAATGAATCACTTGTCCCCCAGGGGCAGGAATGTTTCTTCCAGGGCAGGATTGAAGTTGCTTTCTTACAAAAGCACTATTAGTCCCAAGCAGGGAGTTGGAAGCTGCCTGAGCCACACACCTGTCTTGTAGAGAGTTCCTAGGCCTGCCAGGCATTTACCATTCAAAAAATATACATTCTTCATCAACTTGAGCTGAACTTTGGCAAAGGGGGAGAAAGGAGAGGAAAGGAGGAGGGGAGGGATTCAAGGGGTTCAACAGGAAGCTTTGTTCAACCCTTGGCAGAAATAAATATCCAAGTCGGTCCACCTTGGCTCTAATGCATTTGCTAAGTGTGCCAGGGCTAGAATTGTTACCCCATAACAGTTTTCCAATGATTGGGTTGAAAAATAATAATTGGTTTCTCATTAACAAGATTATCCCACATCTTTAGGTGGACAGAGGGAAAAAAACCTGAAATTAACTAGTCTGGTCCCAAAAGCAGGTCGTCTCCATCCTGCCCCAAACAGTCCCACAGGTATCACAGAAGAGAGCCTGTTTCCACTGGGTTTGTGCAGGGGCACATGTCATCGTCCCCACCATATCAGATCAGGAGTCAGGGAGTGAGTTGGACATTTAGACCTAACAGCAAAGTAAACATACATGTAAGCCCAGCGTATTCTGACTTCTAACAGTCAGGGTTACACTCTAAAGTGGGGTTGTTACACGCTGCCCAAACTGGCACTGGACACATCAGGCCAGACACGTGGTGGGGCCCTTGGTCTGTGCTGACCACCAGAATTTCACTGGGGCTAGGAGAAGCATGGAAAGTTGAGAGCTCGGGAGAGGTTGATACACCCTAGCACTTCAGCATGTTTTCAGCTGCACACATAGAAGGAACTTTTCTCATACTTCTAGCAAGACATGGGCTTTTTTAAGATATTTGTGCCTTGGTTATGCTGAACAAAGGCACAAGTAAGAGTCGCCTATTCCTGTGGCTATGGCTAAGAGGTGCTACATCCAAGACTTAAATATTTTTGCATGCCTGATCCATACCTCCCATGTGCTAAGAAGCCTTTAAGCTCTTTTTAGCTGATGAGACATGAGCAGGTGGTCCAATTGTGAACAAAATGTTAGAAGCCCTTCCCAGGTACAAAACCCCACTTAGAGAGACAGTCAAGCTATGCTGATAAACGTCAACTAGCCCCAGGCACCACCAACCCCCAAATCTCTGCTTTCAGTGCTAACATTAACTCTAATTATGTTCATCCTAAATCTGCTTCCAGTCTGTTTTCATTACCTTCATTCACGTTACTTTACTATTGCTTGTCCCTGCTTGCTGGCCTGATCTATGATCAGATCTATTAGCAGATCTGATGCGGTGTACTTCTACTCCTCATCAGCTTGCATGTGGCACTTCTGCTTTCCTTGACCTGCAACATAGCTGGTACACTTCAGATGCAAATTTCTTAGACTGGAAAACAGCTTCATGACTGTTTTCACAGTATTACCAAAAGTCTGTTCCTCTTTCACTGAGGTCAGCAATGAGAATAAACATAAACCCTGCTATGTCATTAGTGGGAAGCTGTCCTTTACGCTACACAAACAAATAGCACACATGTTAGACAAGGCATGTAAATAAGGTACCTTTGTTGGATTTCCAGGAGCTCTGGTGGCTTAGAGGTCTGTATAAAAGCCAGTTTATTTTTACGAAGATGCTCGCTCTCCAGCTAACTTGTGTTTCTAACGCCTAGACAGAACAGTGATGTAAACATTCCTGGGAGAAGGCAACTCTGCTTTCTGCAGTGTTGTTTCCCTGTTTCAGTTCTTGTATGCTGGGTGGTAGTGCTGTCTTCCAGTTACATCAGGGAATATTGCTTCCCCAGGACCTGGAGTTTCAGATGCAGTGAGCACCCAGCGCTCCGCTCACACTGTTAACCCTGGGATGTGTAGGTCCTCTGTGTTTCTGAAAACATTTACAATTTAGAACAACGTGTTACATCTGCATGAATAAACACCCTGAAGATTATCTCAGTATTTATAGAGGGTGTCTAGGTACTTGCAGCTTCCCTTGTGCCCACTGAGTGTTGCAGGCTCAGCAGTGCAAGCAGACAAAAGGCACTCAGCCTTAGAGTAAGTGCACTATTCCCAGTATAGTTGCCAAAAGGACATCTCTAAATCACAGAAACATATTCCCTTCTTCAGAGTGCTGTAAGATTCTGCAGATGATTGTAGTAAGTTGTGAGACCTTGAATGGTGGGTGTTACTGAACTGCAGATCATTATCTCTGGGTTGATTTGATAGGCATTTCTACAGTAATCATGAAATAGATAAGGAAAGTGATATTTTGAACACATTCTCAAACGTGCGTGTCATTTCTGTGTGCTCTCGCACAGTTGGCAGAAGAGAGAGATTTTTGAAGGATACTTAATAGACTGTTACTATCCCAACATAACATGCAAGTTTGTTTACTGAATTTGTATGTATTTATTGATGCACAATAATTCTCAAGTGTTTTTATATTTATTAATTGCATTTCTAGTATTTACCATTCATTCTCCTCCTTTTAGTTATTTGGTTCCTATTCAACCCTTTCGGTAAGACCAAGGATTACCCACCCTAAACAAGAGTTTCTTTTCTTCCATTTCTCAACTTCGGTACTGTCATTTAAGAAAGATATCACCACGTCCTTTCAGAAGAAAGGCTACTACCCATGGTGCTGGGCAATGAGACAGGCTTTCACCACATTCATCACATAAAATCACTGGAAAAAAACATATTACAACTGATGAAGCCGAAAAGAGGAGAGTTCCTGAAAAAGTAGAGAAGATTCAGTATCTCCCTTCCTTTGCATGAGAACAGAAAGTAAATCAAGGCCCTCCTTGGTCTGAGCAACTGAAAGAAATGGGAAAAGAGTTGTACTGCAGGTTCCTTGCAGAATAGTAATTCCTAACATTTTAGTGAGGAATTGAATAATTGCAAAACCCCCTCTTGGAAAGGTTGTAGTAAGATGTTCCTCCTATGAAGTGTGTCTTTCTTGGAGAAAACACAGGTAACTATCTCCTTTACAACCAAGGACATGAGACACTGTCCATGTAAGGAGCAGTTGTTTGGAGAGGTGCATAATATAAACACTCTCTATGATTCAAATGGCTGAATAGCATGCCAAGGTTTTTTCTTCAGTGTTCAAACCTTCTACAGAGATTAATAACCTTTGGATGTTTGAGCAGCAGGTCAAATAACTACTGCATTTTAGCTCTATTTATGTGTGGTTTATTATTTGTGGTATGTATTGCCTATCCATCTAAATTATGGGGTTTAGGACTTGGGGAGTTTTTTTAACTTTTCTATAGAAACAGGAGCATGTCCTTCATTAATGCTAAGTCAAGTCAATGCTTGTTGGGATAAGGGAGGCTACCATTTAGGAGAAAGAAGCATTTTAAATTCCTACCTTCCTCAGTCACTTTCTGAACTTCACACAAGCATTCTCCTCCTGTTTCACTGTTTCACACTTGGACAAGAAGTGAATGCAAGAAATATGTCTCGAACCCAACCCTGAACGGCTGCACATCACCACTGATGTGTGGAGTCTCCCATTCTGTAAAGCTTAGCACTTTTCTGGGTTGGACCCTCTGAAAGTCAGTAAAGAGGAGTGTCATTCGGGGTTACTTTTGTGAGAGGATTAGTGCCTTAATCAAATGACTTGCTCGGAAGAAAAATTAGCAGATGCTGCGGCTTTTCAAGTGTCCTTCAAAACACCAGTAAAAATTCTTTATGTTCACTAAGATCAGATACGTGTGTGACGGTCCCTATTCAATCTGTGTTTGCAGTTTGCATATTTCTGTGTAAATGTGTGTCTTACAATTAGCTTGAGGATGTGCTTACAGTTGCTTTTACAAGTCCTCATTCTTGACAGTTTTACGGATGTTTGCACTAAGTAGCTTTTAGTGGCATACTGGTGAAACTAGGCACCTTGTTTTCCTTTCTTAAAGGCCCTTGGTTCTAATACCTACAAAGACTAATCCATTTGCTTCGGCTAATCCAGTCTAAAAGTACTCCAGTGCACTTGAAAGGATGTCCTGTGAGCAAAACATCTCACCTTGAGAATGGGGAAAAACTTGTTTTGGAGGTTGCTTCCCTCTGAAGCAGCAACTCCAATTGGCTAATCTATTTAGCAAAATTAATTAGAGGGCCATGGATTGAGTTTCATGGCAGACTAAAGCCCAGATTTCTCAAAGAAAGGAATTCATTGTTGAACCTTTGATGGTCTAAAGGAGGAGAGGTGCATTCATATGTTTTGGGTAACTCCCTCATCATTACTAAGATAAAATAAAAAGGCTTTAAGGTTTCTTTCACCAATCACCCCACAAGTTGGCAATTATATAGGATTACTAGTATCCCATAGACCTGAGCTACCAACAGCTATTTTATTCACTTGTGTAATGCATTTTATGGTAATAACAAAAGAGCCCTTCAGGCTATTTTGTGGTCCATACAGATTTTGAAGGAGGGGGAGCTCTTATTTTTGTTTGTGTTTTGAGTGGGGGCGATGGGCAGAAGGGGGTTTGTCCTGCCAAGCGATTAATGTGAAAGAATGAAATGAAATGTTTCGGTCTTTTTCAGTTCTAGTCTAATCAAGCCTACTCTCAAATTAATGAGCTCTTACCGGGGGGAACATCTCTCGATGCTGGAAGGCAGCAGTAAAGCTATGCACTTCTATTTCGAAAAAATGTAAAGCAATATCCTTTTTGGCTTCAGATAAAACAGTGAAAGAAGCATTTTTCATCTTTTAAGGTTTGATTTAATGCTACACTGACTCGCTGGGTTTGTGTTTATTGGAGGCATTTTTCTAGAGAGCTGAACAAATTGCCAATAATTTGAGGGTTAGTATTCTGGTCTATTTTGGCTCATGGTGAATGAAAAGTGTAGGACAAGGAAGTCTAGCAAGGGAAAATAAATTCCAGTTATTTTCTGAAAAGGACTTCCTAAACCCCCTTCAGAGCATACCAATCCTTCTTAAGTGCTGTCTTCTAATAGCCCTTCCTTGTTCTCTTACGAAGTTGTTCTGCATTGTTCTGGCTAGGTACAGAAGAGTCATTCAGCTCTGGAGTGATGCTTCTTCCATGAAGGGAGAAAACTTTCCTTAAAATATCTCGAGTATCAGTGGCTCACAAAACCATAGTCTGAGGGGCTCCTCCCTGGCTGAGCTGAAGAACAGGCACAGCTTTGCAGTGCTTAAGGGCTGTAGATCCTGGTATTGTGGAACAACACTTCATTGGAGAGTCCTCTGTGTGCCAACAGGTTCAGGTCATCTTGAGGTATTCTACACTGCTTGGAGCAAAACACACACATTTTCTACAATAACACCCACAGAGTTTTATACTAGCAAAAGCTAAGGCTGGCAGATCTCATACTTACACAGTAGGACGTGCCCGTTGAAATCTCATGTGCAATTGTGGTTTGCGCTTTTGTATGCCCATTATAGAGCTTTTATGAATTATCTTAACACATGCTATTTTCCTCACTTTATGTAACACAAAGAGTGTCTGGGGCTGACTGAATCCATGTGTGGTTTGTATTCTCTTGTAAACACATAATTTCAACAGTGTTTTCAGGTCTTATCTACTGTTCTGTATACCCAAGCATTGCACTGAAACAAGGTGTGCTCACACATCCTTTCAGGTTCTAATTATGTTGCTGCTATAGTTTGAGAATATTCATAGAATCATAGAATCTTAGAATCTTACAATAGTTCAGGTTGGAAAGGACCTTTAAAGGTTACCTAGTCCAACCCTCCAGCAATCAGCCAGCAACATCTTCTACTAGATCAGGTTGCTCAGAGCTATATCCAGCCTGACAGGGCAACCTGTCCCTGTGTTTCACCACTCTCATTGTAAAATATTTCTTCCTTACATCTAGTTTAAATCCAACATTTTTTAGTTTAAAACCATTACCCCTTGTTCTGTTGCTACAGGCCCTGCTAAAAAGTCTGTCCCCATCTTTCTTATAAGTAGCCTTTAAGTACTGGAGATGCTATAAGGTATCCTTGGAGCCTTTTCTCCAGGTTGAACACCCCCAACTCTCTCTGCCTGTCCCCATAGCAGAGCTGCTCCAGCCCCCTGAGCATTTTCATGGCCCTCCTCTGGACCCGCTCCAGCAGTTCCACTACTTTCCTGTGCTGAGGTCCCCAGAGCTGGATGCAGAATTCCAGGCGGGGTCACACCAGGGTGGAGTAGAGGGGCAGAATCACCACCCTCAACCTGCTGGCCACACTTCTTTTTATATATATGGCCTTCTGGGCTGCAAGTGCACATTGCCGGCTCATGTCCATCAGTACCCCCAGGTTCTGTTTGGCAGGGCTGCTCTCAATCCCTTCGCCCTCCAACCTGTATTGATACCAGGGGTTTCCCTGACTCATGTACAGGACCTTGCACTTGGCCTTGTTAAACTTCATGAACCACTTCTCAAGCCTGTCCAGTCCCTCCAGATGGCATCCTGTCCTTCAAGCATGTCAGCTGCACCACTCAGCTTGGTGTTGTTATTTAGCATCACATAAGATCTTGCTGGAAGACTCCAGGAGAAAATCAATTATTCTGGTCAGGTACTCAGTTCCCTCAACCTCACCATTATCCGTGCTTCCCACCAACGTCCCTGCCCCATTTACTGTCTACATTCCAGCTCCTGGGACGTGTGAGGCAATGGCCTGGCTATCAGCCTCCTTCAGCACAAGCCATGATTCATTTCCTCAATATCATTCTCACATAGTGCTAGAGGCCAAAATGCCAGACACTACAATTCAGTTCTTCTAACATTTGCTAACAAAATATCCTTGGATTATTTTTTACGATTAAAAATGAAAAATACCAGGGCTTCCCACTGGTGGAAACCTACTGGGTTTCACCTACCCAACCAGTAAGACTGGACTTGGAGACAAACAAGACATACACCTACCGGTCAAGCTACGAGAGGAACCGATATCTGTATATATGCAGCGTTTTCCTCTGTGGGCATGTCCTGACAGGGGTGAGGCAAGTGAGTTGTCAGGCAGGCAGCAAGGTGGCAGATAGAAGTGGAAAAAACAGCCTCTAAATTTGGAAAGGAATATAAAGTCATCCCAAAGGCCTATTAACTCATCCAATCTTTATCATCTGCTGCTGCATCCCAGACGGCCTCTTGCTTCTCTTGGGATCTGCGAGATCACCATGGTGTCCTCAGGAGTTTAACAGCTTGTGAATGTTCAGGCAGCAGTGCTCAATGATTTCAAAATGTCTCTTTTAATAAGCCATATCCTGTTCCTCAGGTGAGCTCCCCAGCTCATTTTCAAGCTCCTGCTCCAGAGCAAAACAGCCCTGCAAACTTTTGGATCAAATAGCTGCAAAAAGTGTTTTAAAGTTGTCCAAATTATTTTTCTTCATGTTCTATCCCTTCAAAAGAATGGAATTATTTTTTCTAGAACATTCCTCAGAACACTCAGGCAGAGAAATACATCCAACATGGAAAATTCCAGTAGAGACCATCACAAGGTCTTGTTACTGTCTCCTTGTAATTTTGTCAAACACTAACAGGAAGAGACAGGCTGCCGTAGCGATAGCTGCTGGTGTCAGCTCCACGTGGAATGACACCAGGAGATGATATTCTTGAGTAGTGACACATGTTACATCTGCTAGTGCTCGGAAAACAGAACTTTTTCTTAGTAAATGGTAACACAGTTGTATTTTAAATAAGCCGGTTTGCACTTCAAATGGGCTGTGAAGATGGAACTAAACAAGGAAATCCATATCACGAAGACACAGAGGCTTTTTCCTAGAAAGGATTGCTATGCTCAAGCAGCCTGGCTACCTGCGGATGAAGGTCAACAAACCAGAGCCTGAAAGCTCAAGGTGAGCTGTCCTTATTGTGGGCTGCAGAGCAGGGACTGATAACAGCCAAGGCATGTTAGTGTGAACCAGAATTTAAGTTTATAAAATGTAAATAGGGGAGCAGCAAGACAGATCCAGTGTCAGAAAGGGCTGGGAACAGGAATCTGTGCAGCCTGTCTGCAGGCCAGCATAAAGGTGCAAACATTTGTGGGATGTGGCAACTCAAAATCAAAATGTCTTTCAGCTAAAAGCCTCACCAAAATGCAGCAAGTGTTCTTTTCAAATACAACCTCCCCTTATTTATCTACCTCAGCCACATAAGCTTTTAATTAGACCATATGCATAGCTTCATAGACAGCTCCCTGAAGCGGGAAAACTCCAAGAAGCTTTTCCAAAGCGAAAGCCATAACAAGTTGCCCTTTTTCACAGCGTGTCCTTCTCTAGAGAAAGAAGCAAAATTAAGAGTTCAAAGCTGATGACAAACACTGACACACCTGAAATGGCTTAAGGGCTTATTATTATTGTTATTACCATTACTATGTCTTATAGCAGTCAAATGCATTTCAGCAGACTCCAAAGTCCAAAAAAGAAAATTCAGCTGGAAGTACCGTCACATCTTTCTCCTTATCTACCTTCTCTTCAGATGCCATCTGACACATATTTGTGCTTGCTTCCGCGACAAACATGAATCATTCATACACAACAGTGTCACTCAGGCTAGCAAAACATCTCCAGCTCAGCTCACCCTGTAGCCGTTTTATGAGGCTGTCTATCACTCCACATAGTTGGCAGTGATGTCTGGACTACCACGGATCTGTTTCTGATCATATCTTCCAGTTACACTGCAAATGAGAACTCCTAATATGGGGCTATCAGCAAACTAATTGCTTAAGCCTAACAATGCCACATGAAGAAGTGTAAACAACTAGAATCTGCTCCATTTAAGCAATGCACAATGCTTGCATTGTGTGCCCAAAAACAACAACTGGAAGAATCGTTTCTGGATTTTTAAGACAGTCTGTTGCCAAAGCAGAATGGGAAAGCACACAAAAAAGGGAATGTTTTAATGCATCCACTGACACCACTTCAAACTGGAGCAGGATCACAGAAAACTCCAGTACTTGGAAAAATCAAATGCTTTGCCCTTGAAATTCTCCCTGTGAAGTAGTTTTGGGAACAACAGTAACAGAAAAACACGTCACCCCTCAGAGTCTGGGTTTATTGGCACCGCAGATGTAAGGTGCGGGTAGAAAACCACTCAGCCTATGACTGTTGCCTTCCCTCCAGCTATCGCAGGTAAGAGGGGCAGAGGGCTGCAGTGCAGATTGGCAGTCCTGGCCTCAGCGGCTCTGTACTTGGCCCTCTCTCCCCTAGCACTGACACTTCCCTGGCCATAGTATTTTTGCTAGATTAAATGTGTAAACTTCTATATTTGTTTTCTTCTGCCCCTGTTCGTCTCAAAACACAGGCAAAGAAAATTGGCTCACTCTCAGGTGAGAAGCTGTGGAGTTTCATCCTCTCTGCTGACCAAATTATTTAGGAGAGAACTGGAGGTAGAAGAAGGGGGCATGCACTGAAGGAACGCATTGTAAGCTGTTCATATCCAGCTCCAAGGACTGAGAAAGGCATACTGACTTTAAGACACCTCGATGGCACTAGCAGAAACTTCACTTAACGCAAGCCAGCCGTGATGTCTAGACTCCCCTTTCACAACAGAACCCTCATTTTTGTGCTGCCCTTCCCTGTGGTGGTGTTCTTTTCTCTGCTGGAGATGAAGGAAAAACTGAAGGTGTGGAGAGGGAAGAATTGGAGGTTGAGATACTTTCAAGATAAGCTCTCCCTTTTTTGCTCCAGAAGGAGGTTACCTATTTTTTTGCATATTAGGAAGGGTGGTACCATTCAGTAAGGGTAGCACTCTAAAACAGGGAGCCATCCACAATCACAGGATGTAGAGCTTGAGGGACCTGGCAAGAGCCCGAAGAAAAGCACCTTTGAGGGATAAAAATGTCCTTGGTTAATAAGGCTGTTTATTTGGGTGTCTCTTGGCTTTGGCTTTTTTAAATTACAACAGGATGAAAGTCTTCAGTCATATCAGCTTGGAAGCTAATTCACATCTCCTTTTCATAAACCCTTCCAGCTACAATGGGGTTTATGAAATCTCAGCTATGAAATCAAGCACTGTAGCTTTCTCTAAAAAGTCTTTTGCTATCCCTGGATGAATATGTCCCACTTTTGCTCCCTGTGAGAGATTACTCCCCGAGAGAGAAAAAAATAAGCCTTTACCTCATGTACCCATGTTTATAGTTTTTTCCTACTGGAAGAACCCTTGGAGCTCCACTCTAGTGTGGTCACACCAGTTTTCTGTACGTGGAAGAAGGCTACTGGCTTGGAGCAAGGAATTATCTGTTATTTATTCTCCATATTCTCCCAAAACTAGCATACGCGTCTCCCCCTGAAACTGTAGCCAGTAGTTTCATGAAGATGGTCCTCAACCAGATGACACCAGGATCTGGTCCCCTCGGGACTTTCCCTGGTGTGGCTCTCTGTAAGTATGATAATTCTGACAGGGTTCACTTGGGGACATTTTGCTTGTGACCCACCATTCCTTACTTGTGACACAGCATAGGGCAAGTTCTTGCAAAGAAATGTGAAAAGAAGGATTCTTAATTGTGGTTAGGAATCACAGGTTATGGTCCCATGAGGAAAAGTCACAGCTTCAACACACATTATACTTTTGTAAAATTTTGAAAGGCTTGTGGATTTATCTATCGCCAGAGTGATTCCTTGCTGACTGATTATGCACGCAATTTTCATACAGCAAACCTGAAGAGAAAACATGCTGAAGTCAAGAGAAGGAAATGGGCCAATGTATTCTCTGAAATTTCAGCCACCAGATCTTGAATCTGGAAGAGGAAAGCTTTCCGTAAAATATGAACTGTGGCATTTAAAATAAAACAAAGCAAGTGAAGTCAGAACTCGAAAGATTGGAGGACTCAGGGAAATGAATGCGTTGCTTGATGAATCAATACATTGTTTTCTTTTTGGGGATCTTTTTCATGGCCGATAATTTTGTTCCTGAACACAATAAAGCAGGGAATTGAAATTTCATTGCACAGAGATTTGGGGATTTCAGCAATTATATCATTCCCTTTCAGAGCAAAATTTATTTTCTTTCACATGGAAAACGTTTTCTTTGATAGAAATTAAAAGTTCTGTTTCACTCATGGCTGTTTTCTAATTTAAAGTAATATATGATGGAATATTAATTTTTTAAAAAATCAATGACACAATTTCAAAATAAAATAATGTATCTGGGTTTTTTTCAAGTATGGAGCTAATTTAGGATGTCTCAACATTATTGGTACTTTTTCATCACTTTTTTTTAAAATGAAATTTCCCCAAAAGCAACATGAGCTCATAAACTTCTTTTTTATTATTATTATTTTACTGCTAGTGCATTTTACTGATGAGAAAAAAAACCCAAACCTTCTCCATCAAAGTTTTTTCCAATGAACACTACTCCTGACTCAAGTAGGAGCGTGTCTGAAAATCTTTCAGAAGGAAGATTTATTATGTATCATTGGGGAAAAAAAAGCTATTTAGGGCCAAGTTCTGATAGAAGCTGGTTTGTGCAAATATACTGAGCTCCAGCCAGTGAAAATGAGGCTTTTCCATGTACTTTGCTCTCCTAAAGAAGAGAGGTACCCAGTAAAAAGGATCAAAAATGTTAGCGTGTGTATGTGCACGTGCCCACACATATGTGTACAAACACAGCCACTCTGTTCTGCTCCTGGCACTCAAGAAAAGTTCTCTAGATCATTTTATAAATATATATGTTCAATGTGATTGCCTATAGCCATATGATTTTTAGGTGTTTTTATTGGCTTCCACTTCTTTAATATTATTTTTAAAACAACTTCGTTTCTCCTTTACTTTGTAAGACAGAAATTTATAATCCTATGACCAGATACATCAACTAAATTTTATGCTAATGAGGAAGACCACATTTACCAAGAAAATGAGCATGTAGCTTGCCTGTCCCTAAAAGCTTCCCCACAGAGGTGTTATTGGATGTTAAAATAATACTCACTTTATGGAAGCATGACAATTTGTGGATTACAGAAGTTCCCAAACCAGCAAAAGGGTTAAGGAAGTTGTGGTAGAAGTAAACCAGCATGTTTCTTGAGTACAATTAATTATCCCCACTACAACAACTTTTATTTTTAGGAAGATGGTAAATAGAAAGATGTCTGTGTTGCCAAGCTTCAGAAACCCACTTGGCCCAAAGGTTGTCTGAGAATGTTCATCTGATAATATGGCTTTACAGACAAAAACATTGTGATGTGTATCAAAATACTGCAAAGGGGTAACTGCTCTGCCAAAATGAAAGTCAGCCCTAACAGATATGAAGCACAACAAGCTGGGGTGATTCAGTCCGTTCCTACAAACAAGATGCAAGAGGTTGCATAATTAACCCCCTGCCCTAATAAACAGTATTTAATATGCCATCTATTTAAAATTAAACTGCTGTCAAAAGCAGCATCTTTATTTCTCATTTTAATTTTGTTCAAAGCAAATAAAGTCCTGCCTTCGGTATAGCCCTAGGCAATGACTTTAACTGTTCCAAATGTGGGGGTTTGCAGCCTGATTTACAGTGTTATGGAATGACCAACATTATATTGCTGCTTGAGTGACCTGGATACAACTGAGAAACACCCGGCACTCATCTGGAGCGGGGAGCAACAACAACACTCACCTTGGGCCACCTGGATCCTGCAAGTGCAGACATCAATCAAAGCAACCTTCAGCATGACAGAGGCTTGTCCAGGCTGAGACTAGGTCAGATCCACTCCTTCAAGCAAAGTAAAACTAAACTGTAAAAAGTTGTCGTATTATTCTTTGCTTTGTAGTAGCTCCTACACTAATTCCACCATGCAAGGTGGAGGAAGTCACTGTCCAGAAGGGACAAACTTGTCTTCCTTCCTGTGCTTTGGACCCATCTGCACCTGCACCCAAATTTCTTGGACACATTTGGCCTTGAGCACAGATGTGTATTACAGTATTACACTTCAGATGTAACACTGACACTACCACAGAAGGCAAATGATTTGCCCATTTTCACACCACAGACTGGTGGCAAAGGCCAGGACAGGACTTAGGGCTCCAGAGGAGTCAGTTATCAGCCTCTGCCCTGGACCCCAATGTCTGCAGGGAGCACAGTGTTGCCGGTTAGGCAGAGCTGAGCTTTTCAGATGAGATGATGAAGTTTAACTGAGAGGAAGGTTTCTGCATGTGGTAGAACTTCAAAATAGCACCTCTCTACAGGGAGAAAAGCTCCTAGTTCAGGAACCACTTGACAATTACAGTTTTTAGTCTTCCCTGACCTATCCAAGATAGACTATAATAAACACTCATGTGACATATATATTCAGAGTAGTAAATATTTATTCTTTGAGAGGTCCAGAGCTGCGCAGCACTGGATAATTGAAGTTATTCCTGTATGTACTGGCAGTCTTCACCTACCCCAACACTACCACATGTTTACTTCAGCTCTGACATGCAAGACCACCCTTCCCTATTTATCCTCCTTTGTGGCCATCGTGTGAGTGGAGAATGCCAATCACTCTGAACAATGCAGAGCTTGTGGTAGGGCTTGTGTTATGGTGACAGCTGTCCTCTGCAGTCAAGGAAAAGACTATCTACAGGTGATCTCTAAAATAGGTAGATGTTGTGGAATTACACTGGGCATTTTTCATATTCAAATGGAGAGGATTGTGTTTCAATTTGTGCATAAAAATGGCAAAGGGAAAGGCATGAGCAAGAGGTAAAACTAATGGAAATAAAGAAACTTAATTTCCCATTAACACATTTTCTTTCTTCACTGTTGATGGAAAAGGCTAAGAATTAACCATAAAAATCCATTTATAAAATCCATCTCCTGCTGTGGAATTCTGCTTTATTTTTTATTTGTTCCTATGCAGTCTTTATCACCAGAGTACAAACCGTTTCACTTCTGAAAAATCATAAAACTGCTGCCATTAAAGCCCTGGTAATTAAAGCTCATTTGAGACGGAATAGCCACAGAGTTTGTAAGCTGCATGAGAAAATTCCTAAAGCTGTCTTTTACAAAAAGCTTTGATCAGAAACTCTTTCCAGATATGGGCAGCTGAAATGTTATAGAGACAATCTCAAGGCAATCTTAATTCATGTAACATTGATTTACTTAGGAGCTCATAGCTCAAAATAGGCTTTGATGGCAATAGCTTATCTCCTTGGATCTGATAAACTCTGAGGACAGATGTATTGCTACAATTAACATAAAGTATATGCTGCAGAAAGCAAGGAGGAAAGTAACTAGGCTAAGAAAACAGGCACTCCTTAATGCCACCTCTCTTGCACTGTACACTTCATAGCCAGGCTTCACGTTAATTGTAGGACTCACAAGTAAGCTCCAAGGAAAGAAATTAATACTGGGAGGATCCACATCATGTCTGAGCTCTTTCCAGAGGTGATTTTTACAGCCTAATTAACATCTGTCACCAGTCTTTTCCCTCATCTCTTCTTGGGGAAGAAAACTCTACTGTGGCCTTGTGTTTTGTGAGGCCAGGGGCAAACTTGAGTTGTTAGACTGGATTTCTGAATTGCTGGTTCAGTGTGATTTTGCTGTGCATTTATATTTTAAAAGTCCAGGCATTTGGAGAAGACACTGAAGACTTCTGTGATGAGACTGCATTTCTGCAGAGGTTCATCCTACTCTCTCACACCCTCCTGAAGAAAGCGCTCATCGCCCTCCAGAGACTGGTCTGGTAGAGAAGGTGCCCCATGGTGTGAGAGGGGTCACCCTTCATTTTTGTGTATTGAGTATCCCAGGCACAGGCTATTGGTCTAGGGTTTGGGTTTGGAGGGAAGGGGAAGGAAAAGTGAGGCTGGAAACTACACTATGACCATAACAACAAGCTTACCCACGTGGAGTAATGCAAGGAAAGCAGTCCTGTCTGTGTAAGTCTCCTGTGAGATAGCATGAAACACTATCTGAAAACCAAATGCTAATGTCTTCTCTAACACCAAAATTCTTTAAAAACTTTGCTTAATGCAGTCAGCAACAGTCAGAAATTGCTTCTTGGAGCTATCCCTCAAAACTACGGAAACACAATCAAACAACAAGTTACTGCTCTGTCTAGCTTGCTTGACAAAAATAACCTGAGGGTGTAAAGCAAAGCTTTCCAAGTGACCAGTTGAAGGTGGCTGGTTCCATGCCGTGTCACAGAGAAGGACACAGCAGCAGAGGTATTGCTTCTCCCATGTTTTTTCTCATCACCTGACAAAATGGGTGTTATTTGAAAGGAAGTATCTACTCAAAAAAAGAACGTGGGAGAAGGGAACATGAAATAGCATGGTAATTCCATAAAGTTTCTCAGGTGCCTACCTTGGCACTGGCCCAGTACCAGTCAACAGTTGAGAGGTGTTTAGCAAAGATGGTTAAAACCTGGAATTTCCCTTTGAAGCCAGGGATATTACAATCTCCCAATTTTTTTTTTCATACCTTACTGGAAAAAGAACATGAAAATTTGAAATTTCCTACGAAATGGAAATCCTGAGTGATTTTGCTCTCATAGCATCAGAACATCCTATTGCAAAGATTTGTTTCAACATGCCTGCGATCTTCACAAGGTCACAATGCTTCACTTCCATGGGATTGTTTAGAGTTTTATAAAAAACTCAGATTCAATGGGAGTTTTTGAGTGAAAATACAAACTTTTGTTTTCATCAGAATGGTGGTTTTAAGTAACTTCCCTCAGAAAAAAACCCAATAGTTTTGTCCATAGCTTTTCTTCGTTCAATAAGTATACTCTGTTGGAAAACTTCCACAATCTCAAGTCCATTTCCAGTTAAGCATATGCAGAGACATTTTGCAAGTGCTTACATGTTTGCAGGAGCCGTGCCATGGACATATCATTACAGTTCCAAGTTGTTTAATCTTTTGTCTAAATATAAATAGATGAGTGAATATCAGTAATTTCCTCCATCCCTCTAGCTGTAGGGAGTTTATCAGTGCAAGGGAAGGCTTTAGGATTAGGGCCAGTCATTGGGACTGCTTCCAGGCTATCTGTTCAGGAAGGCTCATGAGCTGTTCGAAGATAACATCCTGTTCATATTTGGCCTGATTAGCCCTGCTCCGTAGGGCATCCCACATCAAACTGCAGCATTGACTTAAAGAAACAACAGCTCAGCTGTTCTGTGCGCTGCGAAAATGGGAATTTTCGCACGAGGCTGAACTGACTAGAAGGGTCTCTTTTTTTCCATTTGGCTACTTGGGCCAACCTTCCATTTCTTTCATTCTCTGATGATGTGGGGCCTGCCGGTGAGCAGAAATCACCTTTTCTCTGTTGACCTGACTAGCCCAGTGAAACTGGAAGCTGTGGTTGGCTTTCTTCAGGACAGATCTCCTGGAGTTTCACACCAGTTTACAGGAGGTTTTGCTCCTATTGGCCGTAGTCACTGCCCTTATCATTTCCCATAAATGTTATCAATGTTTTTCTTTTCATCAGAATTGTCTTCTTTTTCTCCCACTTGATCTCTGGTGGGTCACTCACCCACTAAGCATTCAGCAAAAGCGTGAGCATTCACCCTGATGAACTTGGATCCATATTTTTTCCCAGTCCCACCACTCTCCTCATGTGACCCCAGTTTCTGCTTTCCCTGTCCAAGTCTTATAGCTAAAAACAACAACCCCATCACAGTGGCTAGCTGACATAACCAGATAAAGACGACACAGCTCATAATGAAAACTTGGAAGGGAAGCCCTAAAATTTGGATTGTACTACACAGTGAGTTAAACATTATCAAAATAAAATGTACCCCCTCCAAAAAAGCAGTTCCTATGGGATCTCGTTGCCCCCATAAGGATTAAAACATGAGCTTAAGCTGGGTAACTCTCCTGCTTGGTAATGCCATAATTTAGAAGTTTGCTGAGCTACAGCTCTTTCCAGTTGTTAGACTGAAACGTCCTTTCATCTCTGCAATCTCATTCAGTCCTCTAGCATTGTGGGGATTCAGGCGAACCACTATAAATAACTGAGCCTTTTCATGTCAGCTGGTACAAATACCAGCCACTTCGAACAATCTGACCTTTCTTGGGGATTCTGACCAATCTGCAGTGGAAGACGGCTAATATCTTTCAGGATTTTCCATGGTTAAGGTATATATAAAAATTGCTAGCTGTTTGTGTGCACTCCAAATGCTTTCTGGCTTGTTTAATCTGGCTGTGACACTTTGTTCTGTGGTTAAAAAATGAAAGTAACGTCCCAGTTAATGATTTTTGATGAAACCCATTATTCTCACAGCTATTTTTAAACACCGTGGAAGGCAAATCAATCTAACACACCTACAAGACTAATATTTTAATAAACTAACAGAGACAGTGGTCTAAAGCCATGGTATTTTTCCTCTGAACTCTTGTTTTTAAATGAAATCCTGTGAGGTTGCCTTGGCATTCCTTTGCATGAAGAAAGCAAAACCTAGAAAATAAATTGCTGTTAGTGTCTCCTGAAGTTTGTCTTCAGCTTTAAATGGAAAACAAAATAGAAAATGGCTTCATTTTCATAATTAGCAAAAAGTTGATGAAGAATGTTCCTGTAGAAGGTCTTAAATGATTATGAGATTTCCCCTTCTTCCACACACCTGTTAAATGGAATGTGATAATGCCTCTCTCTTATTAATCTCTTACGAGAAAAGTCAGAGGGGATGTTCCCTTGATCAAGAGATATCCATTTTATATTTACTGCTATAGTTCATTCTGGAATATAGGATGAATCTTGCCTCTGTGTGTAGCTGAAGATATTGACTCTGTTCTTAGTCATTGCAACCAGAAAGCTAATGAGAAAAGGCTTTAAAATATGGAAAATAATCTAGACTGTGGTTTGTTTCCTAGCTTTGCTAGAAACTGTACTGAAATTTCAAGAGGATTTTTCATGTCTGGCATCCCCCTATTCATCCCCACTGTAGCTGAGAGGTTCACCCCCACCTTCCCCATACGTAGGAAGCAGAGCAAGAAGGATCATAGTTTTCATTCACTGGGAGAAACAGCTTAGGGAGGAAAACCTTGGGAAAAAAATTAGACTATTGACAGTGAGGCACTACCTGACAGCAGCAAGAGTGGCTGTATCTAGCTCACCACATTTATTAGGTTTCTTAAGCCACTTTGCAATGCCTCATGAGCACAGTGCATCTCAGTTATAGCTGTTCATTTGTTTCATGACAACAAATTTCTAAAATATATGCAGAAAGCAGAAATGCATCCGTGTTAAGATACATTTTAGACTTTTACCATGCCCTTTCTCGGGGTTTGTTCTCTTCCATTTGGCCCTTTTGCTTCTTAAAGCCAAGTTCCCTGTTTTTATAGTTAGCTGAGAAGCTATGTACCTAATGGAAGATGCTCAAGAGCACAGACCACAGATCTTCATTTGGTAGAATCAATATATCTGGTTTAGGACTGCAAGATGAATTCTCTATCATGTCCTTATATCAGCTCTTAAGTTGCCTACAAGTAAGCAAAGCTGTCTAACAGTGAAAGAGTATTTGCCTACTTGTTGTTGCAGAGTAAACCTGGAGATAATGAAATTATTGCCATGTTATGGAAGTGGATGCAAAAGCATATTGTTTTCAAACAAGTAGATGCTGATGTGAAATTTGAGAATCCTTTAAAAATGCAATAGATTTGAAGGACATAAGTGAGGAAAGGTGAGGAGGGAAGGGGATCAGCTGGAATGCTTCCCTACCTCCCTGCATTGCTTTCCCTGCTCCCCAAAAAGAGCAGACAAGTTCCCACAGCTTCTGGGAAAACTCACAGAGAGCCTCAGTGCCCCACTACGCTGGGCAGCCCACAGCCCACGCAGTCACTTATTTCCTAGCCTGGTTCTTCGCATCAAAGCCGAACTTGCTCGCAGCTAGGTGTTGTGCTTGCGCGAGTGGCTGTGTTTTCACATTTGCCCCTTCGCAGTGAATAGACGGAATTTTCAGATGAATTTCTCAGGGACTGTGCTATTGCTGCAGCTCAAGCCAGGAGCTGTAGCAGGGAGCACAGAGCAACCCCATGACTGGCATTAGCGGTGCTCACTCTATTAAAGGCAGCCCTCAGAAAAGGACAGAGTTACTGAATGTCAATTAAAATGCTTCAGTGATTTAAGTGGGCAACTTCCATGCACCGCTTTGCTTTGTAACGCTACACCCCTCGGTCTCCAGTTAACGGCACTGCTCTTACAGCAGCCCCTAGTAGGTGAATTTATGCAACAGCATTGACAGTGACCTTAAGGAGGGATCATTAAACTATTCTCCCTGCCTGAAATTCGTAACTCTATCTGCTTCCTCTGTGGGAGAGGATGAGACAAGGAGGGGAGAGGAGGGAAGGAGCAGCTCATTGACCACCCAGAATGAAGGAAGAGCCTGAAATTATTTTGTTAGCCTTCACTCTTCGTGGGGCACATGCTTGGAGAAAAGTGAGGGAAGAAGTTTAAAAAAGTGGGAGAAGTGATACCTGCAGTGGATAAGAGTTTTTGAGTGTCTGTAGCAGACCCAGAGGCATCATACTCCCTGACGGAGTGGGCAGCACTCTAGACTGATGTGGGTCTGGGTGCAAGCAATGCTCCTCTGCTGCCACTGCCGGGGAGGACAACGGGGCCCTTGTTCTCACCAGCACCGCTGTTGTCCCGGGGCTCTGTGGGCCACAGCTCCACTTACAAGCGCTGTCCCAGCAGCCTGCTGCTGGATGCACCACCAGCCCCCAGCACGCTGAAACACTGCAAAGGGCTGGGGGGTGAGTGCCAGCACCCAGCAACGCGCCAGTGGACGTTTCAGCAGCTGTGCCTGTTAACTTATGGGAAACGACGACTTTTGTCACTTGTCTCATCTCAGACACGCTGCAAAGTTCAGCTGAAAGCTTTTAATGGTCCCTTGATGCTGAGCCTGCAGATACAGAGAGATAGAGAGCATAATAAACTTTCAAAATATGATCTAACTGCGTAACACATCAAATGTGTATCTTAACTGCATCCAGTGGAGCTGGATGGAAACAAGCACACCAATTCAAACCAGACCACACACAGCAAGATAATGCACATGACTAATTTTGATGACTGATTTCATATAAATAATGCACCAAGATGAGTAGATGAACTGTAATATCCCTTCATTCCACTCCTTTAATTAACTTTTCATTGAGACTCCAACTGGAAGTAGCTAATAAAGTGTTTGCTCTTTACTACTTAGATTAAAAGTACATGCTGTCCTTACCCAAACCAGTGTGAAACTCCATGAAACTTGAGGAATAGCCTGCTTAATGCCATTCAAAATAATGCCAGCATTATAGCTCTTAGCTGGGTGGCAAAGGAAGAAATAACAGGTGTAGATAAGAAGTGGGAAGAGTACAGTATTATGGTCGCTACACGTTGTAAATTGCTATGGGAACCAAACAGTTTTGTTCTAGATCAGTTTTGCCACCTACACAACAGGGGAATAAGACATAGATAACCCTACAGCTGAGTTCTGTACTTCTGATGTCTGGCAATGTTTAAATGAACTCATGAAGGAAGTGTTGAGTAGTGAAAGACAAATGACCTTTTCTATCTGCGAAAGGTCTTAAAATCTTAAAGCTGCAATGTCTGGGTTTATCAGAAGAGAAAGAGGGGAAAACACAGGTGAGGAAGAGAGAAGCCAAATCCTTGCTATCTGAATTCAAAGAGGATGGCAGCATTTAAAAGAGTTAGTGACCTTCAGGAAATTGATCCCGGTGTTGATGGATCACTATATATAGGACGCAAACTAATAGGTCAGCTGTTGCCTCTTCACTGTAGAAAAGGTAAGATTTCCTGCCACTCCAAAGACAGAAACTTTACATGGCTTTGCACAAAGCAATTTTAACACTTATTACACCATCCCCAGGGATTTTCAAACTATTTTGCAAATAAGGCAGGCAGGTAGGGCAGATAAGTCCCCCCATCCTGTCATTACTGATGGAAAAACTGACACACAGAAATGTGACATGACTTGTCCCAAAAAAACTCCCTAAAAGGGACTTTCATCGCTTGCTTCTCAGGTATGTGATTAACCACCAACCACCTTTCCCTTTTAACAAGTTTCATCAGCTTTCACATTGGAACTGTGCAGAACCACAGACTTAACATATTTTTTTAATACTAAGCCATCAATTAGTCCAGGTTTACTCAAAACAGTGCCCAGGGTCTCTTTATAGGTCTGTAAACCTGAGAGGACCTATTTGTGATCTTGGGATGAGATTCAAGCTTTAAAGGAACAGTGAAACTAGGGCAATTTTTTTCATTACTTCAATTTTCATACTTAGTGCTCATATTCTATGTGCCTGAAGGGCTTGCGTGGAAGGCAACATGTAGATATTCCAAGGCCTTGTTCTGTTTCAGCCTTGATCCCAGATTTTGACTCTACTAAGGCTGGCAGCCCTTCCATACAGGATTCGTAATACTAACATCTCAGATATTATTTGGATTGGACCTTTCAAGGCACATTAGCAATCAAAGGCATGTTTATGAGATCCATCTGTAATGGGTATTGCCCCTCTGTCACACCATGGTGTAGGAGAGCAAAATACTACAACAGCAGTATCAAAGCTGGATGGGGGAAGCTAATAACAGCAAACAGAACAAGAAAAAATAAATAATAAAAGGATTACCCATTGCATGGAAAACTTCCCTAGGTTCAGTATGACTGTGGGAAAGAATTCATAATCCCAGGTTTCATTCAGACCATTTCTGGGAACAAAGGCACCTGTATGAAAATTGCTGTTGATTTTGGCAAACCATGATTAAATAGAATAGAAAAGAATAGAAAAGATGGTATAAATCTGATTATCCCTGGGTATATAATTCTTGGTGCTTCACACATCCTCTTTACCCTTCCCACATACATCTTGGCTTGACCCCGTATCTTTTGTTTTGCACCACATCTTTTTGATTGAGTGAAATCTGAGATCTGAAAATATCCTTAAGATAGTAATAGGGTGAGTATGAGAGAGCACTCTGTAGTTGGAGCAAGCAGGCTTCACAGGGGCAGCCCTCCTACCTGCCAAGTCTCACCACAGTCTCCTGTCCCCTGGATCCTTTTGGAACCCACTCTGAGAAAAATTCAGTCATCTGTTTAGTTAATTTTAAACTAAAAACCAACCAGAAGACAACCAGAGTTAATAGTACTCATTTAAATCAGAAGTTCTCCCGTATATGGAAAAAATCCTTGGCCAGGTTTCTCAGCAGCTGGAAACGCACATAACTCCTTTCAGTCCATAGGCTGTTCCATAGTAGCTAAGTACCTTCCCCAGTGCTTCTTTCTAAAGGCATCAAGAAAAGCAAGATGGGAAATTAATAAATACTGGAACCATTCCATAAAATGTTATCGAGGTAAGAATAGCTAGAGATAATAATAGCAAATAAGGAGAAATGAGGGGCTGGCACAGGATCCTTCCACGACAAGGTGTGGAGCAACTGGGGACCGTTGCTGTATGGGCACCTCTCTGGAAAATAAAAATGTAGCACCTTAGCCTGCCTCCAAGACCCAAAGCATTTTACAAGCAGAGAGAAGGGCTACCAGCTTAAAGTGTCCTTCACTTCTGAACTGCAGCATGGAGTGAAACCCAGCATCTATTCAATAGCTGTTTGGGACAAAGTGAAAAACAACATGGCCATTCAAATGGCAGGAGGAATTCCTGGTAGGCAGAGAGTAATTAGCCAAGTTGGCCTGTGGCCAGGACATGGAGTTTAGTCATCTCCTTTTGTGAAAAGTGCCATCAGATCTTCAATGACTGAGAGCATTCAGGACCTTTGGTTTATGTCTAATCCACAAGATGCTGAAGAGGAAACATCAGAGGCGAGTATGATCATAAACAGGGAGAATATGCAAGACATCTTCCAGACTGGGGGGGAAACGGAGCGCTAGTCACTGGCCAAAACAAACAGAAGTCACCATGAGCGGATGGGGGTCATTCCAGGCTACTATGCGAAATACATCAGGAACTGACATGGCCCTGCACATGGCTTCACAAAGTTTGACTTTAACACTTGAATGTCACTGGCAGAGCAAGACAAAAATGCTGCACCCACGGTCAAAGAAAGCCAAGAAGGAGACCCGGGGAGATAGAAATTAGGAGTCTGATTTCACTTGGGGGAACAATTAAGAATTATTTATCAAGGATGAACTAATGGATCTTTATTTTTAGAGAAGAGCTTTGGGGAATTTTAAGAGTTTCCTGCTCTTAGCTCCTATTTAAATAATAAATAAGTATCTATCTGGGTTCTGGGGCAAGTTCAACAAGGCAGTTCATGCAGTTGCATCCAGGCCACAAGAAATTATTTTCAGAATGGAAACAATGAGAATAACTAGCATTCCTGAAGCCAATTCAGATGTCCTGCCGTCTCTTCAGAATACACACAAATAAATAATTTCACCTAGTGTTGTTATTGGGGTCTGTCCTGTTAAGACTGGCGAGTACCCCAAAACATACATTTCTGAAACTACGCAATCAATCAGTAACACATCATTCAGCAAGAAAGTCTTCAACTGTGGAAAATAAATCCTGCAAAAATAATCCTGATGGATTTTCAGCCATTGACAAACTGAGCAAGCCTGGACACAAATGCACTTATACTGAAGATTGCCTATGGTTCGTATTTGAGCTGAAAGAAGGGTTGAAAATAAAATCTGATGCTTTTCAATCTGCTTCAAACTCTAACTCACAAAGCTAGGCCTCATTAGTTATTTTAAAAACATTATGCACTTGGCTTTATGTCCAGCCTTTAACTCTGTCTGCAAGCTATTTATAGGGATGTGCTTTTCTCTATCCATTTCACACACACACTGCAGCAAAAGGTCGTTCATAAGTATATATCCGAAGTGGAAGACAGTGAAGAGGCATGCTAATCAGACTTGCTCCTAACCACTTGCTGTTCAAAGAGCTGAGTGAGGCTAGATACTAATGTATTTGACCCTTCAAAACCCTAGTAGCCAATTAGCTTTCTAAAGGCTATGATGAACTGCAGTCATTTACTGTGCATCCACACATTCAACTGTCATGTTTAACAAGCAGCAGGACCACCTACAGCTGCCCAGCAAGGCCCTTTGCATACTTAACACTGAGGCTGCATATGTAGTCACTAGAGAGGAAAAATATGTTAAAAGCCCAGCTTGGGATGACTTCCACAAAGCAATGTCATTTGCAAAACTGGAAGATTCCAGCTGGTTCCATAATTTTGCAGTTTTCCTTGAATTCTCAGAAACAGCCCCAGAACATTGGTTGTCTTGCTGCATCAAAGGCAGGTCTTATGTTTTCTTCCAGAACACCATAGTCATAATCCCTGGAAAAGGAAAAGCCCAAGGTGATCCTTGACATCTTCATTGGAAAGATCATTACTAAAATGCCAGACCACATCTGAAGATGTTCACATTTGTCTGACATGTTTAGCTCATGTTTCCTTCCGCACTACCACAGCATGCTTGGCCTGTATGGGAGTCCATCATGTCAGAACACTTCTTTCCCAGCCATAACTCACACGTTGGCAGTGCATAATTTCTGTTTTCCTTCTTAGATGCCAAAGCAAGCTAGCCAGGGCTCACAAAGCGAAGTCTAGGTAGGTAAATGCAAGGACTGATGATCTATCTCCTTCTATCCCTCAGTGTCCTTCACTTGAAGATCAGCAGAGCTGACAGCACAGCAACCAAAAGGTACAGCTCTGAACACCCTTTATCTGAGAAATAACGGCACATACTCAGTCAGCTACTTGTGAAGGGCATTTATTGGTCTGGTACCAAATCACTGAAACACTTCACATATTCTTAAGACACATATGTCCCACAAGTGAAGTATGTCCTTGGCAAGAAGCTGAATCTGAACAGACTTAAACACATGCTTAAATATAAGCACATTCGTAAGTGTCTCACTGAACTGTGGCTGTGTTGACATTCATATTACTAGCCAAGGTGCCAAGCAGAATCATTTATTAGTTTCTTCTCTCCCTCCATTAACTTTTTTTTTTTTTTTTTGTCTTGGAGTCTTCATAAAGAGAAGTTGCGCATCATACCAAATGGGCACAACTAGTCAATCTTTTTTAATAAAGAGAGAAATTAGGTGAGAAGGACAATGGTGACTGTGAAATTGGAGAGAGATGTTGATGTCTTATTTTTTAAGTCCTTAATTAAAAAAAAAAAAAAAAAAAAGCTGTAATCTAGCCCTTGGCACAGTGATTATGCAAAGATAAGGCATTGCATTCAGCTACTTTGAGCTAAAGTTTTTGGTTGTGGTTTAGGCCCAGTCGGCACACCACACAAACCCAATACAGTTTTCTTTAAAAATTCCCAATGTGTTAAACTTCATGGAAACTCAGGGATACGTTTCAGGAATTAAAAGGAAAGTTTCCCCTTTTAAGTGACAAAGCAAGACATGGGGGATGTTGCTTTTTTCTCAACATATACCATCTATGCTGTTATACCCTCAAAACTTCATGAGCTTTTTTATGTCTCTCCACTGAGCTTCCAGGACCTGCCTAACAACATTTCAGTCCCATGTCAATTTGAGGGCTACATCTAAGACTCAGCTATAATTCATCAGGATCAGATGGCAGCCAGTCCTGAATGCACCTCCTGAGAGCTGGGACACTTCTCACCCATCATGGTGCACAAACATTTATCTGAAGCTACCCACCTGCTCCAGGGCCACTTTGTCAAATATGATACTTCAGGGGGTGATACCTACCTGTCATACTGATTTTTTGGATGTTGACACAGTGGTTGGAGCAAACATCTGTTGCTGCTACTCCACTGTGATCTCATTTAGACTCTCCAGAAGCAAAGATAAAAACATGTTTCAGTGCCTGCTCCACCTGAGACACCCTCTGCGTCTTGTCTGAGCGGCTGAACAGCTGTGACCAGATGACACCTTATCCCCTTCTCTCTTTGAAACATCAGTTTAATTTCCAGCTACTCACTCACTGAATCCTCACCGCTAGTGGCATTCCTCTGGGTATCTAGCTGTGCGTATGGCCATTTTCCCATCCTTTCATTTTAATATCTCAGCACCCAAATTAGGGGGAAATTAGACCGATTGCTTTGTCGCTGATGGAAACTGTGGAAAAATTGAAAAAAAAAAAAACAACAACCTGGCTGCAAATCAGAGAGTGAAGCTCCAAGGCTGGGTGTCCCCGACTGGGACTGTGCTGAGATGCTAGGACAGGATAAGGGACGTAGTCAGAGCAATGTACTGTAAGTGGTGGGATCTCAGCTTAAATGACTTTTTTGGGCTGCAGGAGTGAAAATTCAAACCAAGACAGCAGCCCTGTTGGGCTTCAGGCTTAGATATGGTATCAATCCCTTTTTCCAAAGCTGACAGCAATTAGAGGAGGATGGCAGACGCTGTCTCCCAACAACCTCTTGCTTTAATGAGCACCTTCTCTGCATTTAAGACGTAGCTGCTGCCTCTCCAGACTGGAGATCCTCCATGTCACGCACAAAGCTTACATACAGTGTCACTCAGTAAATAATAAAGACAGCAGCAGTATAGTCATACCTACCTATGGGACAGACATTTTCTCAACACGACAGCTTCCAGAAGTTCAAAGCTTTTCATGAACAGAATACATGAATGCTGTGTGTGTTAACTAATCAGTGTTTCCATCTCTATGTGATCATTTTCTAAATTGCCATAAAAGTGGCACCAAGAGCACAGAAGACGACACCCTTCTGTCTGGGTGCTGTAATCACAGTGAATGCATCTGAGCAGACTGAATAGCAAACGGGCAGGGGAGATTTTAAATATCTCAGTTTTCATCATCAAACATCGCAAGCCAGTTCCTGTTTCCTTCTCAGTCACCTCTCCTGACTCCATCAGGCTATTGATGCAATGCTGAGTGATATGTGGCAGCACATTACTCTCAGTGGAGATTAATTATTTCTTTTTCAAGGCGCCTAAAACCCCCATCCCCTCTGGGTCTCTCGGTAAAGCAGCATGTCAAAAACTAATGGGAAGGTGTGAGATGTGACATGACTTTATGAGAAAAGAAAATTTGGACCAAGGGAGATGGAGTTTTGATTTTGACAACGGACTTTCTTTTTCTGTTTGTTTCTTCCCGTAAGAATATGCTTCTATTTTTAAATCTGAATGCATTTCTGTGATTCATACTGTAATTGCTACAGGAAATCAGAAGGGACTGCACCTGTGTTGGACCATGGGGGAGCACAAAGTGATGTTGGTTCCTCCTCATACTGACTGATCCCCTTTGTCTGCATGCACAAACACCGCTACCTGCCACAAACCCCTTCGGCCCTCAGATTTCCATTTACAGCTGTCTCCAGAGTGTCGCAAGAAAAGATGATGGATGGGCAGAATTTTATTTCCATTAGAATGAAGCCAACTGAATATTTCCATCTGCTTTATTAAAAATACTAGTTCTTGCTTTGCTTGATCTTGAAAAATGCAGCATGTTTCTGCAGCTGAGTTTGCATTTTGTCTAGGAAATGGATGCCTGAATGGAATGATTTTCTGTGTGAACACAGCAAGGTGTAACTTAGTGCCTTCCCTCCCATGGGCAGAAGCCATCCAGCGTGGGAGAGAGAAGCCGATAGCCCCACAACTACCATCTCCCCAAAAGGGTCATACTTCAGGTTTTTGGCAAAGTGACCCCTCAAGGGAGACAGTCAGGGAGATGACTCAAACTGAAGACCTCCCTGTCATCTAAGCCTTGCCATCAGGCTCGCTGCTCCACTCCCTGGCCACATCCAAGCCCTGCAGAGCACCACTCTGCCTCCTTGATGGATTTCTGTAATTCCTGCTGTTGACACAATGCTCATGATTCGTAGCTGGCATCAGTCACAGAAGATTGCTGGAAGAGAGCACTGAAGTGTCTGGAGTCGATGGGATACGGTGGCAAGGAGAGAAACACAGGAGATTGGCATCAAACATAGGGGTCTGAGGGTGTCAGATATGGGTGAACAACTGCTCTATCACAGTGTCTGCAGAACTAAAACTCTGTCCAAAGAATAGAGTTTGTTCAAGGTTTTTCTTTTTTGGCATTGCTTTTCCTATTTCCCTCTTGTTTTCCCAGAAATAGAACACGACATTTATTTTTTATGGACAGCATGATCTTATGGCTATTCCCCTGTGACAGGGTAATCTGAACACAATTACGTTCTGTTGACAAAAAGTGATAAAAGTGTACTGTGTCAACACCCTGAGCTAACAGATTTGTCATCTGCTCTACTCACAGATAATAGCAACAGAATTAAAAAACGCTCTGACAGACTCTATCCTCTCCTATGGTTAGGTAAACCCCAGCTCTGTGCTTGGTTACTGTACCACAGAGTTATCCCTCTTCCAGCAAAATCTGCATGGCTGTGTTTTAAATTCAAGTGCAAATTTTGCTGTGATGGACCTCTTTTGTCAGCCTATAGCTTACATGCTTTGAAGTAATTTGACCTAAGTAAGTTCTCCATTTCACTTCTATCCTATTACTCCCAGTTTTTCCCCGGCTTTGGAAAACCCAACATTTTGTGTATCGCATTTTGCCGTGCAAATTTCCTTTTAGAAAATGTCTTTGACAATGCTACCTGCATTACATCCTCTCTCCAGCTAACTTCTTCATGACGTCACGGACAGTAATTGGCCTGCACTGTGGTTTTCCAGAGGCAGGCACCCACGTTTGCCCAATACATAGGCTCAGCCCTAAGCAGAAAGACGTGCCTAAATCATAACCTGACACACCATCCCTTCCAAAGTCTGAAGGCAAGTCTGCACTTCCAACTCTTGGTTAGTTGGATGACAATTACTGCTAAGAGCTGAAAGAATGATGATATCATTCAAGCAAAATAGAAGAAGTTTTTCATGGCCAAAAAAAAAGCAATTTCCAACATTTCTGTAAAACATTTTGTTTTGCAGTTGTGACTGCAAAATGCCATTAAACAGCATTTCCATTCAAAAGGGGCATGTGCAAGGTATATTAAGGCTTTCCAAAAATAGGAATCAATAGCCACCAGGTACAATAGTAGCAGCATTACATATTACATACATGCTATAGCATCTGGTCACCTGGCTAATGCCTGTCTGGAAAGATCATGAACATTGGACTCCTCATCAGAACAGAAAGGATGATAGGTACCATGAAGATGCTCTTAGCTTACATGTCTGGTCCCTCCTCAGATCATTCCCCCAACTTCCAGGTTAAACACTACGTCAGACTGAGACTCCTAAAAATCAGCTCCTTTAGGACCACAAACCCCAGAGTAATCCCAAGTGTACTCTGATTTGAGGTGCATGCTGGACTCACTCTCTCCACCAGCCTATCCACTACAGCTCCTCAGCTCCTGCAGTCCCCCAGCGCATCCAGCCACGGGAGTTTGTCCCTGTGTAAGCAGCATTTTGCACTGATGGTTTTTTTCAGTTTGATACATTTGTTGTTCAAACAGAAAAACGCAGTCGGTTTTGACAGCAGGGTGAAATGAACTGAGTACATGCACATGAAGCGCTCTTGTTTATTCCCCTGAACCAGCTCCTGCCAGTGGGATTTTTTAGTGTGGGGGTGGAATCAAGGCATTTAGATCCTCAAATGAGAATAATGGTCTGGAATAGTGGTTTAAAGTAGTTTGGCACCATATTCTGATACCCATAGCAACCTTTAAGGAAAATTGAGCTGGACATTGCAATGGAAACTGCACTATCTACGATTTAATTCACAACCCAAATTTTCCAGAAGAAGCCACAGCTCATTAACACACCTACGGAACCACTCTTGAAAGGGAGTACAGATCTCACTCTTGTTCTTTCTCCTTCTCTCTGACTGGCAGCCAGACTTGCTGCTCAACAAAAGGATGCTGCTGTGAGAAAATGGCTAAGAAAAAAAAAAAGGTGCTAAAGCTCATTTTGGAATTGACTTAAAGCAGTAAATATATTGTGTAACAAACAAGTTTGGATAAAATGAAGCAATATCACTATGGACAACAGATTACTGGTTACCCAGCAGGTTGATCCTCTCTGTGTCACCTCACCTTGAATAAATGAGTATTTATCTTGTTTTATCAGTAACTGTCTTTCTACCCTGATTTATTCGACCATATCAAAACAAACTGCATATACCTATTGTGATTTATTTTACCAAAAACACTTGGTCCTAGCTATAATAATTTGGTAAGATTGTTCTCAAGATTATTTTATTTGGTACAATTTGGACATGATTTTAACACTAATCCAAAGTATCTTAGAATCCAAGATACTCAGCTTGTAGCACTTGAGTTTTCCACTGGAGTCAATGAGGCCATTCTACACATGCTTAAAATTAGGCATATGCTTAAGTGCTTCGCCTTTGGGACAAAGAGCCCATTTGGGACTCTTTGGTACTTAGCTCTGATAAAATCCATCAATCTTGCTTAGATGATTAAAACAAAAGTATCTTTCTCAGAACTTCCAACAGATGTTTTCATAAATTTTAACATACTTCTTTTTCCTGTCTCATTCGTTTCCAGTACAAGTATTCCCTTAAAAGCTGAATGAGGAAATCTGTAAACTTAATGGAGGAAATTTATTTGGATAGAAAGACATCTGAAGAAGTATAACAGCACTTGCAATGGTCTCTGGCCAAATTCTGCACCCGTTAACTTTCTTTATGCCTTTCCCCACGGCCAGATGTATCTGTGCAAATGAGATTTTCCAAAGTAACTATTGTCTTCTCTGAATCCCACAGAATCCTTTCAAATAGTCTCTGAGAAGAGTTTTTAACTAACCCAGTGTATAACTGCTCGCTCCATATGTCTGGTCTATTCCTTCCACCTGTCTGATTGTCAGGGCAATCCCAAGCACAAGGACAGGCTGGGTGGAGAATGGATTCAGAGCAGCCCTGAGGAGAAGGATTTGGGGGTGTTGGTGGACGAAAACTTGGACATGAACTGGATATGTGCGCTGGCAACCCAGAAAGCCAACTGTATCCTGGGCTGTATCCAGAGAAGTGTGGCCAGCAGGTCAAGGGAGGTGATTCTCCCCCTCTACTCTGCTCTTGTGAGACCCCACCTGCAGTTCTGCATCCAGCTCTGGGGCACCCAACATAAAAATGATATTGAGCAGTTGAAGTGAGTCTAGAGGAGGCCAGGGAGATGATCTGAGGGCTGGAGCCCCTCTGCCATGGGGACAGGATGGGAGAGTTGGGGGTGTTCAGCCTGAAGAAGAGAAGGCTCCAGGGAGACCTTAAAGCACCTTCCAGTACCTGGAGGGGCTACAAGAAAGCTGGGGGGGACATTTTATAAGAGCCTGTAGTGACAGGACAAGGGGTAACGGGTTTAAATTGAAAGCAGGGAGATTTAGATTAGATATCAGGAAGAAATTCTTCCTGCAGTGGGTTGGGAGGCACTGGGACAGGCTGTCCAGAGAAGCTGTGGATGCCCCTTCCCTGGAAGTGCTCAAGGCCAGGCTGGATGAGGCTTTGAGCAACCTGGGCTAGTGGAGGGTGTCCCTGCCCATGGCAGGGGGTGGAATGGATGATCTTTAAAGTCCCTTCCAACCCAAACCAGTCTATGATCCTTTCATTCTGCTGACAACATGCATTTTGTCAATGTCATACTGCAAATCATTCAGTCAATGCAACTGCAAGACATTTCAGCACATTTTTATCAACAGAATGTAATTTTGTGCAAATCATGTTGTCAACAGGAAAGAATGCCAAAAGAAAAGTGAAAGAGCCCAAACTCATTTTGTCCACAAAAAATAAATTACAGTTTGCTTTTATTTTGTGCATGTAGACAGAATGGAAATAGCAAAAACTTCCTCATCTGTGGACAAAATTATGATTGATTTCTTAATTCAGGAGACCAAATGGTATTTGGTAGAAAAATACCAACACTATGAAGGAAAGCTGAGATGCTGAGCCAGAATAATTTTTCCAGCACTGTACACCTTCCACTGTCTACGTTGTACCAGTGAAATACCACCTGAGATATTAAATCCATTGTAGCAAAATGTTCAGTGATGGGCTCCAATACCAAAAAGCAGGCTGAACTAAAGCAAAATACAGATGCTATTTCATTTTCCAGTTGATGAATGGCTTGGGTAGCTCTGCCGGTGTATGTCAAATGCTGTCTGGGCAGCACTCTCTGGTCACTGATGCTCCTCACGGCTGTGTGCCATAGCTGCAGCCACCTTCTATTTTTCTCCTTTTTAATGCTTTCATCCTTTTTTTACTTTCTATTTTGCTCTTGTTATTACAAAGCTTGCTCTTCTGGCAATCATCTGTACACCTCAGGGCCCCAGACTACCTGGCACACCAATGGCTGGCACCCGCGACGCAGCCCTGTGGCCACTAAAGCTCTGCAGGGCAAAGCAAAGAGTGGTTTCAATAACCGCCTTGCCAGTGCTCTCCGTCACAGGACTGAACCCAGCTTCTACCGCCCAACAACTATAGGGCTTTTCTTTGCTGGTCCACGCCAGGGACAAGTTTCCTGCCTGGCCCTCTGTTAATGGCCCGCAAAACCCACCTAAGCAAAACATTTGACTTCTCTAAAGATGCACTGAAAATTGGCCACTGGGAGAAGATTACAGAAGGACATTCAACCCTTTGCTTTCCTGAACCTACTCGGGTTTTACTTCAATGTGTGCTCAACTGATTATAAGTTTATATTTTATAAGGGTGGCTGTTCCATTCTCTTCAATATTTTTCTATGGACTGGAGTTATTTCTTAATATGGTAAAAAACAACAATAACCTTCCTGGCTTTTTTTGAGAGTTTCACTGGTTTTAGATCACCTTATCCCTTCCAGTTCTTCAGTGAATTGTTCAAATAAGGCCTTGGAGAACTGACAGTCCCGAAGAGTTTGTATGGGGCTGGAGGAGCAGAGACAGTGGCTGTTAGCCAGCATTTTAGAAATCAGAATGAGACTTACCACATGCCATTTTGGTACACACTGTGGGGGATAACAGATCATTTTCTCCATCAGTCCCCAGTCTTTACTGGGGAAAGCGATGATTCAGCCAAATTCCCTGCCCCCTGCTCATCCACAAGAGAGGGATGCACAGAGAGAAGGTACGCATTGTGCAGCATTAAAAGTGTAGCTGCTTTGAGACACAGGCCAACACACTGACACCAAAAGCTGGCAGCAAATATGTCAGAGGGATCACGAAGTTGGCATGAGAGGGTTTCAGCTAATACAAGAGATTATTTTCAGGGCCTTATTGCGTGCCAAACACAACACAAAGCTGGCCTCAGAGAGCAGCACTTCTTCTGGAGCCATAGGGGGTGGCAGCGGAGCGGAGCAGACACTCGGGAAGAAACCAGGCTTGGGTTTTTTTCTGGGACAGCACTAGGGCTCTGCAGGGACCAGCTACTTCTTGGCTGTGTGTCACTGCTGTGTGTCCTAGCTAGCCTCTATTTGCAGCAGCCTGCCTAAAGTGCCTATGGGATGGGTCACCTTTCTGATTTCATACTCACATTGACACACTATTAGAAGGGGGACTTGGTGCATCCTTTTGGCCACGCCAGGCTGCTCAAGTGAATTTCAGATTTGAAAGCCTTCATTTTTGTCAACATCAAGGACATCGTTACCTGCCTTTCTACCCAGAGCAGCCCAAAAGGCAAGGAAGTATTCATTAAGAGCACAGTGCCACTTTAAAAGTGGTAGATAGATTCAGTGGGAAGAAGCATCCTGAGGAATGAAAAAATAATTTGATACCATTTTGCTGTGCACTTTTCATGGTATCTTCTTGCCATTTTGGTTGTGCTGACAGTGCTGCATATGGAAGGAAGGATTCATATCTGTGAGGTGTAGACAGCAAGCACTGTAAAGCATTTACTTGGTCTGCATCAACAGAATTTTCCTCCTTTTAAATGTTACTATGCCAGAGTCTTTCTGAATAAGTGGGTGAGGGCAATGGCTGTACCTTCAGCTGTACCTTCCTTCTCCACTGGCACTGAATGCCCTCACCCTGGTAAGTTCTGTTAGTATGCGGCACAGGGCCTTTTTGTAAGCATAGTGGACAGAAAAAGACAGAAACTTGTGCATCCTCCTTTCCCCAACACTTTGTACTGTGGCCGTCAGAATCAAGGTCTTGCTAACTAAGCTGGTTTTTCTTTATGTGTTGACTTCAGCTTGCACAAAATCCTCCATCCTGTCCTAGCCATGTCCACCCAACCCCACCTTTTCAACAGAATTTTGAAGAAAAGAGAGGAAATGAAGACCTGGGAATTTCCATGGTTTTCATGGCTGATTTCTTGTACACATTACACAATTAACTCACAAGGAAAGCTGGAAATGAATATGTGAATATGAAACTACAGTACTCGGCTGTAGGACACCTGGAAATCAAATCAGTAATTGCTAACACAGAGGTATATTGTACATTCCCTGCTGGAATTTACCCACATCCTCATTCAACAGCAACAATAAAATTATGGCAGTGGTGATCAGAAACAAATATTCAGATTGCAACCTGTGAGGTTTGCCTATTATTCGCCTAAATGCAGCCCATCAGCACTTCTAATTTAGAGTGAAAAATTGGGCAGAGAACAGAAAGAAATGGGAGGAAAATTTGAGTGGTTTCTTCATGGCTCAGCAGCAACTGCTGCAAAAGTTATGTCTTGTGCATGTTGAGGGGAGTCAATGAAGCATTGGATCCTCCTTCACTTCAGGGGAGTGAAGGCTTGAGATGAGTGGTTGAGAACAAGCTGCTTGCAGAAAACCATGAACTTTCCACCCAGGTAGCTTGCTGAAGTTCAGCCTAGTCTGCCTACTGTCCTTCATGTCAGGTACATGACTGCAAGGCCTCCTGGACCATCTTGTGACAAACATGGGACATACTGGCATACACAGCTGGCCTGTTCCAGGCTCATCTATTAAGTGCACCAAAAATGTTGAGCTCCAGAATGGAATTAAGTCACCCCTTGGTACAAGTTTGATAGTAAGGACTGAGCTGCTGGTTTGGGGATGTACCTACCTGTCAACGTAAACAGGCCATTGGAGGGAAAAAACCTTTGTGTTACACGTAAGAGCAAGTCTCCCACATGACAGTGGATGTGCTGCTGTTGATACGCCAGGAAGGAGCAGGAAATACAGTGTTCATGCAGAGCTGTGGAGAGGTGTGTAGGACAGTCTTCACCTGTTGAAGATTTTAGTTCCCAAACCTTTTCCAAGAAATGGCTATTTGTATTGAAAAGCTGAACTTATAATAGAAACCTGGCAACGTAGTAATTTGTTTTTAAATGGCAAAAGCCAGCTAATTTCTTGCAGAAACACAGAACAGTTCAGAGTGGAAGAGTTATCAGGAGATTCCTGGTCCAGCCAGTGGCTCAGAGCAGCACCAACACTGAATTCAGCCCAGAGTGCACAAGGCTTTGTTCAGCCCAACCCTCCAAATGCAGCCTCTCTGGGAAACTTCTTCCGATGTGGACAGGTCTCATGCTGAATTTTTTTTTCCAACTCTTTTGTTAGTTGGAACCTCCCCTCTTTCAATTTATCACTGTTATGGCTCAAACTCCCCCCATTAACCTCCTCTCTCTCAATTAGGGCTGATTTTCTTGCATACATGTTACATGATAGAAGCTTTCAGTAATGGGAATCAATCAACATGCCCCAGTAATTGTAAGTGCACTATGGGGAAACAAAAATACAGCTTTTCAGGGAGAGGTATCTGTTATGCAGCTAATTAATGTATCGTGGCATTATGGGGGAGTGTGGCCTCTTGAATCCAGAGTGATTTACTGTGTTCTGTTGTACATCAGGAATCTGCAAACCCTTTAAGTGTTTAACATTTAAAAATACTTACATCTTCCAACATGGAAACCTAGAAAACTTTCACAGGCTTTGATGTTAGCACTTTTCACTGCTGGGGTTGGGTGTTTTTTTTTTTTGGTCATAATAAAATCAGTTCTGCTAATCACCACTCTTGATATGAAACTTATTTCATTTTAACCTCAGTTCAGAGGAAAACAGTTCTTGGTTTTATTTCTGTCCTAAAATACCTACAACTGAATTCAAAGATGGACTTCAAACCGCATACTTTGCTAAAACTGGAGCTCAGTTCCCTGATGTTAGCAGCTGGATCCAAACCTGATGTCACATCAGTCTTGGCAATCTACAAAAAACCAGTGACTTTCAGCCCAAAAACCACCTGTATGCTACATTATTTCTTCAAAAAACAAATCTGGAGCAGGTATCTGCAAGGCTAGGAAAATCAGCAGAGCCTGGCCCCTCTGCTTCGCTCCAACAGCTGGCATTCCAGGAAAGATGCCAGTAAAGGACTCTGGGGTGATTTTTGCCAAGCTGAGTTTTTGATTTGTGTAGTTACGTGACTGAATACATAGATATTTAAGGTTCAAAAATGAGAAAAGCAAGTGGAAGTTTATCAAAATCCTGTTTAGCTGGGGTGCTTTGGCTCCTTCTTCCCCTTGCTCTAACACCTCTAAGCCAAGCTGGAGGGCCATGGACATGAATCAGAAACCAAAGTATTTTTCCCTGGTGGTTATTAACAGGGACTGATAACGTTCCTGCATCATTTGTAAGCAAATTAAAATACTTGGACTCTGTTCTGCTGCGTGAAAAAATTAATCCCTCCAAAACTAAGGGGAGTGAGGGCAGTAGAAAGGGTTGGAGCCTTCCAGCTCAGCAGCCACGAGGGGTTATTCATTAGAACAGAGCCAGTGAAAGGTATGTTGACAACACTGAACTGCCCGATTTTCTCATCACCTCCATGTCATGCTTTCCTTGTAGTGTTTTCACTTAGTGATATGAATCACTGCTCTCTGCACTATCTGGGACACCTTGGGCATATGGTCATTTTGGGGGGCACCTCCAAGCATTATACCTGCTTTCAAAAGACGGTGCACAACTTGTGCCCTGCAGAAAGCATTGCCAGTACTCCTATAGAGCAGGTGTAGCCAGCAAGCTCCCAGGCACAGTTAATTTAATGAGCAGGATCTAGGCTTTCCTCCCATGTCTCACCCAGGGTTTCTCAAAGGCTTTCACTTAGCATCTGAATTGCACCCGCTTCTAATGCATCCAGCAGATTTACACCTGTTTGTGGAGCAAGCCAAGAACATTTTGAAATTACCTGGCCTATAATTTTGGCCACTCTTTGCCTGCTGTGCATTTCCCTGATACACAGAATGAACTCATTCACTGTAGCTATTTGGATACAAACCTCTCTTTTCCAAAACTGTTTGGTCTATTTTAGCATAACTTTCAAGAACGACTCTTAGTACAGAGAGTCATTGAAAAGTACAGCACCGTTAAAGCACCCGACAACCAGCTGCATTGCTCCAAACTGATTTATTGAAAGGGATTTGTGGAAAAAAGGCATTTAGCATGCCTACTCTTCCAATATAAATGACAGTGCAAAGCTGATCTGCTTTCCGGTTTGTTTGACTTACACGTTTTATATGGCACATGTCCCTGGAGGAATTTATTAAAATGCACTACCAATTACAGTATGGAAAGAGACATTGTGGCCTGTTGCCTGCAGCCAGGCATCGATTGAACTCCAGGGCTGACAGCACCACTCAATTGCTGTGTGGCCTCTGGAAGTCAATTGTCCTCCAGGAGTTGAGCTACCCAGGTGAAAGGTGGCCTCAGCCCCCTCTTCCTCTCTCCAGCCACCCCGGGCTGCCAACACACTTGGCTAGGGCAGCTCGGCGCTGCCTCCAGTGCTGCCTGCTCTGCCAATTGCTAACCAGTGCCATCAAAACACGAGGAACAACACTTGTCTCAGGGGTATGGGAATCATTAATTTGCATGGACAATGGCATTTTGGAGAAGCTGTACTCTGTCTAATTGCTGGGGACTGTAATGGGTCCCAAGTGCATCTTTTTCTCTTCAAAAGCGATGCTGCATAGACAAAACCATCTCTGGGCCCTCAGACTGCTGCATTATTACCGTGGCAAAAGCTTGTCTGACAGTGAGAGCCCTTTGAAGACGACAGCCGAATCAGCTGCCAGATATCAAAGGTTTGTTCTGGTTGACGCAAGACGCCAGAGATTTCTGCTGCAGCGTCTCTGGGTTAACCTCCCCATTATATTAAAGGTGGGAGCAGAAATGTCAAGACCCTAGTAGTGAAAGGGAATTTTTGTAAAACTCATCACTGTCTGTCCAGAAATACATGAGGCAGAATCCTGTTCCTCAGGAAAATCTGAGGATGGAGATGTGAGAGTGATTCTTTGTGGGGCAGTTCCTCAGGTTCAACCTGCTTTATCATTTAAGAAATCATATGAAAGAGACTGAGAGAGGCTGGAGAACAGACATCTCAGAGCCAAACTAAAATTCAAACATGAGAGAAGAAAGGCAAGAGAAAATTGTGAGGGTTTCTCTGGGGAGCACACAAGAAAGAGCAGGCACTACCTGCTGCGGCTGTTGCGAGGCATCAGATTGTCTCCACCCACGCTGTGTGCCAGCAAGCCTCAAATAGAGGCAAAAATAATACCTGTCTTCTTCACATCTCTGGGAGCACCACTTTTGCCTTTTAAATGCTCCAGCCACCCAACCTGTGTCATCCATGTGTCTCTGCACAAAAGTCCAAGTGTGCAAAACATGATAAAGCATCCCAAAGCGGCACCAGGAAGGAGACTTCAAAGAGCTGCTGAAGCCAGTGAGCAATTCGCCTGCCAGAGGTAGTTAAAAATGAAAAGATAGGGAAAACAGAATTGCAGTAGCATATGGAGAGCTGGGACAGTGCAGGGAAATGGGGCTTAGGAAATGCTGCTGAAGTAGCACAGCGGTGGAAGGATCTGCAAACAGAGGGGTTACAGGACAGGCTGTTGGAGAAGCAAAGCCATGGTGGTCTGTAAGAGACGGGCCATCACTGGAGCCACTGCAATAAAAAATGTCACCTGAGTCCTTCTGCAGCATGCAAGCACCAGGGCAAAGCCCACAGCAGCACCAGAGCTTGTTTGGAGATGCCAACACCCACCTCCATGCATGTGCCACGCACGAGTGAGCTGTCTTTGTGCTCTGATGGGCTTTCAGTCACACGGATGAAGTTTTGCAGCCTGGGAGCACTGTGTAGGCATTCATTCAATCGGTACCCAAACATGTCCTTGGCATGTTCCTTGGCAAACACCCTGGGATTTACAGGCACCTGTAAATCCCAGGGGACCTGTGCAAAGCTCCCCATGTGTGTTTGGCATCCCTGGTCCTTACCCCACTGTCCCCATCCACCAGGCTTGTGCTACTGCTCCACTGATGAATGAACCACAGTGTTTTGCCAAAAGAAGGCCCTGCAGAAACACAGGTGTAGGACTGGAGCCTTATATGCAATGTAGTGATACAAAATGAAGAAATAAAGCAAAGTCTGCAGTGCTTTCTCCATTCTTTTTGTCTTTCTCATTTCCTGTTGCTATGCTATTCCCCAGGCAAATACAAAAGAAACAGCTTCCTCAACCACAGAAATGAGATTATTCATAGAGCCCCTCTGTCTTCTCATATTTATTGTGATAGGCAGTGTTAGAAGTGTTTGACAACAACTCAATTATTCGCAATGAATAGAAGCAGGATAGGCAGGCAATTATCCACTTTACCCATGTGAGAGACACCCATATTCAAAATCCACATTCAGAGAGATCCACATTATTTCCAAACCATTTTGCATATTTTTAATTACCAGCTTCAATTTAGCTGGATGGTTATGACTCCAATCAGTGTGCTTTGGAAGGGCTGAGCGCCTGGGTTTAAGCCAGGCGTGCATTGTGCCATTCACATCAGCACGCTAATGAGAATATTTGGACTGTTTGGGTTACATTTTAAGAAGCAGCCTCCAGAATGGTGTACACGATTAGAAAACCTGATTCAAAATTTTAATCAAAATACAAGAAATGAGAAAAGTTCCCTTACACATAGATTTCAACATGGTGAGAATATTATATCAAAAAATTAAATTACATGGGAAGTTTCCATGTTATGGACTTTTCTTGAACATTTAAAAATATTAGAACTTATTTTCAAAACAAAATAGATTTCTTTTTCTATGTACCTGATTTTACTTGATACTTGAAATATTTCTATTTAGTATTTTAAATATTTTGAGCAACCTGAACTGTTCTTTCTGGAGGAAATATTTCTATGGCTTTGATTTTGTTTCTTCTTTGGGTACTCTCACAACTGCATCATAGGAAGCTTAAAAATCTAGTTTTTACCCCCCTGAAGTAAATGTACACCGTTCTGTATTATTTGCCCTCAAACATGATCTCTTATTACAGTCAAACTGGAGCTAAAAGGGGAATGACTAAGTAATTTTTACTAGCTTCCAGCTGAATAATAGTGTGTTTCTCATGCAAAAAACAGTAAATCACAGCTTAGGGCATAGAACTGTTCACTTTTAAAATCTGAATTGGACTTTTACATCTGTTGTTGTGTGTGTTATCAGAATATTCTGGCTACAGAAATCCACACTGCCCTGTGTGAAGGTTTCTAAATTTCACAGTATCAGTATTATTCTTAATTCTTCAGCTGCTGAAGGCACGGGATTAGACATTCACACCTTTTTTTTTTTTTTAAGAAAACCTTAGAACATTGAATAAGGTAAAAAGTGTCCCAGTAAAAAAATGAGCAGATCTGCTCCACATTTTTCCGTTTTAATTCCTGTAGCAATACGTCCTTAAGGACATATTTGCAGCCAAAGGTGACATCGCCATATCTGTGTGGCAGCGCTTTGTGATTTCAGGTTTTGCAGCACTGCTAGCTCTTTATGGTAGTAGAGACAAAGCCCCCTTAAGTCAATGAGCCTTGGATCAGTTCTTAAAAGTTTCAGTGCTATGACTGTTATTTAATTTTTATATTTTCCTTCTCATTCTCCCGGAACGTCAATAAGAAAACTTGTTCGGGGAAATCGGGGTCTATATTTGCATATTTATCCAGTAACATTGTGGGTAACGTTGGCTTATGTTATATGGTGTGTTTGTTTTCATTGTGCAGATTTCATGCGCTCAGGGGGTTTAGTTATTTGACCTATATTAATATTTAATGGTACAAATACTTAAAATAAAAGTCCAGGCACAGCCAAGGCTTTGGAAACTGCTTTAAACAGCCAACCTTCATTAAAATCTGGCTCTGTCTGAAAGGTTTTGATTTCTTGCAAGGATTGAAACAAGGAGCAGTACTTTTGATGACTGTTTCATGACTGTTTGAATATTGTCTAGGCTAATATCGTTGTACATCAGGTCTACATTGTAAAGAACCTTTGTACAGTTCTTGATTTACCGAGCAGAAGAGATCTGCAGAAAAATGAAAGAGAAAACTCTCAGCTGGAATAATAAAATCTATCATTGTATCAAAGCAGTGGAGTTTTTTACTTTGCAGTCAGGCTAGACCGGTATTTTAGCATAAATAATTAATTTTAGCAGTGTCATAAAATGTTGTCTTTCTCTTCCTTGTTTCCCCAAACTAGTAACTTCTTAGGTTTTTCACTACAGACTCTTAAAAAGCCATTATTCCACTCACTCTGTCCTCTTGCAAAACAAGGTCCTCCTGGATTGCCTTAATCTCCTGAATTTCAACCAAAAAGCAATCTTTCCTGGCATGCCTATAAAAGAAAATTTAGCCTATGAAAAGGGTAGGAGGCTTCTTGGCATTAGGATAAATTATCTGTATAATACAGTTCAGACTATAGATTTTTTTGGTACAAAGCAGCATAAAAGCGAGTGAATGACTTGCTATGAATCAACCAGCTGCTTTTCAGTACCTCTTTCATTAATCCAGCGTATCTCAGCTTGCCTTTCACTCCTTGCAGAATGAAGAATATCCCTGTGCCTACCTTCCATGAACAAAATGCACACTTTTGCCCCAGGCTAGGGATGTGCCGGGCAGTGGAGGAAAAAAACATAAACCAAGCCTCTAAAGAAAGGAAAACAACCTTCAGAAACACCGTCAGAGTAACCACATAAGAACCCTGAAAGTTGTTAACATAAAAAAAAAAAAAGAACTTGGAGCAAATGTGCAATCAACTTTGATATGATGCAGTTAAAAAGCACACAAAAGCTTTATACAAACTAATGAATTGATTTAAGGCTCCACTGGCTGATGTACAATGACATAGTATTTATGTAACCTGTAGTTTACTGTTCACATAGTAATTTCCACCTCCCACCCTGTCAAATAGAGAAAAAACTTTTTCACCTTAAATCTTAGATGATGATGCGACCAAATAGCAGGAGAGGATGTATAAATGAAAGTAATTTAGTGAAGAAGGTTTGACTGTCATGAAAAGACAATAAAAGTTATGATAATGTTAGGGATATCAAAGCAAAAGCCAGGTGGGCAGACGAGAATAGGCAAGTTCCCAAGTCAGTCTGAAAGGTGTTCTTCAACACTGGGGAAAATCCAGCCATTTATTTTCCAGCTTATCACTCTGTGGGTCAAAAACTATGTATTAAATTTGGAGCACAAAGGCCTGCCCTGTCTAACAATTGTACTTATTGTAGAGATGGGCAGAGAGGAGGGGGAAGGGGAAGACTTTCAAAAGCTCAATACACCCTTTACAGAAGATGATTTGGGATTTTCTCTCTAAAAAACAAACCGTTTGAATACGACCTCTCCTGTTGTTCAGGGAGGCACATATTAAAACGCGCTTCTGCAGCGTTCATGACTGCTTTTTACTGGAGTTCACTGGGTGGTTTCCCTTGAGGAAACAGCCTGACTCCCTGAAAGTGTTTCCACGTGGCATTGCAACACCTGGATTTTCAGAATAACTTCAGAAATTAAGCTCTTAGAATTATCTGAAGCTCTGAAAATTGTCTCTGAAATTATTAAGCTGCTGCCACCCACTTATACATGAAAGGGTCTTGCTCTTTCTGAGATGGGCTTGACAGATGTTTAGACGTTTTATAAACAATAACAGAAAATAAGCAAACACCCCAAAAACCCTCCTGTGAGGGATCCTACACAGCAATAATATCCCTTTTCCTTCCTGTTGGACACACTGATGGTTCTGTCCCTGTTCTTATAACAGCCTTGCAAAGATATCAAAAAAACAGGCTGGGAAGTGAGGTTTTTGCTGGAATCTCTTTCCATTTTAAGCTACAAAAAGGAAAAAAAAAAAAAAAAAGGTAAGCCCTGCTGAGAACCAAGTAAATAAAAGTCCCAGTGATTAACTCCTCTCCCTTTAAAGGGTACAGTCAGGTGTTCTGAGCACTGGAATGAGACCTGCCAAGTTGGAAGTAAAAAGTAGTTTTTTCATACTTAGGGGAGAAAAAAAGTGTGAGACATTGTTCTCCAGGACAGAAAGGTCACAAAGGTTTCTATTCTGAACATGCTATTTTTGGGACCAGTCCAGTGAGTCAGCGGAGAGCCCCTCCGTGTGCTGCATGAAGGAAATCCCGGCTCTGGGTGTTGCTTCCGAACGTGTTCTGCACTCAGCTGAGAACAATACAAGTGTGGTGTCTCCAGCCGGGGTGGCTTGTCTCATACTGCCGCAATCGATGGACAGACGGATGGATGGATTGATGGATGGAAAGCAGGGCAGCGCAGCTGGTGGAGCAGCAAGGCACATGGCAAGACCATACGGGCACAATCACATTGTCTAATTTAGACTATTTTAGCAGGTGACCAGAGGGGCAGCACACAGGACCAAGACAATTTATGGATCCCCTAAAGGCAGAGAATTGATGTAACCACCTCTGTTGAGCCAATCCAGGGCATCGTTCAGATGACTACAGCTGGCATAGTAGTTCCCAGTGATAGCAGTGCAGCTCCTCAGAAGAGAGGACTGGGGAATTGCACCTCAAATCTCCCTCCTCTCCCTTCTTCAAAGGATATTTCCAAGAAGAAAAAAAAAGAGATCCAACTGGATGGTGAATTTTATATTAGCTGCATTTGAGACATGGCCTCACTGATATCCTATCTGGGATGGCACTGGACAAGGGACACCCATTTTTACACTTGAACCTTAGTGTTCCTTTACACACTTACAAAGTTAGTAAAGTTAGCATGTTCTTTTACTTCTCTTTTATAATAAGAAACAGATCTGAGGCCTTAAATTTCACACATTAACAAAACCTGAGTACACACGTTGGGAAAAAAAATCTCTTTGTTCAGAGTGCATACCACGATCACCTTGTGCCTTCCATCAGCAAGGTAGTCGTGTTGGGATTGCTCTACAACCACTCTCACACCTGGAAAGACTGTGCTTTGGCCTTGGAGTTCAGCTTCCAGACAAACTGGACAACTGCTGGTGTCTGAGGAAACACAAAAGTCAGATGTTAATCTTGAATTAAACCTGATTTGGTTTGTTTCTGTACCACTTTCTATTTTTTAAAGCCATAACAACATCGAAGTCTTGAGTCAAGACCTCTCATGCTACGCAAACATTTGAAAGCCTGAAAATTCAAAGTCTGAGTCATCCTGAAGGTACAACCAATGTGTTAATCCATCAGGTTTCCTTCCAAGTACCAGTAAGAAGGGGAAATATCATAACAGGGAGAATGGTTTCAGCTTGCAGCATCCGCTTCCTCAAGATGGTACTGGGTAACTAAAGATAAGGCCAAGTTTGCCAACAGGTTGGCAGCATTCAGAGTCTCTATCTTTGGGCATCTAACCTTGTCACTCAGACTGAGCTCCTTAAGCAACCACCTTTGAAGATGTTCATTTAGCTATTCTGAATTGCCCCCACGACACCACAGAACAGCAGACCTGTGGTTCTTTTCACATATATTTATTTGAGTTTCTATGCCTTCGGGTTGTTGGAAATTATTCTACACTGTGCTGGTGAATGGGTCGATTTTGTTGTGTAGTTTATTTTCAGCATCTTGATCAGCTGATCGTGAATAAAGAAAGGTAAGCTTTAGGGACCAGACTTGCCTGTGAAGCAGCAGTTTCTGAAACCATTGGTTCCTCAGCTGCAGCTCACCCAGGCTGGGATTAGTAGCCAATTTGCACACCTCTTTATGGGCAAGTACTTAGAGTGAGAAATAGAGCAATGCCATGCAAACACAGGCAATTCCCCAGTCCCATGAAAGGAGTCACAGACACGACTCCTTCTGATGTTTGTGTTCTGCAAACACTTGTGTCAATACAAAACTATTGCACCAATGTTCATGGAAAGCAAAGGCACAGGAAGTGCAAAAATAGAAGTGATTCATTTTCAGATGCAAAAAATATTTCTGGGGAAAAAAACATTATTTATCCATCCAGCTCAACTTGAATCCCTAAAATCAAAATAGAGTCACTAGGAATGTTGACAGGAAATAAGAAAATTGATAAGCAGGTTCCACCTGCATCCTTACAGCTAAAATGAGTTTATTCCTGCTTCTTCACCAACTGCTGGAGCTCTCCACTGAGTGGTGTCTAGCAGTGATCAAGGTGATACTGTATCTCTTTGGAGAAGCAGCCCTCTCCAAGGATCTGTTAGTGTCATGACTTGCCAATGATGTATTGCTCTAAAAATGGTGCCTTCTACAAAAGAACAGGTCCTGGAGCAGATTTAGCCCTAATTACAGGAAGGAAGGAACAAGAGAGGTATGCAGATACCAGGAGATTCATCTTGCCAAAACAGAAAGTGTGTTGCTGCAAGCTGGAGAATTTAAATGGTGGTGCTTTGGGAAGAGACCCATGCTAAGCAAATACCTTCTCTGCAATAACCAAGAATTAGGCTAGAAAAATGCAGATATCTGAAACCATAATGTATGTGGTTTTTAGATAAGAGATTTATTTCTAGCCAGAGAGACTCAAAATACCATTTTATTTCATCTTCTAATATAGCACAGCGTCTCACATTGACTCTATGACTCAGTATCATACAATCACATCCTGTTTTTATTAGGTAATTTAGTCCTAAGTAGCAACTGAAGAAGTCCCACTCCCCTCTCAGTACCTCTCAGATTTCCTGTATTTGTCACCTGAAGATGATTATTTGATATCCTGTGTTACTGCTAATTATCATTATTTTTATACTAGGCTTTTGCATTAGATTACTTGTTAGTCTAATAACAACGTCACTCCCATCGATGCTACACAAGGGTGCACACCTGAGAGTTTTTTATGTATTTTCTCCATTTTACAGTGCAAGACTCATTAAATGGTTGAAATTATTCTATAGCTTTAGACTAGACATTTAAATTGGTAGCAAGGCCAGGAATAAAACCCAAGCAAACTAAATCTCAGTTCCCACTCTAACCAGAGAACAACCCAAATATACCTCGGTATTGGTTGATTGTTCTGTATCATATAACCACCAGTACATTGCCTTTGAGAGCTCAGCATAGTAGGGATTAAGTTACTAAATGCTCTTATCATAAAACAGATATTGCAGTCCGCAGGTTTCCTCTGTTAGTCTGGTTGTTTTGTTGTATCTGGAGGATAAAAAATGTGGGCGTATGAAACATTTATCTGTTAATTAGCAATTATAAAACAGTAATGGAACTTGTGTGTTTTAAAATACGTGAGACAATGTTCGATTTTACACTTCATTTAGAAATATCATAAGGACCTAGGCATATTCTATAAATAATTTCAAACACTCTATATGAGAAGATACGTGTAATCAAACTAAAAAGAGACAAAGTCCATGCTGAAAATAATGACCTTTTTAGCAAAGGTGGGTGTGTTTGTATAAACACAAAGGTCTGGGTGCTAGCTTCCGTGTTAGTACTTGCTTAATACATTTAAACATATGCAAATGAATACAAGGTGTCAGGCTATGGCAGCTAATTGCACAATGAGTTGAGCTTGTCAGCAAAATTTCCTTGCACTACCCTTCCCCTGCTCCACCGATAACAGTAACAGAACACTGACATGCAGAAATATTTGTTCTTGCTGTACATACAGGGCTGAAGCATTTGGAGTTTCTGGGTGCTTACCTGACGGAGTGCCACTGTCTTATCATGGGGGGAGGGGAGAAGAAACCAGTCTATGGTCCGCAGAGCTATTTTGATTGACACTCGATGGGATCATACATGTAAGGTTTAACCTGGCAGAGTTTCTCCCCCTTCTGAGCCATAAATTCCTGTTAGCTTCATGCTGCAAAGTAACACCAGACAGAAATCCCTGTGCTGAAAAATTTACACTGAGCCAGCAGGAAATTGAGCCATTTGCAACTATGTTCACCAGGGAGAAGCTGAAAGGAAAGGTCACATTCAGAAGAGGATTGCTGTGTCCTGATTTCATTCAGAGCAATATTGCACTGGTAGGGGAAAGGCAAGCCCTGCGAGGTCTGCTGGCTGCGGCCAAAGCTTCAGGGAGACAGAGCTGCAAAGCGCCACGGGCAGCAATGCAATAGTCTAAGACAGCAACAGAAACCCCAGTTCTTGTTAAAGAGTTATTGGTTGGCCTTTATAACCTAGACATACCCAATTTTTCAGGTGAGAGATCATGTCTGCAAAATAGTCTTTAAGACTTCTCTCCCAAACACTCACAGGAGGTGAGAAAATACATAACAGAACCATTAATGTTCATTTTCTAAACCTGTGCTAGGCCCAAATCCTGGGCACAAAAGAGTGCTCAGTCAGAATTGGGCTTTTCAGCCTGGAAAAGAGAAAAATGGGAGGGACAGAATTTAAGAAAACCACAGGTGGCCTGGCCCTCCAAACTGACCATGAGCTCTGCTCATCTCAGGTTGGCTCACCAGGTACATGCCGTAAGATGCACAAAGCATCCCCCACTGACATGAGCAGCTCTGCTGTGAGGTTCCTGTGGTCCCCATGCTTGTAATCTCACCTCATCTCATGTATTGTTTATATGGTGCGTTTTGGTAGGAGGGGGGCTCCAGGGATGTCTACTGTGAGAAGTAGCTAGATGCTTCCCTGGCTGCAGGTTGGACCCGCTTCTGGCCACAGCCAAGCCTGTCAGCAACCGGGGTAGCACCTCTGGGATAGCAGATTTAAGAGTGGAAAACAACCTGTTGCGGAACCAGCAACAGAGAGAGGAGTGGGATGTGGGAGAGACAATCAGGCAGACACCCAGGTCAGGGCAGAAGGAGGGGAGGAGGTGGACTGGAGCAAAGGTTCCCCTGCAGCCTGTGATGAGGGGGCAGGCTGTGCCCCTGCATCCATCAAGGGTCATGGAGGGGGCAGAAACTCACCTGCAGCCTGGGGAGGACCCTATGCCAGAGCAGGCGGCTGCACCTGAAGGAGGTTGTGATTCCATGGGAAGTCCACACTGGAGCAGGCTGCTCCTGAAGGACTGCACCCCTGGGAGGGACCCATGCCGGAGCAGTTGGTGAAGAGCTGCAGCCCATATGAAGGGCTTGTATTGGAGAAGCTGGTGGAGGACTGTCTCCTGTGGGAAGGACCCCATGCTGCAGCAGGGGCAGAGGTGAGGAGTCCTCCCCCCAACCAGCAGAGACAAGGTGTGATGGACTGACCACAATCCCCATTCCCTGTCCCCCCACACTGTTCATAGGTAAGAGGTAGAGAAATAGAAGCTAAGCCCAGGAAGGAGGGAGAGGTGGGGGAAGGTGTTTTTAAGGTTTAGTTTTATTTTTCAGTATCCTACACTGATTTGACTGGTAAAAAACTAAATTGACTTCTTCCCCGAGTCGAGTCTGTTTTGCCCATGACCATAATGGGTGAGTGATCTGTCCCTGCCCTTGTCTCAACCCACAAGCCTTCCCACCAGGCTGAGTGAGAGAGCGGCTGTGTGGTGCTGAGCTGCTGGCTGGTTCTAAACCTAAACCATGACGATAGCGAGATAAGGCTTCTGCAATGTTTTCATTGTCACTACTTCACTTTTGGAGGCTTTTGTGAAGCACTGTGAAGCACTTGTGAAGCTTTGCAGCTCAAAGCTTCCTCACAGTCCAGTGAATTGCTTTATGTCACAGAAAAACTGTGAAGTGATCTCAGTGACCTCTGAGATGACCAGCCTACTCAAAGAGTATGGCCAAGATATTGAGCTGGCATAAGCAGTGACTTTGGGAGGGAGCAGGACACTGAGGAAGTGAGGCATCAACCTCCATTATTTCTGAAACTTCCTCCTTTGACACTGCCTTCATTTCCAGATCCAGCGAGTTATAAATGTATTGGGTAAATCTGTCGAATTTTCCAAGCCCATGGCCAAACCCTCACCTACACAGAAATGGCATGCTTTAATGGCAGGCCAGAAGGAGCTGCCTTCCTTGCTATTAATGCCACCTGAGGATTGAAAACCATAGGAATAAGCCTAGTGGGATACCAGACAAAGCATCCTATTGTTTCAGAAACAATGGGCATGTCATAAAGCATGGCAGGGCAGTGCTCTCATTAGCTCTTTGAGACATTTCTCCCTTTCCATCACCATTTCCTTCCCAACACCACTCTGCCAAGTGCCTCCAGAAGTAGATTCCCTTTATAACACCCACTGCTCTCCACCTGGCTTGGTGTTATTTGTATTAATCCCAATATTAATTATCACTATTAATGCCAGGGGACTTGGGAGGGCAGATATCAAGCTGCGTGCCACAGTAATGCCAATGGCATCTCACTTCTGCAGGGAGTTGTCCATCCATCAAAGGCAACACAAAGAGAGAGACTTTAAGAGGTCAGCCATTGTAAAACCATAAAAAGCTTATACATCCCTGGAGCACTCTGAATCTTATTCCCCTCCTTACTCTGCACCTTCTCTCGCAACTGCCCTGTATCATGGCAACCAGCTATTGGGACTGTGTATTAATAAAAATAAGCTCTGCAACCAAAAATAATTTAATATTACATATTTTCCCTCATATGTGATTTTCACAAGCCTTTTTTTTTCCTCTTCCTGACGCCTTTTTCCTGAGGCTTTCCCAGGGGTTCAGACCCACGCAAGCTGGACACAATTTTCAAACAAAAATAGCCAGCTTATTCATCAAACAGGGGGGTTGGGGTGTTTTTTTCTAAATTGTAAGTATGGGGGAGTTCTGTGTATGTTGGACCTGAAGTTCAGAGATCACATTTCAAGAAACGTGTCATGATGACATCCAAAGTGTCCTAGCTCTTTCATCTTGGAGGAGTTTCGACGTGGAAGCAAGTCTGCTTGCTCTTTTGTGAGACTCACCAGGGTGTATGGGACACCAGTTGTGCTTTACTGCAACACACAACCCTCTGCTGACAACAAAACCGTGTGCTGCTAGAAACAAGATAAAAAGAGAGGGGGGAAAACTAAAGCTAGCTTTAGTGGAGGGAAGTTGCTAGTTAAGAATATGGTTGTTGGAAACAGGTGGCTCAGTCCCTGCAAGTCACACAGTGTGCTCAGCGTCCCAGATGTCCCCGTGCTACTTGTAATGTTATTGCCAGCTGCACGGAGAGTGAAGTGACTTCTCCTCCCTTCCCTGTCCTCAGAGGAAATAAAGGGGGGGCTATATTTGGCATGAAAGTCCTGCCTCAGTAAGTGCTATGCTGGCTTTATCTGCCATTCCCCATTACAAACAATAGCAGTAGTGATTGCGGCTCAGCTGCCAGATTAACCCAACAGCAAACTGCTAATACAAATTTTAACCAATGTATGATTTTCTGAGCTCTGGCAACGTTACTTGTCTCAAGGTTCCTTCTCCTTCCACTGCTTTAACACATCTTACAAGTTTGGCGGCGCTGCTCCTCAGTCCTGCAAACCTGCGGGAGGTTCCCGTTGGTGGAAGACTTGCAGTGGAGTTGAAATACAGCCCTGGCTGGGTGTGGAGCCCCAGCCTCCACGCAGCCTCGCGAAAACTTCACACTACAGTCGTGACATGGGAGAGAGGTTTCAAGAAACTGCTCTGCATAGTGCACCAGGGCTACTGCATTGTGCTTGAGAACAGAAGGAACCTTTGGCATCATACTAGAACTCCCACTGTTTCTGTGCAGGTAATAATAAGGGCAAGAATTCCATTCCCTTCCCTGCTCACCCACCGTACCAGGTGAGTCTGGTTTTTCAGACATTATGTTAATGTTCACAGTTACCTTATGAACAGATCCAGTTTGCAGCCATCAGCTGTAGCACAGCAGCTTAAGTACGTGGCACACACAGCTGTAACGTACATAGATAGACCAGCCATGTGTTATTCTGCTTCTGGTCTTGGGCAATTAAACATCTGCTTTCCACAGGGAAATAATCTTTTTTGTATAACCTTAAGGGAAAAGAAACTGGTTTATTTCATTTTTCACACCAGCAGTTACTTTTCATTAAGACAGATTACAATTAAGGCAACCCAGCATAACTCAAGCCATTCCTTTCCACCAGTAACGATAGGGGGCAATTTGTGATCGCTGGCCACTTCAATTGCCAAACTATCAATCTTTTTGCAGTTACTGCCTGTTTATTCAAAGAGCCTTTGGGGAGCTACCAGCTAATGTGTTAGCTCCAAACACTCCCATGGCACGATTCACATCCCAGTCTCTTTGACCCACTTCTAATCATTACATTCAAATAATTATTTTTAGATTACACACTTATGAAAAATAATGTCTATGCAAGCCAGAAAAGCCACACTGAAGACAACTTGCAAATTCAAACCATCTCAGCCTACGGCAACGTCCAAAAGCAGGGCCATAGAATCAGAGAACGGTTGAGGTTGGATGGCACCCCTGGGTATCATCCCGTCCAATGTGAATGCCTGTGGTCACCTCTGCTAAGCGATACCATAAAAATAAATCTGCAAGAACAGAGCAGAGGGATGTTGCTTAGCATCTCAGCATTTGCAATGGGGTTTTTATACTGAAATGTTTCCTGTGATGTCCACTTAGGTACAGACTTTCAGAAAAGCCAAGGGTACTCCTTGTAATAATTTCTTCACGCAATTTTTTTTGTTAGGTATCCACATATGAACCCCCAGACAGACAGTCAAGACATAGCAGCCAAGTGCACACAGCTATTTATACTCACATATCTATTCTCTGTTCACTGCTGCGGCAAACTGTGTGTAATTGCTCATGTGTTTACCAAACATGAACACAAATGTGGCCCCTAAACTTGCCTGGTCCATTACGACACTTCACTAAACCATAGTGGCTCTCTCAGGCAGGTCTTCACTTTCCCATGTTCTCCACTTTTTGCACATTTAGCACATTTCCATTTGCAATTTTGCACATTTTCCAGTGCAATCATGTGTGTTTTCAAGCAGTTGGAGGTTCACAGATAGACACATGCATTTTACACACTTTGAGACTTCCAAGGCAAGTGAAGAGAAGAAACAGTTTGGCTTCCTCTAAGCCATCCCATGGATCTGGAGCAGACCCAAGAGGGTGTGTGTGCATGTGTGAAAGGAAGAGAGAGCACTAACGAGCTCAGGTTGCATCCAAGACAAAACAGTTACTCATTGCCAGAAGCCAGAGGCTTTGCCTACTTGAGGAATTCCCATCCCTAACCTTTGCAGATAAAAAAACCCACTGCATTTAGCCAGCCCCTCATCATCCTCTCGTTTATCAAACACAAACAACTATCTCTTACAAGTCAACTAAAGCATACAGGGAAATGCAACATTCCCAGCTCTTAAACCTATCGGTTACAATCAAAGAGCCAGTGGCTAAACAAATAAAAGAGTAATCTTTCAGAGCCCAATTGGCTTCCTATCTATTCTGAGAGTGCCTGAGAATTCAACAGTGATTTATTAACCACTATTGAAGGACAGAGCTGTTAATGAAAGTTCACCTACAAATACCTCAGAAAATGTCAATACCTACTAATTACAAGTTCCTGAGATTCCCATTTAGCCCCAAATCTGCACCACACGGTGCTGCCATTCAAATAACATGCTTAAGTCCCACTGGTTTCTTTTATTGGAAATAAATATGTAGACCCAGAAAAAACATCAGCACTTTTCATGACCTGAGTTCTTAGAGGCACAGCTGGCAACTCCATACAGTTGAGATCACGTTCAGTGTTAGCGAGTCGGGATTGAACTCAAAAAGAAGAGGTCTAGAAGTCGTGCCCAGAGGCTCACACTTGCGAAGATCACTCACGTATTATGGCTTATTTGCATTTGCATAAAAACTACAGGTTTGGGGTATTTTTCATGTACACAGGCCTAAATTTGATGTAGTTCAAATGAGAGCAGAATTTGGCTTTGTATCAGTAAAAGTGTTAAACTCTTAGGGCTTAATATTCTGTGTGACTATGCTTTTGTGGAGAGCAGGACATTATGCTAAGGGCCCTCTTTATTAGTTTACAGACTTCTTTTTAACACTTGAAACATTTTAATAGTGCCAAGGATCATAAAGCTGTTGTGGCAATTAAAAAAAAAAATTATAGTTGTAAGTAAGGTACCAAAAATCATACTATCCATGACTGCCAAAAATAGCAGCTTTGGATTTCTCATAAGAATTTTGGTACTGAAAGGAGGGGAAAAAAGTCAGAGCACTCATTCCTTATTCTGGGAATCAGCGAAAAAGCTTAGTGGTCCAGACTGCACCAGATTCACAGTCCAGACTCCCACCATTGTGTCCCTCCTGTGCTCATTTAGACATGTGCAAAGTAGGTATAAACTTCTATTGCAGCAGAGAAATATTCCTGCTTTCCCAGTTTCCAAAGGTTTAAATGACAAAATATATTACAGGCCAGGGGAGAATCAGCTCTGTAATAGCAGTTGTTTAACTGAAACTCCCCAGAACACCTTTTTTTTTTCCCAGGAAGAAAAATTCTCTGAGAGATGCTTTTTCTTGTTTTATTTCTAATAAGTTCTAGTCTGACCTTAATGAAAATATGTTGAAAAAAGCTTTTGTCAGACTTTCCCATGAAATTAAGAAAAAGGATCCAAGTGAAAAAAATCAAAGGAAATTTTAAGGACTTTAACTTAACGACAAAAAATCTTTCATTCAGGTTTGAGCTTAAATTAGAGGTAAAGTTTTGGTAGAGATTCCCTCTTACTTTATATAGTAAGTTTTGCTGGTTCTGACTTACAGATCTAAGAGTATTTCCAATGCATGTGTCCCACGTGAGGGTTCATTAGCTGTTAAATCCATTTTCAATAAAACATGTGAGGCTTTAACCGTGCATAGACTAATAAATGTCTGTGCAATAATGATATGAACGTTATCCAATATATGTGCTGTTCGCAGCATATTAGTAAATATCAGGCAGAATATAAGTCATTTGTCATAAAGGACTCCATAATTTAAGACACCTAAGGAATTCTAGCTCTTTGCAAGGCAGTACATGAAGTAACATGCAACTTATGCTGTCATTATGGCTTATTTGAGAGGTTTACATAAAGGGGAAAAATGCCAAAAGCAAACTAACACTTCAGAGGCACAGTTAAAAAATGACATGCTTTTTGGTGGGGGAGGAGTGGGTTTAATTTTTCCCTTGCTGATTTTTTCTTTTTTTTTCCCCCAAATCGAGTAATTATGACATTCCATTGCTTGCATAGCTTAATACCTCGATGTATTGCCCAGTCTGTGCTGCTCAGATACATTGTCAGGACACAAGCTTTTCTTTCGTAGAGCACAGACCAAGTGATCTGATCCTCCATTGTCAAACTGCCCCCTTTATGTCTGGAGCAGGACCCAGTGGGGAATACGCAGGAATCCTGCAGATCAGCCAGGAAGCACTCCAGCCCAGGAGAGACTTCCCTAATTCCCTTCTTATGTTCCAGTGCCAACATAATGTTCTTGGCTTCAAGAAGTGTGAGTTTCTGATTCATTTTTATTTTTAAATGAACCATTGCATGGTGGAAACCCCAAGTCTTTCCACTCCAAGGATTGCCATTATTATTAGTGATGAGTAGTAAGGGAACATTGAGTATCACAAAAGAAGGGCAACCTTTATCGCAGGTCCAAATACTATGTCAGATCCAAGCTGATAGCACTGTTTTCTGGGGATAACCAGTTGAAAAAGACATCGGGAGCTCCTTCTGTCCAGGATGAGCAGGATGAAGTGCATCATCTCTAGACCCATGATGCCCCTGTTGCTATTAGAAGAGGAAAGCCTCCTGTCTGGAGCAGGAGCTGTTGGTGGGAGAAGGGAAGATAGAATAGATGTGGAAAGTGAAACAGAAACAGAGGCGGACAGAGGGGAGGGAGTGAAAAGCAGTGGAACAGAGAAAGAAAAAAATAAAGGTGAACTTCTAATGACAAAGCAGTAGACTATCCACTTCCCCTGGCCCCAGTTAGCTCTGAGGCTTGCAAACACAGCAAGACTAGATATTGCAAGGGGAAGAAACACTCAGACTCCTATTTCCATGGAGATATGACAGACTGGGTCTTTGAAAGAAGGACAGACCTAGGATAAAAACTGCCATGCAGCAAGGAGTAGCTCACCTGCACCTTGCAGGCACGTCCCCATGTAAGACAGCTTTGTGTTTGGTTTTGGCCTGTTGCAGCATGGCTGCAAAGTTGTGGATTTGATTGCATGTGGCTGTTAATAGTCCTACCCAAAAGTGAACTGGTGAGCAGCCCTAGGTGGGGGAACCAACCTAAAGCTGTGACATCGCTTTGGAATTTTAATGAGGTATGTCACTCTTCAGAGATTAACTCAGCAGAAGAATGGAAACCTCTTTGGAAATTTCTTTTTCTTTACAGCAGAATTAGCCTTTTCTGCTTGTGGTAAAGCAGACTGTGCTAGGCAAAGTCAGAACTGGGTAATCAGGGCTTGGGCTACAATAAATCTCCCATGGTAATTGATATCAGCCAAAATGAAGAAGCCAGGTAGGCAGTCACTCACTATATCTTGGTTTGGGATATTTTTTTAAATTCCCTTGACCTCATTTTGGGGAAAAAAAAGAAGCACAGACCAATTCAGCAGTTTCATAAGTGCAGCGTATCACCCTATAGCCAGAGAGTGCAAATCTGGGCACATCCCTTTCATCAGCTGCTCTGGACCTGTAGTCTGGGCTTCAAGGTGCAAATCTTGGTCAATGCAAAACCATGTTCTTTCACAGAGGGACATTTGAGTATGCAGGTGACAACTCTCACTTGCATTTTACATTATAGAGATGGCAACTTTTCAGGCACGTCAGTATTTAAAACACTCCTGAGTTACTGTGTATGTAATGGTTCATATGCTCGTGCCACTGGCAGGTCTGGCAGAAACCCAATACCACTTCTGACTATGTGGCAACCCTGAGTTTAATGATCAAAACTGAAACAAAAAGCTGAGATAACATTAAAGTCACGTTTCAGCTCAATCTCTGTGACTTTGAACCACTGGGTCAAGGCTGAAAGTTTTCTGGGAATTTTTCAGAAGGACAGCCATGTAGCTCACCTCAAAGCACATAGACTTCAAAATCTCATCTTTTCCAGGAGATCACTTAACAACTGCCCAGTGTTGTTGCAGGGCAGAATTCAGGTCCAGGAATAAAGTAAACCGTTGACTTTCCAGCCTGCTGCAACTGGGTGCTGCACTGCTGAAGGGAGGGAGCCAGACATTCACTCCCCACAACCCTTCTGGGCCCATCACCATTTTTGATTCTCATTAATTGCCTCGCAGTAATGTGGAGGACCCCCAACAGAGATCAGTGCCTGACACCACAGGCAGATATAGAGGGTGGGATTCCTTTCACCTAATTTTAGCTGTCTAAAGATTAGCTATCTAGTTTAAACTAGTTGTCTAGACTCCCTTTATAGTCAATGGAGAGAGATAGGCACCTTTGTGGTAAAATTTGTCAAGGGTCCTAGCTGATGAATTTAATGTGTGTGTTTAGGCCTGAATTCAGCAAAGTACTTAAGCAAATGCTTATCTTTAAGCACATGAATAATCTGATCTCTGTTAAGTGGAGCACTTCAGCGTGTTCTGAGTTTAAAGATCACCGTGGGCCTAAGTGCTTTGCTGAATCGCTGAGCGTGGAGTCAGGCCTGACATGATGAAGCATGGCAAAGCAGAAACCAAATACACAGCATTAAGCTCAGAAGCAAGAGGGATTCAGGGAAAGGAGAAGGGAAGGCTGAAACTCCCAGATGAATAAAAGAGACTGGAAGGATTATAAACAACCCTGCGTGGGCAACTCTGTCATCTGGAAAATTCCCAGTGGTCAAAAGTAGGTGCTGTGCCCTCCGTGTTGCTGCCACAGAAAAACAATGTGAAATTCAATGCAATGGGAAAACAACAAATCCAAAACCAATAAAAGGGAACATACATCCAGGTGCAATGAATTGATGGACATCAGCATTGCAGGAAGTCACAGAGGGCTTAACAGTATCAAAACTAAGGCTGAATACTTTTGGGGATATCCAAAGAGCGTCAACAATAATACAAAGAGGGGAAATCAGAGAGAGATTACTCAATATCCTTCTTCAGGGCTTGAGCCAGTTTCTAATGGCTAGAAATCAAGATGCAACCCACAAGGAAATGGCAAGGGAGGGCAGATAACCTCCCAGACACCTATGCTCTGATCCCTCCCATCACGCTGAAGCTTTTGGTACCAACCACTGTCAGGCTCACGCTGAACTGGTGTGTGGATCCATCCCTATGGCCTTTCTTCTGAACCTTGTTGTGTAAAAAATCTTACAACAATTTCAGCACTTAAATAAAACCCCTGAATTTAAATTTAAAACTCGAGCTTCTCCTGCAATTAATGGGTGTTGGTTAGAGCACAGCAGTGCATTAGAAAACATTGGCTTGATACTGTGAAGTCCAGTGAGACAACATTCATATCTATAAAATACCCTGAATGATATACCCACCTTTCTAAATAGCCCATTCTTCCAAAGTCTCTTTATACTGATAGAAGAGGGATCTTAACTGTTTTCTGAAATGCGGGATAAAACCAACAGCTCAGGGGGTCCATATGTGGATGCATGTTTCAGGTTTGCACGCATCTGTATCTGAAACAAAGCCTGTCCTCGGATCTGTTAAGCTGAGATGTCTTTCCTAGCTGCTGTTTTTCTAATCTTGGCATCCTGCTGCCTGCAAATTGCTGACAGAGAGATGTCACGCAGGTCCCATGGAAGAGGCTGGGAGAAAGGAGGGCAGCAGATTCCAAACTCAGCGTAGGGAGAAAAATGTCGGAGCAGAGGCAGATGAGACAAGCAGAAGACCCAAAGTAAAGGCAGAAATTCAAATCCCACAGCAGAAATCACTTTCAGTTGCACCACACAGCATTAGGACCTTGGTGTAAGAATGGGTATTTTACCAACTCGGGTTTGTGACCTTGTTTTATAACCATGCTCTCTTACAGAGCACTGCTCTGAGACATCTCTCTCTCTTCCAGGAAGGCCAAGTGATGTAAACATCTGGCAGGCCACCTTGCCTACAGCCCAGATTACAACAAGTCACAACAGAAGCACAAAAAATTACTGCTGCACTTCAAATCAGGCGTCTCAGATGCTGGTGGTTGGGACAGCACAAAGGCTGGAGAAATCTGAATGCTGAGGAATAAATTCCCCTATTTTCTTACAGAAAATCTTTGAATGAAAGGGTAATTTTCCCATGAGTCTCCAAATGGGAAACAAGCCTGAAAAACATCAGCATCTGGAGATTCTAGTTGTCTTGGTCTAAGAGACAGAGCAGACAGGGAAACCAAGATGATTTACTTTTCACGGAAGAAAAAAGGAGACTCCACCTGAAAGTCAGAGGATTCTTTGCAGAGTCTGATACAAAACCAGCTTCACAATCATTTTCTTTCTCTGTTTGTACTATATTGCTTTTCTTCTCTTATATGTGTGTTAGTTACAGGAAGCTGATTGGAGATGTTTTATAGTGCATGTCAGGAAATATTAATATCACCTTTTAATTACCATACAACACCGTGAGTGCTTTACAGGATGTGGTGAGGGGGAGAGCTTTACAGAGAAAATGAGTAATAGAGCACCTTTCTGTACCTAAGGCCTTTGGAGTGCTGAGCAGAAAATTAAATTCCAAAAAAACCAATCAATATCTCTAACGCAAATACATTGCTCCTAACTCTCTTGAATTGTCCCTCATCTCTTGGTATTTTGTTTTTCTTAAATGGTCTCCCTGGAGACAACGAAATGCATGAGGATCAGAGCTTTTCCTTAAAATAGAAGAAACTGTAAGTTTTTAACTCCTGATGTCTATGAAGAGAAACCCGAACAATGTTTCTAACAAACGAGAAGCTGAATAAAGGGAGTCCCATATTTCATTATATGTATTTATTGTCTCCATTTTCTAGGCTCATCTCATTATATTTGGAGACCTGACAGATGAGATATGAATATCCACTTTAAATTACCAAAATATGGAGTAAAATAAATTCAGAGAATGAACAGTTTAAGCATTAGACTGGCAGACTTTGGGTAAGAAATCCTGGGCTTTGTTGAGCACCCAAGCAGAAACCTGGGTGCTGGAGCAGCACCCAGCATCCACACACACCAGCACACAGGTCAACCCATGGTCCCTGCTTTCAGAAGACTTCGGGTCAGCTAGCAACTCCCGGGTTTTGACTGTTCCTTTAAACTTTATTTCTTCTGCAGAAGGTACTGACACTGATTGATTAAAATTTTGGGTCACTGGTCTTGGCTTATTCCACTCCCGCATTGCAATAACTATGATAATTACTGCTTCGGTTCCCCACAAAGAAATGTGAATTTGTCTCTTTGTGGAGGAAAAAAATAATGTATTTTCCCCAGTGATCAGCAATCCACATGGATTTCTAATAATCAAAGGGTTTCCTCTGATTCAACAGCATGTTGTAAAGTAAAGTTTATAATGTTGAAACAGCAATTGCTCGTGGCTTTCTTTCTAATTTCTTGCATAAGTGAAGTGCAGAGACCAGTTTCACATTTTACTGTTACCTTCAATAAAAATTAGCATTTAACTTGTCAGAAAGAGCTCTCTCTCATGCCAAGTAGTGTCACAATGTTGAATACTGCAGTAGTATGTTTGTTAGATTTTTTCCAGCAGCAGGGCAGCTCCCAGAATAAAAGAGCCAAGACTCAATGCCTTGTAATTATTGACAGACAGTTCTCGAAATGCATGTGCTTCACAAAAAGGCAGGCACAGAGGTAAAGCCCAGGGCCAAGTTTAATGGTCTATCAGTGATAGTCTGTAACCAATGGGCACTTGAGAAATCTGTAGGCTGTCTGTGAAATGAACAAAAATGGCTTTTTAATTATGCATCAGCTGTATAAATTGTTTGCAGGCAAGCCACTTAGAAGCTCTGTGTTGAAAATATCAGGACAAGAGTTTTTGTCCTGGGAGCCTTTGAGTTTGATCGCAACCGCCTTGCCACTTAGGCAAAGCCAAATTCTTTTCTGACAGTTACAGCTGAGGGATTTGGATGCTGCTGCCACCGTCACCTTCATGTACATGGGCTTTTTGTCCTTCCCTCACCCCTTGCTGTCCTGCTCCACCATGGCTGTGAGGAACAGTCTCTCAAGGTCTCTCCCTGCGGTTAGGCTAACTACATAGCTCACAGCAGCGTGGCCATGTTGACTTTGAATAAGGTCACTTAGACACTCCCAGTGTGGTCTCCAACAACAACTGTTCAAGTCAGGCCAACTCCCCAAACCTACACCCCACATGATGTTGCCCACCCTGCAGTGCCTGAGGTGGCTATTTTAAACATATGTATCTCTGCAAGATCTTTTGTCAATGCAATTAGCGATGTGTGAGCAGCCTGGGTGGGATCCACCTCATCCAGCTTCAGCCGCCTAACATGGAGGTGTCTACCCGTCTGGGCTTCCCCTGTCATCAACGGAGAGACTGCCAGAGGGTGATTCGTCACACCTCAGCTACGGGTCAGATGCGGTGAGTTGGCTTCTGGAGGCAGGTATTTCTCTCCACAGGTTATAATGGGAGTCTAGACACCTACCTGCAGCCAGCCAGCCAAGTGAGAGGAAACCCACACTGTGTACCTGTCTACAGTGGCAGGCTCTGATCTCAGCTAGGAGCCCTCAGTGCCACCAGAATGCAATTAGTGAGATTCATAAAAGTTGACAGGCCCAATTGTCTGTGGGAAATGAATTTTTCTGGGCTCCCTGACTTCCCAGAATTGCACTCCCTTGCACCACTTCCACTGCTGACTCCATAGCATTTAAACCAGATAAAACCAAGAGCAAGAAACATTTTAATTGGTAGATAGCATTTTTCTGGATGTTGCTTGACCACGCCATAAGGCTGGGCTAGCTAAAATATGGAATTTGATAACACCGATGACGGGTTGGTGTGTAAAGAGTCTTCTTTCTCTTTCAACCATTTCCCTTTGGACTATCCTTAATACTAAACAGTGTTGAAATTAGGATTTCATTTGTCTTCAAGAGGAAGATCAGGAATCAGTGATAGGCCACATCCTGGGACCATTACTCAGGAAAAAGCTTTCTGCGACCTGACTAACCTCTGGGTTAAGGACCTCAGGAATTGGTTGCTGTGAACAAAATGAAATGGAAACAACTGTGGTTGAACTAATACGATAAAGATCACCCCTTCAAATGGTTTTTAATCAAAAAGATTGTCTTAGCTTCTATATAAGGTGGGCTTCTTTCTGTAAGGTTATTGTCCTACTGAGTCTGGAGGGGAATCTGTAGCTTTCTGAAGGATTTTCTCATGTAAAAAAACCCAAACTACCAATAGCAGACTACCCTGAAGTTTAATCACGTTTCATTCCATATGCTTTCTAAGCTTCTATTTTGGGGGGGGGGGGAAGGGAAAAAATGAACATGGGTAACTGCTGATTATACTAAATCCAATGACACCTTTAGACATTTTCTCTTAGGTAGTTTAAAAAAATTGCCAAAACTACAAGGTTTTGAGAAGTGCTCAGATTTGGCTGAAATCCACACCACTGAATGAAGGGTAAAACTCCAACTGACTTCAAGAGTAGTAGGATTAGGCCAAAAACAAGTACTTCTGAAAATCCCACACCATTATTTTTATCAGTAATGTCTGAAGGGAATGCAGCAGACACTTACAATTCAGATTCACTTCAGATGTAGATCCCAAACTTAACATAATGGACTTGATTAATTCCAAGAAAATATAATTAGAACATATTTATAGGCATTAAGCCATTTTGATGAAAGAAATATTTTCCTGCCTTAAAAGAACAAGTCATAACAGACTACTGCAGGTTTAAAAATCTCAATATGATTAATGAATTGGATTGCACTTCTATCTATAACAGCAGTAATTTAAATTCACTGATGAATAGTAAAAGGACAAAAATTAAACCAAGCATCTAGTACCTTCAACTGCAACTAAAACTTAGTAGCCCCACAGCACTAGAATTTAAACCATGCTCCATTTAAACCATGCTCTATAAGAAATGTGTATACCTTAAAAACGGAAGACAACCCTTTAAGCTGAATTAGTTATACTGATAGAATTGTATTTGCAGCCTTCAACCTCAAGGATGCAAATAGTATTTCTGTATTATAGAAAGACTAAGGCTTTCCAGATGTTATTTTGCAAGTTTTAGCCTTACCTCTGATAGTCTTAAGAAACAGACAGGCTGCTTAAGGCATTCTTCCTTGAAATCAGAGACAGCACAGCAGTCCATCCAACACTACAAGTGAAAAACTCTGTAAAGTCATTCCTAGGTTTAAAGCATTGCTTTGCATCTGGCCATTCAAAGGAAGCAATGGGACTTAGGGATTTTAAAGCTGGTGACTACAAAAACCGGTGAACGTAACTTTCTGCAGTTGGCAGCGGGGAACAAAAGAAGAGCTACACTCCAACTGGCTTCAGGAATTTAGCCCAGACTTTGACAGACTTTCAGGAATTAAAAGGGAGGAATGGGAAGGGAGAACATTTGGATCTGAGCCATCCAAAGGACTTTCTGACCCGGAAGGATTTCTTCAAGCTAGAATAACCATTCTGTGGTAGGCTTTGACAAATGTGCTTAAATAAACAAGATGGCCAAAAAAAATTACACTTTATACCATTTTCTGGAGACAAAAGGACAACCCGGTTGGAAGAAAGACTATCTGTTAGTTTGCCATGGCTGATTCTATTCAACTCACAATCTTCAGTAATTGGGAGGGATTCACAGACGTTCAGTACATTCCTGATTTTTGTATAACAGTGATAACAATGTTCGCGATACGCTTGGAAACTCTCACCATTTTACATGTTCAAAGCATTGTATCAACATCACTTAATTAATAGTTGCTAAACAGAGCTTTATTCAGGTGGTTCAGATATGCCTTTGAAGGGTACATAAGTACCTAGATTGTATATTGTGAAACAATTTGATATATTTGTTCGTTTTAATTAAGTTTTTCCATGTTTACATACATGATACAAGGTAACAAAACATGATTGTACAGGTGCTAGAAAGGAGAGGAATCACGGGGGCCCAAGGGGATATAGAGAGGTGTAACACGATGAAACTGGAAAATCCGATCAGGCAGACTATCAGGCAGTGTTTCTTACTGACTGAAAACTGCAGAACTTCTTAACCGTGCGCCACACTATATTTATGGCAGTAAATGCATTAGCCAGAGCGACGCATGAGAAACCTCAAGGAAAGCAAGTGAATTTCAGTCACACATCCCAGAAATGCCATGGAAATATAGGGTCTAGTCCAAAGGCCATCAAAGTCAATGGAAAGATTCCTACTGAATGCAGAGAGCTCTGGATCCCAGGTTTCCCGAGGGAAATCATGAAGGAGTCATTTCTGGTTCATATTAAAGCAACAAAAAACTGTAGAAGCCTGCACTGAACAGGGGTCACAACCAGTGTCTGAATTCTGCTCTTGCTTAGCCCAGTGATCAAGTAGCTGGCCCGCCTCAGCGTTCCCTCCCCCTTTATTTTTCATGTTTTCATTAAAAGTGGGTTAGTTACACTGAAGTCCAACCAGAGCAGCTCACCTAGTAACAAGCTAGTAACAACTGATAAAATCAGTTATTTCCAAAAATTGGTCATAAAAGGCTATTACAGCAGACAAAGCAAATGACCTGAGAACAATGAGTATTGCCCTTAAGTGTAGCCCTGAAATAATGACACCAAGGTCACATCTGTCACAAAAAGAACAATTCTACTGCTGTCCTTTGTTTGCCATCCTCTTCTGCATATGGTTCACTGAACAAGAGAAAGAAGTTTCCATGTTGTTAGAAACGACTGGAAATGTCTAGGGACTGTGGTCTTTAGATTTTAATTCTTCCCATAACATATTTTTCAGAGCTAATCTGATTTTGGGAGGAGACATAGTTCCTCTCCAGTGCTTCCCCTGAGACTTTGACCTCTTCAGCTCCTCTGATGATCACTAAATATGAAGTCTATCCACCAAGTGTAGTGGTGTATTTAGCCACTCTCATTTAAAAATCTTTTTTCCACCCTGTTCCCAGCTTTCAGTATTCCCTCTGATTTTTTTCCTACACTGAAATATCTTTGTAAGGTTGGGGTTTTTTTTTCTTCTGTCTGTCCGGCAAATCCCTAGTCTAAGTCTGTCCTTATACACTTACCATGGGAGTTTCTGTAGGACACTCAACTTACTGAAATGTGTGGAATTTCTTGGTCCTACTAGTTAGAACACGATTTGGGCTTCATTCAAAGCGAAAGGCAAATATTTGTCTGGCAAGGTGACTCTAAGCATTTACTACGTGTTACTTATCCAGTTGAGTCTTGGCAGTTCTCCCTACCCTCATACAGACTGACTCTCCTCTCCTTCAGTTTTCTATGCTCAGATACACCCAAGTAAAACTTCTCCTGACTTACTCTGCTGCTGAGACTAGGAATACTAATATCCATTCTCTCAGTGTGGGGTATAACACTGCATTCCCATTCATGTCTTCACCATCCGAAGCACAAATATCAGACCTCCTACCCACAACAATAAATGCATTAAAGACTACGACACGCCGAGGCAGGACAGTAATGGAACCCATATAAGTACTTTGCTAGATAGACAAGACCAAGTCCTAAAATGGGATAAACCTCCATGTCACTCTTCATGAGGACAGCACAGCCATTTCTCTCTATGGGATCTTATACGAAGAGATTAGTTCTTGTGAAAGTTTCATTCCACCCACCCTCATGGAGGACACTTGTTGGCATGTTTCCAACCATGCTAGAAGATTGTTGAAGCCTCCTGGAGGTGAGCCAAGCCGTGTCATATCCAGGGGGCCCACTTTGCATTTTTGGCTTCTATGTGATTTTTGTTTTCAACTATGGTGGATAAAGTTTTCAAGTATATGATTCATCAGTGTATTATGTCAACCCTACAAATCTTTGCTTCTGAAAGCCTTCCCTTGCTCCTAAATTATATGCCAGCCAAGGCCAGAAAAGCAGAATTGTCATTCAGAGGCTTGCATACAACTCCAGTGAAAATTACTTAGCAGGGGGTGACGTGACTTTATGATACCTATGCTGTCAACTGAGGAGGGCTTTTTTTAGTTAAATGTGATGACAACTGCACCCTATTTATACCAATGAACTTAGGCGTTTCAAAATAGTAACATCAAGAGGAATATCCTGGGCAAAAATTTCACACTGCTCAGTTTACGTTTTAAGATAAATATTTCTTTAGCTTTCAATTGATCACCGGCTACAAACATTGTCAAAGTGTTTGTAGCTTTGACTGCACCCTGAAAATGAGAAGGTCTGGGGCTTGGTTCGTTCAAGACTATGGGACTGAGCAGGCAGCCTTGCATAGATGGGTTGCCAACCCTACCACCACGCATCCACGGTACCACTGGACATTTCATTCTGCCTCCAGGGCAGTTTGATCAGAAAACAACCAACGAGGGAAGAAAACTTGTAATTTTTTGGTTTGCACCACTCTTGACAGAACTATTAGTAAGGGGCTGCAGTGCCCCGTCCTCCAAAAATGTGGAGTGCTGTTTCTAAGCCAGTATCAGCACAGTTTCACCGGCTCAGTGCAGGGTGGCAGGAGCGTATCTAGAAGCCGGGCATCCTTTTGTACTGTGGAATTTTAGGGGTGTCTTTAGGCCATGCTGAAATGAGAAGCAGCATTCCCCAGCGCTCAGCTTTCACCCTCCCTCCCTAGAGGCTTCCTGAGCAGCTGAGCACAGTCGACTGGTGCAGGGCTTCTAAGAGCATTTCATTTAATGGAGCAGGCAGGGGCTGTGCAGGCTGGTAGGACAAGCACAATGTTGCTTGTGGTCCCAAAAGAGTTGTCCACTGCTCAGCCCATTTACTTAGCTTTGTGCTGTGGGGAGACTTCACCTTCAGAGAGTAGGCAAGTCTTGCCTGCATTGCTGAAACAGAATTCATCTTTTAATACTCAGTCACATTTTCTCTTTCCTACCCTGTGATATGATTACCAGAATTCAGTCTGCTCCCAAACCCCCCTTCCCACCAGCTCCCACAACTTTGGAACAGTTTAGAGGTCATTCTGCATTTTGCTGTATAACCCTAATTACTACTCAGCACTATAACTGATACGTTAAAGCCTATTAAAATATGGAGCTGAGCCACTGCTTTACAGTCATTGCACTTCTAATGCCAAAAATCACTTACAGTTTGTTTCTGTGCTTCATTTCAGCTACTTTTAAATAAATGTCTCTCCCCAGGACCTGGACGATACGAAAAGGATTTTGTCTCAGAGTGTGAAACTTGCAGCCTGCAGCACCAGAAAAATAAAGTGTTCTTACAAAGCTATTCAAATGGACTTCCCTCACTGATTGCTTCAGCCAAAAGTAAATTATAAGCCAGACATTATCAAAGAAAATCGCTGTAGCACATTCCAGTTCATTTCACCGTAGAGCAAGGGTTTGAACGCAGAGGTGCAGACCTTCAGTCACAATTTCACATTTCCAAGGCAAACTCACCCACGAGAGCAAACATTATTTATATATGTATACTTAAACTATCACTTCTGTTATTTATTATGGCAGAGGATGCCTTCAGGACATTCTTGAGGGGATGAGCTGTCTGGCATGCATATAAAAATGAAGCAGCAAAATCAAGTAAAATTAAACTTAGCAGAGCTATTAAAAGGCTTAGACACCCAGCAGTCAGACAAGGCTACTGCAGGACGTTTCTAAAAGCTCATGAATACAAGAGGGGAAGGGGCTGCCGAATGCCAAGGTGAAATGTGTACTCTCGTGTATCATTTCAAAAGAAACACTGGTCAACAGAGGGAAAGCAGGAGAGCTCAAAGAGCTGACCCATCCGAAAGAAACTTGTGTCAGGGCAAAGAATAACAAGGAGAAAATCCAGATGATGAGATAAATATAGCAGAAATTTATTGGAGAACAGCATTCTCAAAACCTAGGAAACAGAGGGTTTCTCCAGGACATGCAAAATTCTGCAAATACAGAAGAACTAAACAAACTCTACCTATTTTTCAAGGGAATTAAAAGCTCTGCAGCTAAAACCATGCTGGGAAAACTCCAAGTCCAACTGGATTCTTTATAAGGCCTTTTAAGAAATAGTTTGGCCAAAGTTTCCAAAGGCACCTCAAAAGTCACCGGGCACTTTTATTGAGGCACAGGCTAAAAGGGCATTTTTTCTGTCATTATGCTTGTTTCTTCCATCTGAGTCTTTTAAGGAGGCATTATACACTTGGAAATAAATCTTCATCACATGGCCTTTACTCCACAACACAGGGACTACCACCAAAGACTGTCAGATGCACCGAACAACACGTGGACATATCATCCCAGCCTCAGAACTAACCTGGACTGGCACCCGACAAGGCATACCGCTCCAGAGGAACTCAGCTAATTGGTTTATAACAGCATCTTCATATATTTCCCTCCTGCTACGTTCAGGAGAGACAGAAGGAAAGGGGACAGAGAGAAACTTGCTTCTAAAATCAGTGGGGAGCTACTGGGTATGATGCCTGAGACAGCAGGAGGCTGGACTTTCCAGCCCTGAGCTGTTCCATTCCTGTAGGCTCGCAGTTCTCACGGGGTTCAGCACACATTTCTGCTTTCAACCATGCCCTGGATTTGGACACCAGGGAGGAGAGCCCAGGACAAGCACTGAGGTCAGCTTGCTTTTCAAGCTGCTGCGAAAAGCCCCGTATCAGCTGTGTCCTCTGCCGCACAGGGAACTGCTCTCCTTTGGGCAAGTATAGCCTCCACGGAAAGGCTGCTTTCTAAAAAGAGAAGACCCTAAGGCGGTGACCGTGCAAGGGATGTGTGGGGGCAGCGTGCCTACGTCCCGTCCACAGGTCATGAGCAAGGACTCTGTACTGCAGTTGGACACCACCCTCCGCCTTGCCCATCCCTTGGTAGACTCCCTCCTCTTTCCCATTCCACTCTTCAGTGCTTGCAGATACAATATGGCCCACAGGTCTGGATTTAACCCAACAGGACATTCCCAGTGACACAGCAAGGCCTGAACCACCTCAGCATCTTTAGATCTTGTTACAGTTCAGATGTGATCCTCTACAGCTGCATTACATATCCAAACTCTGCATATCACACTCAAGTCTGTGATAAGGAAACAGCTGCTTCTGCAACTCTTGCATTTGGCTACAACCAGCACCTTATGACAGTTTGGCTCCCACTAAATTCTCCCTACCCTTGGCACACGTGGGATGGTGTCCGACTCCTCTCCCATCTCCTAAAAGAAGGAGGATTTTATTCTGGATCCATGAGAAGAAGAGATAGGTCTCTGCTGGTGTTTATGGGCTATAGCACAGCTTTATGAAGATTAACAGTAATAGTGTTTGAGTAACTAACAGTCAGCTCACTGAGGAGATGCCACGATAGCTTCTGGAGCACACTGGACTGACAGCTTGCAATATATGCCTTATACATCACCCCTCCTATATGGTAGCACTGAGCCAGCCTCAGCCAAAGTCAATAAAGTGCCATGGATGAATTTTAACCAGAATAGCAGTAATTGTGTCTGTCACACTCTGAAGATGTAGAGAAAGCAAAACCCTCTGATACTGTTTAAGAACCTTTAAACTGCAGGGCAGATTGGCCATGGAAAATCCTCGAACTGAATGAAATTGTCCCAAGGAGCTGCTGGAGAGCCAGTGGGCAGGAGCTGCACACCATGGAGCAACAATTTATTCCGGTTTTGAGATATGCTAAAAGACTTTTCCATGATTACTTCCAAACCGGACAAGAACAAGTCTTTTCCTGCCATCTGACATACATTCTACTACTGTAATACTGGTTTAGGGAAAAAAACTACTAAAAAAATATCCTCCAGTTAAGCCGTGCCCAGGAAACATTGTGGAAAACAAATTTTGTCACGTGAGTGCTGAAGCATAGATGGGTGTTTTTAACCAACAGGATGATTGTTGTGCTAAGCCAGCTCTCTTTGTGTTCATCAAATGGACTATGTATTTCAAAATTGGTAGTTAATAATAAAATGTCAAAGGGTGAAGGAAGTGCAGGTTCCTCCACATAGCTAGGTCCCTGTTCGGGAGTTTCTGAGCAGTTTCCACATCCATTTGCTATTCAGCCATGCTGCCAAAAAGGCCAATAAATGGAGCAGTCATAGACGTGCTTTTTGTGCTATTCACCCCCGGTCACTCTACATCGGACAGACGCAACTCATTCATTCCATAAGGCCACCGAACAGAAGCTGAGTGGTGAAGGCATCCGGTCCCTGCTGAGTTGGCTCAGGTCTTCCTCGAGATGAGGGTCTCCATACACCATTATTGGCCCTTGGAACTGCTCAGCCTCCGAAATTTGCGTTCCTTTCTTCCGATTAGTGAAACAGAACTGCATTGTCAAGGAAATGCTCAGAGTGATCTAATAGGTCATTCCTATCTTTAACTTCTATCATTCAAAATAGAAAGAAATTATTTTCCAATTGCTTGAAAGTTCGCATTGTGAGCAAAATAAAGCAAAGTTCACTAACCTTTCATGTGCTTTGTGAGTTTTTCCTCTTATGAGTATTTAAAGAAATCAGATGTGACAATCCTGGACAATTAAAGTCTTTAAGAAAGGTCAGAAATCTCCCAAAAATAGAGAAAATGTAACGTTTCCAAAAGGCTGCTAAACCCTTTCCAGTAGATTTTGAAATAATAATAATTTTTTTTTTTTTTAAAGCCTTCTGTTTCTCTGCCAAGTGCCACCAAGCAAATCCGTATTAAAGCCAGCAATCTCTGTTACAGGCTAGTGCTGCACACCAGAAAGATAAGTTTCCTGATCTGAAAATTAATCTGAGTCATGTCTGCATTTTAGCATTTGTGAGGAGCACTTTTGTAATACTGCTAATTCCCTGATTAGTCTGACAGGACCTTTTTTTTCCCCCAGATAAAGAGATTCTGTACCACAGCAGACATTACCACATTGTCTTTGTGCTGTTGTAACTGCAGCATGGAAGAATTGCAGGCTGGGATTTTCAAGGGCGCATTAGCCATTCGGTTCCAGCTGAAACTCCACAGAATTGGGCACCTACCACTACATCCCGTAACCATCATCCTCCAGCTCTCCAAAACGTACACAGCAGGGATTTCAGCCTCTTCTGGCACAGATTCCAGGGCTAACCTCACCTCTTACGTTAATAATATCAAGTTTTTCCTTCTCCAGCAGAGAGTGCGACTGGGATGGAATTCAGCTCTGGCTTGTATGCCACTGAAGTCCTATTTTGAGAGCTCACATGAGGCTCGCCTCCTAGAAGAATCAAGAAAGCCTTTTCAGCCTCTGGTTATTGTGCACCTCACAGCAGGTGAAAGCAGTCTCCACAGCTCCTTGCTTGTTTTCCATGCCATCTTTCACAGTGTCATTTCTCTGGAGGCTTAAAGAATGGCAAGGGGTGGGAGAAGGGAGGAAGCAAAAGGATGGCCTATCCACAGATGCTTTGGAAAGGTTGTTTCAGTGTTCACATCTTAAAACTTAATGGTCTGGAGTGTGTGAGCACCTCTATGAGGGATAAACAAAGCCTGCTTGAAGGATGTACTGGGGAATGCATTGAACCAGTGACATGAATTTGTTTTAATAATACAGCATCACTCCTGGATAAAAGACAATTATTTAAGCAGATGTGCTCAGCCCTGGGTCAGAAGCAGCTCTGTCCTTAGAGCTGTGCTGTCACATTGTGTACTGGTATTCAAAATGTGACTGATGCTGCTGGAGAAAGATGGAAATTTAGAACTAAAGACATAGGCAGACCTATCCCCACACATGGGAAGGGTAAATCAGCACTTGGTCCAGCTGCCAGCTCAGGCCTTCAAACACTGATTGTTGCTACAACGTTCTAAAAGTCGATGGTCACTAAGGGCATTGAGCAACGTGGTATCCCCTTTGCAACAGAGGCTCTCTGATGCAAGGGATGTATTTCGGTCTGCAATCGTTTTAAGTCTGCTCACTGTGGTCACTGTTAACCATTCATGTTAGGGCAGCATGTGGACACCAGGCGCAAAGGCAGGGACCCACCATGCCTTGGAAGTGACAGAACTTCACCCTAAAAACCAGCCTTAATGACAGATCAAGTGGACAAGAGAGTTTATCATATTCTCCTAATTAGTTTCTCTGTAATGGAAAACTGATACTGATTCTCCACCTAGGCATTTTCCAACTTTTTTTTTAATTACCTCTAATCCCTCTCTGGTTATTGGGTGGCAAACCAGCTGACTGCACCTACACACCGTTAATGTCTAATGCACTCACTGAAGCCAAAATTTGTCTGATTCATAGCTAATTCATTTACAGCAACCTGCTTAATGGCAAACTGGTGTACACCAAAACCTGCATGGCAGTGGTCACCTCCTATTTGCCCTGATGAGGCCAGAGGGGACATATTTATACAGTGACTCAGCAAAGATTTCATCACAGATACTTAGTAAGTGCACTTTTGGGAGTGACTGGGGATGTTGGCGGTGCTCGCAGCGATTGTCGTTATCAACACCGCTGCTGGCACAGCGCAGCGTTGCTGCTCTTTGGTTTGCTCCACCTGACTCTCCCAGGAGGTTTCTGTATTGTGATTTGCACTCTCTGGCCTAGATATTGCAGGGGAACAATTACATAGATTTCAGATTTTTTTTTTTTAAAGTTGCTAACTCACCTACTGTGACTGGATCATAAAAATATAGGCAAGCTATCATTTAGTAGGACACCACTGAATTCACCCTCTGCCTAAGTATTTTTGGAAATATTATTGGCTCAGCAGGGAATTAGAAATGAATAAGGGAAAAGTATTGAAATGTTCACAATACCTGATAGATAAATAGGCCATGCAAACCCAGTCCAACTGGTTAATTACGTCTTGCCATTTTAGAAAAAATGTCTATGTAATAATCCATTCTTTTCATAATCCTATAAATCTTTTTTTTTTTTCTTCTTTATAGATTCTGCTTTTATTGGGTCAATGGGAATTTAGCCATGGATTTTAAATAAAGAACAATCAGACCTAAATACAATTAAGTCCTAGGAAATGTCACAGTATCTTGCTTCAAAAATGTCAGTTTTATACAAAACAAAATAAAAAAGTTTATTTTCAATCAGATGATGTCAGTGCAAAAATGTGAAGAAGGAAAAAAAAAAAGACCAAGAAAATATTTCAAAGGAAGTAGACCCCTGGGAAGATAAAAGTGCTGTATATTAGGAGAATGATAACAGGATTGGCACAAAATAGGAAATTATAAATATAGACCAGTGGTTCCCAGCCTCTTCTGTACCATGACCCCATACTTCAAGAGAGAAAAATTTGGGACCTTGTCCATGTAGCCCTCAAGAAGAGAAGGGTGGGTGACTGCTCCCTGGGGACAGAGAACCACAGATCCCACACAGAGAATACTGTAGCAGAACCCTTTGGAAATCCAGAAGTAGTCTGGAACAATAGCTGAACAACTTTTTGGAGGACTTACCTAGGTAATTTCTTAATTAAAAGCAATAATCTATCATCCAAGTTACCACTATTGTTGCTAAAAAATGTTAATACTGGAAAATAGGCCCCCAAGTTATTTAGGTGTCTTGGGAAATGTTAACCTTGGATCTCAAGACCTACTTTCTGAAGAGGCCTGGAAATCAGGACTGCCTTGCTGAAAAGATGATCAGCAGCTGAGAACAGCCCAACTCTGTGCCGTGGCTCAGGTTTCAAAGTCAATGAGAACCAGGCTGCTGGCTACCTGTGCCACCCCAAATAACATCATCAGTCACCTAAAGCAATTAGGACACTACACACCAATTACCACCCAAGCAACCTAGTAATCCACGTTTTATGTCAGTGACATCTCTTATTTCCTTGCCTTGGCCTCATTCTGGCCTCAGTGGCAGAGGCGGCTGTTGGCCTGCACCCTCCAGGGAACCCTATCCTTCCTTTTGGGAAAACAGCTCAAGCTGGCTATTCCTCTGCTGCTGTTAGCCTGCTGACAGAGGAGGAGGCTGACTTAGTCACGAGCATAACTACAAATATGTTTATAGGAACTCATACTGCCTGACCAAATGTTGAACTCATTGGGAAACTTGCCTGCTGCGTTTTGTTTAAAATGTGAATCAAGCGCTTGCTGCCAACACGTATTCTTCTTTGTCCATCACGTCTCATGGTCTCCTGCCTGCGCGCAGCTACATGCCTATTGGCAGGGCTGTAGCGTTGATGGCTTCTTGGTTTTCCTTTTCTGCCTTTGGCTTTGGTCCAGGGAAAGGAGCAGAGGTTTAGCTGTAGAGTGTCACTGCCACTAACATCCTTCTCTGACCACCTCAGCTGAGGGGAAGATGACCGTGAAACCACTCGGTAACCTAGCTCAAATTTCACTGCAGTTCTTCCTTCACATATGCTCCCCTTGTTTCTTTCAGGATACATGGAGGGGTTTAAGTTGGAAAGCTGAAGATACCATAGGCGGGCTAACTTTGTGGCCATCTTCACCTAAAATATAAGCCAGGTTCTCCTCAGTGCTCTTACCGAACCTACCAAAGTGTCCATTGAATATAAAAAGCCCTTGGGAAGGCACTCAGCATCCAGAAAAAACAGATTTGCATTTTGACTTTCACAACCCACAACTAACAGCACATTTGTCACCCAAGTGTCACAGCTGTCCTCCTGTAAGGGGGAAAGACCATGAATATGAAAAGCACCTCCTTACCCTACAGAGATCTGTGAGCCAGTGCCACCTTCCCCACTGTTCTGCATCAATCTTTCCTTTTGAGGAGAGAACGGGATGGCTGTTTTAGCCAGACTGGGAACCACATCCCAAATCTCTTGCAAGCAAGAAGTCCATAAGACTGATGGCACAGCCCTTCTGTCTGGCCATCCTGCAGGAAAGAAATGGGACTGTCTCCATATGAGTCTTCCCAGAAGTGTCCCCAGCTTATCAACAGAGCATGGCACATAAATGAGAACTTCAGTGAGAAAACAGAAAAGCTCATCGACATGCAGCAGGGTCCCCCACCCCCACACACAAGACAAAAAGGACTTTCATGCACACTGTGATTTTTTTCTTGTATCTGACTCAGACGGCCAAGGACAGAGCAAATTTTCACCGTCTGGGCAGACTTGGGTGGGCTCTCTCTCCTACCAGAGAGAAAAATGTTTATTGAGGAACAGACCTTAATGGTGTGTCTAAGTGGTGTTTGAGTGAAAGTGACTTGGGGACAGCTGGGGGGCACCTCAGTGACTTACTAGGCAGTGCTGGTGAGAGCCAGGGCTGCTCCTTTCCCTATGACCTGTTTCAGGGAGATGGCTTAAACCAGGTGTTTCTGTTACTTGGCTCATCATTTCCCTGAGGAACATTGCCAGCATTTCTGCTTCCTCCTGCAGGCTGGGTCTGCAGGGAGCACCAGGGCACCCTGCCCAAACTACCCTGCTGAACATCCACTCGCCTTTCCTTCACCCACCCGGGATGGGGCTTTCCCCCACCATTGCTTATGAAAGGTTCAGGCTGCCTGTGCTCTTCCAGGGGATGTTGAAGATCTGGGCCCTGACCTACAGACTTCAGGCACTCCAGAACCTGCCAGGCGAGAATCTTCCTCTCACCTTTCCTTCCTCGCTCCACCATGTCTGAGTCGTTATCAGTATGAACAAGGCGATGGAGGAGGCCACTGGGGGTTTGGGGACTGCTTGACCAATGGTGCTACTCTCTGTTACCAGGGAGGTGGCAACATCTTATACCACTTGGCTGCGTTTCCTGATGCCAGTGGAGAATGCTGAAGTGAAGGCATCAATTTTTAAGATGCATTTCTCCCTGGGATCCATGATGATATGGCTGAACAGGTTTTCTAATTTATGTCTAGTCAGAATCAGAAGAGAAACCTAAGCAAACATGAGTAAGTGACGGTCTTAGCTGGCCTGTGGACTGTTAATGATTTTCTGTTGTTCTGTTATATTCATTCATCCATGATGTGCTTTAGTGTTACAATAGAGCCTCCCTACTCTGTGCTACTGCAGAACAGCCTCTCCGGTGGATTTATATAATTCATATCAGTAAAAATTTCATGTGTGCTAATACACGAGACAGCCAGAGGGAAGAAAGAAAGTTTGCTTTTGAGGGGAGGAGGAAAAATACCATCGGCATCAGACTTAGACGTTTCACTTAATAGCTTTCCTGGAATATAACCATTTTGCCAATAGGAGATAGTAGCTTCAGTAGAGCCATCTCATTCACACAACATATGGGAGCGTGGAGTGTGGGGAAGATGAATCCTTAGAGCTACCTTTTGAAATGTAATAGGATCGTCCGGCTCGCTCAGCTATGCTGCCTGTTACCGATTTAATAGTAGAAGAATGAAATGCATCTGTGTATCTCTTTCCACTGCAGTAAATACTTTATCTGCAGCTCCCAGTTTAATCACACTGTACCCTGCTCCCCAGGAGAGCCCACTGAGAGCTCCAGACACCCCTTCGCTGATCTGCCCCAGGGGCAAAAGCCCCAGCATCAACACTGCTTTCCCAGCAGCGGCTGGCGAGGGGGAACAGTCACAGTCCTCTAGTTCCCAGCTCCCTCTCCTACAGAAACCCGATTGAGACACAGAACTGAGTGACTCCACACAGAGAAAACCAGCAGCCACGGGAAGAAGCATGACTCCAGTCCCCTGCCAGCTCCTCTGCTCCACATCCCAGGCTTTGCTCTCCTTACTCGCAGCGAGTGGGGTCTCCTCTGTCCTACTCCCTTCTATCCGTCCAGTTTCCCCGCCACCTACCATCCCTCTCCTCACTTGTGGGATTGATGGGGCTTTTTTGCCTTCTTCTGGTCTCTCCCCTCTCTCTCTTAGTTTTCCCCCCCTTCACACATTCCTTCTCTCTTTTTCACCACTATTTTTCCACCATTCTTCTCTCCTACCTCACCATATCATCCATCCTCTTCCAAACTTCACCCCAAGGCACATATTCTCACTGGAGCTCTTGCACAGAAGAGAACGATTGGGCTCATAGAATATAACTAAAGGTCTGCTTATGCACATCTTTCCTCTTTCTCCTTCCTCTCCCTTTCTTCTCCACACACTGCAAGCTGCGGGGGCAGAGGCATGATTTGCCCACAGAACTGTTGGCATGCGTTGCACACTATTGTTTCAACGAGCTGTGAACCTTCCCCATGCTGTAGTAAAATCAAGTGGCTTAGACAAGGGATACAGTGGATATATTTGCCTTGTTTCTTGGAAACCCGAAAGCCAAAAACCTGTTTAATAGAAAATGGTTGGACATCTTTGCATTGGGAACTGGAGGAGGGAATGACTTTCAGCCAAAAAAATATCAGTTTTCTAATAGAAAATGGAAATGTAACTAAAGCAGATACTAATAAAAATTACCAACTAACAATCCAGGTTCTATCTTGATGGAAATATTTCCAGCAGCCTTAGCACAGTACTTAGTAAAACTGAAAATCAGCTTATAGTATTATGTTTATTCTCTGCAAGTTATTTATGTACAGAAAAAGCAAATCTTTTGTGGCTTACTCTTGGTATGAAAGATTTTTCCAAGATTAGTCACCGTAGTCAGCCTTCCTGGTTAAAAATATTTATTAGAAATCAGTAAAAGATCAAAATATGAAATATGAGGTCCTGATAGTTCATTAGACTTCTAGTAATGAATTCTTCCAAAATGTTTTTCCTTGAACAATAAAGTTTCATATAGTAGTTTTAAATTCATCAGGTCTCGTCCCACCCTCAACCCCAAAAAAATCTTGAGAAAATCTCATTTCACAGTTTCCCATAAAACCAGGTGCAAAACAGCTGCTTTGGGCATGGAAGGATTCCTGAAGCACTTCATTGGTATCAGTAGCCAGTGAAAAACCATGAAATCGAAGGGATTTTGATAGGTACATTCACAATCCTCCGAGAAGGTGCCATGGAGGATAGTATGGCTGAGCTAGTGTTTCCCACATTTGGAGGAAGGGCATTCATGCGGTCTACTTTTCCAAACCCTGTGAAATTTCACAGTAATGGCTTCATTCGACTCTGTTACTGTCAAAAACACCCTCGCTTTGCTCTGTGGGGGTGATGTGGGTGACTGCATTGATAGCCCAAAGCTCACTGAGACCATCCACTGCAGAAGGGAGCTTTCTGGTCTTTCCTTAATGACTGTTGCTAAGAGAAATGGTTTTGGCTATTCTGTGCCTCCTTCATGGGTTGTTGCTGCCTTTCCCATACACCTTCTACTGAATCGCTTGTTTATATACGTCAACCAACACCTAAGGTAAGAGAGGGATTTTACCTGTGACCGTATCCAAAGCCAATTAAAGACCCAGTCTCTCCATAATTCATCCTCTCCAGCCGTATTTTGATTGATCCCAGAGTTTCCTTCCACTGATTACCTTGTCCTACCACGAGCCTTGCTTTAAAATTGTTCTCTCCAGGCAGGTGCCATAGGAATTGTAATTTAATTTAGCAGCACTATCAAAAGCTAGGTGATTCAGCCCTCTAAACATTTACCACCTATGCCCTTTTCTTCCTCCACCACACTGAGTTCTGCGACTTCACAGGAAGGTTATTTCAACAAACATGTTTTCATCCACCTGGAGAATGGGGAGAGTGAGATCATGTAGTGTAATAAAGCCTGTAAAATGAATACTAAATCACTGAGGAAGCAAAAGAAGCAGCTGCAGGTTCCAGGTTGCTAGCTGTTGGGTTTTTGGGGTGTTTTTTTGTATTCGAATTCCACTGAACTACTTAGTGTTCAGCATTAATTTCAAAATACGCTGTTCTTAACTACCGGTTAGGCATTTCATTCACTATGTACGGTATTTGAGGAAGACATAATGATACATGCCTAAAAGAGTCAAAACAGTGGATCAAACGTTGATACTCAAAGAATGACAGCTCTTTTTTCCAACCCTACTTGAAATGATTATTTTAAAGAAGAACACTGAGCAAATTACAACAGCTTTAAAAAGACAGGTCACCTACTGGGACAAATTCTGACTCCACTGTATTGTAAAGGATGTTTTCCAGGGCCAGGGGGAGATAATCATTCAGGCTATAAGACTGATACTAGTTATATTCCTACTGTGAGGAAAGTATTCAATTTTCATGATTTGCTTAAAAAAGTACCATTTTGTTTTAACAAATGGGAACATAAATGAAAGATATTTCTGTGTGCTCTGCTTACATGAATATTTCCCAGTGTTTTTATATCTCAGTTCTCTAAGGAATAATGTTTTCAATTTCCTTCAGTCTTGTACTGAAATGTAAAATAAGACCTCTGGGCTTAAGGACTCCATAAACGATAGTTCTTACTCACTTTCTATTTAATTAGCATGAAACAGATCATGTAATCATTCAGGGATAAATCCTGACCTCTCCAGAGGGAGAGGAGAGAAAAGAATAAAGGATTTTTCTTGTCTTGTCAATAGCAAACAAACAAATGCAGAAAATGTACGAGGACGAGCTGGCATTTATTGTTCTATTGAAAAGCCAACCTCTAATTGGAGGGGCAGGCTGGCTGGTGAAAGTATCTTACCAGCAGTTGGAGAAGCCATTTAAAATACTGCTCAGTGTGCTTTGTGCCATTGCAAATCTTACTCCTGAGTAAACAAGGGATTTCAACTGCTAAACAAGAGACATTTACCTTTCACTGCCAACATCACCAGCATATTCCAAGCCAAATTCTGGTTAAGAAAAGGCCACAGATGATGAATTACCATTGTATAACTATATATTCTTCTTGTCCACAGGCAAGAAGAAAACTTGGCCCAGTGCTCTCAAAACTGTCATTATTTATTGGCACTTCTCATAATTTTCCATTGAGAAACCTACCTCTGGAAATGCAAGTAGCAGTGTTAACACAACCCATAATTGGTTAGAGATGCAAAGCTGAGCTTTCAAGCTCACAAGCTCTGGAGACCAGAAAACAAGGGCTAAAATCAGGACATTTTCCATGAGCTATTCTCACATCCACCTTTTCCAAGGAGAGAACAAAATCAGTGACACACAAGGCTTTCTTCACAGCTTGGGTTAGCCCTGAGCAGATGAGGTTGGAAAGAAGCTTTGAAATGCTGTTGTGCGTGGAAGGAATTACTTTAAATACCACTATTACGCTGCTCAGGTACCATTTGCTTTAACACCGGCTATCCAGGCATCTCCGGATACCGAACAGGTTTAGCATTAACTGCAAAAAGGTGACTGCTCCTCAAAGGCTCTGCTTTTGCAAGAGCTGCATACTGCTTTTGGGCCAGGGATTTGTTGGATGTTATAAACCTGACCTGCTGTTCTCCTGAACTCCAAATAGCTGCTAGTGCCTATGCAGTGCAAAGCAGGTACAGTCAGCCAGCCCGTTGTGCTAGCAGTCTGCATTTATTTTTCCCTGGAGAGGCTACTACAGACTAGATGCAGCAATAAACATCTGAAATGCCAGGAGAGGTGGTCTACTAAAATGCATGAGGGTAAGGACATAAATGAGTGGAACAAGCAGGTACTGGAGAAGCAAATTAGACACTTGGCTTCCTGTAGCTAATTTAAATGGGAAATGGGAGTTGTTCCAGGTATTCAGTAAACAGGCTTGCAAATTAGCTTCCCACAGTTTCCTTATGCTGCTGTACATGCATAAAGAACATGTACTGCGGTTCATTGCTTTAACTCACTTTGCTTCCAAAAATCAGTGAATTTCTCCATTATTTTCAGTTATTTACAGAAATGTTTTCATACCTGGTTGTGAGCAAATAGGGTAGGAGATAACCAAAAGTGAGTGCTGGACTGTTAATAACCTGGTAGCCGCATTCTTTATTTGTGAAACATTTCTTGAGCTTGGTGTTACCAGGGGATACAAAACTGTTTTTCAGTAGCTGATATCGCCCTGTATGAGAGAAAGAGGCTCAGAACAGCTTCCTATCTTCATCTCCTCCTTTAATTCCATATGAATTAACTGGAGGCCAGCACAGGCTTCAGAGGAGAAGTGCAGAGGGAAGGGGGTTGCTTGGCGGAGCTGAATCAGCTCCTGTTCATGGGGAAAAGGGGTCTGGAAGGATACCCAGTATTTAATACGGAAAAAAAATGGTGTAAACCAACCAGTTACTTCAGACTTCAATTTTAGCCCTAGATTTGTTTCAACCCTTAACCCAAGATTAATCTATACAAGAGATGTAACTGCCTGTGCTTTCCCTCAAAATATCTGTTCTCTGGCTAAAGACAGCAGTGAATATGGCATTCCTGAGCTCAGGATAGTCTTTGGCAAGTAGATACATGTCCCATAAGCTTTATCAAACAGTCCCTTCCTGTGTGCGCCCTGCCCTTACACGGGATGTAACACGAGTGGGGGAGCCCTGTTTCTCTTGCTTTCAGACCTGTCAGTGTCATATGTCTGACCAACAATGTCAAACTTCTGGTTCTTGGCTGTTGAAATACCAGCAAATGGTCCAACAAAGCTGAGACCAAGACTCAAGAACACCAGAACTACACATAAGCCATTTTTGCTGAGAATATTCAGTTTGCCACATTGTCCATTTAATTTGAATGCTAAAGGCAAAAAAAAAAATCAGCATTTCCAGTTCTGCTCATTCCTTATATGGTGAAATGTTAGATAACTTGCGTTATTTATAACCTGCACATTTGGTATTTTTTTTATAAAGGGGGGAGGAGGAGGACATAGTGGGCAAGAAGACTGGATTTTTTCCAGTCTAACTGAAGAATTAAGAATTAAACTGTGTCACAAGAGCAGTTGACTTTATTCATATGCCTTGTGGAAAGGCAAATCTTGAGCTGGGTGATGAAAATTGATGCAGCTTATGACTTCAAAAAAGGGATGTACACACCTTCCACATAGAGCATGATAATGAACATTGATCCTACAGCTTTGAGCTATAAGGTGGTCTTAAAATGTTTGTATTTCAAGACCTCCACACTTCCCAGCTCAGTAACACTCCTAGCAATGACACTGGAAATAAGTTTTTGGACTTACAGAGATGGAAGAGGTCTCGTAATAGCTCCTGGCCTTCTCCCTGCCATCACCGTGTTGCATTTTCAGTCATGATGTGCTGCCCAACACAGCTGTGCTGCTGCTCATTCCCCAGTCAGGCACTCTCCATCCTTCATGTCACTGCTGTCCATGCTGTGTTGTGTCATCTGGTCATTTGATTTTTCATCAGTGTCCTTGTTCTGACGTTAAATCCTGCCAAAACACACCAAAGTTACTATTTTTGCCCCCCATGGTGCTTATGTCATACGCAGTGCAGAGCAGACCCAGCCCCACGTTGCATAGACCCCTCGTCCACACCCCAGGAAGCTTTTATTTCAGATGTGAAGGTCACACCATCACCCTGCCGCTTACCTCAGTCCCCTGATCAGCCTGTAATAACATTTCTCTGCCATATTCATGAACTGGACTTTTTTTTTTATCGGGTAACAGACAATTTTATTTCATAGAAATCACTTTAGGACAGTTGACCTTTACCTTAGCGCATGTGGCACAAAGCTCTTTCAGGCGTGTTGAAGGGCTACGTCACAGAAAACTCAGAGGGCTCATAAAGCTGCCCTACGTTATCTTTCTAAAATGTCAGTTATTTTCTGCCTGACAGTATTTAACTTGGGGGGGGGGGGGGACACCTCTTTGCATGCATCAGTCCTTGTCCCAGCTTTCCATTCAGCAACAGCAGTGTTACAAAGAGGATTGCAGGTTACTTCCAAACTAATGCTGAGCCTAAAGCAAAGGTAAGTAGGGCATGACATATGTGAATTTAAAGGCAGTCTTTAGCTGTGGTTAAAGATTGCTCACAGATGTTGACTGCTGATTTTTTTTTCTTGCCTTGCTCTGCCTCTTAGGATATTGTTTTCAATGTCCTCATTGTCTTATTAGCTTTCCCTTCCCCCTGGACCAAGCGACATGCAAAAGGAATGACGGTAGATGTTACTTTTTCCTGCTCCGTGGCAGAGAGGAGTGTAGGGTTTCAGAGATTGTAAACTATTTCTTCTGCACTGAGAGACTGACTGCATGGGTAGGGCCCATTAAATATAGCTACGCTGACAGTATCGCTTCGGAGAGTTCTGTGGGAAAAAATCTGTCTGCACTATGTTGGTACCTCCAGCCAGGCAGAGAGCTGCCTTGATAACTCATTCAGATAATGAATAAAATGTGGAATGAATTCCATGCAGGATCAGCACTCTGTTGATGTGAGAACCGGTTGCAAAACATACGACAGGATCCTCCTGTGGCTGTTGTTTTAAGCTTGGCAAATACCGTGGCTTGTATATGCTAAAGTCAGGATATTGTTAAAATAAACCCCTCAAAACTCCAGAGAGTTAAGATATGATGCGGCTTCCTTTGAGCTCAGGTCCCCTTATCGCTGAGATATGTTGTATGTGAATGCAATTTATATGAAGTTCTTTAAGACTAGAAGAGCCTGTTATTTCTGCCATGCCCAGGAAAATCAGGAAAGGTATGTAGCAGTAATAAATCAATTATTTCTTACAAATTAGACCGAGATAGCATTGCCTAACAGCAGTCTTCCAGATGGCCGGGATGAAAGGTGGACTGGGCTGGAGGGGAAGGGAGGATTTCTAGATAACCAGAATAAATGGGATACAGTTTAGCAGTAGAACTGAAGGGATCCAGAGGAATGACACCTGTGTGTGAGGAAACAGATATCTGAGAGCTTAGGTTATGTCAGTGGGTTGGCAGAGCAGGTTTAAACAAAGACATTTCCTAGACATCATCAAGGAGGCAAATTCTTCACGGTGTTGAATTAGGAGTAACCATGGGGATGGGAAGTGACAGATCTTAATAAAAACGCGGTCATTTCTAAATATTAGGAGCGAAACATATGTTTTCCTAAGAGAAAAGGAGGAGTGCAGGGGCAGGCAGTAAAGCAGGCAGTAGGAAACTGGGAAAATGGGAGGGCAGCCCCAAAGCCAGCAGCACAGCTGTGCAGAAATCAACTGCCCATCACCTCTGACGCTGTGTGTTCCTGTGGCCAGGACAAGGACAGAGTGTTTCCACCCTCTCTGCATGGGCTAATTGCCACTCTGCCCTTATGTGCATGGGGGAAACCATTCCCTCAACACACAGGGAAGCCTGTGATGTGGCATGCTTGCACTCACCCCGTAACCCTCCCTCAAATGATACAGGACGCCTTCCAGCTATGGGTATGAGATCCCTGCAACACTTCCTCAGACTGGGATGTTGAAAAAAATAGTAATTACATATAAAAAAGTTTTGATCTTATTTCAAACATAACTCCCAGAAACAGTAGACTTTTCAACCAAGCAAAGCCCATAACCAAAGAGGCCTGAAGGTTAGTAGCTAGAAATTAGCATTAGCTCATTAATATCTGTATTTTGAAACATTAAAATATGAAAATATACAAATACTAGTTATTTTAACGTTCATCTGTTTCTAATCATGGGAGTAAACCCATTCATGTCACTGAAGAATATCTATACATCGCTTCCCAAAAAGCAGCAATTTGTTGAGCGACCTTGATTGGCAGCAAAATGGGCAATTACATCCCTCAAGGAGGCAGAGGTTTGAAACCCAGGAAAGTCCCTGACAACCTACCTCGGATGGCCAAGCGGGCAGTCCAAGTAGCTGAATTCAGGCTGTGAAGTAGTTGTGTATGGCTCCTGTACAAGCCAAGCGGATAAAAAGTATTTTTGCAGGTATTACCGAGGACTCAGAAGATCTGGTGAAGCACAGGATGGATGCCGGGCTCACCTCTGAACATCTGGCTGGGACTAAGAGCAGCTCGGGAGTGTAGGAAAGCTGACTGTGATAAACCCAATAATCCCTGCTAACTCTCTGTATAACAGGCCAACGGGTCTCTCCCTGCTAACTCCAAGAGGGAATTAGTCACACAGATGAGTCGGGATGAGCCTGAAGGAACAGCTTTTCACTCCATGGGAAGCAAGAAGCACTCAACATCATTTTGTTCCTACACCAAAAATACTGGTGAAGAAATACATGTTTTACCAGAGGCATTTTTTTCCAGTGTTTCTCAAATCTCTGCCATGTTCCCAGCACTCCTAAGACAATTCTTCAACATAATTCTTCCCTCTGTCACTAGGTGTGCTCAGGTCTAACCGCACTGGGGCAGCTGCTGGGAGCACACAGGTGCAAAAGCTACGTAGCCCATGAGGGGCACGTTCCAAAGGAACAGGGCAAAGACAGACACAAGTTTTATGTCACTTCTACCTTCTGCAGATTCTCGTCTGAACCCAGTCCTGGTACAGCATGGAAAAGCCCTGGGTCCTGATACAGCTCTGGGTTAAATACAGCCTCCCCACAGCTGCCTCCAGCATGATGTGAAAATCAAAATCAGCTGAGGGCTCCCACCAGGTACTCAGGTCTCATTCTGCCAATATGCTCTGCACCTGCCCCACTGTCCTCATAAAAATTGGCTCTTGTTCTCTTTTCAAAATCAGAAAACATCCACATCTGCTATATTTGGATGCTGGACATCTGAAAAAAGAATCACCCCTGAAAGCAGCCTGAATGAACCGGCTGAATGACAAACCACTGCCAGCTAGACAGAATGATTTTTCTTGCAGAAATGTTTTCGCTATTTTCTCCTCTGAAAGCAATAGAAAAGGATGGGGGGAAAAGTTGGTTTCTTTTCTCATGCACGCACCCATCATCAACAGCTTTGCTAAGTCCAAAGAACAGAATCTCTCTTCCCAGTAATGATGCGATAACTAACAGCCCAAATCCTACATGTAATACTCCGAGCTGGCAGGCAGGAAAATGGTTTCTGGATTGTTTTTCTTGTTCTTAAAACTTGTAAATTCAACAAAGGTATTAGAGATTTTATTGTGACATAATAAATATGGAACCTCCCTACCTCAGAGTACAAAAATTTCAGGGACAGAAGTGTTTAACACAGGCATAGTGAAATAGAAACATGAATCTCTCTGAGAATGAGGCAAGAGAAAAACAGAGAGCAAGGCAAGGGGCTGAGGGATTGTTCTGAGGTCCCCTTTGTAAGTGAAGAGGGTGGGTGGTGCAAGATAAAATCAGGAATTTGACTTCTCAGGACAGATGGATTTGAAAAAGGAAAAAAAATTATAACTACAGGCCAAACTAAAAATGGTTATCATGGTGAAGTTATGGGCTGTTGCAGGCTGCCAAAACAAATAGCTTGCATCCCAAAGCAGTAAAGGTTACATGCATGGAAAATGGAGCTATCCCTGAGGACTAACTAATATACTGCAATTATTATTATAATTTTTTCAGTGAGCATTGAAAAAAACAGGGCACACTGAGCTACCTAGTGTGACTGCATCCACAAAAGTCTTAAGAGGAGATGTTCCAGACCAGAAATGTTTTCATATTCCTAGCTCGGCTGAAACCAGCTAATGCTGTTTGAGAAGTGAAGGCAGCATTGCTTCAGCAATTAACCAGAACTGTTTGAGGTTGCTGACATACTGAAAGTGCTTTGCATTTCAGTAAGTTTGAAGTTATTTCCTAACACAGCTTGTGCCACTTCGGCAGGAGGTACACCCGAGTAAATGCAATCGCTTCTGGAATTTCAGCTAGGTATGGGCACTACAGGGAAAAAAAAGCCCACACTTCTGACGAAGTTGTATCAATCTCCACTTACCTGCCGTTTTGGTAAGACTGCCTTGGTGTTGTGAAGGGCACGTCTCCAGCCCGGAGCTTACGCTTAATGCAGCCTTTCTGCAGGCTTCACTGCAGGATTGGTTATATTATTATGTAATTATTATAGATCCATATTAGTTATTAAATAACAATAATGCTTCTTTTTGGAGCAACCTGCATGCTTGTAAGAGAGAGTGTAACTTCCCCCATGTCCCATTTTTCTTGGAGGAGAAGTGTATCCTAACGGTTAGAGGAAAGGACAGGACATGGATCCCCTGGGCTTCTTGCCCAGCTGTGCAAAATATTTAGGGATGGCTTCTCTTCCACAGAAATCAATGAAACCCTATACTGAACTTTCCTGGGAACATGATAAAATCCTTAATCTCTCTCTGCCTTCCTACCCTATCCTGCAAGATATCAAGCACACTAGCTCAGCCCGCCCAGCAAAGCCTTTAAGCGTATGCATGTTAAGTGCAGAATCGCTGTAGCCAAAGCCCGTGCTTGCGGTACGCGTGTTTCTAAGCGCGCTGCCATTCCCAGAGCCAGGAATGAGTGGGGGGCGACTATATTCATCTACCTCCAAAGGATGTTTCAAACATTAAGTAACAGGATTCTTGGAGACTGGGCACAGGATGCAACGGAGTGAGATTATCATTTCTATCCCTATTCTTAATACCTATTAATGGAAGTAGATGATAGAGTATCTGTATCTTCACATATACAACATCTCTCCCATCCTGTCACGGCAGAGCGTTATCTGGTAAAGCAGCAGTGGTTTCAGGTTTGAGGGGGGGGAATAAGAAAAAGGAAAAGCTGTTTATAACACATTAAACAGATACTGTTTGGAGGTTTACACTATCATTCTCCCTGGCGAAGCCAGAAACCTACCTACAGGGTGTGTTGAGTTAGTTCCTCATTCCTTCTTTCTTGGGCTGTTTTTTTTAAACTTCTTTTGAAATCACTGAGTGCAGAGCATGCCTTGCCCCAGGGAACATATTGCTGAGCTGTTACTCACACTATAAAAGGGTGCCACTTCTCGCTCCTCCCTCTCTTTGAGGGTCTGTTTTGAGGTGAGGAAAGGGCTGACTGGCCAAACCAGCAGTCCCTGGGGCTTATCAACTGTGGGGCACACAGAGGGATGCTTTGGGGGGCTCAGCCTTGGCACCTACCTCTGGGGAGCTTATTCTGGCTGGAAGCGCTCCAGCCTGGGATCATGGTGGGCTTCAAAATTATAGTCTGGAAGTTTGGTGTATCTCCTAAAGTTGTACTAGCCTGCAAGATGGGATTTGCTTAAGAAAGGGCTTTCTTTGGACGGAACCGTCTCCTGTGAAAGACTCTAGTTTCCCTCTTCCGAATGTCTGGCATTAGACAGGTTGGGGATTAGGAAGAGGAAAAAAAAGGGGTGTCCACTGAAATCTAAAGCTAAAATCCCTCACTGTTTCAGTGGACTCTGTCCCTCTTCTGTTTGCTCTTCCCTCGGCATGTGCCAGAGCTTGGACCAGAGCTGAGACCGACGCAGGGTCACATCGAAGCCCAAGTATCAGCTATCTCAGGCACTTTCCCCTCCAGCGCAGCACACAGGCCAGGCACATCACAGGCCACAGGGCTGCAAGAAAAAATAAATTCTGTACTGTTTAGAAGCTTCACTGAGTTCATACATCCCCCTGAACCTGCAGCCTTCCAGCTCCCTAACACATCACAACCCAAGCCATGTGAATGAGGAGAAAATCATCAATGTAGTTTGCAACTTACCATGAAATTCACTGATTGAATTACTGGATAAATATTTGAGTGGATCCAGCTGACAGGTATGTCATGCATGCGGTCTTAAAATAGGAAGGTAATGGGAAGGGAGGGAGAAATGAGCCAAGGAACAGGAACAGGAATGTGATTTCTGGTAATGCAGCTCGTGTTCATCAGTGCCTTTTTAGCAATATAGAGGACGTGTGTGGTGAAACTGAGAGCAAGGCACGGTTGTTAAAATAAACTGAAAGAAATTGCAGCTGTGAAGAAACAGAGCATTAAGCAGCAGTTCTCCGGGAATATAGCTGGTGAATGAATTTATGGGGATTTACATCGGCTGAACCTGGCAGGTACTTTTTAACATGCTCACAAGAAGCAGACGTAGCTATTTCCAGTAAAATCTGGGGCGGGCGTGGGCTCGCTGGAGAGACAAGATGCTCACACCAGCCTCTGACCTTACTGGGCTTGTGGCTCCACGTTGGCCCCACCACCTGCCATCTCCACAAGGGATTGTTCCTTCTGCAGCCTGAGGATCTGTTGTTTAATTTAAAAGATGAAAGGAAGAGGTCGTCCTGTTGTACAAATGCGTCAGGGCAGCGCACGGCAGCCAGCAAGACTCTGCTCAGAAGCTGTCAAAACACGCACACCACGACACACCAGCATCAGCGGGGGCAGGGTTAGGCTTCCCCACATCCATCAGGTCAAGCCCATGAAGGTCTCTAAGGACGGACCGATCATATCTCTGTCATTCAAACAGTCTGGAAAGTAATTGCTTTTAAACACATCTAATTCATTTTTGACCGATTTTGCAAATGTTTCCCCTTTCCTCAATGCGGCATTGACGGGCCCTGCAAACCATTTGGCATTGGCCTGTGCGGTGTGTGCAGTCGCTTTGCTCCTTGATGTTACCTCATCAAAGAGCAGCTGAAAATGATATTTCCAGACAGACATTTTTCAAGAGTGGCCAGTGAACTTGCTCTGCCCTGTGCCCTCCAACTCACGATTAGATAGGTTTCCTGTATGTCGATTCAGCTACAGATCAGCAATAAATTGAAGATTGTGACATGCTGACCAACAGAAAATAATAAAATCATGACAGGCTATTTTTGGTTTCAAAAGAAACTCCTCTTGCTGGGTCTTTCAAGCCCTCACCTCCACGTACAGCTGCAGCGGGTAAGGAAAACAGGATGCAGGGTTGTAGTGTTGGAGGAATCAAGCGTAAATCAAAGGATACAAGCTGGTCCCTGTGTGTTGCCTGGGTTAGACCTCAAAGTTTGAGCAAGGTGAGTGACTGTCGCTTGCTGGGGACCCTCCCAGTAAAAGCATTGCCCAGCTGCCGGAGCATTTATACTGGGCCGCAGCCGTGTCTCACTTTTTCCTCCCACTGTGTCACCTCCTTCCCTTGTGCTGACAAGTGATTTAGACAGTCTGCCCTGCTGGCCCTGCATTTGAAATGTAAATCAAACACATGGGACATAAAGCTGGGTTTCAAAGTTGACTATTAACTAGGGCGGAAGGGGTGGTGTAGCAAAAACAAACAGTTCCAAGTTCAAGTCTGAAACCATAAGAGCAGGCTGAAAAGCCTTCCTCCTCTTCCATCCCCAGCCAACGTGAGGGTGAGCACTTTCCCTAGGGCAGAACAAATTTAGTGGTTCCCTGACTTCCAAACCCAGGTGCTCAGACCAAATCAACTGACAACCGACTTCAAAGGGCAGAGGGTGCTGGGGTGCTAAGGCTGGCCTTGCGCATTAGTATGCAGTGGCTTTAGTCAAGGGTTTCTTGTAGTTCTGGATGTCCTGAAAGCTTTCAACGTTTACCTCTGTAGTGGGCTTGGCCCAATATGTAACACCCCAGAATCCTAAATTAACCAGTCTCAGGTATGGAAAATCTGGTGTTTAAAAGTAGTGTTTGCTCAGCTTCCCCCAGGAGAGTTAATGACCAACCGTACCTCCTAAGAGCGGGAGTCTCCTAAACCTGGAGACCCCCTTTGCTGACCTGATGCTTTCAAAACCAGTGGAAGTTTTGCCAAAAAATGTATTGGAGGCTCAATGCAAATCGCTAGGAACATGGTTTTTTATCAAGTGGGAATGTACCTCTACCATTACAGAATGTAGTTTAATATTTCTTTACCCATCACCCCAAATAATTCTGGAGGAAGGAAAAAACAGCAAATCCTATTTTCTTTGAGATAATTTCTAGCATAGCCTAGATAATTTATCTTTGATAATTCTGTAGTCACACTCTCACCATAAGGGTCTAAATCAGACATCGGAGACATGAGCAACTGATCCCATAGAGAAGTTTGAGTCAGTTCTGCTAAGCCCACCCAAGCAGGAGTGAAGCAGTCTCCTGGATTTGGCCAGGTGAGCAACAAATGCTGCCTGGATACGCAGCGATTCCACTGCTGCCAAGGACAGGAAAGAAAATCCTCATCTTTTTCTGAACTCCTTAAAGCAGTATTTTTAATGTAGATTTTCTGGCAGTGTGAGATGGTGAGAAGAGCATCTGCGAGAAGTGCTGTCCTCCAGCGAGTAGTGATGGCCCAGCCGGGCTGGGCACCAGGCGGGCTGAGCAGGGGACGGCTCGACCCTTCAAACACCTCACTCTGATAATCGGGTCATGGCCCCTGGTAGTCAGGTTGGTGTCCTGGAGCTCCATGGAGCACCTCTGACTGTCAACCAGGGCAACCTTAGACACATCATTGCATCTTTCTGTACCTCAGCTTCCCTGTTTGTGGAGTGACAACCTGGCACTTCTGAAAATTGATTTTGGGGAGGGCGGCAACACCGTGGCACTGCTGAGCGATGTTTCCCCATAGACTCGATTCTGTATTTCTGTCCGCAGTGCTGTCAGCAATGGGAAAGGCTCTGCTGGCATACATGGATGCACGGGTGGCTTTTCCGTCTCGGGGAGCAGCTCCGCCCCAGTGCTGTCTGAAGGCAGAAGGCACTAAGTGCAGTTTTACATGAGCCACTAACCAACACATCTGCATATCTGCTAATAACATTCCTCTGTTGATAGCTTGGACTGGTTTCAAACAGGCTTTGTCATCTCTTCCAATATGGCAAAGCATTGTCCGAAACCATATAGGATTATAATTATGTAGTCATCTTCCTGTAAATAATGTGTTGTTCTAGTGAAGTAAACTGCTCTGCTCCTCATTAGCCTGCATCGAGAGCAAGTGGAAGCCAGTTTACCAGAGTAGCAGCGAGGATATCATTGCATGATCTTCATTTCCATTAAATAACTGGATCTAACTCTCTTTTACTTCTAGGCTAACCATGCTGAGCTTTCAAATTGCCTTGGTTATAATGTAGCTTTTAAATGATTTGTCGTGGTTGATCATTTTGCACATGAAAGTTGCTACTAGCTGATCAGGAAAAAAAGAAATTCACCATTGCTCCTTCTATTGCTTGGGAAATTGCAATCCTCAATCTGCAGCTTGAAGAGCATGTTGCCATGGAAATGATGCTTATGCTGTTGTAAATAAAAGTATTCTAGGGTCACCAGGGTCTGCGGCATAAACAGGGGCACAAATACTGCCTGGAAAAGTGCCGGAGTGGTTTAAACATATAGGAAGATAATTTTAATGGTATTTCACTTTCAGTGTTATCGTCAGAAGGACTGATGAAGGTTAACACGTAGATGTAACCTTGGCATGAAAACCAAGCAGGAAAAGTCAGCTATTGGTATTGATAACAGAGTAGAGAAAACAGTATCGTAGCCCTCCTGACCAGTGTTTCTCTGCTTGATCGGATCAGTGTTCCTCTCCCACTGCATTTCTCACACATTCAATAGTAAAACCCAATTGTGTATTCAGTCAGGGGCAGTTTTATCAAATTCATGAGCATAGAACACGAGAGCTTAGGAAAAGCAGTTGATGTTATAAAATGCTGTATCATGGACTACCTGATTATGCAGGGGGATCTTCCCAGCTACATCCTACCCACAGCCCAGGAGAAAACACAGGAAATTGGCCTTTCCTTGGAGGGGAAACACTTACGAACACGAGCCCGGCTGAGGGAAGAATCCCATGTGCTTTTCCCTGCTCCTGTGCGCAGGCGATGTCAGACGTCTCCACACAGGACCAAGAGACAGCACTGACACGGTTTCAAAGGAAGAATACAGAGGCCAGCGACACAGACGGTTTGGGATGTGCTGGTTCCTGGTTCATGTGAGTTTTCAGGAAGAAAACAGGCAGTTACTGTTTCTGGTGGGTTCTTAATTGTTCAATGGACTGCTCAATGGCATTAAATGGGCCATACCGTGAAGCTGCCTTGGGCAGTATCAGATCCAGGATACATGCTTTTCTCTTTGTATTTTAATACCCACACGAGCATTCAGAGCACAAGCAGTCACTTTAAATAAAACTACCGAGATTGCAAATGCCACAGCTTGCTTATTTACTTACTGTCTCTTAGTCTGCCCAAAATGTGGAAATAATGTTTCCAGAGATGCTGGAATTCATGTGCCTGTTGAGGATCCTGGCTCCTGTCCTGGATGATATTGCATATTCAGGAGATGATTCATTCACTCCTGAGAGGGAGGAAGGACTGTACCAGCTGTACCACCTCTCCTTTGCTGACTGACAGCGTGGTGATGTTTCCACAAGGAAGCCTCGTGCCTCCAGGTTAAGCCAGCAATTATGGAACAAACAAAAGAGAAGTGAAATGGAGAGATGATTCACGGGGAGAGAAAACAAAAGAGAATAGGAAAGGTGATGCCAAGCCAGACTGACAACAAAATTTTCATTTGTTTCAGCCCAAAATGTGCAGACAGGACTCTGCATTTCTTTTGTGTGTGACAAAGTCCTTTGCCATCTGCATGGGAGGATCCAGGAGGGAGCAGCTCAGCTTCCAGGGTGAAAGGGTGGCCAGCAGCCCTGGTTAAAGACAAGTAAGACGCAAGCCCAATACTCCTGACTGCTCTGTAAAGTGACTTAGGAGTTCAAGAAATGGGCTTTCCCTTTTGTACTCCAATTTTTACAGAAATGTCATCCCTGCAGGGACGGGAACTGCGTGGGATACGGGGTGATGCCACGTGCATTACACACCTCACCACAGATTTATCTCAGAAGGGCTGGCCCAGGCTTTGAAGGCAGCTGACGGCTCCCAGCTGGATGGGGCTCACATGGCCTCTGCAGCTCCTTAATGGGAACAGGGTGGAAAAGCTGGGCTCAAAGGTTGCCCAGAATGACCAAGAGAAAAAATTCCTCCTGCCACTCCTGTGCTAATCAAAGGGGTGTGGGGAGGAAGTTTTGAACTCTCATGTCCCGCACTGCCAAAGAGAAAAAAATGTGTATATAGTAATTACACAGTCAATTCCTATCCTAAGGAAGAAGCCTCCACGCTATCAAAATCAGTCTTGAAATTAATCTTGCTTGTGGTATATGGAAACTGAGCCAGATAGTCCAAACTCCCTTAAAATGTCTTTCAAACACACCTAATCTGTTTACTCTGGGCTTTTACTGCTGGCGGTACCTGGGACTTCGCCTCAGAGATTTCCTACAGTTCGTGATCTTAGCAGGTCAAAGTTTCCAAAGGTGGGGAGAAGAGAGGCAGTCCCTTCCCTGCCCGCACGAAAGGTATGTGCCTCCGAGCTACTAATTTAGAACCAATGAATCAGAAATAAGTAACATAAAAACCGTCTAACATTTCTGTTTATAGAGCACCTCCTCTAAGCAGACAAAAGCATGTGTCAACAGGGAAACTGCCATGTAGGGCTGGCGTGGCAAGCGGCTCAGCATATTTAAACAGCTTTTGCAAAGATGTTAACATGTTGCTAGGGAAGCAAGAGCCTGCACGGATGTAGGTGCCCTCCTGCACCGAGCCCCGACATCTGTACAATAGGAAAATGGAGCTGCCCTGCGCCCACAGCTTATTGTTTTCATCTTTGCAGCTTAAAAAAAGCAGTTCTTCCAGCGGCTGATTAATGGTCCTTCTGCAGAAACTGCATTTTGCGCATATTTAAAAATCTTGGGCTCGATAACACTTTGACCTAAAATATAATAGGTTCTTTTTCTTTTTTTATATAGCGTCTGACATTCCTCAGTTTTAAAACCTTACTTTTGAAAAGAGTCTTTTCTAACTTGAACAAAGGTGTGAGTGGCTGGTGGGTACCCTGCGCACACCGCTAGACCAGGTCGTGGACGCACCGACACACCGCAGACCACCATGACAGGCATCCCAGCCTGGCACCGAGAGGACCGCCTGGGCCGTGGAAATATGCCCAACACAGTTCCCCCTCCCATTAGGGTGAGGTCCCTGGGGAAATCAATGTCCTCCCCTGTCTGTGAACCATTCCCCAGATTTCCCCATCCCACAGGCACATAGCAACTATACTATAGGAAGAGTGAAAAATCCAGGGAACAAGTGGCACTGTAATACACCTTACCTGCCTGGAACACAACTATCCATGTACTGATCTCTATAAACACACCCATTTCTCCATATGGCTGGGTTTATATTTATATGGACTGGCCTCAAAATACCAGTAAGTTTATTTTAGCCTCATTAGCAGAGGGATCAACGATGACAGACCACCAAGTGCTGTGATCCCTCTCAGCTGCTCTTCCTCAGAGAGGAGAGTTTGGGTCTTCTCTCTCCAGGAGAGGTTAGAGAGGGAGCTGAGTTTTTCCAAAAGCCAAGTAGCTCCTTGGTGCAGGAGTCTTGCTCAGCTCTCGCTTTGAATCACGCTGGCAAATAAACATGAAAGTGAAAACGGTATTGTGAGATCGTTATGCAAGAGCGGGCGGATCCCGGGACGCAGCCATTGTTCCAAACGTTTAATTAACATTATGAAAGCTGATTAAAGGAAAATCTCTAACCTCCAGGGAAATCCCATTTTCCCTCACTTCCCATACCTCTGCAATTTTCACAATGTAAGAAGGAAAGTGTTATTTCAAGGCATGATTCATATCAGCTACAACCTGATCTTTGCCACAGCCATGTCCTGCCGCTTAAATAATCACTAGCAGTGACACTTTACGGGGACACTTCTGAGGCAGCATTTTTCCCCCGTTATACCATGACCTGAATTGCCATCTTAATTTCTAGACTTTGTGTCATCCTGGCATGATGACAACTGTTCACCCACGCTCAAGAACGAAAAGTCAGTTCACAAGGGCAGCGATACCTTCCCAGATGCAGCATCTCAGATACGAAGTGCGAATGACACACCACGGTCCGGCCTTGTGACAGCAGGGGCTGTTTGCTTTGGTCACTGCAGCGAATTCCTTTGAAGGCAGGAGACTGAAGCTCCATCTCCCCTAACCTTGAGCAAATCACGCACCCTTTCTCTTGTTCCAGAGGTGGGGATAAAGGCAGCATTACCTCTCCGGGGGGCATTGCCAGCATTAATGAACGTAACCGGGCACTGGAGATGTTTAGGTGCGAAGTCATGTTAGTGGACAGATTTGCTTTCAGCTGCAACGGTTTGTGAGCACCCAGTGTTCAGCTGTGTACGGGTTGCATATTGCCTCCCTGCTCTCCTAGGCCTATTTTAACTATATGGCATGGCCAGCCTGTCGGAGACCTAATCCCAGGATCTAATCTTGGAGGCAATGGACAGCTGACAGCACTGTTTACTGGGAGGAGCGCCCTTGGGGCTGCGTTGAGGGCCATGCAGCTGATGGGGAGGGAAGACATGCAGCCGCCCAGCACGCAGAGCCCAGCGCAGCAGGTACCTGCCCAGGGCACAGCCAGGGCCCTGCTCAACCCCCTGGCCAGAGCACCTCATGCTCACCACCGGCCTCTCTGACAGCGATGGTGCTTGTGTGGCACCGGGCTGACATCACGGCCGTGGGTCCTCCCCTGGTTCACAGGAGCCCCAGATCGAATTCTTGAGAATACGCATGGCTTCAGTCCTTCCAAACATCAGGCTTATATAAATACATACACGTGTAAGTACAGCCCCTGGCAGCAATAACAATCTCAGATGCAGATCTTCAATAGTTCTTCTCATCTGTAGATCCCGCAGGACAAAAACATCGCAGAACTTCACGGACCATTCTGAAAAGGGGAAAGATTAGATTTTCCCACTGTTGTCTGCATTCGTCTGAGGCAAAAAAACATTTCAATCATGATACAACAGAATCATCTTTGCTACTCTGACTATGAAGAACAGGCACTGCTTCTGTGCACACAGAATCATCGATAAAGCACAAGCTTTATTTACAGGGTGAAATTCCTCCTTCGAAAAGCGCTAGAGATAAACCAAAGGAATATTAATGCAACATCATGAATACCAAATGCATGAAATTGTTACTCAATAAAGACAGACAGCTGGGTATTCTGATAAAAATGCGTCTTTATTTTTAAATTCTTCCTTTCATTACCTGGATTCTGTGATTGCCAGAGCAACAAAATATAGTTTCTTGGACACACAACTCTGAAAACAATCCTGCAAGTAGCACAACACAAAAACTCCCACAAAAAGGGAAAGCTATAAAATTTGAGAGGCGACGAGGCTTTCAGAAGTGCCAGTTTCCCAGTGCAATGGCTGGAAGGGTGGCCTGGCCTGGCGGCAGTTCAATCATTTTGTAACGAAGGATAAATACTTTCAACATCCTGAGAAAGCGGGCGGGGGGTGGGGGGGGGAAGGGGGGCACGGCTCCCTTGCTTTCCCTCCTCCTGCTATTCTTTCTCCTCCCTCCCCCCACCCCTTGGATTTTCAATAGCTCTTTAGTGTTTCCATCAAAGGCTTTTACCATTCACCCTCCCTTCTGGTGCCTGCCTTCCACCTGTCTATCCATCACAGCCCTAACCCAGGTCTTTTCTCTTTTCCCTCCCTCTGCTATTTTTCACTCGGTGGGATTTGTTTATAAGCTTCTGTATTACCTAAGCTCGAGGGGAGGAGGCTGCGGGGAGAAAAGTGAGAAAGCAGGATTAAGCAGTAATAATTCAGCTCCATTGCATTTCCATCTGAACGGTCATAAAATGTGCAAATCCTGTTCCTGGGAATTTCATGTCAGAGGCCTTCCCTGCCATTGCCCTTCCCGTGCCCCCTCTCTCCCTCTCACGCAAAAAACAAGCGTCAGGAAAGAAGCTTGTAGCTCCACGGACGCCAAAGCCACGACACGTGCGCCGGTGGGGAGAAGGCTCCTACCAGCACGTGCGCCGGGCAGATGCTGCAGATGTGGCCATCAGCTACAGACTAGGGGTGGGAGGCAGCAGGGATTGAATCTGGCAGGACAACAGGAGTAAGCAGGGAAAGGCCGTTTAATACTAGAGCTCCCAACACCCCCAGCTATCATTAATTAGCCTGGGTAAAAAGTAAAAATAAGGGAACTTCCCAGGTTTGTTCACTCCGTAAGAAAGTTATACAGAAATCAGATGTGATTCAGGCCTCATCAGCTTGCAGCATTTCTACTGTCTCCTTTTTAGCTCATCTACCATCACAAGGCACCAAAGTAGACACAGGCCAGCTTTCTAGAGCCCAGAGATCCACCAACAACCCATCTTTGATCAAACAGCAAGACAGAAGGACCCGTACCGTACAGAGGTCAATGAAGGTTTGTCATTGATCCAAGCAGAGGTCAACACAGCTGGAGGTGTCCTCTGCACACCCTTGGTACCTGGACAAACACAGTCGGAACAGCAAGTAATGCTAAAAAAGGAGCGTCCCTTAACCTGTCCCCAAGCCTAGTGAGCCCAGAAATCTTTTCTTGGTGGAACTTCATGTCATGTCTGCTGAACCTGTCAACAGCTGACAGCTTTCTTCCACTGATGGACACATCTCGGAGATACTGAGGATCACCCAACAGGTAGCACATGTCAAAATAAGTTCCTTTGATTGACAGTTATTTATTCATTTTAAATAATATGAGAGAAGATTCAATTGGTTGCCCATCAGCAGCAGCTCAGTTCGTTGTTTGGCAACTTCTTGGACAGTTTGACCATACATGTGACAACACAAAATAAATTTCACTTGCTTGCAGTAGCAGTTTGCTATAAATTCAGTCCATCAAAGATTTATAGTTCTAGCAGCAGTGGGATATATGAAATGAGAAGCCCTTTCATCCTTAAACTGCTCTGCAGTCTGGTTGAGATGATGAAAGTCATTGTTTGTAAGGCCAGAGGAGAGCAGGAGTTCATCCAGCCAGTTCGGCTGTGCTAGGAGGCGTGCAAATTGGGTCCAAAGACGAGCGGAGGCCCAGAGAAACAGCAGCCCTTGGTTTTGCGGAACAGTCAAAAAGAAATCCTTAACGATGTTAGCCTTGCTTTGCAGGCTGGAGGGAAGCAGTATTTCCATCAACTAAAATCTCTGGCTTCCCTGAGGGCACTGAAACAGGACAGACTGTGATCCCTCACCAGTCACTCTCAGATGTTTGTGCTCTTCCCACCCACCAGTAGCCTCGAACCTGAGCATGTCTTTGGCACAGCAGGTGGTATCCTTAATCCCACGGAGGGCCAGCCCCAAGCGAAGATTAGCAGAAGAATTTGTTTTCATTAAAATCCAACCTACCATTACCATCCTATCTGATGGTGCGGGGTTTAAAACACGCATGTCCAGCTATTCTAGCAGCTCTGTTTCTGCAGGGAAAGGGCAGTTCAGCAACCTGCCTCTTCACTTTCTAACATCTTTCTTTTTATCAACAAGTAACCAAGACAGACACAGGGAGGAATGTTAAATGCACCTCCTCCTGGAGAATTCTGCCAGCAAGGTCAATGGGAATTGAGATTTCGCCTTTATTATGTTTCTTTTGACCTTGGAACTGGTCTGATTTTCCTTCCAGAGAGTTTTTTTTATGAGCCCCGTGGAAAAAAACCCCACACCAAACAAAACAACACAACAAAAAGAGACACACAAATAAACACTAATACGGGCAGGAAAAATACAAACCTTAGCACCATGCACTCCCCTCATTATTAGACAAAGGTTGGGAAGGGTTCACAAGTGTAAAATGCTCATGTGAATTATGAGATTACTGCTCAGTTTTCTTTCAAGTCGTGGGCTGGAAACAGATGGTGGCTGTAGCATTTATGACGGCACAACATGTTACTGCAAGCCTAGCCATCTCTCTCTCTCTCGCCTCAAAAATGCAGCTGCAAGGAAAGTTGTGGAAAATCACATTAATAGCATTAAAAGTCTCTTCCACCACACAGTTTTCCAGCCCTTCATCCCTGGCCAGCACATGGACAGAGCCATCTTGTCTCCCAGCAAGAATACTCTTCTAATCCCTGTCCTGAATAGTTACTACTGACTGGCTTATTTAACGGCTAGTTAAAATGTGGGGTTTGTTAGCATCGTAAAAAAGCCTCCAGAAAGGAGGTCCTTAAGGTCAGAGCAGATGCCATGTGACCCCAAGCACTCCATAAGCGAAACACTCAAAACGAAGCAATCAGACTGCCCTCCAGCTGTTTATTATTTAAACATTCAGTTCAGGCCAAGCAGGTTGATTTATAAACAGAAAGACAGATACAACAATTGCAAAAGCATCTTTGTGACTTAGGAGTCCAAATCTCACATTCAAGCGTGAGTAAAAACTTTCAGAAGGGCAAATGTCCCCTGATTTCCAGTAATACAGCCTTCCAGCGACCACAACTTTAGAAGTATCTGGGTGCCTAAAGATACAAAGAACAACTAACCCGATAAGGAAATATCTTGCCTATATTGAAGAAGAAAATACTCAGGCATCACCACCCGTTTGCTTCAGTCCTGATGGAAATGCCTTGACGCCTAAAGTATGTTCAAATACGTAACAAAGCTGACCTTACAGTCTGGGTGAAATACAAGAGCTGGTGGGCGGATGTCTTGCCCCATGGTGAAGAGCAAGGTAACCAGCATGTACACAGCATCCTGCATGTGACAGAGGTGCACCCAACACCGGCTGGTCTTAACTGGGGGACAGCACGTCTGGACTTCAAACCATGAGCTGAACCTGGGGCACAACTCCTCAACTCTCTAGTCACCATCAAGGGGCCTGCTTACACCAGGGAACTCTTTAAATAGTAGAAAACTGTTACTTGTCATCTGTAGGATCTCTGGGTGCTCTACAGATATGAAACGTTCCTGTTTCACAACACTTTGGAGAGCATCAACTCACTAACAGTAAATCCAGTAGCTTGGGACTCAGGCCCTTGTCCAAAACCAGGATTTCAGGATTACTTCTTCAGTTGAGTTAACTAAGAGTCTGTCAAATATTAATTTTCCAGACAAGTGTCACTGGCAAATCTGAATATCCATGTTGCTATTCTCACTCTGTGGGTCTCACTACCTGACTGAGAACATCATCACCAACTTCACCGTGATCACCCTTAGTCATTCAAACGTGTTCCTGCCGTCCTCCCTGCAGCCAGACACACGCAGTGCAGTGCTTCTGCCTCCCAGGGTGCAGAACAGGGCAACTGAAAAGATGATAGACTTGTACCATTCCCTTTATCACTTTTCACAGCTAGACCAGGAAGCTGCTACAGAAATTCAACAGTGTATACACGTGAAATTTTAAAAAGCCTTTTCCCAGAGGTAGAATCTTTCTGGGTGATACAACCATACGCATGCACCGCCTATCTATCGTAACTGCAAAAGCCCCGAGACCTTCCCTGTAGGATATAGAAGGTGGCACATTTTTTCTTCTTTTGGAAACCTCATGCTGCAGAATTCATTAGTAACCTATGCAACAATGTCCTTCCTGTAAGTAATGAGCTATAAAGTGTGTTAGAAGTTTCCAGTTCTGGTTTTATCTTTTCCTGATCTAGCCTGAAAATCCTTTTGAAGTTTCTTCATGTATGCTTGTTTTAGGAAGTACCAGATCACTACTGGCAAACTTCTCCTTAATTAAGCAAGATAAAGGAATCAAGATGATGTGATCTGCTTAATTTTCCACCTTTTTAAGGTACTATTTTAAGATTTTTTTTCACTTGCCTTAGAAAAGAAACAGGCTGAAGAAAATAAGGGATCTTAGAGGCCCAGAGAGGGCAGACATTGCTACAGACCTTCTAGTGGAGTTGAGCTTGCTGGTAGAAAACCACCAAATAGTTAAAGCTCTCCCTCAACACTATGGAATAATTTACTGAAAGGCTGCAGACTAGTTCTGAAACTAGCATCACTCCAGGCAATTCATAAGGGACCAAACTTACACTGTGTTAGGACAGTAGGCACTTCAGGCCTCAGCTTAGCCTGCCAACTCAGATCATGTCTAACTTTAAGCACAAGTAACTTCAAAGACAGATCTCACATGCCTCAAGTTCAGCGCTGCACTGACTCTCTTGCTGAATCACAACTTAGGGGAATGCAGTGAGCTAATGGGAAGCATTTGGACTTGCTAACCCCAGCTGCAAGGTTCCCAAACCCCCCACTAGATATGCAGACATAGCCTAACCACTTTGGATCAGCCAGCAGGCTCTTTACAACAAATGGATACAAGCTGTTAGGCAAGTTCTTCTGAAGCACATGTAAGAGAAACAGATATCCTTGAATAAATAGTGACTGTTTGATTTAAAAACAGCAATTGTGGCAATCAGTAAAGTACGCAAGCTGAGCATTAACCTGCAGGACTCATACATGGATAAAGAAACCACTCTATCTGTGATAAATTGCTTATGTCACTTTATGTCACTGCAGTCAAGGGAGAATTTAGATCCTGGAAGATGTATTTGAGTAGCTTTCTGGCTCAAAGGAGACCTCTGAGCAGCTTATTTTACTGTGGATGAGTTTGGACCAAGAAGGGTCTTCAGTCTCAAGTGTATGAGCACAGAGGCCCCAGTCTGCATGGGAATCTTGCTACCAAGTAGACAGCAGGTCTCCTGAACCACGTCATGTAGCATGAGACCCTCCCCTGCACAAGGGACATGCAGCCAGCAGGGAAACATCAGCCCTCAAGGCAAGGGGGAAAGGGAGAAACTGCAGTGCAGGGTGGCAGCCAGGGAGGATGCATCTTCAGGCAGGGCGGTTTGAACACAAGAAGGCCTATCTTGGCTTCCCTGAAGTGCTGCAGCATCTCTCCCTCCTTCTCTGGTCCCACACAGCAGGCACAGCCGGGCAACAGGCTCCAGCAGAAAAGGACTCACATAGTAAAATCTGGCCTCCTGAAACCTCCCTGGTCTCCAGCTTAAACCAGCACCACCTTTGTATGGAAAAGACATGTAAAACCAAAGTGCTGAGGAAAAGGTGAAGCATGGCTGGAGTCAGAACTCCCCATCTGCCACGTCAGGCTGTCCCAGCAGTGAACAGGGCATGCAACAGGCACTTGAAAAGTCACTGCTGGGAAACACCTACACCCAACAGCAGAAAGCTAAGCTGGGGGTTGAGTGCCCTGGGTCAAAATCAGCCCATCGGTAGAATACGGCCAGAGCGGGTTTGAAGCCAACTGAGGTTTACTGAAAGTCTTGTAAAAATGAGTTAAAATCGGATGCCCAAATCCCTTCGACTGCTGAAAAAAAATCATAGCCAGGGATGTCCAGCAATTCTGGAGGGCTCTTGATACTTCACTGAGGTCTACAAGTTTGAGTTCATCCCCACAGAGAGCTGAGGCCGCTTAGCACTTCACCCACAGGCCGTCTGTGAACACAGTCTTCTTTCTTGTGGTCAAACAGGGGATATCTTGAATTTATGTCTTGCTTCTCCCCTTGTGAGCAAACAAAACAATTTCTATGAGTAATTCTACCCGCTAATTGCCAAGGAAAAGTCTGGTAACAAATGCTTTGCATTTTTGACAGGTCAGAGGCTTCCCTAAACAAAGTTGCTGTTTTATGTTTTGTAACAGCGTATGTTCGCATCCGGGGACCTCAGCAAATTCCACTGTGGATGAGTCTCTGTGGGAAATTGCTTTTCAGTATTCTCTTAACTGCTCCAGGAAATGAGTCTATTTTTACAACAACGCTAAACAGCAAAATATGAAACCATTATCTGCTTCGTGGCAAGAGTTTCGGGTCAATTCTCAGGTAACTGTCATCTCCAGCGAGGTCAATGGAGTTGTATCTATTTATGCCAGTCACTGATCTGGCCAATTATGTAATTTGTTGATCAGTTACTAGAACACAGAGCTACCATCGGCCTAAGGAGTGTCCCATTTTCATACGTCTCAAAGTTCATCCAAGCCCTGATGTATCGATAAGTGAAGTATTCAAGTTTTATGGTCTGTAAAGATGATCGTTAACTGCTCAAAGAATTAAGCATGAGCATTTTCTATGAACACCTACTCTGTCACCGAATGATTGTTATACGTAGTACCGTTCCTGGATTCTTTTTTCACTTGCCAAATAAACCAGAGTGGGATTTTCAGATGTGGCTAAAGTGCTTTTCTTCTACTTACTTGTGATTGCTTTCAAGAACCGAGATGTTTTCAAAATACCCAGGTATTTCAAGCACCAGGGGCTCAACTACATCTCTGGGTGCTTCTGCTTTTTGCACATCTCATCTTAACACCTACTCTCAATTTCAAAGATGGACAGTAAAACCAGTTGCCTTCACTCTGCAAGATCAAAGACAGCACATAGTGGCCAAAACACCAGGTCTGATCTTGGGAAGATGAGTGTGCAACACTTGTTAGAAACTTGGCTCCGTATTTCCCTGTTTGAGGGACTACTCCAGCCTTCATCTGCGGATTTCTTTCCTGTTGAAGCACACAAGTCTGCCTTTCTTTGTGTGTTTTTATCTAAGATCCTGGAAGACATTTGGCATGCATCAGTCCAAACAGAAATTTTTAGATGGTAGAAACCCAAACCAAGTGAGATGTGAGGGTCTGCTAATGAGTCAAATACAATAATGATTGAATTACCCTCTAGGAGAAGAAATTACACTGGAAGAATGTGACACTGAAACCTTCAGTGACAGAAATTCTATCACAAGGATGTTGCCAGAACTTTATCTATTGAATAAGACTAAGAGTTAGCACTTCCTTAGTTTCAGGGTGGAAACTACGCATTCTTGACTTTACACCCAACTGAAAAGCTCACCAAACGTCACTCAAGACACTAGCATACAGAAAACAAACTTAGAGACAATATCTAAGGAAAACAGTACCTAACCTATGACTCGTTCTTTGATTTACAACTGTGATTGCAGGCCCCACCTCACAGTCATATGCCATGATAATAGGTAGCAGTTCAACGAGAACCAGCCATAGCGTTTTACGTGTTGTAGTGGTTCTGAGCTGCTTCAGCACATAATTCAGCCTGATGCAGCAAATAAGTAGAATGACTAAAGGGACAGGTAACATTCCACGACTAAAAAATGAATAATCAAGCTTTGGAATCTGTTCACTTTAATTTCTAATCCCTTTCTTTTCCCCTAAATGAAAAGTTGCCAATTTTCACATGAAATTTGCTCTTATTATTTTTTCCCATCTTAACACTGTCCATTATGGGTATGGCTCTAAGTTTTCAAATTACATTCTCTGAGGCACCCAAACAGATAATCTTAAATGGGTTCACTGGCATTAGTAACTGCAGTCCTGAATCCATCCATGGCAGGAAAGTACTCTCCCAAAAGAAGAACATATATGTATTTCAAAATGGCAACCACCCTGGGAGTCGTAGAGTGGAATTCTCCCAGCTGCTTTTCTAGTGGTATATTCTAGTCTCGTTACTTTATCTTTGGGGTTGCTTACAACACACTCCACCACTCTCGGAGCAAGAAGACTCCCATCCCACAGCTGGGATCCCGTGTCAGGAAGGCACACCCTACTTGGAGTAATAAAGCATCAACTCTGCTCCATTTGCCTGAGGCCAGTGGGATGTTTGTCCAAAGTTATGAGCATGCTTAGGCACTAGTTTGAAGAAGGGCAAACACAGGCACCTCTTAAAGTGCTCTTCCACATTAGGGCCTGGGAAAAAAATTCAGGATTGGGCCCAAGATAAAAACAGTTCCCCTAGGAAATGTTACCCACACCATAAAAGGAATGAATGAGAACTGAAGGGGAGTACAAAGAAAATTGTCTACTGAATTTTTGTAAATTCCCATAAAATCTGAGTCCCAATTTGTTCTATGTGTTTAATTTTCACTGTTAAGTCACGAAAGGTTGACTCCTTAGAGATGCAGGAAATGACTAGCTCATGATAGCATAAAAGGCTGCATAATTGCATGGGCAGAAAGCTGGATTTTCATCAGTCACTACATTCTCCGATGATACAGCAGTGGTTTTTGATCACGTATCCGATGCACAATAATTAGGCAAAACGACTTACCCTCAATCTTTTCAGTATTTAGCTCTAAGGGTGCAAGGATTCATTCTTGGAAAGGGAAGATGGTCGTGTGATTTAGGGCACTGGATGAGCACTCAGATCTGAGTCCTATCCCTGGTTCTGCCATAGCCTTGCTGTGTGACCTTGCACAGTCATTTCTCCATGCCTCGGTCTCGCCTAAAATGGGATAACAATAGTTCTTTATTTCAGAGGAGATATGAGTACAAACCAGTTCAAGGCTGTGCCAGAGAGATGCTACAGCAAAAATGTGGGAAAACACACAGTAATTAAATGGAATAATACAACACATAGGCTGATTTTTGAGGAATGCAACGATAGGCTTTTCTCTGTTACCTGAAACTGAAGCAAACTTAAGTGGGATTTTTATGGGTTTAAACAATTTTTTATCTGTTTCTGAGATCCGCTAGTACTAGAAGCTGTGTATTAGAAACACCAAGAAAATTACTTCATTGAAAACCTCCCCTTGTTTCTGTTCTAAAGAAACCACGATTTCCAGCCCGAAAGAGGGTCAGATAAATATTCAGAGTAAGATTTTCAAAGCCATGGAAGGGGCCTACAAACATGATTTCCTTCGATTTACAGTAAAATATGAGCATGCAAATCTGAGGTAGCTCTGAAACTTCCATCTTTGCTTTTGGGTACACTTTCAAATTAAATTATAAATGGGGCCACTGATCTTTACTGAACTGTCAGGTGTCTGGAATAGCTTCAATGCCACTACTCCAGAGTTCGACTGTTGCTGGAATTGGACAGAGCTTTAGCAGGGAGTCTTCAGTAATGAGTATTTTTCCAAATGCAAAGATGAATCATTTTCTCTCCACCAACATGGGTCTATATAACAGCATTTTTCTTTCACGTGGGGGTCAGTTATGGCCCTGTCGGCCTGAGAGACAGGATCTCAGGGCACATGCCTAGATAAAGCAATTGATTTGGAGATAGATAAACAGATCAAAGGCTCTTCTGTGAGGCAGGAGGGGAGAGAAGAGATATATGATGAGACAGATCCTAGGAAGAGAAAATCACTTTTGAGAGACAGAAACAGAGGAATGGGAAAGTCAGCAGAGAACAGCTGGAAAATAGACCACAGAAAGGCAACACGGACCCGAGGAGGACAGCCAGGAGAACCTCATAGCTGGAATGCTGAAGCACGCTGGAGGAAGGAGACCCAGGAGATTCTGTTTCAAGCAGAGTAAAAAGCCTAAGCTCAAAGACACAGAAGTGCTGCAGCTGCCTAGGAACCTCCAAGGCTGGAGAGGAGCAAGTGCCTGTAGTCACCGCGCACTAATAAAGCGGATGCCAAGCAGGACGGAGGACAGGAGAAAAGGAAAGCAAACTGGCACGTAATCCTTGGTATCACTCAACGAAAGCAACTGGAAGGCAGCTCTGGAAAGATGAAGCACAGAATTAAACGTAATGACTTGACTGGAGAATCAGTGATCATGCATCATATTATAACACTGAGATTGTTTTCAGGCAGTCCCCTACACATACACTTTCTGACCAGAAAAAATCACAAAGACGACAAAATCAGACCAACAACTTCTGAGTCTCTGGACAGAGGAAACAATGGAAATATGTAAAACAGAAAAAAGTTTTATCCCCAAATCTCTACCTTGTATGTGCAAGGACAAAATCGACAAGGTGTTAAATGATTGCATGGAAACGTCACGTACAACAACTGTCATCTTCAGCTCTTTCATTAAGTCCCCTACTAGCCCCCCCCTCCCCCCCCCAATAACAGAGCTGTCAATCGGATATCTTGTGGTTCCAATTGCTCACACCCTTCACTGTAACACACCAAAGGCAGCACTTGAAAAGTCCAGATGGAGTCCACCTCCAGCAGACAGCGGAAGAAGATATGACACGGCATTCACAAATGCACAGAGAACTGTTTAATTTACAGCCACAATGGTGAAACAAACCATTTCAGAGCTTGGACATTCAAAGTTAAGTCTGACACCCATTCTTATATTCACTTATTGTGCTTAAGTATTAGAGAACACAGGATTACATTAACAGTACACGACAATCTGAGATCCCTGCTGGACCGAGTAGTGAAAGGGATGAGCAAGAATGAGGGACCAGCCCCTCAAGTGGTGTAAGCTGGTACAGCTCCATTGCAGGCAACGGAGTGATGGTGATTTACACCAGCTGAGGATATGGCCCTTGAAATGTCCAACTTAACTTTGAATTAACATCTCCTGTGTCACAACCTTTAACGTTACTGTTCCTTCTGGTTATATCTGCCACTTTGAAGAAGAAGGACTAATACCATAGCCTGTAATGTTCCAAAGGCTGGCGGGTAATCTCTCAGCTGGAGTACAGTAAGTGATGCTCATGTCGTGACACTACTCCTCGTATTTTAAAAACCGTGGACTGGATCCTCATCTGATGTAAATTAGCTAAGGGGCGGCTGAAGTCAAAAACATTTGCCAATTTATACTAGCTGAGAATATAGCCCTGAGATTTTTGTGTTTGCTGCTGCGTGCCATATAAACACTGTGCTTGAGAACAAAGACTCATGTGCGTTTCACTCCTGGTAACAAAATTAACTTGAGACTACAGGTCTCAAACAAACAGCTACTGGAAAAGGCTCCATTCAAGTCTTCATTCTCTCCTGGTTTTCTGAGTT